>CM054120.1:3490939-4690939 GCA_028673005.1 Tanypteryx hageni
AGAAGTGCAAAAGTTCAAGTTTGCATAGTAGGATGTCTTTGTCGATGGAGTCGAAGGCTTTACTGAAATCCAATAGTGTTAGAATGGTGATTTTTCTCTGATCCATTGCTTTGCGGACGTCGTCCGTTACTTTCAATAGTGCGGTAGCTGTGCTATGCGATTTACGAAAACCAGATTGGAACGGGTCAATGAGATTGTTTCTTGAAAGGAAATGAGTTATTTGCTCATGTGCAAGTCTTTCAAACGCCTTGGAGAGAACAGGCAAGAGACTAATTGGTCTGAAATCAGCGTTTTCGTGAGAATTGTTTTTCTTGGGGATAGGACGGACAAGAGCTGATTTCCATGAAGTAGGGTATTTAGATTGAAGAATAGACCAGTTAAAGATATGAGTGATAATGGGGAGAATGATAGGAATTAATTTATTTATTAGTATTATAGATACGCCGTCATCTCCTATTGCAGTTGACTTAATTGCACGAAGTGATTTAGCTACCTGTGGTTGTGTGAGTGGTGTAAATTCAAAGATTGTATTTGAGGTGTGATTGGGTTTGAGGCTACGGATACGTTCAATAGTTTCAGATTTTAGGCCTACATCTATGGTCGTGGGAGGTTTAGTGAAATGAGCGTTAAGCTCGTCAAGGGACAGGTTTGGTGGAAGTTGCATATCTTTATTTTTACCAACACCCAAGTTCCGTAATTTTTTCCATATCGAGGACTGTGTTCGTGCAGAGTTGGTTGAATCGTGTACATATTTAATTTTAGCGTTGCGTATAAGTTGTTTTGTTTTATTTCGCAATGATTTATACCGCGATAGTAAATCAGGATCCTTAGATTTCTTAAAATCACGATAAATGCTGTCACGGCGGGACATAATCGATTTTATTTCTGGAGTTAGCCATGCAGCATGTGGCTTAGAGACCCGAATGATTCTGGGAGGGGCAAACTTTTCAAGTAGCTGAGACATATATAAATTAAAAGTCTGAACTTTATCGTCTATGTCTTCTAGGTGCTCGATTAAATGCCAGGGTAGGAGCGCCGCATCTGATGTTAATAGTGATTCATTAATAGATTTATAGTCGCGAACCTTTATGAATTTCTGCTTACGTTTTTGACAACGTAGGGAGTAAGCAATGTAAATCATATCGTGCGAAGAGATACCGGGAGCTGCTAATTGTCCGTATTTAATTATTTTCTCGGGATTTGCCGTAATCGCAAGATCAATCCAAGTGGCGGAGGTTGCCGTATGATTCGTTGGCTGGAGTGGCAAGACGTTTAGCCCTAGGGACTCGAAAGACTGTAAGAGAAAGTTACTTTCATGGTTGGGTACGAGTAAATTAGCATTAAAATCACCAGTGATTATTAAATGTTGAAAGTCTTGAATGTGTTTGGATAGAGTTTCTTCTATATCGGAGAGGTGTCCTATTTTAGGTGGTCGATAAACGATTCCTATGAGGATTTTTACGGAGTTAACTCGCGCGTCAAGTAGAAGGAATTCGGGACGTTTAGAGTACTTAGGTTCACTATGAGCGAGGATATTACATTGAATGTCATTTCTGGCGTAAATTCCTACACCACCACCACCTTTGCCTAAGGGAGGGATGGACGGAGAGAGAGAGAGAAGGGGGAGATGGACAGAGAGAGAGAGAAGGGGGAGATGGATGGAGAAAGAGAAGGGGGAATGAAGGAGAGAGAGAAGGGGTAGATGGATGGAGTTAGAGAAGGGGGAGATGCATGGAGAAAGAGATGGGGGACATAGATGGAGAGAGAGAGAGAGAAGGGGGGAGATGGATGGAGAGAAAGAAACAGGAGATGGATGGAGAGAGAGAGAAGGGGGAGATGGATGAAGAGAGAGAGAAGGGGAGATGGATGGAGAGAGAGAGAGAGAGAAGGGGGAGATGGATGGAGAGAAAGAAACAGGAGATGAATGGAGAGAGAGAGAAGGGGGAGATGGATGAAGAGAGAGAGAAGAGGAGATGGATGGAGAGAGAGATGGGGGAATGAAGGAGAGAGAGAGAAGGGGTAGATGGATGGAGTTAGAGAAGGGGGAGATGCATGGAGAAAGAGATGGGGGACATAGATGGAGAGAGAGAGAGAGAAGGGGTAGATGAATGGAGAGAGAGAGAAGGGGGAGATGGATGGAGAGAGAGAGAAGGGGAGATGAATGGAGAGAGAGAGAGAGAAGGGGGAGATGGATGGAGAGAAAGAAACAGGAGATGGATGGAGAGAGAGAGAAGGGGGAGATGGATGAAGAGAGAGAGAAGGGGAGATGGATGGAGAGAGAGAGAGAGAAGGGGGAGATGGATGGAGAGAAAGAAACAGGAGATGAATGGAGAGAGAGAGAAGGGGGAGATGGATGAAGAGAGAGAGAAGAGGAGATGGATGGAGAGAGAGAGAGAGAAGGGGGAGATGGATGGAGAGAAAGAAACAGGAGATGGATGGATGAAGAGAGAGAGAAGGGGAGATAGATGGAGAGAGAGAAGGGGGAGATGGACAGAGAGAGAGAAGAGGGATATGGATGGAGAGAGAGAAGAGGGAGATGGATGGAGAGAGAGATAGAGAAGGGGGAGAAGGATGGAGAGAGAGAGGCAGGATATGGATGAAGAGAGAGAAGGGTAGATGGACAGAGAGAGGGAGAAGGGGGAGATGGATTGAGAGAGAGGAGAAGATAGATGGAGAGAGAGATATAGAGAAGGGGGAGAAGGATGGAGAGAGAGAAGCAGGGATGGATAGAGAGAGGGAGAAGGGGAGATGGATGAAGAGTGAGAGAAGGGGGAGATGGATGGAGAGAGAGAGAAGGGGAGATGGATGGAGAGAGAGAGAAGGGGAGATGGATGGAGAGAGAGAGAAGGGGAGATGGATGGAGAGAGAGAGAAGGGGGAGATGGATGGAGAGAAAGAATCAGGAGATGGATGGAGAGAGAGAGAAGGGGGAGATGGATGAAGAGAGAGAGAAGGGGAGATGGATGGAGAGAGAGAGAGAAGGGGGAGATGGATGGAGAGAAAGAAACAGGAGATGAATGGAGAGAGAGAAGGGGAGATGGATGGAGAGAGAGAGAGAGAAGGGGGAGATGGATGGAGAGAAAGAAACAGGAGATGAATGGAGAGAGAGAGAAGGGGGAGATGGATGAAGAGAGAGAGAAGGGGAGATGGATGGAGAGAGAGAAGAGGGATATGGATGGAGAGAGAGAGAAGAGGGATATGGATGGAGAGAGAGAAGAGGGAGATGGATGGAGAGAGAGATAGAGACGGGGGAGAAGGATGGAGAGAGAGAAGCAGGGATGGATAGAGAGAGAGAGAAGGGGAGATGGATGAAGAGTGAGAGAAGGGGGAGATGGATGGAGAGAGAGAGAAGGGGGAGATGGATGGGGAGAGAGAGAAGTGGAGATGGATGGAGAGAGAGAGAGAGAAGGGGGAGAGGGATGGAGAGAAAGAAACAGGAGATGGATGGAGAGAGAGAAGGGGGAGATGGATGAAGAGAGATAGAAGGGGAGATGGATGGAGAGAGAGAGAGAGAAGGGGGAGATGGATGGAGAGAAAGAAACAGGAGATGAATGGAGAGAGAGAGAAGGGGGAGATGGATGAAGAGAGAGAGAAGGGGAGATGGATGGAGAGAGAGAGAAGGGGGAGATGGATGGAGAGAAAGAAACAGGAGATGAATGGAGAGAGAGAGAGAAGGGGAGATGGATGGAGAAAGAGAAGGGGGAGATGGATGGAGAGAGAGGAGGAGATGGATGGAGAGAGAAGGGGGAGATGGATGAAGAGAGAAGGGGGAAATGGATGGAGAGAGAGAATGGAGAGATGGATGGAGAGAGAGAAGGGGAGATGGATGGAGAAAGAGAAGGGGGAGATGGATGGAGAGAGAGAAGGAGGAGATGGATGGAGAGAGAAGGAGGAGATGGATGAAGAGAGAAGGGGGAGATGGATGGAGAGAGAAGTGGGAGATGGATGGAGAGAGAGAAGTGGAAGATGGATGGAGAGAGAGAAGGGGGAGATGGATAGAGAGAGAGAGAGAAGGGGGAGATGGATGGAGAAAGAGAAGGGGAAGATGGATGGAGAGAGAGAAGGGGGAGATGGATGGAGAAAGAGAAGGGGGAGATGGATGGAGAAAGAGAAGGGGGAGATAGATGGAGAGAGAGAGAAGGGGTAGATAGATGTAGAGAGAGAGGTGGAGATGGATTTAGGAGAGAGAGAAGGGGGAGATTGATGGAGAGAGAGAAGGGGGAGATAGAAAGAGAGAGTGAAGGGGAAGATGGATGTAGAGAGAAAAGGGAGAGATGGACGGAGAGAGAGAGAAAAGGGGGAAATGGATGGAGAGAGAGAGAGAAGAAGAAGATGGATGGAGAGAGAGAAGGGGGAGATGGATGGAGAGAGAGGTGGGAGATGGATGATGAGAGAGAAGGGGGAGATGAATGGAGAGAGAGGAGAGGGATAGAGAGAGAGGGGGGGGAGATGGATGGAGAGAAGCAGGAGATGGATGGAAAGAAAGAGAAGGGGAAATGGATGGAGAGAGAGAATGGAGAGATGGATGGAGAGAGAGAGAGAAGGGAGAGATAGATGGAGTGAGAGAAATTGGAGATGGATGGAGAGAGAAAGGGGAGATGGATGGAGAGAGAAGGGGGAGATGGATGGAGAGAGAAGGGGGAGATGGATGGAGAGAGAAGTGGGAGATGGATGGAGTGAGAGAAGGGGGAGATGGATGGAGAGAGAAGGGAGAGATGGATGGAGAGAGAAGGGGGAGATGGATGGATAGAGAAGGGGGAGATGGATGGAGAGAGAAGGGGAGATGGATGGAGAGAGAATGGGAGATGGATGGAGAGAGAAGGGGAGATGGATGGAGAGAGAGAAGGGGGAGATGGATGGAGAGAGAAGTGGGAGATGGATGGAGAGAGAGAAGGGGGAGATGGATGGAGAGAGAAGGGGAGATGGATGGAGAGAGAAGGGGAGATGGATGGATAGAGAGAAGGGGGAGATGAATGGAGAGAGAAGGGGAGATGGATGGAGAGAGAAGGGGAGATGGATGGATAGAGAGAAGGGGAGATGGATGGAGAGAGAAGTGGGAGATGGATGGAGAGAGAGAAGGGGGAGATGGATGGAGAGAGAAGGGGGAGATGGATGGAGAGAGAGAAGGGGGGAGATGGATGGAGAGAGAAGGGGAGATGGATGGAGAGAGAAGGGGAGATGGATGGAGAGAGAGAAGAGGAGATGGATGGAGAGAGAGAAGTGGGAGATGGATGGAGAGAGAGAAGGGGGAGATGGATGGAGAGAGAAGTGGGAGATGGATGGAGAGAGAGAAGGGGGAGATGGATGGAGAGAGAAGGGGAGATGGATGGAGAGAGAAGGGGAGATGGATGGAGAGAGAAGGGGAGATGGATGGAGAGAGAGAAGAGGAGATGGATGGAGAGAGAGAAGGGGGAGATGGATGGAGAGAGAGAAGGGGGAGATGGATGGAGAGAGAGAAGGGGGAGATGGATAGAGAGAGAGAGAAGGGGGAGATGGATGGAGAGGGAGAAGGGGGAATGAAGGAGAGAGAGAAGGGGTAGATGCATGGAGAAAGAGATGGGGGACATAGATGGAGAGAGAGAGAAGTGGGAGATGGATGGAGAGAGAGAAGGGGAGACGGATGGAGAGAGAAAAGGGAGAGATGGACGGAGAGAGAGAGAAGGGGGAGATGGACAGAGAGAGAGAGAAGGGGGAGATGGATGGAGAAAGAGAAGGGGAAGATGAATGGAGAGAGAGAAGGGGGAGATGGATAGAGAGAGAGAGAGAAGGGGGAGATGGATGGAGAAAGAGAAGGGGAAGATGGATGGAGAGAGAGAAGGGGGAGATGGATGGAGAAAGAGAAGGGGGAGATAGATGGAGAGAGAGAGAAGGGTTAGATAGATGTAGAGAGAGAGGTGGAGATGGATTTAGGAGAGAGAGAAGGGGGAGATTGATGGAGAGAGAGAAGGGGGAGATAGAAAGAGAGAGTGAAGGGGAAGATGGATGTAGATAGAAAAGGGAGAGATGGACGGAGAGAGAGAGAAAAGGGGGAAATGGATGGAGAGAGAGAGAGAAGAAGAAGATGGATGGAGAGAGAGAAAGGGGAGATGGATGGAGAGAGAGGTGGGAGATGGATGATGAGAGAGAAGGGGGAGATGAATGGAGAGAGAGGAGAGGGATAGAGAGAGAGGGGGGGGAGATGGATGGAGAGAAGCAGGAGATGGATGGAAAGAAAGAGAAGGGGGAAATGGATGGAGAGAGAGAATGGAGAGATGGATGGAGAGAGAGAGAAGGGTGAGATGGGTGGAGAGAAAGAGAAAGAAGGAGATGGATGGAGAGAAAGAAACAGATGGATGGAGAGAGAGAGAAGGGAGAGATAGATGGAGTGAGAGAAGGGGGAGATGGATGGAGAGAGAAGGGGGGAGATGTATGGAGAGAGAAGGGGGGAGATGGATGGAGAGAGAAGGGGGAGATGGATGGAGAGAGAAGGGGAGATGGATGGAGAGAGAGAAGGGGAGATGGATGGAGAAAGAGAAGGGGGAGATGGATGGAGAGAGAGGAGGAGATGGATGGAGAGAGAAGGGTGAGATGGATGGAGAGAGAAGGGGGAGATGGATGGATAGAGAGAAGGGGGAGATGAATAGAGAGAGAAGGGGAGATGGATGGAGAGAGAGAAGAGGAGATGGATGGAGAGAGAAGGGGAGATGGATGGAGAGAGAAGGGGAGATGGATGGAGAGAGAGAATAGGAGATGGATGGAGAGAGAAGGGGGAGATGGATGTAGAGAGAAGGGGAGATGGATGGAGAGAGAAGGGGGAGATGGATGGAGAGAGAAGGGGGAGATGGATGGAGAGAGAAGGGGAGATGGATGGAGAGAGAGAAGGGGAGATGGATGGAGAAAGAGAAGGGGGAGATGGACGGAGAGAGAAGGGGGAGATGGACGGAGAGAGAAAAGGAGATGAATGGAGAGAGAAGGGGAGATGGATGGAGAGAGAGAAGAGGAGATGGATGGAGAGAGAAGTGGGAGATGGATGGAGAGAGAAGGGGAGTTGGATGGAGAGAGAAGGGGGAGATGGATAGAGAAAGGGGGAGATGGATGGAGAGAGAAGGGGGGAGATTGATGGAGAGAGAAGGGGAGATGGATGGAGAGAGAGAAGGGGAGATGGATGGAGAAAGAGAAGGGGGAGATGGATGGAGAGAGAGGAGGAGATGGATGGAGAGAGAAGGGGGAGATGGATGAAGAGAGAAGGGGGGAGATGGATGGAGAGAGAAGTGGGAGATGGATGGAGAGAGAAGGGGGAGATGGATGGAGAGAGGGAAGGGGGAGATGAATGGAGAGAGAAGGGGAGATGGATGGATGGAGAGAGAAGGGGAGATGGATGGAGAGAGAGAAGAGGACATGGATGGAGAGAGAGAAGTGGGAGATGGATGGAGAGAGAGAAGGGGGAGATGGATGGAGAGAGAAGTGGGAGATGGATGGAGAGAGAGAAGGGGGAGATGGATGGAGAGAGAAGGGAGATGGATGGAGAGATAGAAGAGGAGATGGATGGAGAGAGAGAAGGGGGGAGATGGATGGAGAGAGAGAAGGGGGTGATGGATGGAGAGAGAGAAGGGGGAGATGGATAGAGAGAGAGAGAAGGGGAGATGGATGGAGAGAGAGAATGGAGAGATGGATGGAGAGAGAGAAAAGGGGGGAGATGGGTGGAGAGAAAGAGAAAGAAGGAGATGGATGGAGAGAAAGAAACAGATGGATGGAGAGAGAGAGAGAAGGGAGAGATAGATGGAGTGAGAGAACGGGGGAGATGGATGGAGAGAGAAGGGGGAGATGGATGGAGAGAGAAGGGGGAGATGGATGGAGAGAGAAGGGGAGATGGATGGAGAGAGAGAAGGGGAGATGGATGGAGAAAGAGAAGGGGGAGATGGATGGAGAGAGAGGAGGAGATGGATGGAGAGAGAAGGGGGAGATGGATGAAGAGAGAAGGGGGAGATGGATGGAGAGAGAAGTGGGAGATGGATGGAGAGAGAAGGGGGAGATGGATGGATAGAGAGAAGGGGGAGATGAATGGAGAGAGAAGGGGAGATGGATGGAGAGAGAGAAGAGGAGATGGATGGAGAGAGAAGGGGGAGATGGATGGAGAGAGAAGGGGAGATGGATGGAGAGAGAAGGGGGAGATGGATGGAGAGAGAAGGGGGAGATGGATGGAGAGAGAAGGGGGAGATGGATGGAGAGAGAAGGGGAGATGGATGGAGAGAGAGAAGGGGAGATGGATGGAGAAAGAGAAGGGGGAGATGGATGGAGAGAGAAGTGGGAGATGGATGGAGAGAGAAGGGGGAGATGGATGGAGAGAGGGAAGGGGGAGATGAATGGAGAGAGAAGGGGAGATGGATGGAGAGAGAGAAGAGGAGATGGATGGAGAGAGAGAAGTGGGAGATGGATGGAGAGAGAGAAGGGGGAGATGGATGGAGAGAGAAGTGGGAGATGGATGGAGAGAGAGAAGGGGGGGGATGGATGGAGAGAGAAGGGGAGATGGATGGAGAGAGAAGGGGAGATGGATGGAGAGAGAAGGGGAGATGGATGGAGAGAGAGAAGAGGAGATGGATGGAGAGAGAGAAGGGGGAGATGGATGGAGAGAGAGAAGGGGGAGATGGATGGAGAGAGAGAAGGGGGAGATGGATAGAGAGAGAGAGAAGGGGAGATGGATGGAGAGAGAGAAGGGGGGAATGAAGGAGAGAGAGAAGGGGTAGATGGATGGAGTTAGAGAAGGGGGAGATGCATGGAGAAAGAGATGGGAGACATAGATGGAGAGAGAAAAGGGATAGATAGATAATCGTCTTTATTCTGGGCGAAATTTAGACCAGAAGGTCCATTCTTACATTTAACCCTTCGTCAATATAATAAATACAAGAAAAAGAATAAAATAAGGTATAACAAAATACACTATATAAACATTATGTACCTAAATAATACAAATTAAAAAGATAAAATTGAATACAGATTTGTGTTTGTGGGGGAAAATCTAGGTAAAAACAGACATGTCCTCCCTAGCAAAACCCCACGCAGGAAAACACCCACTAAGAAGGGGGGGTGTGAAAAACCTGCGAAAACCCTAGATAGTGTACATTTGGTAATACAAAACTACAACATTAAATAGGAAGGAGTATGTACAGTGGGAGAGTTCGTATATACAGCGTAATTATATACCGTCATAAAAAAGTACACGTAAAGGTAATAGCGTAATGTAAACAAGAAATATACAAGTATGCAGAATGAGATGAAATATACATGAAATATATACAATGAATGAATATAAAGAATGTTGTTGGGGCATGCATATTATAAGAAAGCAGGAAAAGATATAAAATACATAAATAATATAATACAATATAAAATAATATAAAACAATAGCAAAAAAAATAAAAACAACAAAAAAATACAAACAATAGAAGAAAGAATATATATATACACATACATATACATATATATACATATATATATATACATACATACATACACACACACATACACACACACATACATACATATGTATACATATAAACAATACACAAAGTATATAAAAACAATACAAAATTATATTAAGAAATAGAAAATAATATAAGACAATACAAAAAAAAACATGAGTAAGGATAATTTATGGGGAGTGTAAAGAGATGATTAAGGATTACTTTGTTGTTTAAGAAAGTGAGTGACACAGGTGCGTTTGAATGAGTTTAAGGAGGGAGATGTTTTAAAATTCTCATCTAAGTTATTCCAGAGTCGGCAACCGGAGACTTGAAAGGATTTATTGTAGATATTCGTCCTGTGATGAGGAATAAGGAGGTTATTCTTGCCTCTAGTATCCCGCTTGTGTACTGTGTTGATTTCATTGAAGAGGGAAGAGAGGTAGTCAGGTTTGTTATAAGTAAGGATTTTGTACATTTGCATCAGGGTATGTAAGTTCCTTCGAGCGTCAAGTTTGAGCCATGAAAGATTATTGTAATGTTCGCTAATGTGGTCGCTCTTTTTAAGGTCACCGATGAATCTCATGCAGGAGTTTTGTGTGCGTTGAAGTTTTAATGCCAATTCACAGGAGAGATCATTATAAACAACATCACAATAGTCAAAGTGAGGAAATAGGAGTGTGGTCACTAAGAGTTTACGTAAGGAATTAGGTAATAAGTTTTTGAGTTTTTTGAGAGAGTGCAAGGAGGAGTTGATGGTACTACAGATTTTATTGGTATTAGGAGCCCAAGATAGAGTTTCATCTACTATGACACCGAGGTTGACTACTGATTTTTTAAAATGCAATGTGGACCCCTCAAGCGATAGAAGAGGAGATTCGCTATGATCTATGGAAGCCAATAGTTTGGGGGTAACCGATAATAATAGATTGACTTTTTGCGGGGTTGATCTTCAGAAAGTTATTTGAGCTCCAAAGAGAGAGAGAAGCTAGATCAGAGTTGATTTTAGCGACAGCATCGGGAAATTCAGGTACGCGAGAGTGATAGTAGATTTGGAGATCGTCAGCATATAGGTGATAATTACAGTGAGTGAGGGCATTTGAGATATCATTAATGTACAGAGAGAATAGCAGGGGGCCAAGAATAGAACCTTGCGGAACGCCTCTATTTACATTTAAGGGACGAGATGATAAATCATGAGTAATAACCTTTTGAGAGCGGCCATTTAGATATGAGCGAAACCAGTTTCGAGAAGCGAGTGAGAAGTGCAAAAGTTCAAGTTTGCATAGTAGGATGTCTTTGTCGATGGAGTCGAAGGCTTTACTGAAATCCAATAGTGTTAGAATGGTGATTTTTCTCTGATCCATTGCTTTGCGGACGTCGTCCGTTACTTTCAATAGTGCGGTAGCTGTGCTATGCGATTTACGAAAACCAGATTGGAACGGGTCAATGAGATTGTTTCTTGAAAGGAAATGAGTTATTTGCTCATGTGCAAGTCTTTCAAACGCCTTGGAGAGAACAGGCAAGAGACTAATTGGTCTGAAATCAGCGTTTTCGTGAGAATTGTTTTTCTTGGGGATAGGACGGACAAGAGCTGATTTCCATGAAGTAGGGTATTTAGATTGAAGAATAGACCAGTTAAAGATATGAGTGATAATGGGGAGAATGATAGGAATTAATTTATTTATTAGTATTATAGATACGCCGTCATCTCCTATTGCAGTTGACTTAATTGCACGAAGTGATTTAGCTACCTGTGGTTGTGTGAGTGGTGTAAATTCAAAGATTGTATTTGAGGTGTGATTGGGTTTGAGGCTACGGATACGTTCAATAGTTTCAGATTTTAGGCCTACATCTATGGTCGTGGGAGGTTTAGTGAAATGAGCGTTAAGCTCGTCAAGGGACAGGTTTGGTGGAAGTTGCATATCTTTATTTTTACCAACACCCAAGTTCCGTAATTTTTTCCATATCGAGGACTGTGTTCGTGCAGAGTTGGTTGAATCGTGTACATATTTAATTTTAGCGTTGCGTATAAGTTGTTTTGTTTTATTTCGCAATGATTTATACCGCGATAGTAAATCAGGATCCTTAGATTTCTTAAAATCACGATAAATGCTGTCACGGCGGGACATAATCGATTTTATTTCTGGAGTTAGCCATGCAGCATGTGGCTTAGAGACCCGAATGATTCTGGGAGGGGCAAACTTTTCAAGTAGCTGAGACATATATAAATTAAAAGTCTGAACTTTATCGTCTATGTCTTCTAGGTGCTCGATTAAATGCCAGGGTAGGAGCGCCGCATCTGATGTTAATAGTGATTCATTAATAGATTTATAGTCGCGAACCTTTATGAATTTCTGCTTACGTTTTTGACAACGTAGGGAGTAAGCAATGTAAATCATATCGTGCGAAGAGATACCGGGAGCTGCTAATTGTCCGTATTTAATTATTTTCTCGGGATTTGCCGTAATCGCAAGATCAATCCAAGTGGCGGAGGTTGCCGTATGATTCGTTGGCTGGAGTGGCAAGACGTTTAGCCCTAGGGACTCGAAAGACTGTAAGAGAAAGTTACTTTCATGGTTGGGTACGAGTAAATTAGCATTAAAATCACCAGTGATTTATTAAATGTTGAAAGTCTTGAATGTGTTTGGATAGAGTTTCTTCTATATCGGAGAGGTGTCCTATTTTAGGTGGTCGATAAACGATTCCTATGAGGATTTTTACGGAGTTAACTCGCGCGTCAAGTAGAAGGAATTCGGGACGTTTTAGAGTACTTAGGTTCACTATGAGCGAGGATATTACATTGAATGTCATTTCTGGCGTAAATTCCTACACCACCACCACCTTTGCCTAAGGGAGGGATGGACGGAGAGAGAGAGAGAAGGGGGAGATGGACAGAGAGAGAGAGAAGGGGGAGATGGATGGAGAAAGAGAAGGGGGAATGAAGGAGAGAGAGAAGGGGTAGATGGATGGAGTTAGAGAAGGGGGAGATGCATGGAGAAAGAGATGGGGGGGACATAGATGGAGTAGAGAGAGAGAGAA
The DNA here is from genome assembly GCA_028673005.1 of Tanypteryx hageni. Lineage (NCBI taxonomy): Eukaryota > Metazoa > Arthropoda > Insecta > Odonata > Petaluridae > Tanypteryx > Tanypteryx hageni. The sequence continues at coordinate 3,503,418 of CM054120.1, forward strand.
GGGGGAGATGGATGGAGAGAAAGAAACAGGAGATGGATGGAGAGAGAGAGAAGGGGGAGATGGATGAAGAGAGAGAGAAGGGGAGATGGATGGAGAGAGAGAGAGAAGGGGGAGATGGATAGAGAGAAAGAAACAGGAGATGAATGGAGAGAGAGAAGGGGGAGATGGATGAAGAGAGAGAGAAGAGGAGATGGATGGAGAGAGAGAGAGAAGGGGGAGATGGATGGAGAGAAAGAAACAGGAGATGGATGGATGGAGAGAGAGAGAAGGGGAGATAGATGGAGAGAGAGAAGGGGGAGATGGACAGAGAGAGAGAAGAGGGATATGGATGGAGAGAGAGAAGAGGGAGATGGATGGAGAGAGAGATAGAGAAGGGGGAGAAGGATGGAGAGAGAGAAGCAGGGATGGATAGAGAGAGAGAGAAGGGGAGATGGATGAAGAGTGAGAGAAGGGGGAGATGGATGGAGAGAGAGAGAAGGGGGAGATGGATGGGGAGAGAGAGAAGGGGAGATGGATGGAGAGAGAGAGAGAGAAGGGGGGAGAGGGATGGAGAGAAAGAAACAGGAGATGGATGGAGAGAGAGAAGGGGGAGATGGATGAAGAGAGAGAGAAGGGGAGATGGATGGAGAGAGAGAGAGAGAAGGGGGAGATGGATGGAGAGAAAGAAACAGGAGATGAATGGAGAGAGAGAGAAGGGGGAGATGGATGAAGAGAGAGAGAAGGGGAGATGGATGGAGAGAGAGAGAGAGAAGGGGGAGATGGATGGAGAGAAAGAAACAGGAGATGAATGGAGAGAGAGAAGGGGAGATGGATGGAGAAAGAGAAGGGGGAGATGGATGGAGAGAGAGGAGGAGATGGATGGAGAGAGAAGGGGGAGATGGATGAAGAGAGAAGGGGGAGATGGATGGAGAGAGAAGTGGGAGATGGATGGAGAGAGAAGGGAAGATGGATGGAGAGAGGGAAGGGGGAGATGAATGGAGAGAGAAGGGGAGATGGATGGAGAGAGAAGGGGAGATGGATGGAGAGAGAGAAGTGGGAGATGGATGGAGAGAGAGAAGGGGGAGATGGATATAGAGAGAAGTGGGAGATGGATGGAGAGAGAGAAGGAGGAGATGGATGGAGAGAGAAGGGGAGATGGATGGAGAGAGATGGGGAGATGGATGGAGAGAGAAGGGGAGATGGATGGAGAGAGAGAAGAGGAGATGGATGGAGAGAGAGAAGGGGGAGATGGATGGAGAGAGAGAAGGGGGAGATGGATGGAGAGAGAGAAGGGGGAGATGGATAGAGAGAGAGAGAAGGGGAGATGGATGGAGAGAGAGAAGGGGGAATGAAGGAGAGAGAGAAGGGGTAGATGGATGGAGTTAGAGAAGGGGGAGATGATGGAGAAAGAGATGGGGGACATAGATGGAGAGAGAAAAGGGAGGGATGGACGGAGAGAGAGAGAAGTGGAGATGGATGGAGAGAGAGAGAAGGGGAGATGGATGGAGAGAGAGATAGAGACGGGGGAGAAGGATGGAGAGAGAGAAGCAGGGATGGATAGAGAGAGAGAAGGGGAGATGGATGAAGAGTGAGAGAAGGGGGAGATGGATGGAGAGAGAGAGAAGGGGGAGATGGATGGGGAGAGAGAGAAGTGGAGATGGATGGAGAGAGAGAGAGAGAAGGGGGAGATGGATGGAGAAAGAGAAGGGGGGTTTTAGGAGAGAGAGAGAAGGGGTAGATGGATGGAGTTAGAGAAGGGGGAGATGCATGGAGAAAGAGATGGGGGGACATAGATGGAGAGAGAGAGAGAAGGGGTAGATGAATGGAGAGAGAGAGAAGGGGGGTGATGGATGGAGAGAGAGAGAAGGGGAGATGATGGTGAGAGAGAGAGAGAAGGGGGAGATGGATGGAGAGAAAGAAACAGGAGATGGATGGAGAGAGAGATAAGGGGGGAGATGGTATGAAGAGAGAGAGAAGGGGAGATGGATGGAGAGAGAGAGAGAGAAGGGGGAGATGGATAGAGAGAAAGAAACAGGAGATGAATGGAGAGAGAGAAGGGGGAGATGGATGGAGGAGAGAGAAGAGGAGATGGATGGAGAGAGAGAGAGAGAAGGGGGAGATGGATGGAGAGAAAGAAACAGGAGATGGATGGATGGAGAGAGAGAGAGAAGGGGAGATAGATGGAGAGAGAGAAGGGGGAGATGGACAGAGAGAGAGAAGAGGGATATGGATGGAGAGAGAGAAGAGGGAGATGGATGGAGAGAGAGATAGAGAAGGGGGAGAAGGATGGAGAGAGAGAGGCAGGATATGGATGAAGAGAGAGAAGGGTAGATGGACAGAGAGAGGAGATGGGGGAGATGGATTGAGAGAGAGGAGAAGATAGATGGAGAGAGAGATATAGAGAAGGGGGAGAAGGATGGAGAGAGAGAAGCAGGGATGGATAGAGAGAGGGAGAAGGGGAGATGGATGAAGAGTGAGAGAAGGGGGAGATGGATGGAGAGAGAGAAGGGGAGATGGATGGAGAGAGAGAGAAGGGGAGATGGATGGAGAGAGAGAGAGAGAAGGGGGAGATGGATGGAGAGAAAGAAACAGGAGATGGATGGAGAGAGAGAAGGGTAGATGGATGGAGAGAGAGAGAAGGGGGAGATGGATTGAAAGAGAGGAGAAGATAGATGGAGAGAGAGATATAGAGAAGGGGGAGAAGGATGGAGAGAGAGGAGCAGGGATGGATAGAGAGAGGGAGAACGGGAGATGGATGGAGAGAGAGAGAGAGAAGGGGGGGAGAGGGATGGAGAGAAAGAAACAGGAGATGGATGGAGAGAGAGAAGGGGGAGATGGATGAAGAGAGAGAGAAGGGGAGATGGATGGAGGAGAGAGAGAGAAGGGGGAGATGGATGGAGAGAAAGAAACAGGAGATGAATGGAGAGAGAGAGATGGGGGAGATGGATGAAGAGAGAGAGAAGGGGAGATGGATGGAGAGAGAGAGAGAGAAGGGGGAGATGGATGGAGAGAAAGAAACAGGAGATGAATAGAGAGAGAGAGAAGGGGGAGATGGATGAAGAGAGAGAGAAGAGGAGATGGATGGAGAGAGAGAGAAGGGGGAGATGGATGGAGAGAAAGAAACAGGAGATGGATGGAGAGAGAGAGAAGTGGAGATAGATGGAGAGAGAGAAGGGGGAGATGGACAGAGAGAGAGAAGAGGGATATGGATGGAGAGAGAGAGAAGAGGGAGATGGATGGAGAGAGAGATAGAGAAGGGGGAGAAGGATGGAGAGAGAGAGGCAGGATATGGATGAAGAGAGAGAAGGGTAGATGGATGGAGAGAGAGAGAAGGGGGAGATGGATTGAGAGAGAGGAGAAGATAGATGGAGAGAGAGATATAGAGAAGGGGGAGAAGGATGGAGAGAGAGAAGCAGGGATGGATAGAGAGAGGGAGAAGGGGAGATGGATGGAGAGAGAGAGAGAAGGGGGAGAGGGATGGAGAGAAAGAAACAGGAGATGGATGGAGAGAGAGAAGGGGGAGATGGATGAAGAGAGAGAGAAGGGGAGATGGATGGAGAGAGAGAGAGAGAAGGGGGAGATGGATGGAGAGAAAGAAACAGGAGATGAATGGAGAGAGAGAGAAGGGGGAGATGGATGAAGAGAGAGAGAAGGGGAGATGGATGGAGAGAGAGAGAGAGAGAAGGGGGAGATGGATGGAGAGAAAGAAACAGGAGATGAATGGAGAGAGAGAGAAGGGGGAGATGGATGAAGAGAGAGAGAAGAGGAGATGGATGGAGAGAGAGAGAGAGAAGGGGGAGATGGATGGAGAGAAAGAAACAGGAGATGGATGGAGAGAGAGAGAAGGGGGAGATGGATGAAGAGAGAGAGAAGAGGAGATGGATGGATAGAGAGAGAGAAAGGGGAGATGGATGGAGAGAAAGAAACAGGAGATGAATGGAGAGAGAGAGAAGGGGGAGATGGATGAAGAGAGAGAGAAGAGGAGATGGATGGATAGAGAGAGAGAAGGGGGAGATGGATGGAGAGAAAGAAACAGGAGATGGATGGAGAGAGAGAGAAGGGGAGATAGATGGAGAGAGAGAAGGGGGAGATGGACAGAGAGAGAGAAGATGGAGATGGATGGAGAGAGAGAGAGAAGGGGGAGATGGATGAAGAGAGAGAGAAGGGGAGATGGATGGAGAGAGAGAGAGAAGGGGGAGATGGATGGAGAGAAAGAAACAGGAGATGAATAGAGAGAGAGAGAAGGGGGAGATGGATGAAGAGAGAGAGAAGAGGAGATGGATGGAGAGAGAGAGAAGGGGAGATAGATGGAGAGAGAGAAGGGGGAGATGGACAGAGAGAGAGAAGAGGGATATGGATGGAGAGAGAGAGAAGAGGGAGATGGATGGAGAGAGAGATAGAGAAGGGGGAGAAGGATGGAGAGAGAGAGGCAGGATATGGATGAAGAGAGAGAAGGGTAGATGGATGAAGAGAGAGAGAAGGGGGAGATGGATTGAGAGAGAGGAGAAGATAGATGGAGAGAGAGATATAGAGAAGGGGGAGAAGGATGGAGAGAGAGAAGCAGGGATGGATAGAGAGAGGGAGAAGGGGAGATGGATGGAGAGAGAGAGAGAGAAGGGGGAGAGGGATGGAGAGAAAGAAACAGGAGATGGATGGAGAGAGAGAAGGGGGAGATGGATGAAGAGAGAGAGAAGGGGAGATGGATGGAGAGAGAGAGAGAGAAGGGGGAGATGGATGGAGAGAAAGAAACAGGAGATGAATGGAGAGAGAGAGAAGGGGGAGATGGATGAAGAGAGAGAGAAGGGGAGATGGATGGAGAGAGAGAGAGAGAAGGGGGAGATGGATGGAGAGAAAGAAACAGGAGATGAATGGAGAGAGAGAGAAGGGGGAGATGGATGAAGAGAGAGAGAAGAGGAGATGGATGGAGAGAGAGAGAAGGGGGAGATGGATGGAGAGAAAGAAACAGGAGATGGATAGAGAGAGAGAGAAGGGGGAGATGGATGAAGAGAGAGAGAAGAGGAGATGGATGGATAGAGAGAGAGAAAGGGGAGATGGATGGAGAGAAAGAAACAGGAGATGAATGGAGAGAGAGAGAAGGGGGAGATGGATGAAGAGAGAGAGAAGAGGAGATGGATGGATAGAGAGAGAGAAGGGGGAGATGGATGGAGAGAAAGAAACAGGAGATGGATGGAGAGAGAGAGAAGGGGAGATAGATGGAGAGAGAGAAGGGGGAGATGGACAGAGAGAGAGAAGACGGAGATGGATGGAGAGAGAGATAGAGAAGGGGGAGAAGGATGGAGAGAGAGAGGCAGGATATGGATGAAGACAGAGAAGGGTAGATGGATGGAGAGAGAGAAGGGGGAGATGGACAGAGAGAGGGAGAACGGGGAGATGGATTGAGAGAGAGGAGAAGATAGATGGAGAGTGAGATATGGAGAATGGGGAGAAGGATGGAGAGAGAGAAGCAGGGATGGATAGAGAGAGGGAGAAGGGGAGATGGATGAAGAGTGAGAGAAGGGGGAGATGGATGGAGAGAGAGAGAAAGGGGAGATGGATTGAGAGAGAGAGGGAAGGGGGAAATGGATGGAGAGAGAGAGAAAAGGGTGAAATGGATGGAGAGAGAGAGAGAAGAAGAAGATGGATGGAGAGAGAGGTGGGAGATGGATGATGAGAGAGAAGGGGGAGATGAATGGAGAGAGAGGAGAGGGATAGAGAGAGAGGGGGGGAGATGGATGGAGAGAAGCAGGAGATGGTTGGATAGAAAGAGAAGGGGAAATGGATGGAGAGAGAGAATGGAGAGATGGATGGAGAGAGAGAAGGGGAGATGGGTGGAGAGAGAGAGAAAGAAGGAGATGGATGGAGAGAAAGAAACAGATGCATGGAGAGAGAGAGAAGGGAGAGATAGATGGAGTGAGAGAAGGGGGAGATGGATGGAGAGGGAATGGGGAGATGGATGGAGAGAGAAGGGGAGATGGATGGAGAGAGAGCAGGGGAGATGGATGGAGAGAGAGAAGTGGGAGATGGATGGAGAGAGAGAAGGGGGAGATGGATGGAGAGAGAAGTGGGAGATGGATGGAGAGAGAGAAGGGGGAGATGGATGGAGAGAGAAGGGGAGATGGATGGAGAGAGAAGGGGAGATGGATGGAGAGAGAGAAGGGGGAGATTGATGGAGAGAGAGAAGGGGGAGATGGATGGAGAGAGAGAAGGGGGAGATGGATAGAGAGAGAGAGAAGGGGGAGATGGATGGAGAGAGAGAAGGGGGAATAAAGGAGAGAGAGAAGGGGTAGATGGATGGAGTTAGAGAAGGGGGAGATGGATGGAGTTAGAGAAGGGGGAGATGCATGGAGAAAGAGATGGGGGACATAGATGAAGAGAGAGAGAGAAGTGGGAGATGGATGGAGAGAGAGAAGGGGAGATGGATGGAGAGAGAAAAGGGAGAGATGGACGGAGAGAGAGAGAAGGGGGAGATGGACAGAGAGAGAGAGAAGGGGGAGATGGATGGAGAAAGAGAAGGGGATGATGGATGGAGAGAGAGAAGGGGGAGATGGATGGAGAAAGAGAAGGGGGAGATGGATGGAGAGAGAGAGAAGGGGTAGATAGATGTAGAGAGAGAGGTGGAGATGGATGGAGAGAGAGAGAATGGGGAGATTGATGGAGAGAGAGAAGGGGGAGATAGAAAGAGAGAGTGAAGGGGAAGATGGATGTAGAGAGAAAAGGGAGAGATGGACGGAGAGAGAGAGAAGGGGGAGATGGACAGAGAGAGAGAAGGGGGAGATGGATGGTGAAAGAGAAGGGGGAATGAAGGAGAGAGAGAAGGGGTAGATGGATGGAGTAAGAGAAGGGGGAGATGCATGGAGAAAGAGATGGGGGACATAGATGGAGAGAGAGAGAAGTGGGAGATGGATGGAGAGAGAGAAGGGGAGATGAATGGAGAGAGAAGGGGAGATGGATGGAGAGAGAAGGGGAGATGAATGGAGAGAGAAGGGGAGATGGATGGAGAGAGAAGGGGAGATGGATGGAGAGAGAGAAGAGGAGATGGATGGAGAGAGAGAAGTGGGAGATGGATGGAGAGAGAGAAGGGGGAGATGGATGGAGAGAGAAGTGGGAGATGGATGGAGAGAGAGAAGGGGGAGATGGATGGAGAGAGAAGGGGAGATGGATGGAGAGAGAAGGGGAGATGGATGGAGAGAGAAGGGGAGATGGATGGAGAGAGAGAAGAGGAGATGGATGGAGAGAGAGAAGGGGGAGATGGATGGAGAGAGAGAAGGGGGAGATGGATGGAGAGAGAGAAGGGGGAATGAAGGAGAAAGAGAAGGGGTAGATGGATGGAGTTAGAGAAGGGGGAGATGCATGGAGAAAGAGATGGAGGACATAGATGGAGAGAGAGAGAAGTGGGAGATGGATGGAGAGAGAGAAGGGGAGACGGATGGAGAGAGAAAAGGGAGAGATGGACGGAGAGAGAGAGAAGGGGGAGATGGACAGAGAGAGAGAGAAGGGGGAGATGGATGGAGAAAGAAAAGGGGGAATGAAGGAGAGAGAGAAGGGGTAGATGGATGGAGTTAGAGAAGGGGGAGATGCATGGAGAAAGAGATGGGGGACATAGATGGAGAGAGAGAGAGAAGGGGTAGATGAATGGAGAGAGAGAGAAGGGGGAGATGGATGGAGAGAGAGAGAAGGGGGAGATGGATGGAGAAAGAGAAGGGGGAATGATGGAGAGAGAGAAGGGGTAGATGGATGGTGTTAGAGAAGGGGGAGATGCATGGAGAAAGAGATGGGGGACATAGATGGAGAGAGAGAGAGAAGGGGTAGATGAATGGAGAGAGAGAGAGAAGGGGGAGATGGATGGAGAGAGAGAGAAGGGGGTGATGGATGGAGAAAGAGAAGGGGGAATGAAGGAGAGAGAGAAGGATTAGATGGATGGTGTTAGAGAAGGGGGAGATGCATGGAGAAAGAGATGGGGGACATAGATGGAGAGAGAGAGAGAAGGGGGAGATGGATGGAGAAAGAGAAGGGGGAATGAAGGAGAGAGAGAAGTGGAAGATGGATGGAGAGAGAGAAGGGGGAGATGGATGGAGAAAGAGAAGGGGGAGATGGATGGAGAGAGAGAGAAGGGGTAGATAGATGTAGAGAGAGAGGTGGAGATGGATGGAGAGAGAGAAGGGGGAGATTGATGGAGAGAGAGAAGGGGGAGATAGAAAGAGAGAGTGAAGGGGAAGATGGATGTAGAGAGAAAAGGGAGAGATGGACAGAGAGAGAGAAGGGGGAGATGGACAGAGAGAGAGAAGGGGGAGATGGATGGTGAAAGAGAAGGGGGAATGAAGGAGAGAGAGAAGGGGTAGATGGATGGAGTTAGAGAAGGGGGAGATGCATGGAGAAAGAGATGGGGGACATAGATGGAGAGAGAGAGAAGTGGGAGATGGATGGAGAGAGAGAAGCGGAGACGGATGGAGAGAGAAAAGGGAGAGATGGACGGAGAGAGTGAGAAGGGGGAGATGGACAGAGAGAGAGAGAAGGGGGAGATGGATGGAGAAAGAGAAGGGGGAATGAAGGAGTGAGAGAAGGGGTAGATGGATGGAGTTAGAGAAGGGGGAGATCCATGGAGAAAGAGATGGGGGACATAGATGGAGAGAGAGAGAGAAGGGGTAGATGAATGGAGAGAGAGAGAAGGGGGAGATGGATGGAGAGAGAGAGAAGGGGGAGATGGATGGAGAAAGAGAAGGGGGAATGAAGGAGAGAGAGAAGGGGTAGATGGATGGTGTTAGAGAAGGGGGAGATGCATGGAGAAAGAGATGGGGGACATAGATGGAGAGAGAGAGAAGGGGTAGATGAATGGAGAGAGAAGCAGGAGATGGATGGAGAGAGAGAGAAGCAGGAGATGTATGAAGAGAGAGAAGGGGGAGATGGATGGAGACGAGAAGGGGGACATGGATGGAGGCAGAGAAGGGGGACATGGATGGAAAGAGAAAGGGGTGATATCGTTAGACAGGGAGAGAAGGGGTAGATGAATGGAGAGAGAAGCAGGATATGGATGGAGACAGAGAAGTGGGACATGGATGGAAAGATAAAGGGGTGATATCGATAGAGAGAGAGGAGTAGATGAATAGAGAGAGAGAGAGAAGCAGAAGATGGATGGAGAGAGATGGGAGAGATTGATGGAGTGAGAGAAGGGGGAGATGGATGGATTGATGGAGAGAGAGAAGGGAGAGTTGGATGGAGAGAGAGAAGGGGGAATTGGATTGAGAGAAAGAAGGAAGTGGTAGAGAGAGAAGGAAGAATTGAATTTTTTGTCCTGCCATTTTAGAGGGAATTAGATTTACTTTGTCGAAGAATTGTTTTTGAATAATTTTCCATGTAAGTTTTTTGATAGGCACTGACAGTATGCTCTGATGATTTACAGCAGAAAATAGCAATGTATACAAAATAAATTTTCTAAGCAAGAACTTTTTAAATTGAATTTCATTTGAATTTTTAGAGCTTATAATCTTATAAAATATCTAGTTTGCGCCTTCCTCACTTAAACTAATGAGATCAAGGACATATTTCAGTATTTGTAACTGTTTGTTCAAATGGACCCCTTCTCTAAAATATTTCTAATAAAGTTCATCCAGATACATGATATTTTCTTAATTCAGTTTGGAAAGTTTTACTTATAAACAAATTTAGAAAAGTAGTTGTTTTCACTCCGACATTTTTATATAAAATATAATTTTAGCCTTCAGTGCATCTTTATTTCTTTTATCTATTGTTAATAGTTTGCTGAAGCGCTTCCCTGACTATGACCCCTTCACTAATTTTCCTAACTTTAATTTATACCTAATATTTGATTTGTTTTGTGCCCTATTTTCCTTCCCCTTTCTCCTAATTTATTTGACTTTCTATTCGCTCCTTACCCTGATTTCGTGTGATTGATATACTATTATGTATGTCTTCTGTGTATTCATTGCTCGAGTTTTAGTTTTTTTGTTTGATAGGTTTATTTTTTGTTTTATTCTTGTTACTTCATTGTTATGTGTCCAATATAATTGGCCTTGTGCTGTTTTTGGGCTTTTTCAAATAAATAAATAAATAATTTACCGTATTTGTCCGTTTATAAGGCGATGTTTTTTCTAAAGTATAAGTCGAAAATTTCATACTCACCTTATAACCGCGACCATTGATATCTTCTATTCCTTCTCTCCCTCTCATCCCATCTAAAATTCAATCCTCTTATTTTCTATAGTCTATTATACCTTTATGGACAGTATTACGCTTATGGCATGCACAGCTGCAAAATTTTTCCTTATGTCTTCGTACTATATTCAAGGATTTAAGAAGTTAATAAAACTGATAATTTAATGTGGATCACTGGAAGCCAATAAATGTACGTTTTATCATAATTTTTCCTTAAACTTATTGCATGATTATACATATTAGATAAAAATTTAAGCCTAGCATTTTCATGAGATGGTTTTAGCTTTATCATTTTGAAATAGCAAAAAATTGAATAGCTTACAATTAAAAAGAAGGCTAGTTAATATTAGTATCAATATCCCAACAATTGTTTTTCTTTTGCGTGGCTTCTGAAATAGGGAGTGTCCTTATATTCGAGGTCGCTCTATACTCAGGCGTATATGGTATTACTCATTGTGTTCCACTCAAAAGTGTAGCCTGAAAAAATACATGCACTGTGCTTGGTCATGTTACCATATTTTTTAGGCTATAAGATGCATCCCGATTTTTTTTTTTAAGATTTTCAGAAAGAAAAGTAGTTTGGGTCACCATAGTATTTATGAAGGGCCACATTGTGCACTGTTTCTACCCAAGATTAAGTCTGTATCTGGCAACATTTAAAGATAATATCATTGCATGATATCAGTTATATATACCATTTAGATAAACTTAATTCATGAAGGTAAATAGGGATGATCTAAAACATAAATAATTGCTTCAAAACTTAGCTAAATGTGCCCAGCATGCACTCATTAGTCCTATTAATTAGGTTTTCGGAGTGCACCGCACACGTTGCACGTATAGACATTCCTTACCGATAGTACTTACTTAAACTTAAGTAGAGGATGAGATTTGAATTCCTAATAAATGTAATGCACATGTAATAATGATAGGTATGCTCAACTAGTTCTTTTCCTCCTTGAACCTTTTTTGTCTCCTACATAGCCATTTTGATCGATACAGCAATGCATAACTCCTTCCGTTCTACTGTCCATTTTTCACATTTTTCTCTAGTTGTGGCCATTTAGGACCAAGCTTATGAAGACTATGTTTCTCTTTTCCTGTCACCTCCAGTTTTTTCTACATTCACAGATCATTTTTTCTTTGGGACATGGACCGAAATGATGTTCTGAAATGATGTTCTGCTGCTCAGTTCTATGTGTTTTTGCATATTGAATCACTTGGAGCTCAGAGCTAATAGTGGAGGCATATTGTTTTATTCTTGTAGCCATTGCAATCCCAATACACGTAACAGTACTTATCCTAAATATATATAAAAGTTTTAGAATATCATTTGTAATTCTAATATTCCACAGCATTAATCATACTATTCACCGTTCTCATTAGGAATAAACAATGCAACAAACATCACAAACACACTGAAATTGTAATGTATATTTTAATGATTTTTGCAATAAATGACTGCCAATTATTCCATTTTGGGGATGAATGGGTTCGTGTGTCAGTGCTAAATGCAGTAATAATCTTACCTTCAGTCTATAAGATGCAGGCTTATTTTGGGAGTCATTTTTCTGGAATAAAAGTGCATTTTGTAGCCTGAAAAATATCGCAGTTGTTCATTGGCAGGTGCCATAATTTTATGAAGCAGCACTGTAGAAATGTTTAAAGCCAGTTTTTTTATTCAAGTTATGTACCGTATTTTTCAGCATATAAGACACTTTTTTCCAGGAAAATGACCCCCAAAATCAGCCTGCATCTTATACGCTGAAGGTAAGATTATTATCGTTCTCAATACTGACACTAACAAGCACACTCATCCCCAAAACGGAATAATTGGCAGTCATTCGTTGCAAAAACAATTAATTATACATTATTAATAATTAATTGTGAAAAATGTGTTAATATATACAGTAATATCTTATGCAACGGGAATTCAGAGTATGCATTTTCGTTATTACACTTTAATACATGTCCACTTGCAGTGATTACAGTTTCAGTGCGTTTGCGATGTTTTAGTTCCTAATGAGCCCATTGAATAGTGTGATTAATGCCACGGAACAGTAGAATTCATGTAGATGTCATAAATATTTTATACGTATCTAGGATAGATAATGTTACGTGTATTGAGATCGCAATGGCTACAAAAGTGAAAAGACATGCCTACGCTATTAGTTATAAGCCTCAGGCAGTTCAATAGGCAAAAAACACATGGAAACCAAGTAGCAGCACGTCATTTCGGTCCACCTCCCACAGAAAAAATGATTCATGAATGGAGAAAACAAGGAAAAACTTAAGCTAATGAGATAAGAGAAACATAGTCTTTGTAAGGTTAGTCTTAAATGGCCGCAACTAAAGGAGGAGGTCATGGATAGTAGAACATAGGGAGTTTGATAATGCTGTATTGATCAAAATTGTTATGTACGAGGCAAAAAGAATTTCAAAAGAAAAAGAACTAGTTGAGCATAGGTATTGTCATTACATATGCATTCCATTTATTATTTATCCCATTATATTAAAATATCATCTTGAACTCAAGTTTAAATATGTACTATTGATAAAAAGTATCTATACGTGTGATGTGTTCGGCGCACTCCAACAACTTTAATTAATATGACTTCCGAGTTCACGCAAGGCACATTTAGCTATACAAGTCTCGAAGCAATTATTTGTGTTTTAGATCATCCCTACTTTTTTTTCGAATGAAGATTATCTAAAACATTATATTTAACTGTTATCATGCCGGAATATTTTCTGTAAATGTTGCCGGATACAGACTTAATCACTTCTGGAAATGATACACGACATGGCCCTTTGTAAATGCCTTGGTGAACCAAAATACTTTTTTCCTGAAAATTTTTCTAAAAAGCTGGGGTGTCTTATACCCTGTTGCATCTTATATGCCACAAAATATGGTAAGTACATTTTTGTGAAATATCTGGTCTTACTTGTCTATGTAATACTCCATAAATATTTGGGGTGAAATTGAATGTTTTATTCATTACAAGTAAATTTAGCCTTAATGGAAACCAGTGATGCAAATGGTCAAAATTTGTATTTTTTGTTATATTTATGTAGAGTCATTTTATAAGTCTTTCCTCAAATGGAGTGACGCCACATTCGCCGCTAGTCAACATCAAACTTCTTTTACTGGCTATGCATTCCATGACTGAGCTTCGTGCTACTATGAGAAATTTTACGGTCATCATTCTAAATAACAATGAGCAAATAGAAACGCAAGATTCGAGTTTTGCCTAGCACCTTTAAAGCACTGTAGCTGCTGTATTTAGGCGTATTGTTCAGAACTCAATGCGGTCATTGCATGACAAACCGACTCTAATTACCAAGCAATACTGAATACCAAAATTCAAATATTATTACAATTTGGGTTTGGAAAAACATATCATTATCAAATGAGTAATTCATTTGCTTATATAAACACCAGGAAAGGTTAACTACAAATATTTTTAAATAAAAAATGCTTTCACACTTATTTAGAAATGATTATAATGCTGTTTGCAAAATACTTACACAAAGTTATAGCATTTATTAACTACCTAAAAATAACAAACATCTCTCTTTCTCTGAGTTTAGTATCCTTGACACCATTAGTTTATAACCCTTTATTCATTATGGGATTTTTTCTTTATATTTTTCATTCCTTCTATTTGAAGATTCGTAAGTCTTGAGTATATTTGTATAAGTATTAAGGCTGAAATACCTTGTTAAATGTTTTATATTTAACACAGTATTCTAGCGATAAAAAATCTGATTTTTTATAGTCTACAAAGGATGATTTTCTTGTTGTTATTTGCAATAATTAGCACATATAAATTCTTTAAAGCAGATCAAAAGGACATCTCGAGGAATAACCTTGATAAGGTGTTTTTTGAAATATGAAGTTCAGTTTCAAACCAATCATTTCCAGATTTTCTACGAAGTTCATGTCATGCAAAAGAAAAAATATAGGCTTAAAAATAGTTTTTCATACTTTGTTATTTCTCCATTATTATCAATAACAGATAATAGCCTTGAAGTCATTGATGCCACCAAATTCTGAATAAGCATCGGATGGTGACTTAGAGTAGCCCAAATATCTCTTACGTGGGCTTCCAATGCCTCCTTCTTGCCAACGAAATCTCTCTCCTTCACTGTGAGGTCCCACACATTTTAACTTAACCAGTAATATACAGTTTTCTTATCAATATTCATTTGTGCTTCCACTTAGGAAACAGTTGTTCCAGCCTCAATCAATCCTATTATTTTTCCCCTCTCGACTGGATTTAACAGAGCGTTAGGGCGATGATCCATTTCTTTGATAGCTCAAGGAACAACTAAAGAATTTTACAAGGCTCTACCACAAGACTAGGTAATAGCACATGCTGAGTTTTACTGTCCAACGCATAGGGTGTATTTAACTAAACAGTTTTCGAGGGCAATCCTTGCATTGCCGTGATTCAGTGGCCACTGCACCCCACCACCCTAATTCCCCTGGAAAATCTGTGGGGACTCTCGGTGAAGGAGTGGTCTTCAAACAGTGAGAGGTGGCATTGGAGGACCACCTTAAGGATATTTGGGCCAAGCAGGCATCCAATGTTTATTCAGAATATTCCTTAAATGCTGCTATCAGTTATCAATAATAATTGAATTATAACTAAATATTAAAATCGATTTTAATGGCTACCTTTGTTTTCTTACACATGACTTGAAGTTTATTAAGTCATTTAGACTTTGTATTGGTAAAAAGAATGTCCAATGTCACCTGGAAATAAGTTGAAATGCATTTCAATACACAAGGAGACGTAAAAAAGTAAACAAAATATCCCGACGCAGGGGTCAATACAGTTCTTAGTAAGCTGCATAATTGAAATGCAGAAGCAAAAAAAAAAGAAAGTCTCCAGGAAGATTCGTTCGTTGACCCTTTAGACTCTACGATGGACGACGTGATTTAACCACCTCGGCCACCGACTGCTAGATCACAAACTCCTCCATCAGAGTGACACGATTTGAAGTTACTTAAGACACCGTTGGAACTAATTTCTCGTAAACTTTGTTTTACACCGAAATGTCGTACGTGTCAATGCCTGCAATGACCACTTTGAGTTCTGAAACATTTAATTTGGACAATACGCCTAAATAGAGCAGCTACAGTGTTGTAAAGGCACGAGGCAAACCCCGATTCTTGCGTTTCTATTTGCTCATCGTTATTTAGAATGATAACTGTAAAATTTCTCAAAGTAGCACGAAGCTCAGTCATGGAATGCATAGCCAGTAAAAGAAGTTTGATGTCCGCTAGTGGTGAATGTGGTGCCGCTCCATTTGAGGAAAGACTTATGAAAATGACTGTACATCTTTTGAAAATGCTGTTGTCCTAAATTCAATGACATTCGTATTATTCATATGCTTTTCCTTTCAGCTACTGGTATAGCTCGGTCGGTTTCTCCTGGGCAAGGAATACGTAATGTTGCTTATTCTGCAGTGAATTCATCTGACTCAAGAACTTCAGTAATGAATCGTGATGCTTCTAGTTGGCCGCAACAGCAAACTCCTATAGAACAGCAGGCAGCCCCAGTAAGTAAGATGGTTTAGTAAAGAGAGAACTTAGTTAAATAATCAGTCCTGCATGTTTGATATTTAGTTAGTATGATTATAATCTTTTACTCTATAATAAAATAATGATAAATTGTGTTTGAAGTCAATTTGCTTGGCTTTTAGATGTTCAATATACAGTAAAGTACAATTTTTCAGCATGATGTTTTCCTGGAAAGTCCATCAAATAAGAGGATCATTTTTTCCTTATGAATTAAGGGTTGTATTCTTTAAGTTTTTGGAAACTGAATTGATAAATAAATAGACATGAAACCTCCAAAATCGTTTATCATTATTGTCTTACATTTTATATAAAGTGAAACCCTTTTTCTCTTTGTATGTTTATCTGCATTTAGTGAAAGATTTTTGTAGTTCTGCCTAACATTCCATATGTAATGTATTCCTCTTTTTTATTTAATATTTTGTCCACATTAAATGAAATAAATATATGATGACTATGAATTCTAACTTATATCATTAGCCATGGAAATGCTTTGAGAGGATTGACTCCATAATTGATTGCTCTCACATTGATAGTTGTCATATATGCTTGCAGTTTATATTACTGTATCAATATCTTCTATTGTTTGATATTCAGCCAAATATTACTTGATATTAAGATTGACTTGTGGGCTTAAAGAAATTTTATTATATTAATTATACATTAAAATTCCCTTAATCCAGCATGATTGCAACCATAGAGATGCCAAATTACATGTTGTGCCGGTTGTAGACCCACATCTAGAATGTTGGTTACCTATGTTGTTTAGAAATTACTGTTCCAGAATGAGGTCTAATTAGCACAATCTGTAATACTTTTACACTTATTGGATTATATTCATATTTTTTTTGCAAGAAAACTTCACTTAATACTTCATACAAAACTAAACTGTAATGTGTATACATTCCCATTATTATTTACTGATATGCTTTAAAATGTAAAAATAACTGTTATTACTTCTATTGTAGAAGAACTAATGTTAAAATCTGACATTATAGTAGTGCGCCTAACACCTTGAGCTAACTTATTACAAATATCGATTTTTTTGTGATAATGTTAGTAAAATTCACTTTCTCTTTATTTTCCAGCTAGTAGGAGGGCAATTATTTGATGTTATTATAAAATAATTAAAACATTTTACACTTCTCTGAATCATAACAAAATATGTCCAAGATACTTGCACATGTAAACACATTATATGATTCATTCACAGCACAACATACTGGATACTTCATTTACAGTTCGCTACATAACTCGTAGATATTACCGTATTTCCTGGTAAAAATTCAATCCTTGTATTTGCACTGTTGCTACAGTCATTATTACTCGTGTTTTCACGTTAATCTTAGCTTTGACACCAAAAGCACAAACAGTTAATCAATACTTCATTAAATGCGTATCTTGTGCCAACAAAACCCACAAATTTATTATATACTGCCAGTAGTGGAAATAACTGGGTGGAAAAAGAAGATGGTCCACCTTAGATGCAATGTTCACATTTAAGATTCACAGGTAAAAATGTATTAGTTAGGCTTATTGGCTGCTAAACCAATATGAACATCGTTATATAAAATTACAGATAGGTACCTTGGCTACGTTGTTACCATTTCCTCCTTTCCCATGAGAATGGTTATTTTGTAACTGAAATTCATATCATTAGTTTTATAAAACAAGTTTGGCATTGGCTTACAGATACTTTCTTCTTTTTCCCTCATATTCAAGGAATTCTACGTGCATCAGTGTCTTCAGTATATCATATTGTTTTTATGAGAGCAGGGTGCCCTTAGCCTATACAATGCAGATCTATTTTAGGTGACATTTTTTTAATAAATAAAAGTGCATCTTATTGGTCTAAAAATATGGTAACTATAGCAACTATGTCTGCTGGATCAATGGAAGTGTCGGATAACAGGATGCTGTATAAGTGGAATTCTACTGTACATAATTTTGAACTATAAAATCATCAGTCCTATTTTATCAATCAAAGGATGTCTCCACAGACCTCCAGATTTCCTTATCACGTATGCCTGGCCCTCGTATAACATGGGATGCATTCTCAAAAAGCACAGTGTATTGTTATATGAACCTAGCTTGATGCAGTAAATGTAGGTTGTGTTCCAAACCCATTGGGCATGACTGAACTGTTCATCTATTTTTTTGCATTCATCTTTATTGGTTTTATGCTTGATTCATTCATACTATATAAATGCCTAAGCAATGCAGCCATCTCTCCCCTTTCTAAGTCATTGAGGAATATCAAGCTTTAACTCTAAAGTTAGTGCAATCTTGGACTTCTTCATGAAGCTATTCATAATCGTTATAAAAATACGAAAAAGTAATGAAGGAATTAATACACAAATATTAACAAAAGAAACAACATTTAAATGAAGCAAGAGCACAGATACAACCTATCGCATCGAAATCCATGATTAAACTGTTGGTTATCTCGTTCCAAGTTACTTCATAGACTGCAATATTGTGAATGAGGAGAAAGAACATTAAACAGACTAGATTAATCATTCTTTCTTCAGACTCACCATAAACAATTGGTTCTTATTCTAGCTCATTTAACAATATGATGAGATCTTTTAGCTCCTAAGGCCAACAGTATGTTTCTTCTTAGCCCTTGGACTAATGAGGGTGGTGGACCAATTTGCTGCTTAGTTTTTTCTGTAAATAGAGAGTTGTTGTAGGATTTCTAAGCTTATAAACAAAGCTCTTAGGCCTTCTAACATGCCTTCCTTACTAACCAATCTGTAATCTCACATCTCAAATCTGACCAAACTACATTAATGCAAGTCATAATCAGAATTTTTTGTATTAAAAAATAAATTAAATTAACAATACGAGAAAGTATTTTTAATAAAAAACTTTGCTAATTTCCACAAATAAATTAGATAGACAACTGGTTTCGGTGAATAAACACCATCATCATTTCTCATATTGTTAGTTTTATTTGATTATGGAATTCTATGAAGTCTAGGCCTCGTCCATTAACTTCACTAAAAAATAAATTTCATTGTAGCACATTAGTGTTATTAGAATGTGTATTATAGAAGGTCCAGATGTACTTCTCTCCTCCCATTTCTTTTATGGTGTTCTTTTCAGTCTCTTAATTTGGTGACAAAGAGAAATACAATTGGTTAAACATTTTGGAAAAGTTGAATGTGATTTACAAGGTTGATAAAGGAGTGAAATCAAAAATGGAAATTGCAGAACAACAGAATATTCAGCTGTCATTTCCTTCAGTGTATCTGAAAAATCATGATGCAGTTGAAACTCAAACAGATAGTGGGAATAAAGTATGGTATAAGAAAATAAATTGAAGTGAAAAACATGCTTACTTGGACATTGAATTGTTGGAGTGGTTTTTTTTTCAATGTAAAACAAACAATAATGTTCCATTATCCGAACATATAATGAAAGAAATAGTTGAGAATATTGCACTAAAGTTTGCCGTAGATTTTTTACGTTTGTGTAGGTGATTGCAATGATTCCAGCAATGGCATAATATTGTATCACTAAGTGTAATAGCTGAAGCACCTTCAATGAACTTTGAGGCTGCAGGAAGATGGCGATACAGCATTTTGGCATTCCTCCTTTATTTTGTATATTAGTGTGACTTCATGTAAAATTCCAGTCTTTAGTTATAAGGAGAGCATTTTTTTAGCATTCCATTTTAAGGAGTTTCTTTGCCTTTCTTGGTGGTGAAAAATGTGAACCAAAATCACAATAAGTACATAAATTGATAGAAAAATGATTATGCTCTCTACAGTTGAAAAAGCAGACCATAGCAAGAATTTTTTCTACTGTAATGTGAACAGTAAAACAGAAAATCGACTACCAGAAATGGAAAAGCGGAATATTGCAACACCCCTACAACATCTGCTACAAAACTTCTGTGACAGTACGTACTAATGACTTATAGTTTCCGAGATAAAAATTATTCAACTCTAATGTACAAATTGGGTAAAAACAACTCCTAAAAATTAACAATTTTGGAATTTTCGATTTTTGTTTGGTTGTGACCAAAAACCAATAATAATGCCAAATTTCAAGTCTTCATCTCATCTGGAAGTGTCTAAACATTAGTATCCTCCTATATGTTAATAATGATATATCATATGTAAGAAGCATCTATATAGTATAGATATCATGATCATTATATATATTTCCTTTTACCTGGCATGGGCCAGATTACAGAAATGTCAGATTAGATGATGTGCTGGTTGCAGGCTCACGCCTAGAATTTTGACTACAGGTGTTGTTTAGGAAAGGCAGATCAGGACTGATGTTGATGAGCTAACACAATTATTTATATCTTGCTCCCTATAACATCAAGTAATTTACTTTTTAAATCACTAGACTCAATTTAAAAAATAATACTGTAATATACAGTGTTAAATTGTTACAGGGTAACTAGTGAAGTTGATGTTGATGCTGGGATTACTTAAAGTTGCTGCTGCAGTTATATGTGATTTCATTTGACAAGTATCCAATGCTTTTTTGAGTAGATTGCAAATAATTGCTGGCTTGGATCTTTCGGTCCTTTTAGACTTTAGATTTACTTTGCAACACACTAAGTTGCATAACATTTTGAGCCAAAAAAACAATCATGACTTATAGTAAATATAATTTTATTAAATGCAATACACAAGTATCTCAGTTTAGCTGCAGTACAGACCACTGGATGACAAAGCAAGCATTTTCGCACAGTAGTGTTATGTATTGGTATTGGGAATGCCACATCATTCGAAGTGCTAATTACAAGATGCAGGATGAAAGTAACCTTGCTATTATACCATGATATAAGGATATGTGATACAACTCGATTCAATGTAGACAATACTCCGATCACAGTTTTAATAGAGATCTTTTCGTGCATATACTGAGCTGAGACAGTATTTTTTTCTCAGTTATGAGTTATGAAATTGTCAAGGCCATAGTTATTGCCTGAACAGAAAGCCATCACATGCGTTTTGTGCTTTCATTGAGAGAAAGTGAATTTTACATCAAGCTAACATAAATGTATTGCAGTGGAGATGACTTTTGCTTCCTGTTTTTGTGAAATATTTACTTAGTATTTTTCCTGTGTATTAGGTTGGTACAGAATATCTCTTTGCATACCATATTCCATTAAATTTGCAACCCCTAAATATAAGAATTTTTTCTGTGGCATTGATGGAAAGTATTGGTAATAACAATTTAAATTAATTAATGAAATAATGTTGTGTTAAAAGGCTGCAGTGTTATTTAGTTTTTATAGTTATCCTTTGTAATGGTCTCACCATAGTTGACAGCTTTGGCAATGTCAAGGAAATCATAATATGTATATTTGGATGATATTACCAGGTTCCACCTGAGAAGCCAGTCTCCACTCGAATAGTGGCAAATGTTGATAGAAGTCAGCCTCAAGTCGTTCAAGTTACTCCTCGTGTCAGTTTGTCTGCATCACCTGGGACAAAAGTTTTCACCACTACTCAAGGAGGAAAGGTTACTTTCCATGTGACTACCAATTCAGGGAGCAGCTGTGGTAGTTCCATATCTCCAAATGTCCCTCAGGGAGCTTCTGCAGCTTCTGCAGCAGCCCCGGCTGCAGCAGTGATCCCATCTTCAGGGACAGCATCCCTGATCTCTGCACCACCTATACAATTGGCAGCACCTTCTCCTCCCAAGAAGGTGACTCCCCTGGGACGAGGTGCTCCTCCACCGGTTCCTCCTAACAAACCAGTTGTCCCCCCCAAAAAAGAGGCAGTGCCAAGAGTCATCACCCCTCTTTCAGCCCCATCAACAACTACAGCTACCCTTCCAGATTCATCTCAGTCTAGTAATGTTGCGGATATGAAGAAGGTGGTGCCTACGAGTGCTGTCAAGTTTGGTATAGCAGTATCCAAGGAAAAGATCCGAATATCGGAACGAGGTGTTGGTCCTCAGCAAGGAGTGGATGCAGGGGGAGGAGATGGAAGCGGCCATCACGGGGCCCGGCCTGGTGTTCCTGATGCTGGAGGAAGTGGGAGGGCTGGGCGGCGAGAGCCACAGGTGGGTGAATGTGGCTGTGGGTGCGACGTCTGCCAATGTGGGATGTTGCCTGCCTGCCCTGCTCCTTCCCCGGACGAGAACCCACCTGCCACAGCTCACCTTGTGTCCCCCTCTCCTGCTAGCCATAGTTGCTCTCAAGCTGCTGATGCTGCTGCTCTGAATGGCGGTGTTTTGGCACATTGTGAGGTTGCACGTCCTGCCTTGCATGAGATACTTGACCTAGACATGCTTGGCCAGGAGCTGGCAGATTTCCAAGATTTACTCTCTAGTATGGTGTCAGGTAAAAATGGCCTTATTTATTTCACGTTACTTGCTAGTTTTGCAGTTTAGCATAATAGAATGAGACTTTTTCTGGCTCTTTTGTTGCACATTTAATGCATTAATGTGTGTATGGCAACTGTAAAAATTGTAGCATTTTTTCTGTTCTTAGATGACTCTTTTTACTAACATTAATTAACATCAAAATTAGCATAGTTCTAGTCTTTTATATCTCAATTTAATCTCATTTTACTTGACAAATCACTTTTTGTCCAGACCATACATTACCTGATGATGTAAATGTAGATACATAGAAGGCTGAAAGTTATGTTAACTAGGGTTTGGTAATCTAGAAGGAATTCCTAAGTTTTCTGTAGTGTTTATCAATTACTAAATTTATTTTCGTTGATATTACAGTAAAACTTCCCCCAATGCAGGGGTTATGTTCTAGGACACCGTGTTGTGAGAATCCTTGTTAAGGGAATCATTAAACCTATGGGGAAAATGAGGTTAGGCTCCAAGATTAAAAAATACTCGAAAAATGTTTGCCAAATAAAATAATAACTTTGCTTATAATTCCTTACGAATATTATATATAGTGCGTAAATTAATGCTGTAGAGCACTATGATGTTTACTCAGTAAAATAGTTACATTTAAGAGTAAATAATACAACATTATTTGCCATACAATTCTACCCACTTTCACTTAACAAATGCTTTATGAAATCTTCAAACGTATCGAGATTCCATACAATTGAAGTTTTGAAGTAAACGTGGAAGTAAATGTTTCAATAATGTTTAGCTAATTTTATGATTGGGAAATCTATGGGAAATTACCAACATTCTCATGACACCTTTAACATCACACAGTTACCATTCATTGGTATTTATGGAAATTTACAATATAAATTATCTATATTTATTATTTAAGAATATAAAATATTGTTATGTAGAAAAATCTCAAATTTTTTATACAGCATTCCAATGTATTCATTATATGCACAGGTGTCCAGTATAAAAAACATTTGAGATTTTTCTATATGTATTACTGTAGTTATAAATTCAGTTATTCATTTTTATGCAAGCAGTTTATTTTTATATAATTTTTGTGTAGTAGCTTACGAGCACTTTAAAGACTTCTTTATTTGCTGACAACAGCCTGGCCCACACTTGCCAGTGTCAATGCAAATCTATTACATTAACACTCTTTGCATGTAAAAATGATCCGTCGCTTCTGTAGCTTGACATCTGAATGCAAATTGAAATCTATCACCACGAGTATAACTTCGCCTCCATAATCAAAGACGGTTCTGTTAGATAGGCAAAGCCATTGTAGAAAAACAGATATAATCAGCGCTTATCTAGATAGAGAGACAATTTGATCAGTACCAGAACAGTAATGGGTTAAATGGAATATAATAAGAAAAACGTTAAATGTAGTTGAAATCAGCAGTTTTGGTATTTTTTTAAATTTAACCATGCACAGCATTCGGAGAAGTTTCTCGCATGATAGCATACCACGTATAAGTGAATTTGCATTGCTGGAAGCCACGTTCGAGGAAGTTTTACTGTATTCATTCAGAATTGATTTTATCTTAAATATAATGAAATAGCTGAAGTCATCCATTATCATAAAATTAGATGATAAACATTATTTTTCCTTGGTCTATTATTAAGTTCATGTTCTTATAGAGTTCATAAAAAATTTGCCTTATACTTGTATTTAGAATGTAGTAATGATTATAAGAACTGGTACAGGCTATAATTTGTTCTTAACTCAATTGATTGTTCATCATAAAATAGGAACATTTTATTTCATAATAATTTTTAGTGCTTCTGAACCAAGTTCATAATTTCTATTAAAATGAATCTTTGATAAGATATACATAATTATTTTGAGAAAGGTTGCTGTATAATTTAAAAAAATTGTTAACTTGATAATAATTTTACCATCATGTTTAAATTTGAAGTTTTCTTTTTTAAAATAGCGGTCATTGGAAATTGTGTACAAAGAAATTTACTGTTATAGTATCCGTCTAACATTTGTTTGGAAATAAGCATTTTGTGCCTTTGATAATTGGAAAGAATAAATTGGGATTATATTAAATAGATGGCTAAAATGTCTACTTGGTTCCATTATATGTAAGGTATGAAATATAATTTAGATTTATTTTTCATAATGTGAGTGTGTATATCCTCAAGTCTTGATAGTTTAGATTTATGTAAAAGAGTTGGAAGTATTTTATGATATTATTGCACTATAGAAATCTTAATAGGTTGTAAATCTAACACCAGATACAGTAAAACCTTGTTATTTCGATCCCAGATAATTTGAAATAGCATATAATTTGAAGCCAAGAACAGTCCTCAGTCAATATCATAGGATTTTGCATACTTTTTAATACGGATTATTCAAAATATGTCTACAATGAAATACGAAGTCATGATCTGGTCCGGTGACGCAGAGAGTATTACTAACTGGTATTTACAGATATACAGCAAAAAGAATAATGGAAGGAGGGAAAAGGGGGAAGGGCATAATGTACGCTAAGGAAATACAGTCGACATTGGTATCAATCGACAGAGAATTTTTCAACGATTACGAATATGCAGCATAAAGACGAAAATAAAGGGGGGAAAGGAGGAGGTAGGGAATAGGGGGGAGGGCATAATGTACGCTAAGGAAATACAGTCGACATTGGTAGCAATCGACAGAGAATTTTATAATGATTACGAATATGCAGCATAAAGTCAAAAATAAAGGGGGGGGAAGAATGGTAATAGCAGAGGAACAAAAGAAGCATATGTAACACTTCTCAGAAGTAATAAATCAAAACTTGGATAAAAATAATCAAATAATTTTCACTTTTATTGACTTTAAAAAGGCTTTTGACCTGCTTAATTTTAACATTATGATCAACAAGCTACAGCAGATAGGTATAAGGGGTACAATTCTTGATTGGTTTAGCAGCTACTTAAGAAACAACCATGAGAGTTAGATTAATGACACTAGGTGGAAAAAAAGAGTTGAAATGGGGAATGCCTTATGGTTAGATCGTGTCTGTTCATGCAATTTGGTATTTAGGACATAAGGGCAAAGAAAATAAGAAAATGATATAAATGGTTCATGTACCCTAATCGGGAGTGCCACTTTACTGGTGACAAAAAATGAACTTTTCATTATATCTCGTCAAATATCACTTATAACAAAAATCTTTAAAGTTAATTTGTAGAACTAATCAAATAGCATATGTTTTGTTAAATATGATTTTATCGAAAAAAGTAGAAAATCAAACAAAAAAGTCATAATTCACTTTGGACAAAAATTTTCCCATGTTTTTTAATTGTTGTCAACTAAAACAATCTTCGTGGCATTAGAAGTAAACATCTGCTGTAAATACCAAATTACATTAAATTTTATTTTGTGCACATGCTACATTTGATAAATGAGGGGAAATTAGAATTATCTACAACAAAGAAATGAACGTATAAATATGTTTATTTTCTTTACGTAGACATAGCTTTTGTAAGTGAAAAGAAATGGGTAATTTACAAGGAAGAAATGAACGTGAACATAAAGATGAAGAACACCTCTACCTAACATGTATGCATGCATGATGTGTGCATATTTCCTCTCTTGTTATCACTGAATTGGATCTTATTGGAGAACCATTATGTTGTTATTATTTATAGTCATTTGCACTTAGAAATATAGTCCTTCTTGTCCATGACAACCACACTATTACCTTTATCTGCATATTGGATGATGAGATTATGCTTTTTGATGGAGTCGTTCAGATTTTTCAAGGTTCTGGCATCACTTTTGGAATGCTGGGGTCCATTGGAGAGTTCCGACTGAAGATGGAAAGTGATGGTCTGAGGTATCCGGTGTTTTAGGGGAGTAGGGGTCAGGGAAAATTTAAGTCCCTTACTGAGTAATTTCAGTTTTGGTTGGGAAAACTGATAATTGGAGAGGTTAATTACTCGTTAAAGGAAGTTATGTGGAATGGTTTTAGGTACAGGTGATGGGGGTGGATAAGACTTCTAATTCAGTGATATTGCCATAAAAAACTGTCCACTGTAAAAAGCTCAAGGTTCTCATTATCAATAAAGATAATAATAGATGAAGAAGTCTTCTAGCCTCGAGTTTAACCCAGGATAATTTGACGAAGGAGCATGAGACATGTCATGTTTTTCTTTGGAAAGGTCTTGATAAGGAAACTCACATTATTCAAAATGGGGGCATAAGAAATGCAGAGATGAGATGTTTCCTCAGGGAAAAAGGTATGAAGTTTTTTAGGCGCATGAGTGAATGGAGAGAGCTGTTATAAAGCAAAAGAAAAGTTGCGTCATCAATTTATGAAGAACCAAAAATAGCTCGCTAGATGTTAATTATTTGTTCAACGGAGCAAGGATTCCAATTTCAGATTCAGTTAAATATCTATGAGTCACATTCGCCGAGTGATAGGTGCTGCTAACATAAAGTTGACCTTTATAGGGAGAATAGTTTGAAGTAGCTCCGAAAAAGTGAAGGAATTATGTTAGTTATCTTTGGTTCAACTGCTGGTCAAATATCCATTAGCTCTGTAGGATCCATACAAAAAGGGACTCTAAAGTGATAGAAAAGGTGCAGCACAGGGCAGCTAGGTTCTTAAAGAGAAACTATGATAATAAACAAAGCGTAATGCCGTTAATAGAAAATCTGAATTGGGCTTCGTTAGAGGAATGTAGACTTCAGGCTAGATTTAAACTGATAGTCAAAGGAGAGGAGATAGAGGAGGAGGGTTAAGAGAGGAGGGGTTGGAGTTATTTAGCAAGAGAGAAGGGAAATCATAGCTTGAGGCTGGATGGCCGAGTTCTTAAGTTTTATAAAATCGATGGATGCAGCCTTGACGTGGTGGAACTCCATATTCAGAAAAATGAATAAAATGTTTGGTAAAGAATCCACTTTAATAACTCACTTCTCCATCTTCCGCAAACCCACATACACCAACCACACACTGCATGTTTCCTCCAGACACCTCACTTCCCAAAAACACACCGCTTTCCAGTCGATGATACACCGTCTCACACACATCCCTCTTTCTCCTTACTCCTTCCAAAAAGAACTTAACACTATTAAACATATTGCGCTTGCTAACGGTTATTCCCCACTATCCTGTTCCGTAAACAAAATAAATTGTCCCTCAATAAAATCTTCTGCCCTTCTCCGGAGACCGAAACCAAACCTCGCTGGTTTCGCCTTCTTTGTACAGGTCCCCTTTCCCTCAAAATCACGAACTTTCTCCCAAAAAACCTATCAAGACCCGCTTTCTATGGAACCTCCAGTTTAGGCCATCATCTTTCCAATGGAAAAGATAACATCGAAAATCTTAATAAAAGTGGCATTTACAAATTGAGTTGCAATGATTGCGACAAATTTTACATTGGACAAATGGCAAGAAATTTTAAGACCCGTTGCAAAGAACACTTACATTGCTTTACTTCCAACTCCCAAAAATCCCATTTTGCAAAACACCTCATTGACCACAAACATTCTGCCAATTTTTGTCCAACCATATTGCATCTCGAAAACAAAAGCTGGAGACTCAACCTTCTCGAACAATTAGAAATCCTCCACCACGTGAAGACCCACGCCAACGACATTATTAACGATCATCTCTTCCCTCCCCGCTCCTTCCCTCGGTCTTTCCCTTGCTAAACAATTACCCCAACCGTCCTCTTCCCCCTCCGCCCACACCCTAAAATGTACTGTTTAAGAGACGCTCTTATGTCCCCCTCTCCTGTTTTCTCCACACCTCTCTCCCCGACCTTCGCCCATTTCCTATATATACGTTGTAGTGTCCTTATTCTTGACCTGATGATGACTAAGTGTTAGTCGAAACCGGTCGTCTGTTTTGTGTGAGTTATTAAAGTGGATTCTTTACCAAACATTTTATTCATTTTCCTTAAGTTTTGTGGCAAAGCATCCCTTACCCTTCCCCCTTTTTCCACTCTCTCCCTCATACCATGAGCAACGTAGCCACATTTATTTTCTCGAGTTGCTGGGAAGCCTGAACTCACAATTTATTCGTGGTTCAATTTTTGGGAATGACTGTGCATATATTTAAGCAAAAAATTGCAATACCATATTTACCTGAATCCAAGATGTCTCAGAATCAAAGACGACCTCCACTTTTAGCAGTCCTTCAAAACAGAAAAAAGATTTTATGACCTAATTTCTCACTATTTGGTATATATTTCGAACATGTATTCAGCATAGATATACTAGTTCATTCATTAATAGAAATAGTCACATTTTTGTTTGAGAAAAAAACATTTTTAAAATAAATTTTTTAAGATTAATACTGTAATAACTGAATTCTGGATCGTAAGTTTGCGATTAAAATTTTCATTAGATACAATTATTTTAATGTTTCATTTGTTTAAAAAACATCAATTAAATGCATAACTTTACTTCCTACTTACAAGTCATCACGATTAGTTCATCGCATGTCAATTCGTCATACAAATAATTCATTGCGCATCAATATATCGCACAACAAACTCATCGTGCATCAAGCACACTTGAGCAATAAATGTTTCGAAATCCTGAGCCATAAAACTCATTCTCTTTATCCCTAGTTTACCTATTTATAAAGAACTTCGAAGGAAAGACATCCTTTTATTCTCTAGAGAGCATTGGATGAAGTTTGGAGTGACTCATGTATACAACAGTGTAGAATATCACTGAGTCACCTGTGGAACAGCAAATGTACCACACTGTATTTAAAGGTTAATGCTCTGCTAAGTATGTGTGTGGCTGCATGAAGGTCTGCATAAACTAAAATTGAGAAAAAATATAATAAAAATGACTGGTTTTGCTATGATTGTCATTTTTATTAAATTGTGAGGAAGTAACAAAAGTTTTTCATTACATCTCATAATGAGCAAATTCAGAGAAAGATTAGCATATAAAAACTAATATTTTGTGAGATATTTTATTTGTATGGCTTTTTGCAACAAAATGTTAAACAAAGGTAAACCTCTTATTTTATTCTGCATATTTTGTTGTATTTTCTGAATATATACCTAATGAACCATCTATTAGGAAAATAATAATTAAACTGCAGTTCTGGTAAGTTATTAGGTACCTTTATTTGCTCATAATTTAATATTCATTTATATTTTAAACTAAAATTTGGTAATTTTTGTTGGTGCACTATTATTTCAAATTGACAATATTTTAAATGTGTGCATACACATCCATGCACATGTATTGGTGTCCATAGCAAGAGGACAGGTCTGAAGTGGCTCCTGTCTGTTAAATACTGCATTTTCCAAAGTTTTTTGTTATTTGTGTCATCAATGTTCATTTACAGTGTTGAACTTTCTGAGTTTTTGGCTCATTTTTGTGTCTATGAAGTTTTATTGTTCGCCGACCTCGGGTAAAATTTTTCCTGGGAGGTGGTATGTTGTAAAGGGGAGCTACCTGCATGGGCAAACCTAGGCATTAGGCAAGTTTCCCCATATCCCTGCTGGTAAGGCCAGTATCTTCCTCCTTTTGAGGGGATCATCGTCTCCAGTTAAAGGATTAACCCATTTTAGACAGAATTAAATGGCAAGAAAATATTGAATTTGTTCCCTTCTAGTGGAAAATACAATAATAAAAATTCTTAAAAATACCAATTTGTTTTAAACTTTCCTAAGTTTATAATACAAAATTATTTTAAGTATTTACAAAATTTTATTGGCTTTTTATTGATTTTATAGAGATTCACATTGTAATCTCTAGAAACAGGGTGAATACAATCCTATTTGACATATAGGATCTATTATAATTTACCATTGTTCTGTCAGTCCCTAGTACTTGACCTTTTTCATAATTTTCTGCTTCTGCATGTCATGCTTTCTTCCTGCATTCAAGTATTTTTCTTATTTCTTTTTACCTAGGCAGGATAGTGACGATCTCTATCTTAATGTTTGGGGAAAGTATTTGTCTTGCACCCATGTGTATTTCTGCCACAACCCATGAATGAGATCTTTGCTCACATAGAAATTTTTAGCAACAAACTTGGCTGATTGGTGGCTTCTTTGTAGCAAATGTATTTATTTATTTCTGTCCTATAAACAGACTGCACATATTAGCATGTCTGTACTTCTTTAAGTGATTTTAATGTGGAAATGGTGATAAAAAAGCAAAAGATAGAAGCATGAGAATAGATTTATCTTGTCCATTTCCCCAAGAAGAAATCCACAGCAATCAACTGTATGGAATCAGAAGGGAGTGGATA
Source organism: Tanypteryx hageni (assembly GCA_028673005.1). NCBI lineage: Eukaryota > Metazoa > Arthropoda > Insecta > Odonata > Petaluridae > Tanypteryx > Tanypteryx hageni. Next base: position 3,533,724 of record CM054120.1, read on the forward strand.
CTGGTAACTGAGGAAGAGCTAGAGGCTCTATATAACACTACTGAGAAAAAATGAGAGCTTTTAGTTCTAGAATAGCCAGCTTTTCCCTGTTTTTAGTTGAAGTTCATGTCCAGAATTTTCCATTATTGGTTGTAAAGAAATAATACCACCTAAGTAAATAAATTAGCCTCCACACACTGGAATTATTTTAATTACAAATTAAATGTGGATTTTCAGATAGGATTTCTTATCTCTTAGTAAGAAAGTAAACTTCAATATTTCTGCTGCACAAACATTCAAGCTGTGGAAGTTCTAAGTTGTTTTGCTCTTGAAGTACATCGATAGTATGTTTTCCTCCACTACTGCTGGAATTATTCATGGTTTTTGGGATATTATTAGATGACATATATTACTTCAAAATTATTCTTTGCACCAGTGCACAAGTCCTGCTTTATTATAATGTCTGTCACAAATATGTTGACACCTTCTAAACGACTAGGGAACATCACAGGATAACAGATGTCATGCAACAAATTTTACGGTACATAATGTTGGTTACAACTCTATGTAGATGTCTAATGGCTGACTGGGAAACATCATGGCATTACAGGTGCTGGTACAATGGGCATTTACTACATACAGTAAAAGCCCATTCTAACAGCACCCTCAGGACCAAGGTCATGCTGCTAAATTGAATGTGCCATTAGAGCGAATGGCACAGACAGGGTTGGACAGGGAAGCAATTTTGTAGTAGAAAATATAGATTAGTGGCTCCATTCCCCCAGGATTTTACGGGTTGGTGAGACAGCCAAAATATAACAAAGGCTTGCACAAGTTTGCATTTTAGTTTGACTAATTTATAATTGAAAATAATTAAATTATGGTTATATCAACCGATCGGCCCGGCCTCACTGGCCAATTTTTGCACTGACCGACCAGGAAATATCCCGTTTCCTGCTTGGCCATTCCAAGTCTGGGCACAGCATATAATATTCCTAAAACAATGTGGAAATATTTGCTTTCTGTCAAGGATATTCTTCACGTTATATAATACACTGAATAATTTATTTTTTGAATTATCATAGGCTAATTAATTAATTATAATTTTTTAAATACAATCCGGGAATCGAACCCAGGGCTCTAACGGTACAGATCATATCAATTATCATTAAATATTCATAATTTACTGATTATTTTGTGCTTTTTCCTCAAAAATTAAAAATTTACTGGACGAAAATTTGACTTTCCGAATTCATTTGTTTTTCTAATAAAGTCTGTAGGTAGTTAATCGGAAGAGTAATCGATTTTTTAAACAATTTAAAAGGTTCAAAATAAGATTTATTACACTTGAAAACATTCAACATATATTGTAGAAATCTGTTTGTTAGAGAGCTTTTAACATTCACTACCATCATAATAGTAATTTCCAAGTTTTTTCTTTGGACCCAGATGCCTGTGCCTGCCAGAGTGGGTGAAGGTAAACAATGCCAAAAAATGCCATCTCGTCAGCATTGTAAATTTTCTCTGCTGTTAAAATATGCTCATTAATGAATGACAAAAAAGACATATTCATATGCAGCCTCACGATCAGCTGACTGAAGTTCACCTGAGACATCAAGCGAGATAGCCACCCATCGGAAAAAATACAATCTTCACTCAATTGCATTTGGTGATGAGTCTTTTGCCTTTATAATTACCATTGGGCCAGTAATTGGGAAACCTTCAGAATGCTTCACTTTTGAACATTTGTATAATACAGCATCCAACTGTTCTAGCCTTGGCTTATGTAAATTTTTATGCTTTTTAACATTTTTATTAGACTCATGAGTCAACAAAAAACTTTAGAAATTCCTGTTTTATTGCTTTAATGTCATAAATTGTTGATGAGCTTACATTGTACTCATTCATTAATGCATGTCTATGTATCCCACTATCCAGACGATTGCATATGTCAATTTTTTGAGGCAGTGTTAGCACTGCTCGCTTCTCTTGTTTTATTACACTGCGGCTGGGCTTACTCATGATTTTTAGGGTATTTTAAATATTTAAATCTTCAACACAATTTTAATAGCAAAAACAAAATTCTTACTTAGGCAATGCCTGTCACAAATGTCGGCACCTTGTGACAACTTAGGGAACTTCATGCAATACACATTCAACCATATGCAAAAAATCAATCACAACTAGGGCGACATCTAGGAAGCAACTGAAGAACTTCAATGTGCCAAAGATGCCATTAAAGCGAGTTTGCCATTAGAACGGGTGCCGTTAGAATGAGCTTTTACTGTACGTAGGTCAATCGGAAAGTAAGGTTACAAGGCTTATCACTCAGTAAGCATATGTGTAGGAAGTACACTAGTGATAACACCGTATATTCACATATCTGTTAGGCAACACTGAAGAGCAGACACATGCATGCACACTTATGAGCTTCACTGTAGCTTTTTAAAATGGCAACTAGAAACTTGGTCTGGCAAGGAGGTTTGAGCAGATATTACGTTTTTGTGGGCGAAGAAAGTTTTGTCGGCTAATACAAGACAACCAACCCTACCCAGGCAAAATAAGAAACTGTGCATTTTATGAAAATATAATAGGATCTGCCCAAAATGGCAGGCTGTATGAGGATATAATGTCTACATATAAAAAGATGTGTTGGTTGGTTGGTCCATCACATTTAAGGCCAACTTTGACCGGAAGTACAGATGTCTGTGGAGTTTTTGCTAGCTAGAAACTGGTGCTGCAACTATGTTTGTGTGTGTCTGCATGCACATTTGTATGTATGTGAATATATATACAAACCAAAGGTATCATTTAGCGATGCACTTAACAAAGTCAGACAAATAATCAAAAGATATCTTAAGCAATGTTTTATGAAAAAATGTTTCAAACAAAAGTTGTAAACAATTTTATTCTCTATAATTTTAATAATAACAAATATTTATATATGTTGAGTTCTAAAGGAGATATTTGGAAAAAACCGAAAAATAACACAACTGTTATATATAAACTTTTTTGCTGATCCGATAATTAGTTTTTAAGTTAGACTGCCCACAAAATTCATATCACATACAGACATCATTGAGAACATAATCAGGGAACCTCAAAACATCCATTGAAATCTAAAATTCGATTTATTTTTCACGAATTCTCCATTACTATGTATGGAAAAAGTAAAAAGGATTAAATTTGGAAGTGTGTTGCTGTGTATACTTACTGGTTCACGGTTCGAAAAACAGTTTTATTTAGCATGTTAAAGCCATTGTCCTGAAATATACAAGCCATTGTATCATTCATTAACTACCACTCGAATATTAAAAAAAGCCTTATTCACTCAAAACAATGCTAGATGAAGCTTGAAAAATTGTTAACTTTGGCAAATCATGATCATTAAATTCTAGAATATGTAATGCTCTTTGTGATGAAATGGCTAGCTCCTTCAAAACTTTACTATTGCTCACAGAGGTATGTTAGGTGTCTCACTGTAAACCCTGGTTTGCATGTGCCATATGTCATTCAGAGATTTTGTTATTTACAAATGATTTGCACTTTTGTTGCATCTATATGACTATTTGTTGCTCCAAAAACTTGCATATCTGGTTGACATTTAAAAAAAATTAAATGAATTGAATTTGTCCCTACAACAATTCTATCTGTTCCTGATAAAATTTATTCATTTCTAAAATAGCTCGAATATTGGAAAATATGTATTTAAAAAACCACCAAGTTTTCTCCTACATTGAACGATTTCTTGGCTGAAAACAAGAATCAGTTAAATAAAAATGTATGGATATTGTGAAGCATTTACACAACAATCAACCTGCATTTCCCTCCTGAAATGAAAGACTTAAGTTGGCTGTGTAACCCTTTTACAGCTTCTGTAAAACATGAAAATTTAACAACAAAGCCAAACGAGCAGCTGATAGACATCTACAGACAGTCACAAATTTAAGGGGTGTGAGGCCCCTAGGCCAGGGATGGTGAACCACTGACACATGTATCACAGAGTGACATGCCAACATCTTTAGCATGACATGGAAAAGTATCTGCCCCTCCACTCACCCGCTGGCATGGGTTTCTCCCAAGTGTTACACTCTTTTCTCGAAAATGATCTCAATGGGGCACACCCGGATGGTGAAAATAGCAGTTCAGTAGCGAAACAATAGCAGTGTCCTTTCACAGAATTATCTGGTATCTTCACTCAAAAGGATGAGAACAAGCAAGCGGATAAGGAGTTGATCGTGAATCATATTAAAGAATTGCCTATTAGTGGGAGCACCATAAAAGATCGAATTTTGCTTTTAAACAAAGATGTTACAAATCCACTATTAATGGATTTAAAATCTGCAGAAATGTTTTCCTTTGTTTGGATGAAAGTATAGATGCAACAGCACAGGTGCAACTTGTGGTTATTGTCAGATTTTCCTCTAAAAATACAAAGAGGGAGGAATTAATTAAATTAATGGCATTGTCGGGAAAAACTACAGGATGCGATATTATGAATGAATTAAAAAAAGAATTTAAAGAAATGGGGATCAACTTAAATAATATTGTGTTGGTAACAACTGATGGAGCTCCAGGTATGATTGGCAAACATGTTGGATTTGTTCAATTTCTTTCAAAAGAAATTCAACACCATTTGCTTCAATTTCATTGCATAATACACCAAGAAGCACTTTGTGCAAAAAAGTTTAAGTTCTCTTTGAAATGTGATTTCTGTAGTGAACAAAAATTGTTAATTTTATTACTTCTTGCACTCCTAATAAACGAGAGTTAAACAAACTTTTACATGAGGTTGAATCTCAATATTCAGGATAATTTATGTACAATAGTGTCCGATAGTTTGCGTTGCAGTCAAGTTTTAAACCGTTTTGTTAGCGTCTTAGATGAAGTAAGATTGTTTTTAGAGGATAGAGAGCAAGATTTTCTAGGGCTTACAGATATGAACTGGTTAAATGATTCAATGTTTTTTTGCAATTTCATGCAACATTTCAATGAACTAAATGAAAAACTTCAAGGTCGAGGTCAGACCATATTAAGAATGTACCAACATATTAAAGCTTTTGAGAAGAAGCTTGAAGTATTTGAAAAGGATTTAATGACTGAAAATTTAAAGTACTTTACATCACTTAAGAAGCATATTGCAACATCGCCTTTTTTCATTGATGATGGCAAAAATAAGATTGATATTTTGAAAAATAACACTTCTTTAATAAGAGATACAAAGAAAATATATATGGAAAGATTTGATCAATTTCTTGAAGTGGACACAACATTAAAATTCATGATATTGCCACATACGATCAAATTTGAAGACTTTCAGTTGACTTTCTTCGAATGACTTGACATTGATAATTTAGAGATGGAATTGAGTTTCAAAACAGTTTTGTATGGAGCAATAAATTCATGGAGCTAAATGTTAAGTTAGGGAAAAGTTACTGCAACAATGAAGAGACGATGCTTAGATCAACATATGCTTGTGAACCGTTATTTTCTTCTACGAATTTGATCAAATCTAATACCAGAAATCACCTTGGCAATGATTTAACTGATGCATGTGTAGGATTAAAATCCACAAATTACACTCGATGAATCGATACTTTGGCATCGGCCAGACAACAACTAGTATCACACAGATGAAATATGTGTGTAGGAAAATAGACCATTTTGTTAACAGTTATAATAATGATCTAGGGGCCTGTTGCAGTACTTCCTGCAAACATCTAGAGCCCCTTGCGTGAAGTGACCCAATGCGATACTTCCTATGACAAAATTGTTACAAAGAGTGTTGTTAGTTGAACCACTTTTATTCTCTTAAAATAATTATATAGTTCACACCATTTTCATAAACAAAAACACATACCTACATGATTTAGACTACCGGTACACAATATTTTTTTCGCTATTTCTGATGGTACACCGTATCATATGTTCTGCGGTTTGTTTAATATTAAGTAATCATTGCACCGGCCATGTGTCAATATCGAAAGAAATTAATCACAAACATTACCAATATAGCAGTTTTCTTAAACTGCACAATAAAACTTGCAAATGAAATGAATTTCCAATGTATGGATGAAATATCTTTTTATTGGAAATGTTAAGTTGTCCATTATTACAATGCATTGGAATCATATTTTTTCTTTGCTACATTGTTTTATATTTACACGAAACTTTTCAATCGGTTATTGTCCTTGATGCATTTATTTCATTGTAAGCTTAGTGCAAATGCACTTGAAAGTCAGAGTCGAACAATACAATAAAACTTATTTGTTCTTCCGTAACTTTGTAGAATTGCATAATTAAAATGAAAGAAAGTGTTTACTTTCTTTCTTTTTCTTAATAATTTAGTTGCCTATAATATTGAGTGCTTATGAGGTCCTTGTCGATTGCAAGTCTTCAAGTGGAACCTTTGGAAATAATTATTCTTTGCCAAATATAGTTTACAATGTTGTTCATCATCATTTAGGATATATGACAGCTTCTTTGAGTTGGGACTTGACACACTCAATATATAAATTTCTTTCTCCTCTCGCTATAAGCTCCTGACTCTGTTAACAACTCTCTTGTAGCTCTAGGTGCAAAGCCCCCAGTGAGACGGCCGCCTAGATACACCAGGTCTATATCCACCTCCATCTATAGATATGATGTTAAAAGACACTTTAAAAGTGTTCCACTGATAAATTTTTGGGTGAGCTTAAGTGATAAGTTTCCTGAACTTTAAATTTTTGCAATTCGCAAATTACTATCATTTGCATCAACATATTTATGCAACATAGACTTTTCAAATTATACAACCACCAAAACAAATATCAGAATAGAATGAACGCAGAGCCAGTGTTGAGACTACAGCTTTCTCAAATTGTTTCTAGTATTAAAAATTTTGTGGAGGGCACACACATTCAGAAATCACATTAATGAAATGTTTTTAAATCTTTTTAAGTACTTCTGTTTATACCCAAATCCAATCCCCCATTTAGCAGACTGTCAAAACAGAAAAAAGATTTTATGACCTAGTTTCTCACTGAATGTATTTGGTGTATATTTCGAACACACATATTCAGTATAAGTATACAAGTTCATTCATTAATTGAAATGGTTTGTTGCAACTTTTTGTTTGAGAAAAAAAGAATTTTTTCAATGTATTTTTAAAAATTAATACTGTATTAATTAAAACCCAGATCGTAAGTTTGCAATGAAAAATGTCAGTAGATACAATTATTTTAAATTGTTTATTGGATTGAAAGGCAAGGCACCATGACTGGTGTAGAGCAGGAGTAGACACTTTTCCACAGCAAAATATTTCTTTATATTTCGATAATACTAGAATGAATCGCAATTCTCTTTGTGAATTGTGCAAGTCAAAACACATTGGATGGTATTATGACTGAGGGGGACTTCAAACCCAACAAGTGTATTCCCATGCCATACACCAGTCATGGTGTCTGGCGACAAATATGTCTCATGATGAATTTGTTGAGCAATGACTTGACATGCGATGAGTTTGCCATGCAAGGTATTGATGCGAGACAAGTTTGTCATGCGACGAATTGACACGTGATGAATTGACTGCAATGTACTGACAGTATACCTCTTTTTACATGAATTTAAGACAATCCCCGATTTTCACAAGCTGAAATTTGGAAAATAAACCTCATCTTGGATTTGGGTAAATGCGGTATTTTTTAACAGGAAAATTTTATTGCTGCATTATTTCTATGTAAAAAATCTCAAGATAATTTTAAATAAATGGTAAATCTTATTTATAAGCTTAATTATTAAGAATTTCTTATATGGGTTCCCCCAAAGTTTATTTGTCGCAATAGGGTTCTGCAAAAGTAAAATGGTTTAGAAACTTCTAAATAATTAGGTGTTACTGGCATATGGCCGTATCCTTGAGCATGGATATAATCTTATTTTTCCTCCATGTTACGCCATTATTGCTCATGTGACAGCTATTCATATTGCTAAAAAGTGTAAAGAGTTTGTTCATATTGTTTTCACCACAGCTCTAATTCCATTTGAAATTTTCTCTTTTTGGGGATAACTTGCTATTCTTTTTTAGCCAGTAAATTTTCTTTCCTTTTGAATGAAATGCTTTAATCTAATCTATTATAACCCAGCATATGTTCATTGTGTTACCATTGAACTCAAATGTATGTGTGGTTGTGCAGTCAAGATATGTGCCTTTATGTCCTGCTGCCTTGCAAGTACAGTAATAAAACAGGTTATGAATTCATAGGTGCTGCCAAACACAATATAGACCCATTATAACATAGCTAATTTTTTGTAAAGATGTTCATGCTATTGTTAGTCATGGTATTCAGCTTGACAATTGCCTTCATGCCTGAAATTGAACCATAAGCAAACAAGACTCCTAAAATGTTTGTTATTAGTTCATTTTATGACTTTTATACCATAAGATTAGTTTTTACTTACCTGTAGTCAAAATCAATCTGGTGTGATTCTTTTTATTTTTCATCTAAAACTAATTCACCGTTTCAGAAAATATCCAGTGATTGTGAGACTGCTTTTACTTCATTATGTGAGTTTCTGGTCTGAGTGCTTTTAGCCATGTACCAGCTAACCCATTATAATATTGTTTCTATGAGATTTTAATGTTCACATAACAGCATTTAAAATGATGGCTCATTTCATAGAACAAATTAATGTTATTGTGTAAGGGATGGATATGTACTATACTGCAGTTCAGCACCAGTAATAAGTTTGGTTTTATTGTAAGAATACACAATTTTAAATGGCAAAAAAATGGAGGGAAAATGTCATCTTTAATTTATGCTAATGCCTTTGTAGTTATGCTGTGCTGATTTTCAAAAAATGTTTTCACTTTATAATTTGTTGTTACTGCGGTATATCATGAATTGTTAGACCGAATGAAGACCCTTTTCAGAATCTTGGCCCCTGTACTTATAGTTCATCCTTCGATTCTCAAAATATTTGGCAAGACATTGTTAAAGTCTTTTTAGAGTTTTCTAGAACAATATTAGGAAGATGATGCTGAAAAAGACATTTTGAGATTCTTTGGAAGACTTAATAAAAATGTAAAATTTAAAAGTTACATCATGCATGGTAAACTTCTTTTGGATTCATGAGGAAGTCCATTTTTGCCTTTTTCTAACATTTTCTTGGGTAACGAATAAAAATCATGGTAGACTATGTTGACAGGATGATGGAAAATTTTCTGATAATTCTTCTTGAGCATTTAGTTTCATGAATATGAATTGGACTAACTTTTTTCCTACCCTTACTTATATCTGTAACTTATAAACAATTGTTTATGAACTATTGTACTAAGTTTTTTTCATGACTTTGTAAAATGATTAAATGTTCAAAAGAATCAAATTTGGCCATAAAGATTCATTACTTATAGTGTTATATAAATTATTGAGAAACTGCTTCCTTTTTTGAAACAATGCTAAATGATACTTTTTATTTATTGTTATAGGTGCTGACATAACTTCTAGTAAACCAACTTCTGCCCATGCTGCCAATTCTGTAGATTCTACCCCTCATTGTGTGCCTGCAACTTTTAATGGAAATTTTAGAGAGAATAATATGGTGGCCATAGGGCCACAACTGCATCAAGATGCTGTATCAAATAAATCAACTGATTAGTGAATGTTAAGTATACAGAAATGACCCTATATACACTTAGATCTGGATAATCTTGTGCCATTGTAAAAAAATTACATTTCATTTTAGAGTCCTAAGTTACCTTATTTCAAATTGCATAGTTTAAAGTTGACAGACTTTACCTAACAATGTGAAATATGAAATGAAAGAATGGTATTGACTTTCACTGTTACCTGTTTTAAGGTGCATCATGAGTGAATTGTTTAGAATACCTAGACTTAACTTTTTTTTACTTATTTCACATTACAGGAAGTATCGAATCAAAATTGTAATCAACAAATACATGTTAGATACCAAATTCAACCACGATGTTAGAATTGGTGCCAGAAATATTAGTGTGTGTTCTCAGCCCAGATAGTCTGTTGATATTCTCCTAAGATTATAATATATTTACTCATTCATCACATACTAGGAGGTCATCTTTCAGAAAATTTATATGAAATTAATCTTAATGTGGAGGAGTGATGTCTATCAATCAGTATTATAATTTCTTTCGAGAATGGTAGCTCTAATGTGCTCTTGTATTTTTGGCATTTTGATTTTGTTAAAACTATTTTCATGTATCTTTTGTTTTTATACATATTTGCTTTCATTTGGTTTTCCATTCTTTTTACTAGCCTATGTATTGATGGTGCATTCAATCATTTTTGTATTTGTCTGGGCAATGCCTTCTTGCAATAGTAATGTGCAAGTGTTAATCAAGTTTTTTATTTATTAACCTTTCCTGTCCATTGTTAAAAATATTTCATCTCAGAAGGATTTGTATTGAATAAATATTAATAGTTGTGCCAGTATATGTTATTTATGAAAATGGAATTCATGATGTACAAGTAATAAAATTATGGCTGTAATGAAACATAATGGCATGTGGAAGTCATGGAAGAGAAAATCAAGAAAAAGTTTAATGATATTATGGTGGTAATTTCTTTTTATTGAGTGAAGTTTGGTGTATCCCTGCTACAACTTAGCCATATCATTCAGGCTGTCATTGATGTTTTGTGTTAGAAAAATATTGTCAAAAATAACTCTGTACCATAGGATCTCATAGTCTTTTCACTTGTTATTATGGTTATATTAGCATGCATTTTGGAGTAATCAGTATATCATGGTTTTTGCATTAATATTCATGCAAATGAACTGAGGACAAAACAAGAATTTTTATAATGTAGCTTCATTTAAATAGTGCAGTAAAATCATTTACAGAGGGAATGGAGCAAACATTCTGAGAAGAATTTAAAGGAAAAGGACACTAATAAAATTTACACAATTTTTATTGGTACAACTAAGGTTTCAGCACTAATTAGTCAAAAAATAGAAAAATTGTTTTGATGGAAGAGTTATGTTCAAGTACTCTATTTTCCAGATTTTTTTCATAGAAACAAATTGCCTATTATTAGTTTTAAAATGTGAAATTATACAATCATGAAGCCCACACAGGTGCTGGCTAAGATTAACTTGTTTTTACCTGTAGGAATTGAAGAGGATGTAGTGTCAGGTTGTGCAACCTTTATATGTGGTAGACTGCATTCATAGTAGTGGATGCTTTGGCAGGCTGTAGTAGAAGTTACAACCCCCCCCCCCCCTCCTGTGGATCAGATGAAAATTTTCATTGGTACTTACTCAAGAGATAGTGTTATTCAAAAGTTTAACTCTAGTCTTAACTATTTTTGACAGCAAATGTACAAATACATTGCTTTTTTCTGCAGGAATTCATTGGAACACACTGTCAGTACCTTTTCAAACAGCTTATATGGAAAATTATTCAAAAAACTTTCTTCAAAAATTAAATCTTAATTCCTCAAAAATGGCAGGACAAAATTCATTGCTTCCTTCCCTATCTACCTCTTCCTCCTTTCTCTCCATCCATCTCCCCCTTCTCTCTCTTCATCCATCTCTCCCTTCTCTCTCTTCATCCATCTCTCCCTCCATCCATCTCCCTCTTCTCTCTCTCTCCATCCATTTCCCCATTCTCTCTCCATCCATCTCCCCCATCTCTCTCTCCATCCATCTCTCCTCTCTCTCCATCCATCTCCCCTTCTCTCTCTTTCCATCCATCTCCCCTTCTCTCTCCATCCATCTCCCCCTTCTCTCTCTCCATCCATCTCTCCTCTCTCTTCATCCATCTCTCCCACCATCCATCTCCATCTTCTCTCTTCATCCATTTCCCCATTCTCTCTTCATCCATCTCCCCCATCTCTCTCTCCATCCATCTCTCCTCTCTCCATCCATCTCCCCTTCTCTCTCTCTCCATCCATCTCCCCTTCTCTCTCTCTCTCCATCCATCTCCCCTTCTCTCTCTCCATCCATCTCCCCTTCTCTCTCTCCATCCATCTCTCCCTTCTCTCTCCCTCCATCTATCTCCCCCTTCTCTCTCTTCATCCATCTTCCTCCCTATTTTTCTCCTTCCATTTCTCTCTCTCTCTCTCTCTTTGTATGTCATTTCTGGCTAATCAACTTTTTGGATTATTATTGTCATTACTCCTTCCACAACAAACACACTCACAAGGGAGGAGGGAAACCTGGTGCCGGCATTAGCCTACTCTTTACGAAGAGCACAAAGGTGGCCAACTGTTTAATGTCCCTGCTGAAGGAGGAAGCACTGACTTGCGCGGTCTCCTCAAATCACATGATCCTAGATTGATAAATCCAACCTCTGCCAGATTCGAACCTGGGACAGCTGCATGGAAAGCCAGTGCTATAACCACTCCACCATCACCACCCCTTTCACTTTCACTATCCGCTGATGCAGTTAGGAAACATCAAATGCAAACATATCATTTTTATATCATGCATTTTATTTTATGTGTGTGCATATGTTCATGGGGTTATTTAGGATAAATTTCGTATTTTCCTTTTGACTTCAGCATAAGGAAAAGATGAGTATGTTTAAAATCAAGCATTTTGTCTGCTAAGACTGGAAGCTCCATTTTCTGTATTCTGCCACCATTGTTTCCTTGGTGAGAAAATCATTACTATACGTAACATAATGCTGTTATAATTATCTTAATATATTTAAAATTTATATAAGAATTTCCAAATATACTTTCAAATCTTGATCTCAAATCAATGGAAATGTCAAAAAAGTTGAATTTTTATTTTACTTCTCTTGAGTCTTTCAAAACAGAAACAAACCTAACTTCAAACAACCACACCACTAACTGTCTCCATAAAAGAAAGGACTTTGATTTATGAAGGCAGTTCTTCATTGATTCTGCCTACACATCTGGAACACTAGTTCTGTAATAAAAAAGATGTTAGTGTTTACACATATAAAGTCATGTTAATAAATGATTTAATAAAAAAGAACTTTTATAAATCTATTTTACCCACCAAAAATTGTTTTTCCATTTCATGATCATCAAAAGAAAGAGGAAATTGAAAAAGGTATCTCGATCAATGTAATCTGGACAAATACACCTGGCTAGATTATTCCCAATAAAGAAAGCTATTTATAGGAGAGGACCGGAAGGGAGCATTGGCCAGGGGCAATTAGCAAATCGAAGAGGGATGCAGCAATCAATATCTCTCCAAAGATGTTGTCATGGAATTGTTTTTTCAAAGAATTTTCCAAAAGCTTTAAAAAGAAAGGACAGTTTGGTTTGTACTCTACAATATATGTATCTGATGTTTCTAATTTATGGCCAGATGGAGGAGAGGAAGAGGTTTTCAACAATAAAAACAATTACTGTATTTACTCATGTAACCCACGCTCTTGTGTACCACGTGGACCCCTATTTTTGGGCCACTTCAGAGAGAAAAAAATAAATTCGTGCAAGAATAAGTTGACGTCTGGGATTTTAAAGAAAAATTTGGCCTCTTAACCAATTCCCCCCCCCCTCCCCCCCGCCCTGAAACAAGGTCCAACCAAGTTTTTCTCTCCTATCTGTGTGACGCAATATATCGGGTGATCTCTTTATGCCAATGCTAGCAGAAATCTCCTCAGTAGTCACCCCTCTTATGTTAAGCATCAAAGGCTCATGATGAATTCGGTGAACACAGGTACCAGATGTCAACTTATTTCGGTAAAAGTATAGGTAGAAATAGATAGTTAACTTTTAATAACAGAACTGCTTATTTTGAGAAAAAATAATAAACTTAAAACTCATTTTAAAGGTACAGCTTTAATATTATAAAAATATAATGTCGTCTCAATTGTCAAAATACTTGGTGCATATACTTCATAGAATTCATCATCTTCTGTGAGTATCAACTTAGATGCAAGCGTGTTGCATTGATTTTACTATTAATAGAGTTTATATAAACCTGTTCAGAAATGCTGATGTAAGACATGCAGTCCCTTTTTCCTTACCAACATTTTGGGAAAAAAGGTGTGTGGTACATGAGTAAATACAGTATGTCAAGAAGAATAATAATCATTCTGTTACTAGAAAAACATTGTTCAAGTTAATATTTTTACTAGCAAAATTCTTCAGTTTGACCAATATAAATTTCTAGACCATTATTACAAGTAATTGCTAATAATAATAATAATAATTGCTAATTCAAGAATTAGCAATATCAATAAATTGAAAAGGTAACTACTTATCATAGGTATCCCCAATAGCATAACAATCAATGAAATTGCTACATTATCCAATGCATTGATTGTAACTATATTGTTGGTTATTAGATTACTTAATGATAGTTTATTCTAAAATCCTGTTTTAATGTCAGCATTTTTAAGCAAATTGGATACATACCTAACAAAAGTGATTTTTTATTTTATTTTATTTATTTATTTTTAATTCCATAAAAATTGCGTACACAAAGCATTACAATTGTCAGGAGCCGTCATAGAGGACATTCACAACATATATATACACTATGGGAGTTACATATCAAAACAAACATACAAAAAGTACAGAGTGAGTACATAATACATATGCTACATTTTCTTATATGTTCTATGTTTCATATTTTATAATTGTGCAACTAGCCTTCATCAAAAATCATCATATATATTTGAAAGTAAGAAAACATATTAAAACTACAATCTCAAAATACAGCAATATTTAAATATAAAACAAATAAATTACATGTTAGAGTTTCTTCCTGTTACATGTTTTTGGAGTAGCATACATCAATAAATTCTTCCACTGAGTAAAAAGCATTCTCCAGTAGAAATTTGTACATTTTGTTCTTAAAGTCTTTTTCTGATCTGCTAGACTTAAGGTTGGGAGATAAAATATTAAACCATTGAATACCTTTATATTTGGGTAGGCTTTCATACAATTTTAGTCTATGTTGGATAAGACAGTAAGAGGAATTGCCTCTAGTGAAGTGTTCATGGACACACAGATGAGAGGTTTTTATCAATAAGGAGATTGGAGTGGAAAAAACTGACTCAATGATGAGCATCCTCTTTTTTTATTAAAAGATTACATCATTCTGTTTGATGTATCTGTTAATTTTCTATTATTTTTCTCAGTATAGGTCGTTAAAATTTTGGCAGTTATATTTAAAAGAGTATGTTGCATGGAATGAAAATCAACTGTTTCATGACATGTAGTGTCTTGTGTGCATCATAACACAAGTATTAAAAGGATTTATGTAGATATAATGGATATGTTTATTCTCTATTTAGGTAGACATCAAGAAAATCTTTTCACTTGTTTATTTTGATTAGTACTGAAACTGGTTGTGCCAATAAAAATACTCTTTTTAATTTTTTTGTGTGGTCTTTCAATTTCACCAAGTTGTCCCTTCAATTTTTTAATTTTAGAAGAATGTGACATTAAGTGTGCCAGCAATAATGAGGAATATATTTGTTAATCTGTTTTAAAGAACATTTTTAAATATCATGCTGCATTGTTATTTTTGTATGCTTAATTATTAGCTGTGGTATAAATTAAAAATGTTAAATGCAATTCTGTGCATCCTGGTGTAGAGTTGACCTCCAATTTTTTGCTTGAAAATGCATGTTTAGGCTTGTACCTGCCATATAAGTGAACCTATTTGTGTAATTTAACAAACATTTTTCCTGAAATTTTTTTCAGGCAAAATTGAGGCCTCATGTGGCCAAAATTTTGATTGAACCTCATAAATGGGCATCTCAATATTGTGTAGCTGATTTGGTGATAGGGAACTACACTGAATATTCCATGTTCACATAAAATATGTGACCTCATGTAGTGTCGTTCTTTGATATCTATTTGCGATTTTACTATGACATTTATCCAGACTGACAACAATAAATATCTGCTAAATAAATTGTTAACACTGATTCGAAATGGTAATCACACCAAATCCATCTGCTTCAGCAGTAATGTTATTCACCGGGAAATAAAGGCTCACAAAGGCATACAAATCAATCCTAATATCATAGACAATTTTTTTAAAGCTCCAATGATCTAATTATGTGCTTTGATATACAGTAGTGATTTCATTTCAAAAATTTTAGCATATCTTATAGCCCAAAAAATGCTTTTTTTCAGCCAAAGGCATCCGGTTGTTTATAATCTAATACACCACCTTTTTGAACTTCATGTGCTTGTGGTTCACGAATTCGCACTTTGCGACAATTTTTTTATGACCATTACTTCTGTTTCACGCCGATTATTTGCATTTCACGTCATGCGTTAGCGATGACAAGTGTGAACTCCCTCTACTTTTTTGTTTCGAAGTTCAGTTTAAACTTTGGCAGCACAGAAAAGGGCTTATTATATTATATTTATAATGCTCATCATTAACAGTTTTCGAAGTAAACAAACGTGGTAACTCTCAACTTAATTATTTTTTAGCTCACTTTGAACTTCACCGCCTTCACCTTCGATGATGAAGCTTCAGTTTAAATTAAAGAAACCACATTGTATTGGAATGTAAGGTTTTCATTTGCTATTACAGTATTTTTGTACGTATTTTGAATGCAATTTAAGGAAATGTTATTATGTTTTGTTAGGGTTTCATTTATTATTACGATTTTTTAATGAAAATTAAGGAATTGCTATCATCATGTAACATAAGATTTTCTGCCATGTACGTATATTGAACGCGATTACTAAAAGAAATGATGCCATTTTAATGCTTCATTTTTATTTTTTGTGATGTATTTTGAACAATTAAAAGAAATGATATCACTTTCATATGCTAGGTTTTGATTTTTAGTTATGCATTTCGAATGTAATAAATAAAAGAAATGTTACCACTTTATAATGCTAATGTTTTTTTGTTTTTATTTTCTGTTACATTTTATTTTGTTTTCTATTAAACTACATTATTTATGATAAAAATGTGAATTTCTTTTTGGGTTGACTGGAACGGTACTTCCATTATCACATTGCGTCTTATGGGAAAATAGGACTCTCACTTCGCGAATTTGCATTCCGCGTCAGTTTTCAGGAACCAATTATTCGCGAAGTTCAAAAAGGTAGTGTAGTCTTAAGAAAAATCGTATGTGAAAGTTATAACTGTGGCTACAACGATTATGAATGTTGAAATTACTGTGAATTTACTATTATTACTTTATCTTTTTAATCCTTATCAATTACTTTTAGTTGATTTTTCACATTCTGCGTTAATGCAGATGTAAAAGGGTATTATTGATTTTTCCTTGTTTTTTTGTCTGAGTTAAGAAGTTTAGTATGGAAAACAAAGAATTTAAATTTAAATGTTTGAATGAAATATACCATATTAGCTCGAAAGGAAGACGACTTCAAATTTAAGACAACCACGGTAAAAAACAAGGCCTATTCAGGAAAAAACCATGTAGTACAAATTTTTAAAATAAGATACGGTGGTAACTTTATGCCATCTGCTCACACTGCCAGCATTACAGTAATGCACATTTTTTCATTCCCTGAAGTTTTTATAATGATGTTTATTGCACCTTTTTTGTTAACTGTGTAATTGGATGGTATGACAAAATAAATAGGTGTCTCATCTGCATTACCCATTTGGCTCAGAAGGTGATCTTGAATTTTCTGCAAGGCAATCACATGCTTCTGGAAAGCAAACAGTTTGTCCGTGTAGTCAGAATATAAACATTGGCATGGAGAAGTTTTTTGTCACAGGCAAAAACCATTATGATGCATAATCCATATGCATCAATCATTACTAGCCTTGAATTCTTGCCGTGGAATGTTTGGTGATTGTGATAATCAGTGGCATAGGGAGGGGGGAGCAAAGGGGTGCCCTCGCACACAAGGCTGAAGGGGAGCAAAAATTAACATTTATTTATAAACTAATAATATTATAATATATACCAAATTAAAATGCTAGTATAGTATGCTTGAGTTTCCATCACATTCCTCACATTACATTTGTCTGAAAAATTATACAGGGAGCAAAGAAAGGGACGCATCTCCGTGACTTACCCCCGGGCGAAGAAGAATGGTGATAATTCATGAGCTTTCAGTTTAACGATTTCCAGTGACACTGGTTTTCCATCTGTTTTTTTAGTATGCACCAGTTTTAATTCCTTCTAATTTATGAAATCGACCTTGTTTGGGCCCATTAAATTATTTCTGTGTTAGCACCTTCATATTTCTATTTTGTTTGCTTTCACCTTTGCACATTTGCCTCTATCACATGTTATTTCCTCCCACCATCACAATTGTTAGTTTCTTCAGCATAATGCACCACCATTAGCTTAAAATGTTTATCAAAACTTTGTCTTCTACATTATGATTCATTCCCTTTTACAGAGGTGCCTTTCTTTTCTACACGATCTATCATTTCAGTCTTAAGATTTGGGGTAACTTATTTGAAACTGCTAAAACTAATAACTAGTCCTCACTTCATGTTAAAACAGTGAAGTTTGTACCAATCACATGCTCTCAGAAGTTATACTCTTCAAACTGCAGGTGTACTTGATGTCTGGCGCTGGCGCCCCAATTGAAAACTAACAAATATGTTTAGATTGTAACAAGATGCAAAACACCAGAAATCTTATTGTCACCATTTTCAATGGTGTATATCTCAAAATTCCTACCCAGCAGATTACAAGTTGTGACGTAGGTTTGTCAACACTCCCATTCCACCAGTAATTACTAAGTGGAAAGCCACTCGTTTGCACATTGTGAGCATCAAGAATATGAATAAATGTTTTGTATTTATAAATTAAATGTCATGTATTGTGTATGTATAAATAAATGTGTTTTCGTGGACATAATAGATTCGGTGTTGGGATGTTACATGCTGAATTTAAAACTTTATATGTACTCAATTTTAAGATGATCCCTAATGTTTTTGCCATAACTTTTTAAAAAAAACCTCATCTTCCTTTCAGGTTAATAGGGTATATCTTACAGTTAAGTTTTTCAAAGAATGTAAGTTGGATTTATATTTACTACTATGAATGGCAATATCTGCCTTACCAGTAGTAGCCAACTCTCTAGTATTTGTTTCCTTTACTCTCTCTAGTATTTGTTTCCTTTGCTCTCTCTAGTATTTTATACAAAAATTGCTCACATTAGGTTGAAGGTCCGATGAAATAAATAATTATGGTTGTTACAATACGCAATCTTATCATATGCTCTACAAGGTTAATTTTAGATATTTTAAAAACATTTTTCTTCTCTAAAAACTGAATTTTTTTATAGATTTATAGAATTTTAACTAGGAAGCTACATTAGGGTTCTGATTATGCAAATTATCGGCTTCAAATTTGGAATGTTTACTTTTTATATTTATGAAAAATGTTGGTTTATTTATTTTACATCTTTTGTTTTTCAATGTACATGCTTCTGTGAAAAGAGTTATAGAAGGAGATGTATATACCATCTTTACTTGCATAGAAGCTGCCCTTTTTTTCTAAATTTTTCTTCTCCAGAAAAAAATTTGGAAAGTCCAAAAATTTGACGTAATCATTAAATTTGACTAGGGTTGCACTAAGTGGCTTGGTGATTCAATGGGCAGTATGTGACATATAAAACATTACATAATAATTGCAAAAAATAAATAAGGGAAAGAAATTATTATTATTGATGGCGAGTTACAAATGGAAGTTTTTGTAGGTGATTTCTATGGAGATGTCAGAGATCTGCAATGTGAGTTGGAAATCAAAGTATTGTCACAGTTTACTCTCATATTCTATTGTGAGAAATATTTCGGTAGTTTCTTTCGGTTTGGAAGTAGTTGTGACTTCTCGTCGCTTTCCATGTGCAGCATGTTTGGATAAATAACTACATTCTGCGATTTTCAGCAGTATAATAATCATTTAATCAACCATTAGCCAGAATAGGTATTGCCAGAGTTAAATACATTTAAATGATTCATAGAGTTACAAAAGACAGGAGGCACATACATACAGAGGAGAAAGGAGGGCAACAACAATACATTAGGTGCTCAAAAAGCAATGTCTCTATTGCATTCTAAGAATTCGTTTACTGAGTAAAAAAGGCTTTTTCAGCAAGCCAATAAAATGCAATAGATTTAAACTTATTCACTGATATTGTTCTGGCAACTACAGGTAGTGTATTGAAAAAATATAGAAGAAGAGTTGTGGCTGATCAGAAAAGTACTTAACCTAACGAGGGATTTCAATTTCATTACATGACCTTGTGCCATGTGAGTGTACTTGTATTTGAGTAGAATAAGATTCAAGATTTTTTATATGAAGTAATTTGACGTAGATATAACAGCTGTGCAAGGTTAAAATTTGTTGGCAAGCAGTGGTTTAGAGTGTTCCTTTGAGGAAACACCAGAAATTATTCTTAATGCTTTTTTAGCATAAATACTGACTTTACACTTGTTGCATGTCCCCAAAGACAAATGCCATATGTAATTTGAGAATGGAAAAATGCAAAGTAAATGGACCTAATCTATAGATCAGATATATGTGACTTAAGTTTTCTGAACATGACAGCACATGGGTAAGTCTGCTGCAGATCATGATTATATAGTCATTCCATGATAATTTAGAGTCAAATACTCAGAAGTTAGACAGAGTTCATTGTATCATAAATGACGCTTGAGTTTTATTCATATTCAGTAAAAGTTCATTAACAGAGAAGCAACTCTTGGCAGATTCCAGAGTGATGCTGAGTTAGCTACTAAGGTATTGATATTTTTCCCATGGTTAACAAAAGTAGTGTCATCAGTAAGCAAGAGATTATTATCTCTAACATTGTGATCAAAGTCATTTATATTAACTTAGAACAGTAGAGGACCAAGGACAGAGCCTTGCGGTATCCCCATATGAATCTCCGAATCAATACAGGCACAAGCCTCATTTAGCATGTTCGTTTAGCACATTTTCAATACAGTGCAATTGGCATCTCAATTTTTATTTAGGAAATAAAATTATGGCTATGGTCTGTTAATACAGTCCCAATTTTTTTTTCTTACTTACCATCACTTGTATGTTCCAATGATACTTGGTTATGTATTATACATTAATTAAAGACAAATTTGTTGTTATACATTTATTCACTTTATTTCTGTCTATTTTACCTGTTGACTTTTACTGTTTTTACATTGGTTTGCTGTAATTCTATGGTCTTTTGCAATGATGCAAATATTGGAAATTTTACACTTGTTAATGTTACTGTTGGGATGGTTAAGGATATATTTGTTTTGAGTGGGTTTTTCCTTTGAGGTGGGTTATATTAGCTTCATGACTGAATTTTAACCTTAATCAATATTTATCTGATATTCTTATGTTATTTTGCTGTTGTACCTATGTAAAATTTAAGTAATAATAGACCTGTTCTGCTTTTGTTAATGCTTTAAAAAAATCGGTAATGTTTTCACTTCGTCCATCCATGGGCAAAGTTTTGAAGTAATGAGAAAAGCTGGGAAACTATGATTTTCAGCATAGTTTTAAGATAGTGACAGGCATGATCTCTATTGATTTTGGAGTGTGTTCGTCTGTCTGCCTTTTTGCAGGTGGAGGTGCACCATCCTGTAGAAAGTACACCAATGTATCCAGAAACGTTTTTCATTGTGGGAACTGCATCATCCATTAACAATTCAAGATAACTCTGCCCAGTAACAGTATCACTGAATCTGTAAGGTCCGATTATCCCATCCACACACTAATCCCTGGCAGTTTAAAATCTTTCTGTCGAGTGGTGTGCAGATTGTCACTGGCCCAGTAAACACAGATGTGATGATTCAAATGACCATTTAATTTGAATGTGGCTTTGTCTGACCGTACAATTACATCCTCAAAATCACCAACTTAACTGTTCTTCTGACAGCGCCACTCACAAAATTGTGTTCGTCGATCAGGATCGTCTTCCTGAATCACATGCAGTAGCTGAGGTATGAAAGGTTTGAACTTTATGTCCTTTAAGATTCTTATAAGACTCAATTGACTCAAACGCAGTTCTCGGGAACACTGCCCTGTTGACTTCTTTGGTGACTGGTTGTATGCACTTCTAATGGCTTTGATGTTTTCAGCACTTCTTGACGTCCTTTTCCTCCCACAGCTTTCCTTATTGATGTTGTGAATAGTTCCATACTCTTCAAATTTATCATAAAGGCAGGTTATTGTTAAATGTGTTGGTGCCTCTGTCCCATATTGATGTTCCCATACACGCTGAACCTCTAACGTTTTCATACTTCCAGTACCATTTTAAAATGCACTTCCTTTCTTCAAATGTTAGCTGATTTTTCTCCATGTCAGTGGGTCACCAGTTAATCTGCAACACATTAAAAAGCTAATTCTTTATTTTAGCTTTAAAATATATTAAATTTTATTGCAATTGGTCAAGCTGTCTACAAAATATGGCTATTTTAAGTGTTTATAGATAATTTTGACTCAGCCTGTATGTATATAAGGAATGGGTAAAATGAGAGGGAGGATGATAAGGAAGGGATGGGAGGAGGGAAGGAGAGAAAAAGAGAAGAAAAGCACTTAAGAGGAAGTTTGGGATAGGTTAGGAGGTGGGGTGGGAGGAGAGGAGTTTGCAGTATTGGTGTGTAAGGGAAAAACCAAGGACAGAAGCGGGGAATGGGAAGGGAAGAGATGTTCATTAATGATGTCCTTTGGGTTATTTTTAAGGTGGAAAAGAATTTCCATTTGCTCCAAAAGGTTAAGTCTTGAACCTTTGTTTTTGAAGCAAATGGAAATTCTTTTCCACTTTAAAAATATCCCAAGCGACATCATTAATGAACATCCCTTCCCATTCCCCGCTTCTGTCCATTTTTCCTTGACTGACCAAGTGTTACCTGAATTTAAAGTTCCACCACATCGAGGCTTCTTCAGTTGATTTTAATCAGCATGTAGTTTTTTATCTAGAACATCATTTGGAGGCAGTGTGTAAATCAATCAGGTTACTCCTTATTGAAATGAGTTCTGGAGTGAACCATTTAAGAGAGAAGTTTTTGTTGAAACGTGACTTACCTAGTTTCACAGGAAAACAAAAATCAAATAATTCAGTGATCACATTAAAGAAAGTATCAAATGTAGAGGCCACAAGATGGGATGACATGAGTGATACCCTTAACAAGCTCCTAAATAAATTAATTGCTTGCATATTAAAGGATCTTAGGGGTGGCGGAGTGGTTAGAGCATTGGCTTTCCACACAGTGATCCCAGGTTCAAATCCAGCAGAGGTCAGATTTTCCAACCTGGGATCATTCCATCCCCTACTTGTGTGCTTTCAGGAGATCAGGCTAGTCAGCGCTCCATCCTTCGGAAGGGACATTATGCAGCTGGTCTCCTTGGTGCTCTTCATAAAGAGTAGGCTAATGCCAGTACTGGGTCTCCCTTCTGTGTATGTCTGGTGTGGAAAGAGTTATGGCAATAATAGTCCAAGAGGCTGATTAGCCAGAAATTCCATACAAACAAACAAAGCTTCCTTAGAATTTTGTCTCACATCTAAATTCAAATCTGATCAAATAATTTTGAAATTTAGTTCTCCAGGAATTTAGTTTTTCATAAAGTTTGAGAAACATCAAAATCACCACTTGTTGAGCAAGTGATTGTATCCCATGAAATGTATAGATTGTTGATTGGTTACAAATAATTCACTGAAATACTTTATTATTATAAATCAACAATATTTATAGATATTTCTCTGTAATTAATGGTTGATATTAGTGATTTTTATTTAGCCAGAATGTTAACAGTCATGATTTTTGAGGGAATTAGTTTCCCTAGATACAATCTCAAAATCAAATGGGTGTGGCTTATATGCGAGTAAATATGGTAAATAGCTCATAAAACAATAAAATTAAAAATATGGTAATGCAGACTAGATATTAGTTCTTCACTAGCACACTCACCTCGAGCATTTAGCAAAGGTATGCTATTCTTTAAAGTAGCTATCTATCATTTACTTCTTTTAAATGAATTAATTTTATGAACAAATAAAATGAATAACTTTGTATTTTCCACAGCTTTTAATAACCCACTACAACCTGGGTTCTGATTATGATAGATCATCTTCAGGTAAAGAAATGGTTACAGAGACAATACCTATATATGGTCTATGAGGGGATGTAGAAGGAAGAAAAGGGAAAGGTTCAGAAAGGGATTAAGTGGAGTGGGGAGAAGGGGCTTTGAAGTATTGATAGCCATCAGAGGGGCAAGGGTTAGGTTAGGAAGAGGATGTCGATGAGAGATGCTCGTGATGGAGAGTAAGTGGGAAAAACGTGCTCATTTAGGATAGGGTGGTCTTTCTGGAAACCACACAGTATGAACTCCAATTGTTCTAGGGCATCCATCCTTAGATCTTAACTTAACACGTGTAACACTTCCAAAGAAAAGGAGCTCCTGTGGTTTTCCTTCAAAAGATATTTGGTAAAGTGCAAACAATCCCCCTTCAGTCTAAATGACTGTTTAATTTCACACTCTCGTTTTAAAATCTCTGCCTGTTTGTCCAATATAGGAGGCACCACTGGTGTCACACGAGATCTTGTACACTCCACACTTGTCTTCTATTTCTTATTTGTTTTTTAGAATTGCCAAATATTTTCATTAAATTAAATGGGTGTAGAAAGGTGTCTTGAGGTTTTTTTTGGGGAGTAGATTGGATAATTTTTAGGAAATATTACCTAAAAATGTTAGTTTACACCATTTTGGTGATTTATCAAGAGAGTTTAGTGTTTAGTAAATGGTCTATTAATCCACTATTTTATCCATTGGTATTAAGCTCTGAATTGAAGGATATTTTATTAAGGGAGATATTTGGATATCATGTAGTGGAAAGCTGCAAGTTTGTGTGGGAATAAATTTTCTGTGGAAATGTTACATGTGTTAAGTAAAGGCTTAAGGATGGATGGCCTAGAACAATTGGAGATCATACTATGTGCTTTCCAGAAAGACTGCCCTATCCTAAATGAGCATGTTTTCCCAACTCACTCTCCATTGCTTGCCATTCCCCACTTTTCCTCTCCATCACAAATGCTCACCAGCATATCCCATTGACACCCCCTATTTAATCTAACCCTTTCCTCTCTGATGGCTATTGATACTTCGAAGGCCCTTCTTTCCACTCCACTCTTTAATCCCAACCTTCTCCCTCCCCCTTCTCTTTTCTTCCCTCTACACCGCCTCATGGAGTATATACAGAGTGTCCAGCAATTGACAGACATTAATCTCAGAAAAATTAAGACGAAAATATTCTTTCCAAAAATTTCTCCCGATACATAATAACCGTGGATAATGCTATTAAAGTTAAACATGATATTGCAACACTGTATGGGGAATGGTAAGTACTATTCATGTCCCTTGACCAACAGAAAAGTTAGGTGGCACCGTTTTGACCGTTGTCACACTGCGACATTTCCCAAAAATCATGTACATATCAGCATACTCCTGAAAGCTCCCATGTTGCCAGCAGGAAGATCAGGCAAAGACAAGCTGTTAGGGTCTGCTGTAATTGTGACATGCTGTTTACTTCGATCATCATGGGCACTGCCATAGGTGATTGAATAACCATTACACCTCACCTACTGCATGGAATGCTAGCAAGAAGATGATTATGTAGTAGAACGATAAAAAAGTTAGACCATAGTTGGTGTTGAACTCGAGGCAGCCGTATACGAAACTAGCACTGTACCACTGGTTCAAAGGGCAACATGTATTTAAAGGTTGCAGCTCATGGAACATGAATAGTACTTACCATTCCCCACACAGTGTTGCAATATTGTATTCAACTTAATAGCGTTTTCAACAGTTTATCATGTGTCAGAGGAAATTTTTGCAAAGAATACAGTATTTACCCGAATCCAAGACGAGATTCTTTTTCCAAATTTCAGCTTGCAAAAATCGGGGGTCGTCTTAAAATTGAGTACAATGTTGCGAGACGAATTGGAAGGTGAGACACCATGACTGGTGTATGGCAGGGGGATATACTTTTGGTTGGGTGTCACCCCTTGCCATACACCATCCAATGTGTCTCGTGTAATTCTGGTATTATCAAAATATAAAGAAAAATTATTTTGTGGAACAGTAACTCCCCCTGCCGTTCACCAGTCATGGTGTACCGCGATGAATTTGTCGAGAGGTGAATTTACATGCAATGAGTTTGCCGTGCGATGTACTGATGCGCAATGAAATTTTCATGTGACCAACTGACCACGACGAGTTTTAAGTGGGAAGTAAGTTTATGCATTTAATCAATATTTTTTAAACAAATGAAACAATATAAAATAATTGTATCTACTAAAATTTTTCATTGCAAACTTATGATCCAGAATTCAATTAATAGTCTTAATTTAAAAAATGCATTTAAAAATTCTATTTTATTTCAAACAAATATTTAAAACAAACCATTTAAATTAATGAACAAACTAGTGTTCCTAAACTGAATACGTGTTCAAAATGTACACCAAATACATTCAGTGAGAAATTAGGTCATAAAATCTTTTCTGTTTTGACAGTCTGCTAAAAGGGGAGATCGTCTTATGTTAGACTTGAGGTCATCTTGGATTTGGGTAAATACGGTATTTTTGTCTTAATTTTCATCGGTGATTCCCGTCCTGTGATTATTTTCCACGAATTTCTGGACATCCTGTATATTGTCTCTGTAACCTCATTTATTTACCTGAAGATGATGTATCACATCATAACTGGATCATAGTGAATTATTAAGAGCTGTGGAAAATACAAAGTTTTTCATTTTATTTGTTCATCATGGAACAGTTCCACAAGGTTATGCCCACCACCTTGAATTAATTTTGTTTTATATATTCAATTCATTGTATGTATTTTTAATTAATGTATTAAGGTTTTAGTATAAGCAAAACACTTGCATATACCTACTTTATGGTATTACAACAGTATTTATAGCAGTGCAATTATCCAAATATTTCATTATCTAATCCACCAATGGCTGTAATTAGTTAAGATAATCATAACTCTCATTCATTAGATAATACTAACTTTACATCATGCATTATAAAATGTAATTAAGTTTAAAATCACTTTGTTATGTGAGTCACCTTTATACAGAATAATAATGTCAATCTTTACCTTAACTTGCTGCTTTGTGTTGTTCAAGTACAAGGTGTCCACACTGAAATGTAACAATTTTGAAGCATTATGATTTTTTATGTATTAATGTGAGAATGTTGATTCTTGCACAGATACCACATGGTATATCTAAGTTTCTGTTCTTAAGTTCTTCAGTGTTTAAGAATTAATTATGCAAGCCCTCAAGAAAAGGCAAAATTGGTGTTATGGATGGCTGAACTGAAGTCATCTACTTTGGTCCAACAACAATTTCGCACAATGCTTGCTAAGCAACCACTAAGCTGAAGAGAACTGTATGCATGGATGAAAAAATTTGAGGCGACCGACAGCATCCTGAAACAACATGGTGATGGAAAGCCTGGAAACATCGGAGGAAAATGTTGAACTCGTGCCTGCTGTCTCCTGAAGAAGTCCATCCATTGTGCCAGTACAGAATTTCAAATGCCATGTTCAACTGTGCATATGACTGCAGCTGTATGTATAAAAGCTTCAACTGGTTCAGCACCTCAAACTGGATGATCATATCAAACGAATAAATTATGCTATGTATGTGCTCCACAGTCTCAAAAACAACTCTGAACTGAGTCATCTTCAGACAAAGCAACATTTCTCATTGGTGGAATAAAGTGATCCAAAGATCCTATGCAGACAGGCATAAGCTGTAAAGTTGGGAATAATTTTGAAACGAGAAAAAAGTCTGCTATGACCGGGAATCGAACCCGGGTCTTCCACTTGCCGGGCGGATATTCTACCATTGAACTATCGTAGCAAATCATTTTTCTTGTTTCTGAACGTGGATGTTTTCTTGGTTGGGACATCCGTTGGGGCAGTTTGATACTAGCTTGGCTAGTTCTGTCCCAA
This sequence comes from Tanypteryx hageni, assembly GCA_028673005.1. Lineage (NCBI taxonomy): Eukaryota > Metazoa > Arthropoda > Insecta > Odonata > Petaluridae > Tanypteryx > Tanypteryx hageni. The sequence continues at coordinate 3,561,580 of CM054120.1, forward strand.
CCAAGAAAACATCCGCGTTCAGAAACGAGAAAAATGATCTGCTACGATAGTTCAATGGTAGAATATCTGCCCGGCAAGTGGAAGACCCGGGTTCGATTCCCGGTCATAGCAGACTTTTTTCTCATTTCAAAATTATTCCCAAACATTTCTCATGTGTGGGCATGTCAATAAACAGTTTCTGCATCTAGAGAGCAGAGAACCTGCATGTCATCCATGAGATTGAAAGAGACATCCCAAAAGTTAGTGTTTGATATGGTCTTATGCATAACAGGATTGTCAGTCCATTTTTCTTAGCGGAAAAATCTGTGATAGCCTCTGTATACCTAGACAGACTTTAGCTAGTTGTGGCAACGCAGCTAGAGGGCTGCCAACCAAACGTCATATTCCAATAGAATGGAGCACCTCCCCATTGGTCCCATAATGTCTGCTCCTTTCTAGATGCCTGGGTGCCAGACTACTGGATGGGTAGGGACAAACATATCTCCTGGCAACCGAGATTGCCTGACCTTACCCTGCTCAATTCTTTTCTATGAGGTTATGTGAAGTTGAAATTATAATCCATAAAGTTGCAGAGCATTGTAGAGCTGAAGGAATGCATCACAGCATCAGTGGCCTTCATCACACCTGCAATGTTAGACAATGTGTGGAGGGAAATTGAGTACCGGTGTGACATAGTCCATGCTACAGAAGGTAAACATGTGTACCCTAATAATGTATGCTCATATGCTAAATGTAACTTAAGCATATTACCTACTAGCTAATTACCCGGGCCTAGCCCCGGGTTCACAGTTTCGAGTTTTTCATGCTCATATCACTTGCTAATATTTTCATTAATACTTGAGGTATTCTCGAGATAAGTGACCGTAAGCTTTAAAATAAGTGGTTAAACACCTCTATAGGTTTGTTTGTTCTCTCTCACTTTTAGGTATTGAAAAGTCCTAACCACATGAAAATTCAAAACTTATGTTTCCCGATGCCAGAGCAACTTAATCTTTCAAATGAGCTGTCATATGCCTTGGTATGTTCTTCTGTTCACTCTCAATTTTAGCTATTGGAAAGTCATGTGCTGGCTACAGGAAATACCAAAATTGTTTCAATGTTGCACAGTTAATCCATTCAGTATATCATTATAAGTCTAAATCCAAAATTTGGTTGGATATGAAGCTAAAATGGCGGAGTTATAGCCATTCAAAGAGCTTTACATACATACAGATGGGTTGAAATTTTATCCCCAAAACCTGACTAGTCTTCTTTTTGATCATATTAGATAGCATGCCTAGTTTGGTTGCTCTAGGATCAAACATGTGGGTCGGTATAGCATAAAAGACAGAAAGACACTTTAAATTATAGTATAGATGAGTTGTGCATATATTCCTCAATCCACATTCAATAAAAATATATGGCATCTCAAAGTTGTTACATTTCAATGTGGCCACCCTGTCTTTATCTCTAATATTGACTTTTCTCTAACACATGCATGAAAAATTATAATGTTGAGTAGCTCCTTTTTTGTAGCTAGCCCTGCAACAGAAAATAGTTTTTCCTTCATGTGTTGGCGAAAAGTTATTAAAATGCATCTCAGTTAATGTTGTCATATAAAATCTGCTGAAGATGAATTTCATCTTACAATTAGAATAGGAATGAAAGTTAACTTTGTCCACCAAATTCTTAGAAGGCATAACCCAGATTTTAAGAGAAAGATGCTAAGGCATAACCTAGTCCATAGGTGGAAATACTTATGACAAGACGGGCATTAGCAGTTATGGTTGCTTTGGGGGCAGAATTTAGGTCCACATCAGAAGTTACTTGAGAGAATTGGAAGGATTCTATCAGTGAAAATTGATAATTAATAATATTTTAACATGGACATTTTTCAAAAGATTTTCTGGGCATAATTTTAACTAATACAAAATTATTTCTATAACATTTCACAGTTTACTTTCATAATAGCATTACGGGCAGTATAAAATGTTCTTGTGGGCCTGATGTGGCCTGCAGGCTGTAGTTTCCCACCCCCTGACCTAGTCTAATTGCACATACATGAAGACAAAGATGATAGTGGTGTGGGAAGCAGAGAAAAGGTGGGTTATAGTTATTTATAAGGTAATGTTCCCATAACCGGGTGGAAGGTAAACAAAATGACAGTAGTGCTGTCGATGGTGAGAAAGCGATGAGAAATGATACTATGTAAAATGCTACCAGTGTGCTGCATATACCTACTCGGACCCCCAGGTTGGGGTAAGTTTGGTTAAGTGGTATTGGTTCCTTCCCACGTTCAATGTGGCCCCTTCTTCAGGTTGGTTTGCATTTATCTTCTGTGACAGTGGCGTACCGAGGGGGGGGGGGGGCACCGGGCCCGTGCCCCCCAAAAATAAATTTGGGCAATTCATGTTTTGAAAGAGGATTTAGGCAACCAATTTAAACAACATTCGTTGCGTTATATGCGAGAAGGAATAAATTTGAATGTAGAACATTAATTATTCGCATATTAAAAACACAGGATTATCGTAGGTGTTCGAGACATGAAACAACGTACGCCTAAATAATGGAAGTTTGTTTTCCTGCCATAGATTTTTTTAATACACGTCGAATCGATCAATAGATCGGCTTTTAAAGGTGTGTTTACACTATGTGAGCACGAATGAAGAATATCTTGTAAATTATGGCAATATGCCATTATGGTATTAACTCTACTTCGTTTCACAAAAGGAGATATCTGGCTTATAAACTGTATTCGTGGCTTAAACACTGCATTTGAAATTTATATATATTGAGAGAAATGAAAAAGGCAACAATACTTTCTCTATCTACGTATATAGAGAAAGTAAAAATTCATATGAAGCAAATGATTTAGTGGAATTTTATTCGATTCTATATGCCGCAATTCTTTCCAAAAATTAGCCGATTTGTCTCACAAATGATTACGATATTTGGATGCGATTACATTTTCGTAAAAAGTTCTTACGAAAGACATTTGCAAAATTTAATTTGCTGACGAACATTTTCACGATGTTTTAAGAATCTTTGTGACGAATATTGCTGTTAAAATAACTTATATCCCACAAAATCTGAAGGTTCCCAATGTTCACATTGACATTTAATTCAAAATATGTAATAACATTGTTTTTCCAATATTACTATTTCTTATTAGTTACTGGCAGGGCTGGACTTTGCATAGGTCAGCTAGGGCCGCTAATTCCAAGAGATCTGCCAGTTACAGAGGCCGCTGCTAGTACTTACATACCTGTGCTAGATAAGGACTTGTAAAAATAACAGTGGTCGAGTAAATGGAATTATCATTAATTCTGCCACACTTGCTCTTCACAAAATTCCAAAAGCGTTTCTTTTCTCACACATTCCTTCAAGCTTATCTTACTATCCCTTCCCATATTCCGACCGAACGTTGACCGTAGGAGGGAGAGGGTCTCGGGTCCCTTACTTGGGTCTTTCTCTTTCCTCCGCACGAATGGGCCAAAGGAAACTACCCCTTTAATAGTTTCCAGATGTAGGAATGTTTCCTAGTCCTTTTTGAAAGAGGGAAACTATTTGAGAGGATTAGTCTCATTTGGTTTTTCTTTGAAACAACATCAATAGTTCAAGTTCGTATGTTTCGTTTAGACTGAACACTGGATAATTCGTTTGAAAATACGCAAAGGTGATTAAGATATTCTTCTGAAATAATTAATTTTCATGGTTTGATCTCAACATTTTACGTTGATCACGAGTGTTTCTCTACAGACGAAGGGAACAGCTTCAGAAGTTCTTGGTTGCCGACATATTCTTTTCCCGGATACTTTCCCAAAACGGCCACTTTTTACAGTACCCAATTAGCAGTATTTGGTAAGTAAAGCTAATTATTTTATGATGCGGAATTTTGTTTAATTTTTGTTGTTAATAATAATGTCCTTTAGGAGACTGAAAGCCCTTCCGTAATGTAACTGGATGATTTTGATAAAGTAATTTGAATTAAACTTATAAAAACTTTAATAAAATGTTATCGTAATTTCATTTATTAGAAGAACACATTGAAACAACACCGTTAGTAGAATTACCAGTACTCACATCAGCTTCATCTATATCCTTAACAGAAACTCTGTTTGAAAAGTCAGAATCATGTGGAATTAACTGTAGTGATATTGGTCTGTGGCCAATACCTCTGATTGATAATCAGCTAGTCTTTGTAATTGATAAAGGTCCAAACAGGGATAGTAACTTTGACTTTCCTGTGAATGAGAGTAATAGGCATTTTTCTGTATAATTGTACACCCGGAAACTTTTAAATGGTGAATTCATCGATCGTCGTTGGCTAGTTTGTTCTTAAAAACTTGACTGCGTTTTCTGCTTCTTTTGCAAGTTGTTTTCTGATTTTAATAACAAAATTTCAAATTCTGGATTCAAAGATTGGAAAAATCTTTCTATATTGATTATTTTTATTACATATATTACACGCCAAATTATTTTTTGTGATAATATGAATTTCAATTATTTATTATTCTGCCCACGAATATGTTATTCCATATTACTGTTGAAAAATAAATACTGTAAATTTTTATTTGAAAATATAACTATTATATATTTCAAAGGTTAAAATTTGTGCATATTTTCAGTAAGCTGTGTCCAGGTGTCACGTTTCCACGGAATAGCCATTCTTATTCATTGAAAAAAGTGTTAGTCTCATTTGGTCACTACATTTACGAGGTAAAAGTTCACTTAAAATTGTAAAATTAAAAGTTTTAAGCCAATAGCATTAATTTTTCTCATGCTAAGTATTACAATTATAAGAAATAATTTATTCAAAAAATATTTACAGGGGTAATGGATGATAAAAGAAAGTCGGGAATAGGAACGATATTCAAGTATTTGACCAAAAAACCAAAATTGGAAAACAGGATAGTCCTATCAAAATCACCCGAGATGGGTGAAAACTTGCAGACTGCATCGAATAACACTACTGGAACATTAATTAAATCAGATATCGCGGCTTACAAGAGCTTACTTATAAATGAAGATAAAGTGGATTTTATACAGAATTTGTGGAAACCAGATGATCTTTTTCCATTTCTATATATGACTGAAGAAAATGGAAAGAAAAGAAAATTTCAATTGCAATGGTTGCACAGATATGAGTGGCTTGCTTATTCGAGACTAGATATATGTTTTTGTAAGTATTGTTGCTTATTCGCGCCTAAAGAAATTGGTAAAAGTAAATCTCAACCTTTAGGTCAACTCGCATCAAGTGGGTACAATAATTGGAAATATGCAGTTGAAACATTTGAAGCTCATGAAAAAGCGTTATATCATTCAAATTGTTCTTATAAAAACCTATGTGATATAATGACAGGCAAAAGAATACCTATCGACAAACAGCTCAATGCGATGAGAATGAAACAAGTTATTGAGAATCGGAAACGCTTGGAACCCATAATCATGACTATAATGTTATGTGGTCAGCAAGGTATTGCACTACGAGGTCATGTAGATTCTGGAGAGTTTAACATTGATAAAAAGCCTGAGAAAAATGAAGGTAATTTCCGTGCAATCCTTAGAGCAAGGCTAGAAGCTGGTGACACCGATTTAAAAAATCACTTTAAACAATGCGAGCGAAACAGTACCTATTTAAGCGCCAACATCCAGAACCAAATAATAGAAATTTTTAATGATTTGATTCTGAAAAGACTTGTTAAAGAAGTAAATGATGCAAAATGTTTTGCTATTTTAGCAGATGAAACAACAGACATTTCAACAACAGAGCAATTGACATTATGCGTAAGATATGTAGATAAGGAAATTAGAGTTTGCGAGAAATTTTTACAGTTTGTTCCAGTTATCGACACTAGTGGAAAAGGTTTGGCTTCTACCATTATAGATAGTTTACTAAAATTTGGTATTGATATTTCCTACCTTCGAGGTCAGGGGTATGATGGTGCTGCTTCCATGAGTGGCAAATTTGAAGGCACATATACAACAACAGCTCTCACAAGCATTATACGTACATTGCACCTCGCATTGTTTAAATTTAGCCATTGGAAACTGCAAATAATCAAGATATAAGGAATTGCTTAGGAATTATTGAAAAATCATACACTTTTTTTAACACTCCAAAGCGATTAAATATATTCTAAAAAAAATAGCGAGTTTATTCCCAATTGTAGGCATCTACGATTGAAGCAGATGTGCCCAACTAGATGGATAGAGCGTCATGATTCTGTCATGGTAATGGTGGAACTTTTAGATGCAATTTACTTAGCGCTCGAAGAAATAAGTGACTGGAATGACAGCACAGCACAGATTCTTCAGAATGCAATATTCCAAGGAAAATTCTTGGTGTCTTTGTATAGTATACAAAAACTGTACAGTTATACGCTGCCATTAAGTAGAGTATTACAAAGTGAAAAGATTGACTTAATTTCCGTAATACATCTCGTTGAAGATGTAACATCTGCTCTAAAATGTATCCAAGAAAACACTGATACAAACTTTGCAAATATTTTCAAAGAGGCAACAGAAAAAGTAGGAGATTTTGGGGTTGAAATTACAATACCGAGGATATCGAAATATCAAAAAAATAGAAATAATATTCTTACTGAATCAGTGGAAGTTTATTACAGGCGATCTATGTTTATTCCATTTTTGGATTGTCTTGTGACACAATTAGAGACGAGATTCTTGGCTCATAAAAGTATTTTAAAATCCTTCATGCGTCTCCTTCCAAAAGGATGCAGTTCTACATCAGACGTAGATAGCCTATCAACTTTGGCAAAATTTTATTCCGTGGAAGTATGCGATTCAGTCTTAGAGAGTGAACTAAAGCTTTGGCAAAAACGGTACGAAAACAGGATACCCCCTACAAATGCATTAGAAGCATTAATACAATGCAATCAAAATATATATCCAAACATTCATTATTTATTAAAAATATTTGCAACTCTGCCGGTATCAACTAGCACAGCAGAGAGAACATTTTCAACGTTAAGAAGAATTAAAACGTACTTGCGTAATTCCATGGGACAGGAAAGATTGAATGGTTTAGCACTCCTCAACATTTATAGGGAAATGGAATTGCTCCCCAAAGACATATTAGATGAATTACAAAAAAAGACCGAAGATTAGATATAAAATTGTAATTGTGTTACCCGATTAATTTTTATTTTATGTTTTAGTAAACAAAACCTATAAATATTAATTTCATGATATGAAAAATCGAAAGATTTATATTCAAATTCAATGTTAATATACATATTTCTATGAGAAACTGAGAATGTTTGTTCTAAATAACAGATAAATTTGTAACCAACATTGTTTTTCATTTTATATGTTTTTATGAATGCCTATATGCAGAGGATGATTTATGCATAGGTGCTAGCTGGGGACCTTGTATTTTTTATGACAACTTATTATTTTTATTTGTAAATCAACGTATTTTCTTTTGGCTGTAATGGTATAAATGTTGTAATTTTTAAATTAATTATATTTTATCCACAGGATAATAAATGTGTTGTTAAAAATATGTATTTTCATACACTAAATCAATGAGTTTCATTCTAAATATACCACTGCCTATGTATATGTTTGTTTGTGAATACATGCATGTGTGTGCATGTTTACATATAAAAATGTAAACATGGAAATGAGTGTTTACCATTGTGGGCCACCACCAAACAAAAATCCTGGGTACGCCTATGTTCTGTGATATTACTCATCATACTATTTTCCTTCTTATATTTATGTATATATGTTTAAGTTCTGCTTTCTTGCCTTTCTTCTTGGTAATTCCATTTCTCGTCACTTTCTTGCCATCGATAGCGCTACCATCACTTTGTTTACCTTCCACCCAGTTATGGAAACTATACCATTTATAATTAAGTGGCCTAGAATTATTTTAGTTATCTTCTGTCTGCTCTTCCATAATAATCTTGACCTGCCATTATCACTCCTGTATATGATTTATAACTGCTTTATATGATTTATAATAACATCTGGCCATATGTTTCATTCTCAATTCTCTTTCATCTTGTTATAGATGCATGTGCTTATTAAGAATTGATGAACCAGACTTTTTTGAAACTTTTCTCTTTAATTAATTTGTATGATATTTGATCACCTGACTGTGGTATATACCCATCATGATGTATGGTAATCAAGGTGAATATGCCATAAATACTTGTCATGGAGTTTTTCATATTATTTCAAATTGTATGACAAAGTATTTCATTCTGAATTTGTTCCCATGTCTTGCTGTGTCTTTTGAGATCCCGATCATTTATCTATGCATTACTGGCAAGTGAATAAATATTGGATTTCAATTTATATCAAGGAACAGCATTCCTTTAAATTTTTTTTATCAATAATTTTAAAAGCAGAACTGAAAAAAATTAGGTTCACATGTACCAATCGACCCAGTGTGTAAACCCGACGACTAGGTAAGTCAAGGCACACAATGGCGACTCCGTCGATTTGTATATCCTCGAGAGAAAAAATGATGAAATTCTATGAATCAGCTTTGAGGATGCATTTTGTGTGGTTCGTTTTATTACCCGTTCGGGCTTCTTCGACTAGGGTAGGCGGGCTTCTTCGACTAGGGTAGGCGGAACTGAGAGACCTAGGATTTATCTCCTTAAATCCAGATATGAGGTATTAATAAGATGTTGGTTCACTCTTGATGAGTTGAGACACTTAGGAATGCATCCCGGTCAAGAGTAAACAAATAATAAAACACTCTCCAAGGTTTTTTCGGAGGGTTATTGGCCATATCCTCTCATCTCCGATCCAAGAGAACATATTTTGTGCACCCTCCATCAGTTTTGTCTTGCTAGTTACAGAAGAAGGAACATTCCACTTTTGTCTTGTGCCTATTCTTATATTCGTCTTTTGATCAGGTTAGTAGTTTTTTAACAATCTAAGTATTTAAACATCAAACATTCAAAGTTAATTTGATAAAAATATTTTCTAAAAATGGACAAGAATAAAATATTTTTGTTCTTGTTATTTCTTTCAAAATATTTAGCCTATCGACGTAGATAATAAATTGTTGCCGACGTCAAAGGGAAAAGAAATCATTTGGCGCGAAATAAGTATCTTCTTTAATATATTTAATTTCAACAGTACATTCCATAGGAAAAACAAATTCAAAGTAATTCATTGCTGAAGTTTTGAACCGGAGGCTAACGTATAGTAGGTATAATGACATAATTGAAGTTACTGAAAAGTTTCTAGTGTCAAATTATTTTTACTAGAGTAAATGCCCGTTGAAATTGAACGGGAAAGTTTTTTTATGGAATTTCGTGAATAGATGCGACGCGAAGCTATTGTCCCAGTCAATGGTAAGCAATTAAACCAAACAGGCAAAAATACAAATCACTAAGAATACAAGCAACTCGCGTTCAACGAACGACATGCGTTCCTGAAAAGCGTTCGTAAAACGGAAATTCGTTTAACGATCGTGATTTTTCCGTTGACTTCTCCGTTAAAACTCCAAATGCGTTCCAGGCAAAATATTTTTTATTCCTGAATTTATAACTCTTAGCTATTAAAATGTTTGTCAAAGCAACTACAACATTGGATCAACTAGAAAACCGAAGCAATAACAATCGAACATAGAAGTATGTACATTACCATTTATTTTATTGTACGAGAAAATTCAACTTTTGAATGAGAAACAGAATCTCCCAACCCCCTCAATAAAGAATTAAAAATTCCTCGTGATTTAAACATATCCAGGAAAATAATTAACCAAAAGTTGAACAGTTATGACAAAAGTACGAGCAAGTACAATAAATGTGGCCTCGGCAATGGCTTGAAAACAAATCCTTGTGATGAAACGATTATGTATGAATCTCGAGAAAACGAATGCGACCGAACGTAGTCAATCCAAGTCACAGACTGAAGCATAGAATAGCAGTGGGAAATAGTGTGTTGTGCACTTCCTCCTTATTGGTACACAAGAGGCCCGAATATTTGTAAATATATTTTGAGTAACAAACAGCGCGTTCGGTTACGTCATATTAAGCGCCTCAAGAAATGCAGGCGATAGGAAAAATGCGTGATAAAGTGGACACACGAAGAATCCATGGGTAAACAAGACGGTCTTTGTGACCCCAAGAGCTATCGTAAACATCTGAGTTCCTTCGATCTGTGTTGGATACATGTTATTTAGTTCGTTAAAATGAACAGAATTTTCGGCGAAAAGTAAAGCTATAAAATTCAATTCGTTAAAGTGAACATTCGTTCAACGAGCGTTCGCTGAAAGAGAACCTGTACGTCAAATTTTCGCGTTAAAAACTGATATTGATCGATTCGACGCGTATTAAAAAATCGATGGCAGAAAAACGAACTTCGTTATTTTAGGTATTAGTTGTTTCAAGTCTCGAACTCCTACGATGATTCTAAGTAATTCTAATATGCGAATGATTAATGTTCTACATTCAAATGTATTCCTTCTCGTACATAGCGCAACGAATGTTGTTTACATTGATTACTATGAAAATCATTTCCCTCTCCTTCCTACTCTCTCTAGTATTAAAAGCATTCAAAACACGCTTTTACCCGGATTTAAATATCAATAGGATTTCGAGATTTAACAATGTAAATGTTTGGCAAGGCAACATTCCGTTAAAATGCCAAGATTTTTCCAAAATATATCATTCAAACGATTAACATGAGTGATTTCGAGATGAAGGCGAAAACAGTCGCATAGAATAAGAAACTCCAAAATGTTTTCTTTAGAATGGTTCAGAACGAAAGGTCGTAGGTCAATTTATTTTAATTTTCGTAAGAAAAGCTGCACGTCAAAAAGTCGATTTTTATGTTATCTTATGGGGAATGCAAATCATCCCCTGGAATCGAACCCGGGACACTTCTGTAAACGAAAATATTTTTCCCGGGGTCTCCTAGTTAGCAGAAACAAAGTGGCATTTCACAGTATTTTTCTATGACAAACTGATCAAGAGATAAAAGGGGGGACAGACATTGAGTAATTATATATAAAAGATGTTAGTTATAAGCAGTGGCGGCTCGTAGCTAAAATTAGTGGGGGTGCTGCTCCAGAAAATTTTTAGCATTTGCTTTAAAATTGTGTAAAAGGAAAAAAACATGTATAAAAAGAAAATTTATTCAGGAACTTGATAAAATCTTAACAAAAAAAACAAACATTTTTTACTTACTTTAACTTAAATTGTTACAGTTCAAGCTTGATCTATTCATTTAAAAATGAAATCCATAAAAGAACCGAAAAAATGAATCAAATAGAATAGCTGGAAGCAGAATAATAATCTAATTCTACACTCTTCTATACTTTATCACATTCAAGAATATGGTACATGGTTTTTAAGCACAACACACGCTGAGTAAAAAAAAACTTCCTTCCACCATCACGCCAGAGCAACAGTGCTCTCTCTACCTGGCAGTCCCGCCTTCCTCCCCACCCCCCCTCCTATGTGCGCATGTGCACAACAGTCAAACACCACGTCGCTGGCACTGTGAAGCGCACAGTTCCATACAAAGATTTTTGTATCTTTTTCATAAACTGGGGGATGGCTACTGAAGTACTGACATTAAGCTTAAGGAATATATATTGTACTACAAAAATAAAGAAAGAATTAAAGAAAAAAGGACTCATTATATTAAATGTTATCGATAATATCAAGTGGAAATAGGGGGTGCTGCAGTTCCGCAGTGCCTATACACGAGCCGCCACTGGTTATAACCAATCACCCCAACATGAAAAATAAACAGATACGTACATAACTAACATTCTTTTGTTTTAAAGAGGGTTTTTACATTTGTGAGACAAGCTGCTAAGGATACAATGATAATATTCTTTTAATGCAAAGATAATAGCCCAACCCAAGGTTGTGTTATTATCTTTGTATTGAAAGAATTTTATATTCGTAGTCAAGAAAGATTTATTCATTCAATAAACGAAAACAATAATGGTCGCTCTAAGTCATTCTGAAGGCTTAAAGTCCACAATAATTATTTTCAAAGGGGTCCTCATCTTGAATTCCCTGACGTCCATCTCCTTTCGTTAGAATATAGCGAGCCCATAGTTAAGAGATTGGCAGCATGCCCTGCATTTAGCGAGCCCATTGTTAACAGATTGGCAGCTCACCCCTGAATCACTCCCAAGGAATAGGCTTTACGGATACACCGGTTCGAGAAAGGTAATGAAAAAATGAGCTCTTTTACTTTATCAACCGTTTATTGTACCTTTAATTAATAAGCAGAATAGGAATAAAATGTTGCTTGTTAATAAACCACCAGAGGCGTATATTCAGGGTGTGCTAGGTGTGCGGTGCACACCCACGGATTCGCAATGTCACAGATATTATATTTTTGCATTTATTCCTGTTAAAGACTCCCCTAATCGTTTTCTGGCTTCGCGTGATTCCTAAAATCAAATCCAATATACAATGTTTCATGAAGAGGAGAAGTTTCGGCGCGTAAACATTGTATCACATTCACGTTAATACCCCGGGTGTGCGGTAAGAAATACGGATAGCTTTGAGCCCTTTAAACATACGTACAGATAGCGCAGCGGGTCAAATTCTTAGCCACCTTGTGGATTTAAACCGTCCAGAAGGCGTGGCAGGGTGTGCGCTGAGACAACAGCACCCAGAAGTAGTTAGCGGTTGTGATTGGCTATTGTGTGAAGCAATCCAATTCAACGTTGTTACTTGTCATGAGATGCTGTTTTTGTTTTCTGAGTTTCGTCTGTTTTGCGTGCGTGGGGTAAAGTGTGAACCGATGTGTTTATGACACCGATTTAGACAAGTTTTTAATATATATTTATAATTTTTTAGATACAATTTATAACTTTTTGCCCATATTTACAATGGTAAACAGTGTTGACGATGTACTGAATGCCCCGTTTTCTGCCAGAGCTTTTGCGGATTGTATGAACATAATCGAAGAAGGTAAGCCTCGTCCTCCTCTTCCAAATTTACTGTGCAAGCACAAAGATGCAAAAACTGAGTACATGAGACATTTCTCTGTTTCATAATACGATTCAGTAGAATGGTTAACTGGATGTGAAGTGCTGTCAAGACTTTTTTGTTGGTCTTGTTTATTATTCTCCAAAGAGAAAGGTGTTTGGAATAAGCACGGGTATTCCGATCTTAATCATTTAGCGGCAGCAATGCAAAAACATGAGCGCTCCCAGCCACATGTTCAATCATTTTTAAATCTTAAGATGTTTGGAAAACAAAGAATTGACACTCTCATTGACAGCCAAAGAAAAATTGAAATTAGTCGTCATAATGAACAAGTAAAGAAAAATAGAGACGTTTTAAAAAGATTAATTGATGCTGTATGTTATTTGGCTAAGCAAGAGCTTCCTTTGAGAGGTCATGATGAGTCTGAAGATTCAGCCAACCGAAGGAATTATATAGAATTTTTAAATGTGCTCCGTGAGTATGATCCTCTTTTAGACGGACATTTAAAGGCATCGACTGTATTTCGAGGAACTTATTCCACAGTACAAAATGATATAATTAACGCTATATCTGATGTGGTTAAAGATGCTATAAAGAAAGAAATTTCTTCCGCTACATTTGTGGCCATTCTTCTGGATGAAACTTCTGATGTAATGTCGAAATCGCAGCTATCAACTGTTTTCCGTTTTGTCCATAATGGGCAAACACACGAAAGGTTTATCGGATTTACAGACGTAAGTGATGATAGAACGTCTAGTGGTCTTTTTAAACATGTTGTAAACAGAGTTGAGGAATTTAATATTAAGGACAAGTTGGTCGGCCAAACTTATGATGGTGCCTGTGTAATGAGTGGACATATTAATGGGTTGCAGAGTAAAGTTATCGAAGCCTATCCTTTAGCAATATTTACGCATTGCTACACTCACGTTTTGAACTTAGTTCTGAAGCAAAGCCTCTTGAATATCAAGGAATGTAGATTGTTTTTCCAAACTATCAGTGGATTGGCAGCATATTTTTCTAAATCATCGAAAAGAGTAAATGCTTTGCAAGATTTTGTTGCTAAAAAATTACCCTCCGTCGCACCAACCAGATGGAATTTTACTTCCCGTTTATCAAACACAGTAAAACGCCACAGAAGTCAACTTATTGCATTTTTTGAACACATTGTGGAGAATTCTGGGGAATGGGACGTGGATGCTGTAATCAAAGCTCGTGGTTTTCTGTATTTCTTGCAAGATTTTCAAACAATTTTTTTGCTAGAAATTTTTTCTGTTCTCTTTGACTATATTGATGTTTTGAATAATATATTGCAAACATCATCCTATGACATATTGTACTGTTGTAAAAAAGTGCATGATACTATGAAATAGCTTAGGAATGTCAAGGAACATGGATTTGATGATATTTGGGTTTCTGCAAAGGAAAAGCATACGGTTGAGGAGTCGAAGCCTAAAAGACGAAAAGGAACTATAGAAGAGGAGAAGAGCGCGTGCCTTCGATTATACCAGAGAATAGTGGACTGCATGTGCCTGGAGATGGAAGAAAGATACTCTTTACTTTCGAAACTTGAGTTTTTTCAACTCCTTTGTAGCGAAAGATATTGTAGCGGTCATAGCCATTAACGCCTTCGCGGCGCATAGCGCTTAGGAATTGTCTCCGCAGTTCCCGGCGACGCCACCAGGGGCGTTAGAGAGAAGAGAAGGTACGCCGGCGAGGGACGACACTTCCACTTCCGCCTGAGTCTTCGCCGGACTAATATCAGCCAGCGTCCGAATGAGTCAACGTGACACGCCGGACGAGTATCAGCCAGCATCTGCCACTGCTATTGATTGTTATCGTTTCGTTGTTATTTATTGTAATGTTTGTTAATCATTAAACAGCACAAAATCCATTTCGTTCGTTTTCTGTATGGAAAAACCCCTTCAATATGATCAGTATGCGAAAACTTTTCCTGATGGTATTCTAGAAAAATTAAAGGATTTCTACCGACCAGTTTTTGACTACGTTCGCCTAAAAAATGAACTAAAAGTGCTCTTTTCTTCTGATGAATTTGCGAGGAAACCAGTGCATCGCCTATTAAAATTCATGCAAGAAAATCAGCTTCAGGTTGCATTCAAGGAGATTTATAAATTAGCGGAACTTATCATGACGATTCCGAGTTCTACTGCTACAGTCGAGCGTTCTTTTTCGGCTATGAAGAGAATACATACGTGTTATAGAGGAACACAAACGCAGGAAAGGTTATGCGGCCTAAGTTCACTCGCCATTGAAAAGACATTGCTGGCGGAACTGAAGAAAAGACCTTCATTTTATGATGATGTGCTAACAAAATTCCTAAGGCAAAACAGGAGATTGGAACTGGTGTATAAATAAGTAAGTAAAATGAGTTTTTTTAAGCCTTTCTTTGATTCAATCCGGAAAATAATATTTTCCCAAGTGATTACTTTTTCAGATTTCTGTGCGTATTATATGGTTGTACATATTTAAAAATCGTAACAAAATACAGATAATTCGTACCTCACTCTAGTATCTGCTCACAACGAAGCGTTAACCATTCTCACATAAACGGCGCGCGTGATGCATAGCTCAAGTCTATTTGACGGGGAACCTTTGTGTTGTCCATAATTATGGATTGTATAGTTAAAAATCATATCATTTAGTAAATTAAAGTATTCAAAATTATTCTAAGATTAATTGCATTAGACCAATTAAGAAGAGCGCTGCTGCGCTATGCTCTCTTAAAACTTTCACACGTCGATAAAAATGCAATCGTACGTTCAAATTAACACGTGAATTTTGTAGCGCGGGTTGCATACCCCCCTCCCCAATAAAAGCACACCCAACCTAAATGGGCACGCGACGCCACTGTAAACCACATTGTTACTTTTAACATTTAGACATTTATTTTTTGCCCTAGAAATGAAGTGCAGTCAACCAACTTTGGGTATGTTTCTAAAAAAGCAAAAAACTGTAGAAGGTGATGAATTAGCTGCTGCGGAACATCACAGTGAACTAAAAAGTGGTGATATTCATGAAGAATGTTCAACTTCCAGGTTATGCCTGCAAATACTTATAGCTTGAATAATGCATCTGACAGAAATGATATAGGCAATTATATTAACTAGATTTCTTCTATTGATGATAAAATCAGATGTGAGCTAATAGAAAGGCCATGGAAACCTCCATCTGGATTCAAGCTACCATTTTCAACTCATCTTAAAAAAGGGAAGGAAGAAAAAAGATATTTGAATCAATCCCATCTAGAGAGTTACCCATGTCTAGTATTTTCCAATGAGAAGAGAGGGCTTTTCTGCAATTATTGCGCATTCTTAATCACGGCAGAAATGGGTGGTTCCCACAAGCATGTTCCTCTTCAGAAACTTGTAAGAGCCTTCAACTGTTTTTGCTAAGCTCGCACTCAATGAGAAGAACGGTTACGATAGGAATGCTGTAGAAGGAGCTAAATATTTACTTAAAATGTATTAAACACCAGAATAAAACATTATAAATAAGATTAATTCAGTACACCTAAGGCAGGTGCAAGAACATATGCAGAGGTTTAAACCCATTATTGAAACCATTGTATTTCTCGGTAGGCAGAATATTTCTATGCGAGGATACCGAGATGATGGAAAATTAAATATTGAAACAGAAACACCAGCACCACTCATTAACGAAGGCAATTTTAGAGAAATTCTGCGGTATAGAGTCAATAATGGAGATGCTAATCTAGCAAAACTTATTGAAAACGCAGCTGCAAATGCCACTTACATCAGCAAGCACATACAAAACCAACTACTTGCATGCTGCAGGGAAGAGATTAGGAATGTCATTCTTAAGCGTGTAAGAAAGGCAAAATATTACTGTATAATATTTGACGAAACAACAGACATTTCGCAAAGTTCACAATTGAGCCTGTGTTTAACTTACGTGTACAAAAATGAAAGACACGAAGATTTTATTGAGTCTGTAAACGTTCACGATGAATGTTTTAATTTAATTTAATTTCATAAGAGAGAATTTTAGTTCACACAAGTGATATCCATAACAAATTTTACTTGTATTTTTTAAGGAAAAGGAAAACACCAGCTGAGTTAAATCCTGCCGGACCACACGAAATGTGTCGACGGGTCGAATTTGGCCCGCGGGTCATGTGTTGTGCACCCAGGGCCAGCCAAGTAGTTTCGGGGGGCCAGATGCAAGCAAGTTTTTGGGGCCCCCTATGTCAAATAAACCTGCCATTTTGTACACATCAATGTTTCAGCTTAAAGAGAACATGTACTTATAATTATAAAGTAACTATAATGATAATTAATTTAATAAAAAAGCAAAAATTTGTAAATATATTATTTATACTCAATATTTGGGAGCCCCTAAAAATCGGGGGCCCAGATGCCTTGCATTCGCTGCATCCCCCACGTGGCCGGCCCTGTGTGCACCCGCCTTATAGCGCGTTCCACATTTAGTTGAGAGTATGGTGTCTTATGGGCTATTGCTATCTCTCTCTTTTCCATTGCTTTTCCCTATAGCTCTGTCCTTCTCTAATCCCGCTCAGTTGCCAAATTAGAATATCTAGCTCCCTTGCTTGACGAATTTTCGCAAAATGCCACATTTGAAAGAATGCAAGTATATAAAAATAAAAAAATAAATAAATAAAAAATAAAAAAGGTGAGCTTCGCTGGCAAGATGATATAAATAAAAATTTTTCTCCTGAAGCCAGCAGGGTCGTTAAGGTAAAAACTTTTTCATCAACAGCTGGTCACAAGCAAAAGTGTTGGTGAATAGCCGATGCTGAGGCAAACTTCCCACGATGCGGCCAAAAATCCTCCGACGAAACAAAGACCCCACAATGGGGAGGGAACCCAACAGCGACTAAACGAAAAGGAACAAACCAACGGTGTTCTAGGAAAATAATGATGTGCCAGTGATGTCGATGAAACGTACTTCCTCAAACAGTTTTTGGCCAATACGTATTTCGGTCGCCGAGCGACCATCTTCAGGGCCCAGTGTAGTGACTCAAAGTAAAGGATGATCGGTCACGGGTCTCTTTTATATCCGATCAAGATCCGGAGGGGAGGGGGGGAGGGTTTCGGAGGAGGTGGAGGTAACACAGGGACTAATTTGAACAGTACGCTATCATTGTTTCCAGGTTCGAGATTTAATCTCGTGTGTCGGTGTTTGTAAATTTCAAGGCTTTCTAATGCATCTAACTTGGCATTTGGGCATCCTTTAAGCAAGGTTAGGTTTTCAATATCCATGCGGTGGTTTCTTTCTATAATATGTTTTGCGACGGCTGATTTTTCCGGTCTCCCATATTTTGTGTGTGTTAAATGTTCCTTAAATCTAACTGTGGGGTTTCGTTTTGTCTGTCCAATATAAGCCTTGTCGCAGTCCTGGCATTGTATTTTGTAAATCACCGATTTTTTCAGTGGTGGTATTTTTTCCTTTGGATTGCCGAATAAGTTTTTGACCGAGTTGTGATTTTTGAACGTTGCCTTGTATCCGATGTTCAAGATTTTTGTTAGGTTTTTAGTAATTTTTGGAAAGAAAGGGAAAGCGATATATTTTTTGGTGTCTACTTGGTTTTCTTCCTTGGTTAAAGTCGTGTCTTTCTTTTTAGCTTTGTTTCGATGTTTTTTATTAAAATATCAACAAGCTCCTCCGTATACCCGTTTTCCAATGCAGCCTGTTTTATGTAGTGTACCTCCTTGTTAAAACTATTTTTATTCAATGGTATTGATATTACGCGGTGGATCATTGTATTGAAGGCAGCTATTTTTTGTTTTCTTGGGTGATTGGAGTCTGCCCTGATGTAATTATTTTTATGCGTAGGCTTCTTGTATATATCGAATTCGAGTGTTTTATTTTGGGTCCTGATAATTTTTGTCTAAAAACGGGATTTCATTATTTTCCTCCACTTCGTACATAAAGTTTATGGACTTGTGTACACTATTAAGTTCTTCTACGAATTCAATATTATACTCTTTTGTGTCGAAGATTGCGAGGATGTCGTCTACGTAGCGAAACCATATTTTAGGAAAATATTTGAACTTTTTTCTACATTGCATTTCAAAATAGTAGAGAAAAACATTTGCAACGAGTGGGGAGAGTGGGTTCCCCATAGGAGTCCCCTTTGTCTGTTTATAAAATTTGTGGTTAAAAACAAAATAATTTTGATCCATACATAATTTTGTCAATAATAAAATGTCCTGTATTTTTGTATCCTCCACATCCTTATTTTTAGACCAGTCCTCAAGATTTTCGAGAGCGCATTCAATGGGCACACTTGGAAACAATTGTTCTACGTCAAAAGATACTAAAAGTTCAGTCGATTTTATTTCTACGTTTTTCAATTTTTCTACAAGGTTATACGTGTTTTTAATGCCATAAGTTTCTTCGATCCCTAGGGTTTTAAGTTCTTGGGTGAGCCATTTGGCTAATTTGTATGTAGGGGAGTTTATTGCTGCGATAATAGGTCTCATTTTTTCCCCGGGCTTGTGTATTTTGGGTAGACAGTATAATCGTGGTAAGATTGGGTTTTCTGTCTTTAGTGAAAAAGAAAGTTTTCCATTTATTGTATTTTTGAACCTTTTAATCATTTCTTTAAACTGTGTACATAGTTTATTAATGGGATCTTTGGCAACTTCTATATAAGGACCGGTCTTAATTGTGTTTTCCGTTCTGGTAATGTAGTCGTTATTGTCTAATATGACGGTTGTATTACCCTTGTCAGATTTAAGAAAAACGCAATCCTTTTTCCTAAGTTCGTTGATGATTTTATGTTCAGTTTTATGGTTGAAAGACTGACTCAGATTTTTATTGTTTAGGTTCCGTTCTATTTCAATTTTGCAGGCATTTCTAACATATTGTTTTGTGGTGTTGTCCTTGTACTTTAGCCCTGTCTCTATTTCCATGATTATGTCTTCAATGGGAGGTGTTTTGTATGGTAGACAGTGTTTCAGTCCTTTGTTTAGCAGGTTCATCTCTTCCAGTTTAAAAGTGGTCTTTGATAAGTTAATAACTATAACCAACGGATAATTATATAAACTTCGTATATACGGGCAGCTAAAAATACAACGCTTCACAAATCTGGTTTTTGGATCCCTCCGTCTTATTCTCAAAAGCAGCTTTGAAGCCCCAAAAAATACCTCGAAGAAATGAGATGCAAAAAATTATAAAAACCTTTCAAGCTATGAAGAAAGAGGCTTCATTTTAAGTAAACACAGACCAAAATTCATTTGGAAATCCTCAACAGGGAGGGTTTATGACCCTTTAGTGAATAGACAAGAGGTTTGCACCCAGATATTCCTAAGGAGCTAATCAATGTGTACCAGCTTTTTGGTTTCTCTGAAAATGGGCGTTTTATGATGGAAGGAAGGGACTAACCAGGACATGTGTCGAAGAACTTTCCCAAGGGAGAAGGAGCCAATGTTTGACACAATGAAACAGTTTTGCACCAGAGTTCATAGAAATGTGTAATTATACGATTCAGTGTACCTTGCAGATTGTTGGTGATATATATATATTGTGTTAATATAGTAACTGTGGTGAAAAAGTGAAGTGTTTCAATTGCATCGGCATAGCGTGATTTTTTCCAAGTTGTTTATTACACTCAACTGTTTTTGTTTTCGAGTCAGTGTATCTTATAAATGAATTTTTTGTTGTAGGCAGAAGTTCGAAAATATTTAAATTCAGTTTTTGTGAAATCACCTGAGTCAGCATGGAATCTGGATCAAGCAGGAAGTTTAAAGGGATAGGTGCTAGATCTAATTCATGGGAAATTTGGCAAATGCATGTGCCATAAGCACAGTGTAATGTCAACTCGGGGTGGAATGGAGTATAGAGTGACTGGCAAAGTTCTAGGGCGGCTAATCCTTAAGAAAATGAAAGTTAAATTTAGATCTTCTTCATTGTGTTGGGATTGGGACAGATGGGAGTTTGATGATGATTTCAGAACAAATTGGCGCTGTTGCTGAGATTAGGAAGGAAGCAAAATACGGTGCTAGATATCCTTATTTTAACCATGCATTGAATTTGTCCATGTCAAAGACGTCTTTCATTCAGAATATACATAACTCCATTGGGATCATCAAGGAAGTTTCTTCTTTCTTTAATGCTTCTTCAAAGCGAACCCATGTACTGATAAACGTTGTCAATTCACATCTGAAGGGTATGTGTGAAACTCATTGGGTAGAAAGAAGTGATTCTTTGATACAGTTTATGGACTCGATAGAGAAAATCGTTTGGGCATACATATCAGACTGGAGTGAAACAACTTCTTCTAAATAATGAAACGAATACTTTGTGGTTTCCACAACTTTAATATAACACGACTGGTTTCACTACGATCGTAGCATCATCAGGTGAAAATATATAAATTGTTCCATATATATAGGGTAAAATGAGGGGGGAGAGGGAGACAGTAGGGGTTACAAAGAAAACTTCTTCTAAGGCTAAAATCTTGCTAACAGCTATGCAGGATATTGAATCTGAATTAGCGTTGCACTGTCAACTGTCTGTATTTTACTTGTGTATACCATTAAGTCAATTATTCCAGAAGAAAACTGTTGCTTCCAATCTTGTAAATGATCTCCTTTTAATTTTTAAAAACCAACACGTCAACTGTAATGATGAATTTTCCTTCATATTCTCCAAAGTTTCAGAGCTTTTGTCAAGGTTAGATGTAAAGATCGAGCCTCCCTGTATGGGTAAAAAGCAAATGAACAGATCAAACATTCCATGTTCGATGCCTGAAGAATACTATTGAAGATCAATATATATTCTAATGTTAGATGTAGTGATAAACGATTTAGAAACAAGATTTTCCATAGAAACATTGAATTCATGCGAACTCACGTCTATTGCCGAAAAACATAGGTTGTGAATTTAAACGCCAACACACTGTCATTGAAGATTAAGGGAAACTGCAAATACTGTGGCGATCTTCTAGGTGATTATAAACCTGCACTTGAATTCCAACTATCAGCAGAAGTTCAGCTCTGGAGAAAAAAGTGGGTTAGATCAGCAGGATCTATGGCAATTTCTTGATCCATTGAAGAACCAATAAAAAATTGTGATCAGGACATATATATTTTAGTAAACCAATTCTTAAAAATTCTTCTGACGTTGCCTATAAGCGTTGCATCTACAGAGAGAAGTTTTACTTCATTGCGACGTTTAAAAACCTATTTAAGAAACCAAATGAGCCAAGAAAGGTTGACAGGTTCTGCACACACATTGTGAAATTGAAGTCGATGTAAACAACATGATTGAACATTTTGCCAATAGTGGAAATCAAAAATTAGGTATTTTTTGTGACAGTTATGTATATTTGTTCACTAATTTGCTTACGTATGTTTTTGAGGAAGTATATTTTCTGAGTCGATTTTGAATTAAGTGATGTTTTGCTATAGGATTTTTGGATAGGTAGATGAATTATTAGTTACGTAAATGTTAAATAAGCAATATTTCAGGTTCCTATTTTATGAAAGTCAACTATAATTTCATTATAATCTTATTTTATTTGTTTTGTATTAAAACGAACACGAATTTATGTTCAAATATCTTTTCAATTACTGTGAAAACATGTATGTATATAACTGGTATATTGCCCCCAAGAGATTTTCTGGATCTGCCACTGCGATACGATTTAAAATCATAATGGTGATTCTCATAACTGGATAGGGAAGAAGATTCAAAATAGAGATTAAACATTTTGTATTTGTGGTGAATAGTAGCATATCTAGGACAGGGAGAGGGTTTTTTATTTAATTCTGGTTAAGTTTTTGTTCCATGATTAAATTTCATTTATTTTAATCAGCGATTAAGAATGTTATTTTTAATGCGCAATTACATTTTTACCACTTGAATCGTGCATGTATCGATGTTTTCTGAACTGGGTGGAGAAGCGTTTCCACGTACACGGTGCGGGAAAGAGGACTGGTCTCCTAAATCCTGGCTGTTTTTATGAAACAGTGAACGAAGAAGAACTAACAATTGACTGTAGTAATGTGCACCTCTCATTTGAGGGCAATTTCTTATTTACACAAGTTTCCTCACATGAGCACTGGCTACTGTGGCCCATAGACCTACTTGATTTTTTATGTGCCTCAGATAAAGTCTTAGCATAGAAGTCAAGTCGCATAGCAAAATATTTCTTTAAAAATAATCCCTTTAAATCATGGCATTCATTGACAAGATTCTTATTAGGAAAAGTGTTATAAAAAACTCAACAATATTCCTTTTTAGTGTTGATAACATTTTTATTAATTTGAAAAGTAATTTCAGCCTCCTTGTCAAGGTCCCAACACCACTTGCTGCTTCGCACCAATGAACATTCTTTTTTCTTTCAAGACAAGTAATTGTGTATCTCTGGCATCAATACCACTTCCATCACCACACAAAACATTTTAAAATGCACTGCACTGCAACTTCCTGTTCAATTGCCATAAAATATACCCATATAAATAATACAACAAATTGGTATGAAAAAGGCCCATATCAACAAACTCACTGTCAATGGAGGATAATGGCTCCTCCGGCTCTTCCTCTCCTATTATTAAGCCTGACACATCTAAAAATTCTGCTAAAAAACTTCCTTCATCAGACTCACAATTGCTTCTAGAAGGAATAATCATAAATTGTCCAATACATATAATGTTTAGGGCATTTTTAAATTGCACAGTGGATGGGGTAGGATTTTTTACTCTAACCATAGAAAACAAATTTTCAACGAGTCTTGACAAAACCTGGAGGTTAATATGTACCCAAAGGAGCACTTATTAAGCAGGGAGTCTTGCAGGTCTAGGACTGATGCAGTAATCAATTTAATTCCACTACATTCTGAATGCCTGGGCAAATTTGGAAGTCCTCCAACCTTCTACTTAAGGTCCTATCACTAGATAAAGGGTATCCCAAACTTAGCATGCAGTTGTACCCTTTCATTCCACAAGCAAATCAAATTTGAAGAGCATTTTTCACAGTGGGATTTGACCATTTTTGGCCCGTATTAGATTTTTTGCCCAAATATTTTAATTGGTTTGGGTTAAGGAATCACTTGAGAGATTGTGTAGTCTCCTCCAGGCAAGACCTTAATTTCTTCACCTTATTTTGTAATGCTGAAACCTGAGACTTAAGTCTTCTTATGACTTCATCTTTTTCATTGCCACTATTTCCACTTGTCTGCTCTTCTGAATGCTTCACAGGATCTACAGAAGATTCATCTCCAGCTGCAAATTCCACAGAAATGTTTGATCCCAAAGAGATTTGGTATTCTACTTCTACAGGATTGTTTTCAGGTTCTGCATCTGAAAGGTGTAACACTAAATAAAACAAGTCTAATATGCTGAGGAATCCTTCTATTTTTATAATTATATCCTTGTATTAAACTAAGCATCATTTCATGTCAAATTATCCTGTAATTTGAGAAGACGCATTTATTTTTCTTTATAAATAATGTTTCCACTTCATCATACAACACAAGGTTTGCAAGATATCATACCAAACTAATAACAGGCAATGCAGTTAGAAAAAAACATTGATCAACTATCAGTGTTAATTTATATTTAATACTTAACCTCTTTAGACTTCTGAAATTGAATTCAACCAAAATATCCACAAACTTAAGACAAAAATATAGAGACATAATCACTGCACTGCAAAATTTAGTTTAATGTAATAAACAACTAATTCATATCATAATTCCTTGAAACTGAAGAGCAGATTCAAAAATATAAATGGAATGAGGTAACAGAAGGGCAAGATGGAGAAGGTTTGACAAGGACTATATTATTATCCCACTCTAGAGGCTCCATTCTGACATCCATTCATTCATGAATTACAAGGTGCGTTCAAGTTATAAGGTCTCCAAATTTATTTCTCACAAAATAAAATATATGATTGGGACTACTTTTAAAATGATTGTCAGTTAGTTTTGAATGTTCTCAAAAGATAGCAGGACAATGCAATACCTCACATCGATTAAAGCGCTCCAAACAGCATACTATGTTTGTACTACTTAAAATTGCAGTCTTCACTCATAAGGAACAATGTGTGATTATCCGATATTTGCATCTCACGGAGAAAAACTCTTATTAAAATTCATCGGGAAATATCAAAAGTGTGTCCTGAAGGCCTTATGTAAAAAATGTGCATAGCAGGGTGCGTAAGTTTTGTGAAAGACAGGAGTCTTGCAAGAACAAAGCACGTGAACCAAGACCTCGAAGCAGTTGTTCCAAGGCCAACATACGCCAGGTTGAGGAAATGGTTTTAGGCGACAGGAGATCAGCAGTGGATGAAACTGCAACAGCTATAGGCATATCTGTTGGCTCTGTGCATACCATCCTTCATGAAGATCTCAGAATGAGCAAGGTGTCAGCCAGGTGGGTTCCAAGGCAGCATTCCCAGGAACAAAAAGACAATCATGTCAACTTGTGTGAAGCAATGCTCACACAATAGGTTATCCCACATCCTCCATACTCACCTGACCTTGCACCAAGTGACTTTTGGTTGTTCCTGACAATGAAGGATGCTCTTCATGGCAGAATTCCTAGCCGACAAGCAGCTGCTTCTGCCATTTACCAGTGGACCAAACAAACCTCCAAAGATAGCTTTGCCGCAGCCTTTACAGCTTGGAAGAAAAGGTGTGAAAAATGTATGCAGCTTCTAGGAGACTATGTTGAAAAGTGACTTAAGTTTCATTTCTGTACTTTGTGTACTTTATGAGAAATAAATTTGGAGACATAACTTGAACACACCTCATATTTTGAGTCATAAAATTTAATTCAAGTAAATATTCACCTTTCCCTTTGGAAGAAATCTGTCTTCTAGCTGGTGGTTTCCTGGCTATTTTCACAGCCCAGTGAGGAAAAATCTCTGGAATTGCAAATGGTTTGAGTAATCTGTGGCCATTGTCTATTGCTCTCAAACTGGGTTGAGTCAAAGTGAACCTAAAATAGATAAACATCTATTGTTGAAAAAGATGTAATATTTACAAGAAAACAAAAGTCAAAATATGAAAAGTATATATTAATTTCATTGACTTGCTCAGAGGGGCAAGATCAGAACAAAAGGAGTAGTTTACTTACCTCACATAACCTGCTGTAAGTGGTGGGCATCCATGAATCTTGTCAGATTTCAGCCATCCAAATTTTCTTCCTGCTGGAATCTGCAGGAAAATAAAACATCCTAAAGCTGTTTTCACCTTGATTCTTGCATTCAACAGCACTGCAGCAAGGCATAATTACTGCTTTGCACTCACAAATGTTAGACACAAAGCATTGTTTTGCTAAGCAGAACCGCCTAGGAAATAAGTTCTAAAAAGAAGTTTCATATGGATGATGGTAGTTCTAATAAGAACAGTTACTTATGAACAATGATAGTTCTTATAAGAACTGATGATTGAATGAAGTAAGTGATAAAAAAGATGAAAACAGTAAAAGCAAATTCACAGTAAGGCACAAGACATCCAAGCACGAGGTGTCAGAGATGAGACTGACACGGGCACCAAGATGGCAGATTGGTATCATGTGATTCATCTCATCCAATGACAAGCTACGCTTTTCATCAGATGCATCCACAAAGGTTGTCAGAACCTTCCATATATAGGCCCTTGGGGATGATCTTTCCACAGCACCCCAAGGGACGAGGTATGGAAATACAAGGCGGTGAAAGTGGCAAGATTTGGAATTAAGTGGAGCACCTCAATTGGAACTTGGCTGAACCAGGGAAAGGAACATTTTACTCGGCCTCACCGGTTTGGGTAAGTTAGTTGAAGTGCTTTTGGTACCCCCTCACGTTCACCGTGTTTCCTCCTCTCAGGTTGAGTAGCGTTTGTCTTAATATAATATCCACATAATTCCAAATCTCGCCACTTTCACTGCCTTGTAGTTACTTATCTCGCTCCTTGAGGCGCTGCGGAAAAGTCATCCCATTAATACCAAAGTACCCAATTCTACATCCTCCAAAGTTTTTGGGGGACTGCAGGACATGCTGCTCATTAGCAGGACTGTCCCGCCAAAATTGGGATGTCTGGTCACTAATGATTACCCAAATAGCAACCGATAGGCAGGTTCTTCACAGCTCTAATGGACAGCTCAGAAAAAAATTACAGATCTTTTTCAGAAGTAAACACTTTCTTTCTTTATAATTATTTTGGGATCTTGTCTGTTATCTGCAGTGGTGTGCTGGAGCCGGCTCGCGCGAGCCGGTTGTTAAATTTTCAAGAATTTTGCGAGCCGGTTGTTAAACACGGCAATGACTATAAACATAAGGAATAAAAATATACAATTAAATAAATTATATTATAACATAGGTATTAAAAACTCAAAACTCATCACTTCCTAATTATTTTATTTTACTACAATTTACTATTATCTACCCAGATAGCACGAAAATTTTCGTATCCAGTGACAAGTATTGAAGATTTGGATACGAAGCATCCTATATTAAACGAGCGAGAGTGTGGCCTTTGATGGAATCGCATACGCAAAAAGAATTCATTTTCTCGGCTCAACATTCTCTTCATATTTCAGGAAAACGAGACGCTGCAGCATTGATGAAAGAAGTCACTCAAACAACTCCTCGTCGAGCTATAAAAGTTAAAAAAGCTTATAAATCATCAACATTACTACCCACACTATACACCGGAGAAGAAGCACTGGCGCTTCTTGTTGAGAACGACCTGACAAGGTCGCAGTACATTAACATTAGGAAAGGTGCAATTTCTTTCCGTGTCTCATTATTGATTTCGTCTCTCTTCCCCCTTCCCAATACAAAGTAATGTTCTCCAGCTTACAACGCACGAGTAAAAGTATTTCGGGAATTTGTTATCTTCTCACCTCCTAAACTCACACATTGTAACCAACTCGTGATTTTCTGTCAAGAAACAGTGCAATTTGCCATACAATTGCATCGGAGTTCATAGATAAAATGATACATTAAACCAAATGTCCAGAAATGCGTACAAAATATTTTTTCTGACTACATTCGGCTTTTCGCCCACAGAACGAACTGTTTTGAGAGGCATTTGAGTGAAAAGCTTGTACATATATGGTGATTGAGTAAATCAGTGTTTTTGTAAGCTGCAATGTTTTCATGAAAAGTGTTGTCATAATATCTTGATTTCTTCATATAACGGAAGTTATGGGTGTAAGATGAAAAATAAGGAATTTTAGCTCAACATTTCCGTTCTTTTTTAAATTATACAAAGAAATCATTAACAGAAGTTTTGACGTTAAAATGTTGAACAATAATAAACATTTTGCTTATTCGTTAGAAATTTTTTGTTAAAATTAACATAATTAAAATTTGAAATCGTACTTTTAATTTACAAAATGCTATTAATCGCATCAAAAAATTGAAATTAGTCATAAATAATTTTTCAGATCCTGATCCCAAAAATGTCAAAACGACAGAGTAATCTATTAAGTTTTTAAAATGTGAAGAGGGTGAAAACAGACACGGAATATAATGGTAGTAACGAAAATCATTGTGGAGCGTCGAAACCAACGGAACCAAATTTCGAACCAGTTGAACGACCAGTCAGTGAAGATAAACCGTCATGTTCGTCAATGAAAGAAATGGATAATCTTGCCCTCCCGGATTTTTGGAATGAAAAACAAACAAGTGTGTTTATAGAACAGTACAAATGGCTTCAAGTAAAGGAAGGTAAATTAGGATGTAAGAATTGTTCAATAGTTCAGCATTTAGGAGTGACAGCAGAAAAGACTGTCCATCTGTCGAAGGAATAGAGCGCATATTTAGTAATCCCAAATGACAGTAATAAAAGTACTAGGCAAGCTTCTCTACGAAAAAAATAGGGAACACGATGTTTCTAAAGCCCATATTAAAATTCAAGATTTGTTAAAAGAATCGGCTAATGACTCAATTTCTAATTTAGTTCACAAACTATATAATGAAAATAATGATGCTACCGTAAAAATTTTCAATACTGTTTACAGTTTGGATAAAACGTAAGAGGCCTTTATCCTATATTGAGGCGTCATTAGAATTACAAAACAAAAATGGCGTAGATATAGGCAATTGTTTGCATTCACGATACAGTGCAATAAGAATAGCGGCACATATAGCAAAAGAAATTTAAATGAAGATATTTAAGAATACTATAGAAGTGAATGCCAAAATATGTATCCTAATTGACGAAGCATCTACAATTTAGAAAAAAGCACTCTGGTGATTTATCTCCAGTGCGCAGTTCAATCCGCTTCTGCACCAGTAATGTTATTTGTCGCTTTAAAAGAATTGATGTCAACCATAGCAGAGTGTATTTTTATTTCATTACTTTCTACTTTAAATGATTGTGGATTTAACAACGAATACTTGAAAGCTAATTTAATTGCATTTTGTTCTGATGGTGCTAATACAATGTTGGGAAGAAAGTCTGGAGTAGCTACCAAGTTGTTAGAAGATTTTCCTAAAATCGTTATTTGGCACTGTTTAAATCATCGATTGCAATTATCACTCGACGATTCAATATCCGAAATAAAACAAGTTAATCATTTAAAAATATTTTTAGATAGAATTTATAGTATTTATCACCAATCTAATAAAAATCAAACCGAGCTAGAAACTGTAGCTAAAGAACTTGAAATTGAGATTATTAAAATTGGTCGGGTACTGGGACCAAGATGGGCGGCATGTAGTTTACGAGCTGCTACTGCTGTATGGCGCTCATATCCTGCGTTATATATGCATTTTTCTCGTTGTTCTTCTTATTCTGGTCTGGCAAAGAGGTTAGCTAACATTAATTTCTTGCAAGACCTTGCTTTAATAATTGACATTCTTGAAGAATTTTCATTACTTTCAATTGCACTGCAGTCATCTACTTGGCCTTATGAAGAACTAACTTCACCATGGATAGCTGGTGAAAAAAATTGCATCATTTAAATGAAATTTTAAAATATGAAATTGATTTGAACGATTTTCGGGATTTTGTAGATAATAATCTAGAATCACGCAATGTTTCAATTCCTGCAACTATACAAAAAGCTAAAAAGATAGCACTATTGCAATCAGTAGTGCTGAAGCTGAAAGATGCTTTAGTTTAATGAACATAATTTGTACAAGGGTGAGAAATAGTTTGACAATAGATCACATATCGGAATTAATGACGATAAATTTATTGGGAAAAGAGTTTGTGAATTGGGATGCAACTCCATTTGTCAAATCATGGTTGAATCGCAACCATAGATTGGCTACAGATAGAAGAGTTCGGCAAAAATCAACGAAAGCATTTTGTGAGAATCAATTGGCTATATGGAATTTACAATAAAGAATATTGAATATTTTACTATTGTTTGAAAATTTTGTGCTCCACTTTGTTGTAAATCATTACAATTTATAAAAAACTTATGTATCTATATGCATTCATTGTTGTTAAAAATTGACCAGCACACCACTGGTTATAAATGTATTAAATATACAATATAATAATCATTAATGTTATTAAAATATTTAAAATAAATATTCAATTTGTATATACGATATTATCTTGTTTATATGGAAATATTTTCATATTCTTTCAAAGAACAGATAATGCAAACTCAGGACCATCAGAAACGTCATCAATTAGATGGCGGGTGAGATACATAACTGCCAGGGGCGGCGATATGAGCGAGCCGGTTGTTAAGTATTTGGCAGCACACCGCTGGTTATCTGCCACCCACCCAAGTTAATATATGCAGTGGTGGGATGTTGAACTGGCGCAGGATATGACAGCTTGGGCTACAACATACTCCAACTCTCCCAGGTTGGGTAAGTTAGTTAAAGTATTTTGGTTTCTTCCCACGTCCACTGTCCCACTCCCTCGAGGGAAGAAACGAAAAACATTTTAACTAACTTACCCAACCAAGTTGCAGTCATATCCAGCATGCTTATTCTTTTTTTTCTGCAGCTAAATGCAGTTCCATATCTCATCACTTCATTCCATTAGGGCGCTATTTATATTAACCTGGGTGGGTGCCAGATAACAGACAAGACCCATATTTTGTTATATGTAACAATCATTCTGACATTTTGGCTGAAGTGCAGTATATAATCCTTGATTGACTGTGGCGCCTCAAATGACTGACCAAATATGGAACTATGTCCTACAGTAAATATGTTCTCATATGAATAAACACTATTCCTTTTTATTCCAATAAAACCTTAAGTTAAGATGGATTTGGGTTGGGTTGTTATAGTCGCATCTTCACTTTATATCAATATATTACTGTACTATTTCTAAATTTTTACGAGTTCCTTTTCTTACTATGATTACAATGACGACTTAAGCACTACACAGTTCTCAGAGTTACTGTTTTTGATGCTAGTGTCAGGGGGAGGATATATTGCTTTTCCTCTGAATTTTTAAAATTGCCTTTCATATTTTGGTCATCTGCACAACTTCGTTATACTGACATTTCACTGTATTGAGTTCAAAATAAAATGCATGAAAATTTTTGTAAGTTAAAATAAGTGAATATGTTAAAGAAAGATATCAGAATTGTTTCTTGATTGTGCAGTGATGTTTATTTATTTATTTATTTATTTATTTCAAAAAGTAATACATGGATAGTTTTAACCATTAAATGCAAATACAAAACTTAAATGAAAATAAATGCAGAGCATACAATTATTTAGGAACGTTACAAAATTGTACTACAAGCCATTGATAAGACATGGGTGACCTTAATAATGTCTTCTTTGGTCAACATAACATTTGCTGTAATCCGTAAACTTGGTCTGGGTAAGTTAACTTCCTTTTCTTCCAAATATGACGGCATTGTGACAGCAACTCCATTTTTCAGGCACTTAAAAGAAAGATATATGATAAAAAATTGATAAAATTAAAATTATAATACATACTCATAGGTATGAGTGTATGAATGTACACGCTCACACATACTATATAGTCCCTTGCCAACCATGGTTTTGAGTATCTGCAGTTCTCCACACAACCATGTTTAGTTGGCTAATTATTTATATATAGTCTTCTTTCCTTTTATTTTCTCATTTACATAGTATACTGAGACAGTATCGTAATCATGAAAAAATTCAACTTTGAGATTTTGATTGAAATACATGTTTTAAGTGTCCCTGAATCCATAATACAGTAAAACCCCCATATAATGAAATTGGCAGGACTGAAAAAAAGGGATGTTTGTTGTACGGAGGTTCAGGGTAGCGATATAACATTGCATAAACACAGGGGCAGACCAGCCATGCGCGGGTATGTCGGGCTTAACCCCTCAGAGATAGGCGAGATTTAAATACCACTCTACCGTACAGCCGGCAGGTATTTAATTGAAATGGTCGATTTTGATGCAGTTCATTATAAACGTTAATCAAGTTTTACTTATAATCGGATTTATGCAGAAATTTCAGAATATCTACTTCATAGTACGTTATATAGCTTATTTTTTATGCAGTTCTATTTCAATAAGCTTATGCATTATTGAATGAAGAAGTAATAACAGTTTATACCACACAAATGTTTAACTCTTAATCACTGCTTTTAGTGCTAGAATAGTTCCCATGAACTTCAATTCCATTCAAATAATGCAGTCGAGTTCTCTGTAAATATTCAGCTTGCTGTTTCGTTCTCCTTACAACGCAGTAGCTGAGAGTCTCTTTCCACTTTATCTCTTCCAAACACAGATGTTGTGGCACTTGAGAACTGTTTAAGAATAACATCGCATGGATATGATTTATGAAAACTAGAGTGAATCATCTCTAGCTGCCCCCTATTCCCTTCTTCTCATGGTGCCTTAGCGACCTTGAAGACTACCAATTCCTATTGATTGAGAACACCTGCCTTTTATTCTGTTCTTGTTTTTTGATCGTATTCTTTCTGAAGATGGGATTTTCTGATGAAAATTATTCACTTTAAAAAAAATATTTCCTTCCATAAAGAATGAGCTAATTTCTGAAAGTGATTTAGAGACATAAATAAATTTTTAGTAATTGATAGAGATTAAAGGTGAAGAAATACAGCAAATCATTTTTACTCGCAGAGGAGCAGACGTAATTTAGTTTTGCATAACTAAAACAGAAAAATACTTTATTCAACATCTTCTAAACGTCAAAACCTTTCTATATAATAATGTGAAAGCCACTCAAAAAAAAATTAAAAACTTATCTTTATATAGCAAAATAAAAGCAGCACGGCATGGGTCTGTATCACGCACAGAGGCTGGCAATACGGTACCATGCACAGATTGGCGCTGAGGGGTTAATCATGGGGCTTATCTGATCATGCAAGGCACTGCCAAACCATTGAATACGCGCATAACAACATGTAAAGATTAATATGTTCATTATCATAATAGTGCATTCTATGAAAACAATAATAGTCAATATTAATACCTTGCTACTAATAAAAGTGCAAGATGAGATAATGATTTTTATCATATACCTAGAAAGCTAAGGTGTAGTAAAAATTACGACTTAGGTTGGTCTCACTGCTGGTTTTCCCCATTTCTATCAATGGCAGTGATGTATCCTCTCTAGTACCTTCAGTATTTGTCGTGCAGTGTCCTTAAGTGGTGTTGATATTTGGAGAAGCGTTTTCCTTGCATTTACAATGGAGACCGTCGTAAAAAATAGGACTGCTTAGCAATAACGTAAGTTTTGATATACATGCAACATATAATGATATGCAAATGATTTACAATATTTCAAGCATTTCTTTGCTAGAAGTTGCTCAGCAGTCTTCAGCACCTTATATTAGGACTGTTTACAGTTACTGTCCTAGAAAACGATGTATGACCACAACTTAAGCAATCTGCGCTGAACGTAAAGCAAAATGTAAGTTATAACCGAAATCCATAATATCCAAGGTTCGGTGAAATTACCATATTTTCCTGCGCACTTTTTTTCATAAAAATGATCCCCAAAATCAGCTTGCATCTTATACGGCTAAGGTAAGATTATTACTGTTCTCAATACTAACACTAACGAAACCATCAACAAAATAGAATAATTGGCAGTCATATGCCGCAAAAATATTACAATGTACATTATTTATAATTAATAGTGAAAATTTTGTTAATATATGCAACAATACCTTATGCAACGTGAATTCTGAGGACGCATTTTCATTATTTTGCTTTAATACATGTCCGCTCACAGTGATTACAATCTCAGCGCATTTGCAATGTTTAAATTCCAAATGAGCCTATTGAATAGTGCAATTAATGCCACGGAACAGAAAAATTGGTGTAGATGTCATAAATATTTTATACATATCTAGGATAAATAACATTACATATATTTAGATTGCAATGGCTACAAGAATAAAAAGATAGCCTACACTATTAGTAAGTCTATTATCTATATGCTTCAGGTGATTCAATATGTAAAAACGCATGGAAACCGAGCATCAGCACGTCATTTCGGTCCTCCTCCCACAGAAAAATAATCCGTGAATGAAGAAAATGAGGAAAAACTGAAGCGGACGAGAAAAGAGAAACATATTCTTCGTAAGCTTGAACATAAATGGCCTCAACTAGAGAAGGAAATGATGGAAGTTTGGTATTGCTGTATCGATAAAAATCATTATGTACGAGACAAAAGGTGCAGAAGAAAAAGTAGTTAAGCGTATGTATCGTTATTACATATGCATTCCATTTATCATTTATTCTATTAGATTAAAATCTCATCTTGCACTTAAGTTTAAGTAAGTACTATCAGTAAACAGTATCTATACATGCGACGTGTGACACACACTGACAGTTTGTCTCTTCTGCAGGGAGGACACCTCACACTCATTCTGGAGAAGTGGGAGATCCATTCCGCTAACTTCCTCTCTCTATTTCACGTGATATTTTCCGTATTTACTCCTGCGTCACACATAGCACGCGCGGAAGTAGCGGAGTACGATGCGGGGGCAATATTGAGATACTGCTACACCGAAGTGATGTATACATTATGGTAAAGGTACGTAATCGGGAAATGTGTGCATTTACCAGTAAATGTGCACATTTACCACCAAGCTCAGTAAATGTAAGTTTAAGTTTCCAGAAATACGTATTATCCGTACATTTACCAGGAAATGTGCACTTATACCGATGTGCCTTGGTAAATGTGGAAATAAGTAAGAATGAGAAATGCTACACTTTAATAATTACATTAATTTATAACAAAAATCAAGGGTTTGGCTCCACTGGTATATATTAAGATGAACACTTCCCAACCTAAGGGGGGAAACACAGTGAACGTGAGGAGGAACAAAAAACACTTCAACAAACATACCCGCCGAGTAAAATTTACTTCATGTTCATGTTTAGTTTGTTGTTCACATTTACCAGAGTCTTCTATGCATTTTACATGTTCTGGGGGCGGGACCGAGATCAGTGTTTGTTATACAGAGGTTCTCATTATAGGGAGGTTCATAAGATAAAGGTTTTACTGTAGTGGTTTCTGCCATGCCATCTGACTGTCTGTTCACAGTTCTAGGGCCCAAATGCATGCATAAAATGGAACTATTAAGGGTACTTTATTTTGGATATTTTGAAACAAAATTCGATTTACTCAAAAATGGCTATAAAGATTTTTATTAAAATCTATCCAATCTGATGTCACAAATAATACTAACTAAACCATAATTACTATATATCATCCAGTGGCATTAAAATATACACTAAACTATGGTTAACTTTGATTTATAAGCATTTTTCTTCTATAAGCGTACATAGTCGACCAAACACATACCGTACCTGCCTGAATCTGTTTTTGTCCAAGTCTATCATGAAAAAATCACCCCTCGGCTTAAATGCAAGTTTGAGAAAAAATTTGGGGTTCGAGTTGTCTCGTAGTCACCCATAGATGGCAGTACATCTCTCATTGCCATCGCGTTCAAATGACAGTATACCACCTTTTTGAACTTTGCGAATAACTGGTTCCAGAAAACTGACACAAAATGCAAATTCGCGAAGTGTAAGTCCTATTTCCCCATAAGATAGCATGTTATTACGAGAGAGTGGTTACCTTCAAAACGCATAATAGCAAATAAAAACCCATACTAACAAAGCGATTACACTTCTTTCCGCACTTGTACAGTTTATTTCAACAAAATTTCGCATGTGATTTTCGATCTTCTTTTGTTCATTCTAAGGAAATGGTTTAATTTAAAGTGAATTAGTAAAATGAAATGTTGAGTACATAATGCACAAATGATTTCCTGGATTCTGCAACAAACATTTCCAAGCCGCAAAAAACACTAGCATTAAAAAGCGGTTCCATTTCTTTTACTAATTATGTTAGAAATGCATAACAGCAAATCAAAACCTAGCATAATAAAGTTACAACATTTCTTTTAGTAATTGCATTCAAAATACGCGGCAGAAAATCTTACAATACAAGATGATAGCAATTCTTAGATTTACATTAAAAATCCATAATAAACAATGAAAACCTAACAAAACAACAGTTCCTTAAATTACATTCAAAATACAAAGATAATAGCATTAAATCATTAAATAGTTCAGTCAAAAACCAGCAAATTCATGTGCGAAGAAAGAAAATTTTCAATGTCATACACGTAAAAGTTGTGAAAAACTGAATGTGCTGGACGCTTTTCCATTAGTCAATAATTTCTTAAATAGCTGCTATATGCCAGCAACTTCGACTGTTATAAAAAATAGCACCGTTGTTGTTGGCTCCCAGTCACTGTTGAAACAGGTTTTACCCCTGACGATGCCCACCTTGTGGGCGAAATGCATTGGGTGTTGTAACCCTCTAATTGTTTTGGCTAAAGGAGTATTGCACCTTTAACAAGTAATGGTCATAAAAAATTTTGCCGGGAAGTCCAAATTTGCAAACCGCAAGCATGCGGAGTTCAAAAAAGTGGTGTATTATATTTTTTTAAAGTAAATATTTGACCTACGATGAATATCCTCCTATATATAGTAAGCTAATTTTGCAGGTAATGCAATCTGAAGAATCTGATTGGTTGCCGAAAAGCCAATTATATCTTGAGGAAGTTTAACCTTATTTCCCTTGAAAAAATGTGATAAATAAATAAGAAGTTAAATCTGTTTAATTTTAATATTTTAATTGCTATTTAATTTTAACAAGTGATACAATATATCAATTTATATGCCACATCACAATCAGAATTTAGCATACATTTTATCACATGGTAATTATGTACAACAAAAAATAAATAAATAAGCATATAGGATATGGATGTTAATGGATTGCTGTTTAAAGTTCTTCGTTATTACATTTTATCACATGGTAACAAATAGGAACACACAATGATGTGAATTTTATATTTATTGCTTCCTTTTTAAAGTTGGTTTCATTAATTACTATTTCAATTTTAACTTAACACTTAATTCACGCATACCCGTCATATTTGAAAAATTCATGCATAGCTACCTAATTGTTGTCAACGTCAAGAGTCTTATTGGTTATTGAAATAAATAATATCTGCTATAATTACAAAATACATTTAATTCCTTATGCATGCATGGCAGATGGATTATCTACAGCGAAGAAAAGAACATAAACATAAATATAACAACTACTGACCTCAAGTAAGGTATGTTTTAAATAGTTTCTGATTGTTTGGTTGATTAAAACTAATTAGAAAATAAATCACTTAATAAAATTGAATATTTCCCTGAAATCATTTCTGATATATCGTTTTGCAGTATTTACTCATTAAAAGTATGTGATATGTTTACCAATACACCGACTAAGGGGGGAGAAGAAATTTTTACTAATAATAATTCTTAGTATGGTGTTATTTGATTTATATAGGAGGATGTGTAAGGAATGCATGAATTGAATGCTTTAATAAGAGAGAGAAAGATAAGGAGAGAGACAGAGGGATAGAGGGACAAAATTAAATGTTACAAAGATTAAAAATAATTTTTGGCATATAAGAATTGTATAGCGTAATGGCTTCTTTGTCAAACAATTCCTATTCACCCAAAAGTATTTTAACTCTCTGGAACACACAATTATGAGAATTTTATATTTATTGCTTACTTTTTAGTGCATATAAAAGTTGGTATCATTAATTATTATTTTAATTTTAACAACACTTAATTCACGCATACCCATCATATATGATGGGCAATTACACTAGTTAATGAATAAATAATAAAGCTAGAATATTGAATTTAGCAGTACCCATGTTTTGTTGCCGCTGTTACCTGTTCTTTCGTTTCTAAATGTTATTGGATATTTTCTTTCGTTTCTCAGGGCTATGCATGCGTGTCACTAAGAATAGTTAGCAATTTGTATTATTTTTCATTATCCATTAAAAGATGTTCCTAATAGGTTTACATGGCTATTGTAGTTATTGATATAGCCATTGTAATGTTTGTATGCACATTAAAACTTCATTCATGGAATCTATTAAAATTACGTACATTGACTACGCAGACGATTACGCAAAATGTGATGACGGCTTTTGATGCTCGACTGTTTGAATTACGGTAAAACTTTACAAGGAACATGTATAATTATAAAAATGCAATTTCTTAAGCCAATTTAAATGCTAATTTCATTAGAAATAGACTTGGATTAAAAATTATTTTTGTGAGATCACCATTGCTTTATTTTACCTTTTGTGGAAATGAAGATGAATGAAATTATCCTCACTGAATGTGGAACATTATTCAACAATGCGAAATTATTAATTGGAGTAATATTTCAAATGTCAACAACTAAACAATTTCCCACTCTTTTCTTCAATCTCAAATAATGTATTCTAGGCTGTGCATGTGTTGTAAGGATGCCGAAAGACATCGTATAGTCAGCCGCAGTGCCACACTCATTATTTACTCTATGGGTGAATCAGGCCCTTAAGGCACGCTATCTCAGGGCAATGTGCCCTTCGGGTGATTCCCCGCTCACTCAATCACCCACTTCAGGGGATGACTAGCGCTTGACCTTTGTATCTCATGTTAGTATATAAGCGCGGGTCATCCCTGAGGCTGGGCGGTGTTTCCTCGCGACTCCTCTGTCAGTAGGATCGGCTGTGTTAGCGTCAACCTTGACCGGCTAGCCCTTCCTTACGGGACTAGGATCGCCCGCCCCTCCGCGGTCCCTCGTTCGTTGGTCCAGCTACGTTTCTGTCAAACCTCGACCGGCTAGTCCGCCTTCGTGGGCTACGTTTGCGTCGGAACTGACTGGCTAGCAGCTCCTACGAGACCAGGGTCACCAAGGCGCCCCGCGCCACCTCCCCCTTTCAGGATTTAGCCGAGTAAGCATCTTGGGTATTACTGATCACCTGTTGTACTCTATGTAACGTTTGGGTATTACTGATTTCCTTTGT
This sequence comes from Tanypteryx hageni, assembly GCA_028673005.1. Lineage (NCBI taxonomy): Eukaryota > Metazoa > Arthropoda > Insecta > Odonata > Petaluridae > Tanypteryx > Tanypteryx hageni. Next base: position 3,600,799 of record CM054120.1, read on the forward strand.
ATCCTATGTAACGCTTGGCAATATATTCCTTCTCGCACTAAAACGTCTTACGATTACTCAACACTCCCTATGTCACTACGACACATGCATACCCAGCACACTTAAGCATGAAATCTATGAAATTTACTTTTTTGTCAAAATATGATGAAAATTTTTGGGGGGTCGGCTTCTATTCGGGCAGATATGGTATATACGTATATGAGAAACTTTGTGGAATGTATATTGTGCCATTTATTTATACATACGGGAGTGTTAGGGAACCTAGTGGTTGGATGTACATAAAGAATTTCATTGGAAACTACTGAAAGATAATTACTATGATTTGAATCATTATTATTATTAATTTTGCTTTTGTTCAAACTACATTACATTTTACACATTACATGTTGTTACTTCAGATCTCTCAAAGATTTAAATATTGTTTTTTCTGCCTCCCATGACATTTAAATGTTAAAATTACAAGTTTGACAATTAAATACATATCTTATGAAATCCTTTGGTAGCTAATGAAGAAAATGGCAATTTTATAAATTTCTGTGTTGCAACTTTTTAAAAAGTCGTTACATTGTTTAACCTTTAAACGCCTTTCAATATAACGCATGTACCACCGGTGATAGAGTGATGTTCTATGCTCTTGTGTGTCCTGAGTCAATTCAAAATTTATCTAATGCTCATGGGCATCCGCTGGGGGAGGAGAGGGGGAGGAGTGGCAGTTGCCCCCCTATGGATCAGGCCTGTGTCAAGGGAAAACAACTGACTGTCGGAGCTTGCCTATCCCCTTGCCCCCCTGCAAAAGTTCCAGTGGATGCCCATGCTTTCTAGAAATGGTAGGATTCTTTCTTCTGAAATACTTTGCAAACAGGTAAACTAGATATCAAAATAACGTTTTATGACTCATGATGTTGAAATATTTGTGGCTCAACTGTGCTCGGCACACTCCTCCATGCAACAGCTGTCTAAGGAAGGTTTTTCTTCGTCCAACTGAAGTGGGATGGAAGGATGTGTAGTATTTACCATTTTCAAAATGAAATTAGGAAGTAAAATGAGAGGGTAGGTAAAGGATTTTCCCAGTGGTATATACAAGAGATTTTGGTAGTCTCTTAGCCTGCTCCCTATCATCTAGTGAAAATAAATCTTTCTGTAATAGGCATTACAACAACTGATCACTGCTTTTTCTTGAAAATGCTCTTTAATAGAATACTTTCTGATCAGATGTTTAGGAGATATGATTATTTTTATAAATATATTTAAATCCCATTGGAATGTGGCATTTAAATCTGGCACTTAACCACTCATCTGGGTATTTAATTTTTCGAAACTGGAGGTGGGCATTTAAATTGCAATTGAGATGAATCAAATAACAGATCGATTAAAAAATATGTTAGTTATTCAGTATTTGAGTTGTTTATTCTTAAAATTTGTGTCTTAAACTATTTTTACCACAAGACATGAATTAAAATGTTAATATATATTTTTATTACAATAAAAATTTAATTTGTTAATAATATTTAATGAACACAAATTCCCAAAATATGGTATAAAGACTTAAAAAAAATTACACAATTACCAAGTGATTAAAAAATTAAAAAATAATAATATTATAATAACATATAAATGTTGTTAATTTTAATATTAGGGTAACGGAAATGCAACCCGCAAAGCAAAGTCAGGGTTTAGATTCGAGAAGCGTATCTTTTCCAAATAAAGAAGTGAAGCCCATTTACTGCCAAGATTGTAAACTAAAAGGATGCAGCTAGTTGCCGGAGAAGCTCCGTGACGGAATATTACGGCATACCCTTAGCAAACAGCCGGGATAACAGCATGACGTGTATATATACGGCATACCCTGATGAGTGGTTAAAGGTTTATTTTTTAGCGTTCTTCATTTTTGATCCTTCATTTTCTTTATCTTGAAGCCATTTTACGCAAGGATTTTTTAAATTCATTTCTGTTATGTGTTATAATGGATTGAGTGGTGTTAAAAGTAATTTTATAGTTTACCTTTATTATAAATCCATTGACCTGGTTAATCAAGACTAATAAAATTCAATTGGTTAAATATTTTTCCCATTTCTATAAAAATCTTACATATGTATTCAAACAGACTTACAAAATCCACTATGCTAGATAACTTCTCTTTCTCTTCAATTCTTGAGTTATATGAATCAGCCAGATAAAGGTGTTTTATTGGCGAGTCTTGGTGTCCTTGTAGTGTAAATTTTTCTAGAGTACATAGGCTTTCCTGCATTACTTGGCAGTTTGCTTTCAAATCAGCAAACAAAGACGGGTTGTTTTCCATAATATTTAAAGCTGTTATTGCTGCTGATGCCAACAAAGGAGGAAGAGATGCTGAAAAGCAGTAACCTAAAAAACAATTTGTAGAAATGCTTAGCCCAGCATATTTTGCCAAAAATATATATAACTACAAGCAGCAGACAATGCAATTCAACAATTTCCATTAGTAGAGAATACAGCATACCCAGTTTTCTCACAAGAATAATGGGAGCATGGTGCCTAAGGTAAATTCTTTAATCGATTGCCAAATACATAGTATCAGTACCTTTATAAAGAAATTCTAGAAAAAATAAAATGAACTTCTTCAGGATTCTTGGGAAACGATCAGTCCCCATTTTTACATTTTAAACTTATCGCCTAAATACAGTAATCAGTATGGCTTTGGATAATTGGCTTATTTCACTAATATTAAAATGGGTAATAAAAGAAGCTACATACTAACTGGTATTTACTGGAAGGAGAGAGAAAGGAATGAGGATTTTTGGCTCCAGATAAGACCACGAATTAGTCAAGAGGTGAGGTTCAAAGAATTTTATTCGAACAATTTGAACCATAAGGTCAGGCAGGCAGCATAGGTAGAGGCTGCTCTGCCATTATATTATTAATGTACAGTTTGTTTCATGGTGAGGGGCAGCCATGCTCTCCCTGATAATGATGCTGCTCCCCATCTCCGTCAGTGGGAACTCACCCACATACACCTTCTAAACTTTCTCTCCTCCCCAGCCTCAACTTTCGCTAGTATTTCACTCCTTTTCTTCCATCACTCACACCCCCTGCATCCTCTAATCCCCGACCTCTCCACACTACCCTTCTACCCCCATGCTACCACCCAGAGTCACTGCTGTCAGTTGTCTCTCTCTTATGCTAACAAAGGGATCACCCCATAAAGTTCCAATGTATATGCATAAATGTGTTTCTCCAACACTTCAACAGACCACTTATTGGTAAATGTTCACTGGGTTTCCTTACTCCAACAACTTGTTGCTATTGATATACCCTATTTACCTTTTCTAAATAAATAAATATATAATCGCCTAATATAAAATGCTTGATATCTTTGTCTGCACAACAGGGATGCATCGCCAGGGATGTCTGCAGGCGGCGATGGTTGGTCCATGCCACGCTCTTAAAAAGCAAATAACTCGATCAAATATGCAGATATAAACTAGAAAGTTCTACTAATACTGTGACGAAGAAAAATTTATGAAAAACTTCCCGAGTTCGACTCCAAGGGATGATTTACATTCTCCATAAGATAACAGGTAAAAATAGACTAATTGACATGCAGGCTTATCTTCTTTTTGATATTAAAATTAGAAAACATTGACTCACGAGCTTTAAGTCTAAACCATTTTAACAAAAAGATTACAAGGTTTCTTATTTTGTTTATCGTTTTTCTTCTCCAGTTCGAAATTCCTCATGTTAAACGTTTAATTCGCATATGTTGGGGAAATATTGCCATTTTAACAAGATGTTGCCTTGCCTACCAATTACAGTGTTAAATCTCGAAACCCTATTGTTATTTCAATCCTTATGGGTTTAAGCATGCTTTAAAGGCTTTTAATACGAGAAGGAGAGAAAGATGAAAGGATGGGGAAAATCTTTTGATAGCAATCAATGTAAGCAACATTCATTGCATTATTTATGAGAAGGTATATCTAAAAACCTGAAATACTATTTGAAAAGATTAAAATCATTATGATGGGCTAAATTCAATAATACTGAAATAGAAACAGTATCAAAATTGTAGGTATTTGCTGGATGTTTTAATAAACAAACCGAGCATGTAAAATATTTATAGCGTGAAGGATTGTGCGATAGTATATGGGAGTTAGAAGAATGGAGTACTTGAGGACGGTAAGAATCACAAAAATAATAATAAAAGGCTAAATTTTCAGTCCGTTGGTCCGAGTGACAAGCTATTAAAATGCGAATAACTCGATCAATGATGTAGATAGAAAATTGAAATTTTGCAGAAATTTATATAATGAGCTAATCAGAATTTTTTATTTAAGGTTGACATGGTAAATAAAGAAATTACTGTCCGTTTGTGGCGCTATTTTGAGTGGGGATATATTGCACTTCCTCCGAATAAAACAAATTAAATTTTAGAAGAAAGGGAGGAGAATGGGTGAGGAAGATGAAGGATAAGAAGAAAAGAGGAGGATATTCCTCAAAATATGCTGGGGAAAAAAGGGTGGTTAGGGTGAGTTGGAGGTGGATTCAGTGATGGCGTGGGTATTGGGGTGGGAGTTAGGGATGGTGGGTGCGACTGCCTGCCGGTTTTGGTCCCGGATCAGATCCAGAGGGTATCCGCCCTGAAGAAATGCATTTTCAAGGGTGGAGTAGTACTTGGACAGTTTCTGTCCGAGCAGATTCTCCGCCCTCAGCAGGCTAGAGCATAGGGAATTGAGGTTTTGGTGTGGAGGGGATGGCAGCTGTCAAAGTGGAGGTATTGAAGGTGGTTGGATGGCATGAGGTACACGCCGGTGTGGATTCTGTCTTCCCGGATGAAGAGATCGACATCCAGAAAGGTGATGTTGGAGGCAGAGGGGTGAAGGAAAGTGTGGGGTAGGAAGAGAGGCATTGTAAAAAGGATTGTAGGGAGTCAGTTCCATGTGTCCAGAGAAGAAATATGTCTTCAATATACCTCAGCCATAGGAGTGGTCTGGGGTATATGTCAAGAGAGCATTCCTCCCATTCACCTAGGAAGACATTGGCATAGGAGGGTGCCATGTAAGTGCCTATCGTGGTACCTATTATTTGTAGGTAGTGGCGCCCTCCAAAAGAGAAGTTTATTTGGAGCACCATTTCAGCCAGCTCCGTTAGGAAATGGGAGGAGGGTCTTGTGTCAGATGGTCTTGAGTCCAGTGATTTTCTCAGGGCGGACAGACCTTCGTTGTAAGGAATGTTGGTGTAGAGGGAGCAGATGTCTATAGTGGATATGATTGTGTTAGGTGGGAGATGGGAAGAGAGTGATTTAAGGCATTGTAGAAAGTGGTTAGTGTCTTTGATAAAAGATGGGATTTGATGGACGAGAGGCTGCAGGTGGAAGTCAACAAAGGCGGAGATGCGTTCCATGGGAGAGTTGAAGCTTGCAACAATGGGATGGCCAGGGATGTTGGGTTTGTGGATTTTTGGGAGAAGGTAGAAAGTTGGGGTCCAGGGTGTATTGGGGATCATCAGAGAAATGGTGGAATCAGGGAGGTATTCTTGTTTTCCCACAGATCGCAGATATGCAGAAATTTCGGAGGAGTGACGGTCGGTGAGGTTGGAGGGGAGAGGAAGGTAAGAGGTTTGGTCAGATGGTTGGCAGCGAGCTTTGTCGTTGTAATGCGAGCGGTCTATTACCATGCTGGTGCTACCTTTGTCTGCAGGAAGGATAATAATTTTGTAATTGCATATACACACATGTATATATATATATATACCGTATTTACCCGAAAGGAAGACGACCTTGAATTTATGATGACCCCCTAAAAAAATAAGGTTCGCTTACAATTTTTTTTACATATATGTATAACAAGCTAACATTAACAGGATGAATAAAAAAAGTAAATTTACTACTTACATCTCCCTCTCCTCTGTTTCCTTCCCTTATTCTTGCTGTCCTGTTCATTCATCACAACTTATTCAAATACGAACAAGTCATCTTCCATACCATCCATGGAATTTGATATGCAGCGTTTCTTGAACCCTCTTGAGATACTATTGGGGTCTATTTTTTCCATGCTGCAATGATCCAATTACAGAGAAGTGGTATACTGGGCTTCTTAATTTTCCCTGTAGCAGTTAATGCATGGTCCCCTTAAAGGGCTTCATCACTACAACATCTAGCACTTGAATTTATGATGTCATACTTCCTGGTATAACTACAAGGTCAGTATTCATACCATGAAGGGAATTTTGAACTTCTTCTGTAAGGTGGCCTTTGAACGCATCTAAGACGAGCATTGCTCTCTGCCTTAAAAGTGCCCCAGGTCATCTATTCCACACTATGCTTAGCCAGTCCTTTATTAAATCAGCTGACATCCATCTTTGGCCTTCACATTTAACAATTATTCCATTTGGTAGTACTTCCTTAGGCACTGTTTTGAGTTTTAAAATAACATACGGCGGCAACTTTGTTCTGTCTGCTAATACAGTAATGCGCAGTTTTTCATTCCCGGAAGTTTCTATGACATTTTTTGCACCTTTTTCATTGACTGTCTAATTGGATGGCATGTTGAAGTAAATGGGTGTCTCATCTGCATTACTCATTTGGCTCAGAAGAAAATTGTGACTTTTCCGCAACCGAATTACATGCCTCTGGAAAGTTATTAGTTTGTCAGTGATGTCGGAAGGTAGACGCTGGCGCAAAGTGGTTCTTCGTCGCAGGCTAAAACCATTATGATGCATCATACGCACACACCATCCATTACTACCCTTAAATTCTTGGTGTGGAATATTTTGCGATCATGCTAATTCTTGGGCTTTCAATTTAATGATATCCTGCGTCACCGGTTTACCATCCATTCTTTGAATATGCACAAAGTTTGCAATTTCCTCTTCTAATGCATGAAATCGGCCTCGTTTTGGTCCACTAAATGATCTCCATGTTGAGTTAGCACCTTCAAGTTTCTCTTTTGCTTGCTTCCACCTTCACACATTTGCTTCAGTCACATTGTATTTCCTCCCTGCCACACAATTATTTGTTTCTTCAGCATAGCGCACCACCATTAACTTAAAATTTCTCTCGTAACTTCTTCTAATTCTTTTCGATACATTCCCTCTTACCACAGTTCCTTTTTTCTCTATGCAAACTGCCATTTGTTTGGGGTATCTTATTTAAAAGTTATAAATAATAACTTGTCACTATTTCACTTTAAAACTCAGCAAAGCGTGTACTACTCAAGTGCTCTCGTAAATTTTCTACACACTGAAATTCACGTCCACTTTGGCATACCAAACGCAAAGCATCATGTTTAAATTATAGTAGATAGGTTTAAATTGTATCAGTCTTGTTTACATTGTATTACTAGACATCTTAATTGGTGCCTACATGACTGTGTTTCATATTACGCATGGAATGGCTCAGCTGTAGTCATTTTTTTTCAACTTGTCACCTACCCAGCTCTAAACACTTCCCTACTGCTGAAGTGGAACCATTGGTCTGTGGGAGAATTTTAAGAATTTGACCTTAAATTTTTAAGTATTGTAGTAATTAATTAAATACGATGTATTACTTTATGCAATAATAAATATTTTAACAGACATATACTTGACATCTGGGTGTTTCATGGTGCATTTAAAATAGGGGTGTATTCTCACCTTAAATCCTCATACTCCATTCTAAGACGATACCTAATATTTTTAATGGCATTTCTGTGAAAATACCTCATCTTCCTTTCAGGTAAATATGCTATGTATTTATATGTAAGTGTGTTTGCTTATGGAAAAGAAAAGGTAAATAGGATAAATGGATGGCAACAAATTGTTGGGACAAGGAAGCCCAGTGAGCACTCACCAATAAGACGTCTTCAAGAGGTGTTGAAGTGACACACGTAAACATAAAAAAAATGGAAGCTTTCGGGGGTGATTCTTTCATCAGCAAAAGAGAGAGACAACTGATGTAAGTGACACTGGGTGGAGGCATGGAGTGGAAGGGTAGTATGGAAAGTTTGGGGATTGGAGGATACAAAGGGAGTGGGAGAATGGCCGAAATGGAATGAAATTCTAACCAAGGTTGAGGGCAGGAAAAGAGAAGGATCATATATATATATATATATATATATGATCTGGTCTATGGGTCGCTATGTGGCCATTGCTGAACTTATCTCTAGTGGGTTGAAAACTAGTGAAATTTCGTAATTCTGATAAACACGTTATTTGGGAGTAACGTGCAAGTGGTTGTGAAGATTAATTTGGCTGTTGCTTGTTCTGTTAACCTTTTAATGGTGGAATTTAAATGCCCTTATACAATATTGCAGACTGTGAGATATGGAGAATAAGTGAACTAAATCATCAAATATTGGGATATAGCAATGAATAAGTAGATAATCAAATAGGGAGATGCCTGTGCAATACAATATCTTTAACTCACCAAGGCCCGAAAGACGTTGATGCTCAACGATGAATGATGATCCAGCACAAAATCCTCCAATTGAAGCTACAGACCACTCCAAATTACTTGACAGAAGGTCCACTTCCTCTACCTATATGAAAATAACAAGTTTTTGTATTTTTATTACCATATTTTCTGGTAGATAGTGCATAAGTTATCTATACAAAAAAGTTTGCAAACATAAATAAATGGCAATGCGCGATATACAAAGGAAAATCTTGTTATATTTCAGTTGCGTTAAAGAGAATTTCAAATAATCTTATCAATCATAAAAATTTTTAAAACAGAAAATCTTAATTATAAACAAATGATAGAAGCTCATATTTATCACTCCAACTCAAAATCATTGTTTTCATAACATCATATTCTTTAAATTCTGACATTTCTGTATTCAATGAATCAATTTCAGATATATGAGTTATTTATGCAGATAACTGAAATTACAATGTAAAAATTAAAAAATTATTGTGCTCATATTACAGAGGAAAAATTAGTTTTTTATAGTAAGATTATATGGAAATACCTTTATTATTCGAACCCATAAAATTCATCGCCTGTATCAAAATCGAATGATTCGATAGCTCGCACTATTTCCAATGGAACACCTGCAACTTCATTGTCCTCAGCAATTTCATTTTCACAAGAAACTTCGTATTCACCTGATTCTTGTATTTCCGTAATATGCACTTTGCCAAATGATTTGAGGAAACCATTTTTGATGCAAGTTACTGTAACAGCATTCCAACTCTCAGAAATCCATGTACAGATTTACACATAAGACGGCCTTTTCAATTTGCCAGAGTTGGTGTAATTATGGACACCAGATATCATCCATTCCTCCCATTTACTTCACAGTTTTGATTTGAATGATTTATTCACAGTTAAATCAAGTGGTTGAAGTATCTTTGTTAACCTCGCTAGGATAAATATTTGCTGATCATATTTTTTACTTCAGGCGTTGTATGGGCTGGACATGCATCCACAACTAAAACTGATTTTGGATTAAAAAACACATTTTCATTTCTGCCAAATGACATCTAGCCAGATCTTCATCATTTCTCTGTTTATCCAGCCTTTGTCATTTGCGGTAACAATGATATCCTTGGGAAAACATCCTTTTGCAATAGTCTTCCTCTTAAATAACCATTGGAGGTAGCTTGGCACCATCAGAATTTACGCACAATACAATAGTAAAATTTGATTTTTCGTATCCTGTAGTACTTATAGATACTTCCTTTGCACCTTTAAGATTGACAGTTCTCGCAGACGGAAGTTCAAAGCTTACTGAGACTTCGTCCATATTGCCCACTAGTAAATTTTCAACTCCGGAAATTCTCTCTTTTATAAATTGTCTGAATTTGATTACATTTGCTTCCCAATCTATTGGTAATTTTTGGTGAATGCTTGTCATATAACGAACACATAAATCATTCCTCCTCATAAATAGGAAACCCCAAGAAGGATATGCTTTAAAGTCAACAATATTTTTCTCTAGTGCAATAAGCTTTGCTTGAAGTAAAACTTGAGTTGTTGACAGTCTAATTCCTTTTGATCTTTCATAAATCACCCAATCGTAAAGTTCTTTTGCAAGCTGTGGCCAAAAACATTTTCTATAATGCATGGCACATTTTCCGCAATGTAGTTTTTTAAGAACAAATTCATTCTTCCGCCATTCTCTCACACCTGCTTCACTTACATTGAAATTTCTTTCAGCTGCACGATTGCCATTTTCTTTTGCGAACTGAACAACGTCTAACTTATACTGAGCTATGTATGATTTGCGCGATTTCGTTTTTCCGTTTTCCATGGACTTTTAATTATACAAAATAATTAAGTTTTTTATAACAATAATATCTGTTACAGATGTAAGTTAGGATACTTTTTCATCATTCATTTGTCCATAATAAATAGCATATTTTATAAGAAATTTTACCGCGCGTTATCTATACAAAATTTGGAACAATAAAAAACTATACAAATTTTTAAATGCGTGTTATCTACTAGGTGCACGTTATTTACCAGAAAATATGGTAATTGCAAAGAGACGTGCAGAATTTTCAGATAAAATATACATTCTGTATAAAATTTTCTAATACCAATTTCTGAAAATAAGATTTATTTATGGAATCTTAAAAATTAAAATACCAAGGAGATGCTCCATATTGTCTGGATTGCTGGTAACAAAATCTATTACAGCAAATTCTCATGTGAATCTGAGCATGTTTTACTTTGTTTCATGAAATTTAATATTTATTTCTATTTTTCTTGATTTAAATAATTCCTCTTAAATATAAAAATAAGAAGGCTTCACATCATGAAAAAAGACTGGAAAAATTTACATGAAAATAAACTTAAGTTCTACATTAATCATTGTTATTTATTAACTTACAGGAATATCGTAGTATTCAGTAATACCTCGACCAGTCTTTCCCAAGGTTCCAAAAGATATGCTTTCATCAATAAAAATTCGAAGTTTATACTTTTTTCTTAATTCAATTAGTTCTGGCAGTGGTGCTATGTTTCCGGTATTCATATAGATTCCTTCAACAACTAAGAATCTGCGAGTAGCTTTTGCTTTCTTTGGTTTCTGAAAATAAGATATTTAAAATTGAATTGTTATAATTAAATCTGCAAATTGAACATTTATCCTTCTGAAATTAAATATATGAATAGAACATTTATGCTGACAGCTACATCCAATTTCCACCGCTATGAAAAAGATTCTTTCTCATTGATAAAATAGAAACATTACCAACGTATCTTCATTTGCCTGTTTCATCAATAATTTCTCCAAGTCTTCCATGTCATTATGTTTAAAAAATTTTATAGTGCTCCGAGATGCATCAAGACCTTTCTGAATAGCAAAGTTGGCACATTCGTCACTGAGTAAATGAAAAAGATAAAAATTATAATATTAGTTTCAGAATAAAAGTTAATAGTAGTTTGGTTTTTTTTGCATGCAAAAAATAAATACTTGTTGCAGAAAAGATATATATACTGAAACCCTTGCAACTCTTTAGTGGTTCCAGGAAAACAGTGTGTTAAGCAAAACTGACACTAGTAAAAAAAAGTTCCTGAATATAAGCCTCACCTAATGCTCAAACAATGGCCAGCCAGAAAGTAAATTTACAAGGCATGTTGTGGTTGGTCACACTGCAACAAGTTTGACACACTAATTACTGTGTTATGAGTAGTGGCAGTATAAAATGACCACTCAACAGGAAACATGGTCCAAAAAAGAAGTCCATACTGTTACCGTATTTACTCATGTAATACCCACACTTTTTTCCCCAAACGTTCCCATCAAAAAAGGTGGTGTGGACATTACACATATTTTAAAAATTCTTTGCCAGCTGTCAGTTGTAAACCTAAATCACGTAAATATTCTATGTATATAGATGTGTCAGAGAGTTCATTCTCATAGAAAAGGTGATGTAAGAGAAATAAACTGAACTGAACTGCATATATTTTTCATTAAATACAAATGCATTCTGTTAGATTGCCTTGTAATTCGTGACATGCTCAAATCACATTTTACTGTAACTGCACTTTTTAGGTTCCTTTTCCATTATGCAATCCTAAAAGAATATAGAAATATTGGAAGTGCGGACATTACAGGCATGCCGGTATTACACGAGTAAATACGGTATTCACTTTCTGTGCTTGAGAAATGTGTCAGTTGCAGAAATTCATCATCAGCTGGTGGAATTGCACAGCAAAGATGTTGTGAAATGGCAGACTTTTGCAAAATGGCGTGCACAATTTTTTTAAGGAAATGCAAGTATAGCTTTTGGTCCAAGAAGCAGTACAGCAAGGACTGTGGCATTATACTAATCAACAATACAATTCATTAGTACATATGGGTGACACCGTGTCAGCTGGAATGTGAGTCAAATCTTTCTCATGGAATGCTGGTCAACATCACCCAAGAATGACTCAGGTAGTGTTAATGTCAACATTCTCCTTTGACAGAAGAATGAGGGGAACTCCCCCTACTTTTATTTTTCACCTATTCTTAGAAATTCTGTTCAGTTTTTACTCTGAAAAATTTTTCATCGAGAAGTACAGCATTTATGACCTCCTGTGAATGTTAGATGCAGGGAGAGCATCAACAGAAACTATTTTAGTTCTGACACTCCTATAGTTGAACCAGAAGGTAAGTATGCAAATTCTTTAACAAAATTTAATGATTCAAAGTTAAATACTCGGTAGTTAAATATTTCTAGCAATTTAAAATCGTATATATAGTTTTCCAAGTTCCTGTCCATTCATCTGTCCCTCTCTGCATTGCAAGAATTGTTTGTGGTAGAGAAATTCTGTAAAAGACATTTTGTTTCTTCCAGCTACCACATCTCAGAAAAATTATTTTCATTTTTATCTGCGATCTTGAAACAAAATGGCAGATGTTTAAAATATTTAAAAATTTATATTTCAAAACTGGTGCATTGAACAAAATACTTTTTGAACAGAAAACGTCTTGATAAGAGCAGTTTCGAATAATTATTTTCAGCTTAGTGAGAATAAATGTGAGGCACGTATCGCCAAGGTCCCTGGAGTTAGTGGAGGGCAGGGTTGACATGAGTAGCGTGTAGGAGCAGGGCCCCTAGTGAAATTTAAATATTAATTGGGCATTTAACACGCTCAGTGCTGGCGGCCGCTCCAGCGGACCGTCTGATCCTGATACAATACCTAAGGAGCACTCGAGCTGCCTGTGCTACCCTCTGCTTCCTTGTTGTGATAGGGGGCATAGGCACGGGTTTTAACCTACCCAAGCACCGCTAGGCATCAGTTGGACTCCGACCTTCACAGTGGTGTACTTAGTTTTCAATTCGGTCTACTATCTTGCATTCGGTTAGTTTTTTCCTAATCTTTGAATGCATCTTCTTTGAACAAGGTAAAATTGAATATTCTTATTGTTCACTTTATATCGTATATATTTTAACTATATTCTTGATAAAGAATGACATTTTAAAACGTAAAATATTTTATTATGTAGAAATGTCGAAATAAATATTCTTTTGAAAATAAATGTCTTTTAAAAATTTTATGGTGATATATTTTAAAATTAATTACTTTTTGTAAATATGTGTGAAACCGTTAAGTTTAGAAAAAATAGGTAAAATGTTTGCGTTTAATATGTAATGCAGGTCAGAGACTAACCAACACCTGAGGGATGCTCGAGCAGTTAATATGATAAACATTTAAGAAAGAACAATATAAACGGATTCATACATACCACTATTGGGCAGTTTACTTCCAAAATGAGAAGAAAAAAGTTCAAGTATCGGCCAAGGTTGAAAAACTATCTTCAGCACTGAATGTGTTAAAACAGATCTCTTAAATACGATTTTCAGATTTAAATCCGAGGTGACTGGGTTAAGTATATCATCATTAGAAATCATCTTTAAGCTTTAAAGGTTTTCATTTAATATACAGGCGACTCCCGAGATTCGACTGGGATGCGTTCCTGAAAATGCGGTCGAATCTCGAATAGTCGAACGCCGATTTTCGGTACACTAACACTCGGGAAAAAATTACCAAGTTAACTCTCGCGTTATATAAAAATAAAATAACATTACTCAAATGTTAATAAAACAATATTGTTATGAACTGATAAAAAAAATTTAATATATAATTTATACGCGCACTGTAAAGAAAAAATCTTTTTTTCGTATGACTATCTTGCGTAAAAAATTCCAAATTGAATCCAATCTGCCTCATCGTTTCCCATGTCATTTAAATGAAGGAATTACTTGTATTTGTACTTTACCAACATATTTAACAGGAAAATCACGAGTAATATTTTGACTTCGAGTTTCAAAATTTTTAATAAACGGCGCATACATGCAGATCGCAGCACATCCCTAAAGAGCCCTAGCAAAGACGGTTTGTGGCCCAACTTGCTACAGTACTGAATATATCTATGCATAAAACTATACCGTTATCACAGCAAAATTATATAAAAGTTATTAAAAAGGAGAAAATTACTTAGGATTTAAAAAACAATGACGTTGACAATATTTTATTTCCTTAAATCTTTTACAACTGCGTCTACTGGACTTAGTTTATTAATTACAAAGTTCAGAAATTTTAGTTGGAAGAAGAGGGGCTACTGGATTTGCTATTAACTGGGGAATTGGGTGGGTTAGTCCTTGCCTCCGAAGTTGAAGCAGCTTCTGCTGGCCGTGCGATTTCAGCATGGCTTACCTATTGATCAACACGCTTTAAAATTTTTAATTTTAATTCGTAACTATGAGTCTTATGCACTCTTTTATTGGATACACTCGCATTGTCACTATTAAATTTCCTTTTAGATGCCATGTCAAGGGATAAATTTAAAAATAACTAATATAAATGATTACAACTAAAAAACGAGCGAAATCAGTACAAATTCAAACTGCAACAACAGGAATAACGATGTCTGGAGAGAAACTACACCTTATATAAATGATTAAAACTAAAAAACGAGCGAAACTAATACAAATTCAAACTACTATAACAGGAATAATGATTTCTGGAGAGAAACTAAATCTTATATAAATGATTCAACTAAAAAACGAGCGAAATTAATACAAATTCAAACTACTATAACAGGAATAACGATATCTGGAGAGAAACTAAACCTATTATAAATGATTAAAACTAAAAAAGAGCAAAATCAGCACAAATTCAAACTACTACAACAGCTTTAACGACGTCGGAGAAATTTTGAAAAACTCCGCGTGGTCCGGATGTGACGTCGGCTAGTTCGACCGGTCGAATTCTCGAGTTGGTCGAATCTCGGGAGTCGGCTGTATTAAGAAAAGACATACTTACACAAATATCAGATCAGCACGTTTTGAGTATGCTGGTATTGCACTGGCTATGGTGGAAAATCCATAAGAGTAAACAACAGCTTCTTCCATATTTACGAATTTTGCTAATTTTTCCTCCAATTCTAAGTGAACATCTATAAAATTGAACTCAAGGTTATGATTTATTTGACATTAGAAAGAATGTAGTGCACCAATACTTTCTAAACTTAGATTTTGTCTATAAAAATGAGTTTGTTAAACCTACCAACAGTACCATAAAACCCCCGTGGACCACAGGATCCTACACCATACTTCTGTAGACACTTAATCGCAGTTTCTTCCATCATTTTGTTTTCTACTAATCCCAGGAAGTTATGGGTTGCCAAATTAAGGCAATCATATTCATCGATTTTTATATATTTTCCAACCTAAAAAATAATGAATTCAATAACAAATAATTAATTTTTGTAAACATATTTCATTAACCTTTCTCAAGAAAACTTTCCATGGCTCATCAAGTTAAGAGTTCAAATCAAGAAACGAAACTTTGTGTAGGTCCACCACACAATCAGTGAAAGAAAATACAAAGTTAAAATAATAGCTACCTGTAAAGAGAAGCAATTATGCCAATACTCCAGGATCTAATGTATTCCTAAATGGAATTCATTATGAATTTATAGAAGCCAAATACCAAAAAAGTGAAGTAATAATTATTAAAATAGCAGCCATAATAATATTCTTCAAGACTAGAAATAAGAATGATAGAAAAGAAAAACTGCACATACTCATCTTTACAGGAGAATCTGCTCCACAGACCTGGTAACAAAGGATGTCTTGAGGTATGCATATCTCCTGCTGATATGGAGACCTACTTGAAGCATACAAATATAGAACCATGCATACACAAAAGATAAAATGAAAAGAGAAAGGAAAAATCCATTTGGACATTTAGAATAAAATAGAAAGAAAAAACACAATCAATTGCAGACACACTCTTGACTTCTAAAAATTCTATTTTTAAATTTCCATGGCTATTATTTTGTAGTTTGGTCTCCATAAATTCATATTCACATTTTAGATCCTAAAATAATAGCATTACCCAGAATAGAAAGGAAATGCCCCTAAAGTATAGTCATAATAAAGGAATAAAATTAAAAATATGTCAATCAGGTTAGGATGTTGGAATACACTTACATTATTTCCTATGAGAAATTCGTGTCCGACTAACATGATTTCACCTTACATGAAATTATTTAAGAACGCATCTATCGTGTTAGTTGGGGACAGGGTATATACTTATTCATCTAATATATGCCAACCAATGAGAATTAAAAATTTAATATATTATCACTACAATGAACTTAAGTTCTTTATGGCGGTGAAATGAAGTTAAGGGTTACTGTTTAACACACAGACTGCCCAACCCAAAATACTGAGTTCTATGCAGGGACATATAGTGACTTTGAGAATTTCTAACACATGCAAAAAATTCACATATGTAGGTATGCGTGATTTTTTTCAAGCAAATACCCTAAATTCCCATGTATAACACGCACTCATGCATAATGCGCAGGTCGATTTTAGCCCGTTCTCCACGGGTTTCCGAAGTCTCTAGTATAACACGCACCCATGTATAATGTGCAGCACTGATTGAATAGTGAATCATTCACAAAGTTTTTATTCATACTACTGTATTTTGCAAGTTTCTCCACAAAAAGATATTTAAGGTACTTCAACTGCTATAGAATCTGCTCTGCTAGTTGATGACGAAAATCATTCTACTGATTTGTTTTCCTGTTTTATTTCTTTCGTAAACAAAATGAGTTGTTCTTTGTATAGATTGTTAAGAACCTAAGTCTTCTTTCTACTGCCGAAATTCATTCTCAAAGTGTTGGTGGGGGGAACCATGATTTTTCATCAGATAAAAGCGAAGATTTGTCAATTGAAAATTTAACCGATTCATTTGTAAAAGAAATCAATCATTTTCATTTGAATTGTGAGACCGAATTTGAAGATTTTGATGGTTTTGATTCATGACGAATTAATGACAAAAGTCTGTAAACAATTTGCTAATTTTTTATTTAGGAAAGTGTATGCATTTGGTATGGAAATTTGTTTCCATATTCAGAGAGAAATTTGATTTGTTTATCCAATCAACCATGTTAATGTTGCTTGATTATTACGTATTCAAGTTTTCAATGTGACATACAGAGCGTGTTTAAGCTGAAAAAGTATTTTTGAACTTAAAATTTGCTTTGTACATTGAAAACATTGAATTTTTCCATGAAATCTGCAGAGTTAATGCATCTTCGGAGAAGCTCTACATAGGTTTCGATAGATGGCAGCAATTTAGTGAACAAAAGATGGAATAGTCTGCTCGCTTTAAGGTTATCTCGTACCTTATTTTTTCTTAAGAAGTGGCATTCCTTATACATAACGCGCACCAAGAAACTCCGAAAATTTTACAAAAAAAACGTGTATAACACGTGCATTATACATGGAAATTTAGGATAGTTAATAAACAAGAAATGGGTCAAAGAATGTTAATCTTTATTAATAATGGCCACAAAAATATTCATGTTTGTTGAACTATTTGTTTGACAGGGACATACAACAAATACAGAAAAAAGCCAATGAATTCCAATATCTCTCATCAGAAACATGATTGTGATTATGGCATACCTATTAGCTAGCATCAACAGGGGATTAGCATAACTCTAACATTTTGCCTCAGATTGCAAACAAAAATTTCATTAAATGAAAGGCTGGAATTTGCAGAGGCCCACACTTCCTATTGTACCAAAACACTAAGCCAAAGGCATTATAGCAAAAAGGGAAATAAAGCCCAGGTTCAGATTGCTGGTCATGGAGAGTCAATATGTTAAGTCTAGATGTTCAGAGCTTTTTTCTTATACTTGACACAGCAGCAAGATGAAATAATTGGTACTTAGGTATTAATGATCACACCCTTGCGCAGTGCCCCAAAGGCGAGATATGAACCTACAAGGTGCTCAAAAGTGGCGAGATATGGAACTATGTGGAGTTAACATAGAGCTTTTGGTAGTAGGTATCCGTATCTTTCTTCGAATAGAGACTGAACCAGTGTTGGATGCCTACGGCATCCTTTCTAAAACAATGTCACCCTCCATGCCAGCGGAGATTGTGTACCCAAAAAGTAACATATACTAATTCTCCTTTTGAGTTGAAGTTGAAATGTTAGCGATACGTAGTTTGAATATACATGCTACGTATTTGGAATGGATGTGTAGACGTTCCCTCCATGTAGTTCCATATCTCATCACTTTCAGTGCCTTGTAGTTTCATCTCTCACTCATTGGGGTACTGTGCAAGGGTGTGATCGTTAATACCCAAGTACTAAATAATTTTCTGGAAGAAAGTTTCCACATAAGTAAGAAAAAACATGTTTAAAAAGTTACCTTGCCATTAATCAACCTTGGATTCAGGGCTGGATGATTTTCAGGAACATTTTCCGCTAAAGGGTCTGGAGTCCATTCCCTGATTATTTCTTCCTTTTCCTGTGATTTATAATTTAAGTCTCTCATTAAGCATATATAAACATCAACTAAAAATAAGAAAAGTAGAGGTATGTAATAAGCAAGTTTCTTGTTCATAGCCATGGCAATACACAAACTCCCTTACATGAGTAAAAAGCTATTTTACCTGGAAAATACCTTATGGGAATCCAGTTAACAAATAACTATTAGCACAAGCAATCTAGTCCCTTATACACCCAGTTTAAAACTAGGAACGGATTGTAGGAAAATATCGGCCTAGGAATTTTTTCATGCCGACCCATCAGACATGACATTCTTCCACAACCAAATGGCAAATAATTCACAAACAAGTTTGAGTTAAAAGAAATAGAAATGAATACAAAAAAATATTCATTCCATTTCACCTTATGTGCTGTAATATTTCTGGGCGTTTTTTTAAGCAAAACTCACCAGCTGCTTACGGAACTACCAGCCCATTGGTTATGGCAGATAGCCCAATCTACCCCTTCTAAAACCTATCTCATATTATTAATTTACAATGGTTTTACATTAAGACAGCAATCTCAGCAGAGTTCGTCAACCAATAATAACATTTGTATACTAAATAATATTAGCAAGCGTTTAAGACACAGCACAATCAAGTATTTGGCGAAAATCTATCAACGATTACAACATGATTATTCAGAATCACACACACGATTAGAACAATTTAGCGCGCAAATTACCAACAACATACATATCGTAAATTGGCATAGGCCTTCTTTAGCTGTAAAAGGTCTTTTCTCAAAAAGAATGAGCAAAATGTTTAAGGAGATAACAGTTATATACAATTTAATCCTATGCATTATATACTATTTAGTGTCTTTTGGACAAATAAAGTATTGTATTGTATTGTAATTATCTTACTGCTTCGGTCAGCTCCTGTGCATCTAGAGGATTGTAGCTCTTCCGAAATAGAAGCCAGAGGATTAACAAAACGAGGCAAACTTCTAGGATTACATGGTAAATCGGAGCCTAAAATAATAATAATTTTTGGGATTACATCTAAGTATCGCAATTTATGGAAACAACAAATACGCAAATATTTTGGGCAATAATAACAGGCATTGACGAGGTCTTTGCTAAATTAAGGGAAGATATGTAAACCAAGCAACCTATTAATATACGAGAAAAATATAATTAATGACCATATTCTCACATCATTCATGGCATGATACATATCCAGTAAAATCCACAGAGAAGACATCTTTGTAGATATAAAATAAAGCTGTGAAATCTTTTTCGTTTCCAATAGTTGAGAATGGATTAAGTTACAGAAGGTGTACTTTACAGCAAATGGAGTAACAAGATACCAGCAGTAATTGTATATAACGTTACGCATAACGGTTTAAATCAGCCACATATGACATTGCTACCGTGCTACCGTCCGCCGTGCCACCGTGCCACCGCCGCAGCCTGCTGCGCAGCCGGACGGCCGGTTGGGCTGGGCCGGTCTCACAAGGGGAGGACCCGTACGTGGGATCACGGATTTTTCTGAAACTTGGTAGATACGTAGCGCTAGACGCCAGGATCACAACCAACACCCCTTTTGGGCGTATATGATCAGCAGTTTTTATGCAAATTGCGTTTAAAGTTCGCAATTTTGCGACGCGCACGATAAAATCACTTACGACGGCCCAGTTATTCGTCGTAACCCGTAGCTTAGCGCTAGGGAGCTGGACCAGCGTTTAGAAGGTCCGGAGTTCGCTGCCAGTTTCGGACAACTGTTTTTCCTCGCTTATTTTATTATTCCTGTTTTCCTTTTTCGCGGTGAAGTTTTACTCGGTATCAGCAATCATTTTTTTCTTCACTACATTTTCGTTCTCGGAATTTTCACATTCGCTTGTTCACCACACGGCAGACATGCTAGAATTTACTGTCAGATCAGATCTTCTTTCATTTATCTCTGTATACGTTTTAACTAATATTTATATTCATAGTACATGGTAAAAAATCCATAAAATATTTTTGCGAACACTGAAATCGATGCTTTTAAATATCCGTAATTGGCGAAAAATATAGCAACCATAGAATCATTGCCAATCTTTTAAGAATATCAATTGGTGAAGACAGTCCTAGATATATCCATTCTTTTTCCTGATCCTTTGCTCATATTATTCGTCATGCCTTCGTGATGATCTGCCTTGGATTCTTACGAGTGGACTACGAAATCGGAGTTACGGATCAGAAGCGAGGAACAGGGACCATACACACGTGCTGGTTAATGCATATTAAAAATATTTATTTTCTTTATTAATTCCTCAGAAATAGGGTGGATTGATTAATTGCGAGATAGAAATTATCAATAGCCACCAATCATCACTGGAACCATAAACAGGATAGGTAGTATGGGAAAGGAAGTGTTTCCTGTGAATTGACATACAACACTCGACAATTTATGAAGTATTTTTAGTTATGGATTTCACATGTTCGAGGATTTCTACAATCAAAGTAGCATTGAAAACAGTAATACAGTCAAACTCGTTTATAACGAGCACGGTTGTAACGAGTTCACGGCTATAGTGAGCAAATGCTACCTCCAAGATAAGTTTACGAGCATTTACATACAAATATTTCACGTATATAACGAGCACGCTTCACGGATATATCGAGCAAATCGGAGTTACGGGTAGATAGATTCGTGGTCAGGACAGACAAGCCAGGCCCTGTACGACGAACGATTTATAGATGAAATTAACGAGCCTACCTGTAACGTTAAGGTTATAGCTGCTAAATGTACCTCCGTATGCCAGCCTTGCGATGTCTACTTTTACCGTCAGGTAAAAATAATCATTTCACGGCTTCATAATGCAGCGCAATTGGTTCGTGAACGGAGGGAAATAACGAGCCGAATGGATGCCATAAAAATCCACGCTTTAATACAAAATCAGCTATCGGCTCCAGTATTTATAAAGATGATTATGTATGCGTGGTTTGCGTCCAAACTGTCTGGTACCCGTGAGGGATTTTGTAATGTAAAACAGGTAATATCCTCCGACGAGATTTTAAATTACACCTGCAGCTGCGGAGAGCAATGCTTTGCTAGATGTTCTTGGTGTAAAAACTACAGTCAAACTCGGCTATAACGAGCGCCACGGAACCGTTTAGTTTTGCTCGTTATAGCCGTTAAACTTAATATCCGTGAAGGCAAAAGCATGCATGCGTATGGTGAAATAAGGCATAAGAAGTAAAAGTGAATATATAAACATAAAGGTTATTTAGTAAATTTATGAAAAACCTAAAAATGAGAATAAACTAGAAAATTTAAAGTAAACATAAGTACATATAAAATTTACTCACAGCTGCATCCTTAATCACGTAAAGATCTTTACGTGGGAAATCCCACGTTTAATCCGTCTCCTCATTAACTCTTCCTGGAATTGGTATGCTCGCAGTTTGCAAAGAAAGTTCGTAGCATTGATCACAAAAATCAGTTGAGATTTTGCCCTTGAACGAGTAACATGTCCGTACATAAAAGGAAGTGTTTGTCTATTCGCGAAAAGGTTGATATTATTCGAGAGTTAGAACGTGGTAAAAATGTTGAAGTGTGTAAAAAATTTAATTTATCGTCGTCTACGGTTTCAAACTTATGGAAAAACAAAGAAGCAATTTTATCTGCACTAGAGAACAATCTAACAACGAACAAGAAAATGAGGAAGTGCGACTTGGGTACTGTTGATCAAGCACTTCTGGAGTGGTTTAAGATGCAGAGAAATGCTGGTTTCCCCATCAACGGTACAGGTACAGGCAGATAAATTTGCAAAACAGTTAGGACACGAGAACTTCACATGCAATAACGTGTGGCTTGATCGTTTTAAAAATCGGCATAACATTGTTTATGCGAAAGGCCCTGTCAGCAGATTCAAAAACGGCAAGTGAATGGGTGAAAAGTGTTTGGGAGGAGTGTCGAAAAGGTTACAGAGAAGATGACATCTACAATGCCGACGAAACTGGACTGTTTTACAACATGATGCCAGATGCAACGTTTAAATTCAAAGGTGACAAATGTGTTGGTGGCAAAAGACCTAAGAATCGTTTAACAGTTGTAATGTGCGCAAACATAAATGGGACTGACAAAAAAAACTTTTTGTCATTGGTAAGTCACAAAAGCCACGTTGCTTCAAAAATGTAAAGAAGCTTCCCGTTGCAGCTAATGAAAAGGCATGGATGACTTCCAATATTTTTCAGAAATATGTAAGTCAGTGGAACAACGAGTTACGGAGGAAAAATAGAAACATTCTACTCCTTGTAGCCTGTTTCATAGATTTCACTTTGAAGTCTCTTAAGTTTCCTCTTATTACACTTAGTGCACTAAAAACACCATCGGAAATGTCAATGTTTAAAAAAAATCATTTAATGTTTCCACGGCATCCTGAGTAAGGATTGTGTCTTCGACACATTCAACATTGTCTTCATCACTGTCTGCTGTGCTTTATACTGTCTCTATTATTTCACTCTCCGTAGGAATTCCACTGGTAATCAAATCATCATCAACATGAACAAAATTGTCAATGTCATTTACATGGTCAAAATTCGCAATGTCATTTTCTTTAAGCCATTCTGATCTTCATCAATGTTATAGCTATCAATCGAAAATTCTCCCGATATTAAACCAGACTTTCGAAAACAGTTTATGATCGTTGTAGGTGAAACATGCATCTGTCATCAAATGAATTGCATCCAATACAGACTCGTTGCCATCTAAACCTCTTTCCCTACTTTCAATCAACTGTAGAACAAAAAATCGCTTGAAATGGCATTTAAAACTTTAAATTATCCCCATGTCCATTGGCTGCAAAATAGAAGTCGCATTTGGAGGCAAAACACCAGTTTTACATTGGATAACTCCTGCATATGTGGGTGCGCAGGACAGTTATCGACAAGGAGTAGAATGTTTCTATTTTTCCACTGACTTACATATTTCTGAAAAATATTGGAAGTCATCCATGCCTTTTCATTAGCTGCAACGGGAAGCTTCTTTACATTTTTGAAGCAACGTGGCTTTTGTGACTTACCAATGACAAAAAGTTTTTTTTGTCAGTCCCATTTATGTTTGCGCACATTACAACTGTTAAACGATTCTTAGGTCTTTTGCCACCAACACATTTGTCACCTTTGAATTTAAACGTTGCATCTGGCATCATGTTGTAAAACAGTCCAGTTTCGTCGGCATTGTAGATGTCATCTTCTCTGTAACCTTTTCGACACTCCTCCCAAACACTTTTCACCCATTCACTTGCCGTTTTTGAATCTGCTGACAGGGCCTTTCGCATAAACAATGTTATGCCGATTTTTAAAACGATCAAGCCACACGTTATTGCATGTGAAGTTCTCGTGTCCTAACTGTTTTGCAAATTTATCTGCCTGTACCTGTACCGTTGATGGGGAAACCAGCATTTCTCTGCATCTTAAACCACTCCAGAAGTGCTTGATCAACAGTACCCAAGTCGCACTTCCTCATTTTCTTGTTCGTTGTTAGATTGTTCTCTAGTGCAGATAAAATTGCTTCTTTGTTTTTCCATAAGTTTGAAACCGTAGACGACGATAAATTAAATTTTTTACACACTTCAACATTTTTACCACGTTCTAACTCTCGAATAATATCAACCTTTTCGCGAATAGACAAACACTTCCTTTTATGTACGGACATGTTACTCGTTCAAGGGCAAAATCTCAACTGATTTTTGTGATCAATGCTACGAACTTTCTTTGCAAACTGCGAGCATACCAATTCCAGGAAGAGTTAATGAGGAGACGGATTAAACGTGGGATTTCCCACGTAAAGATCTTTACGTGATTAAGGATGCAGCTGTGAGTAAATTTTATATGTACTTATGTTTACTTTAAATTTTCTAGTTTATTCTCATTTTTAGGTTTTTCATAAATTTACTAAATAACCTTTATGTTTATATATTCACTTTTACTTCTTATGCCTTATTTCACCATACGCATGCATGCTTTTGCCTTCACGGATATTAAGTTTAACGGCTATAACGAGCAAAACTAAACGGTTCCGTGGCGCTCGTTATAGCCGAGTTTGACTGTAGTTTTTACACCAAGAACATCTAGCAAAGCATTGCTCTCCGCAGCTGCAGGTGTAATTTAAAATCTCGTCGGAGGATATTACCTGTTTTACATTACAAAATCCCTCACGGGTACCAGACAGTTTGGACGCAAACCACGCATACATAATCATCTTTATAAATACTGGAGCCGATAGCTGATTTTGTATTAAAGCGTGGATTTTTATGGCATCCATTCGGCTCGTTATTTCCCTCCGTTCACGAACCAATTGCGCTGCATTATGAAGCCGTGAAATGATTATTTTTACCTGACGGTAAAAGTAGACATCGCAAGGCTGGCATACGGAGGTACATTTAGCAGCTATAACCTTAACGTTACAGGTAGGCTCGTTAATTTCATCTATAAATCGTTCGTCGTACAGGGCCTGGCTTGTCTGTCCTGACCACGAATCTATCTACCCGTAACTCCGATTTGCTCGATATATCCGTGAAGCGTGCTCGTTATATACGTGAAATATTTGTATGTAAATGCTCGTAAACTTATCTTGGAGGTAGCATTTGCTCACTATAGCCGTGAACTCGTTACAACCGTGCTCGTTATAAACGAGTTTGACTGTATTACTGTTTTCAATGCTACTTTGATTGTAGAAATCCTCGAACATGTGAAATCCATAACTAAAAATACTTCATAAATTGTCGAGTGTTGTATGTCAATTCACAGGAAACACTTCCTTTCCCATACTACCTATCCTGTTTATGGTTCCAGTGATGATTGGTGGCTATTGATAATTTCTATCTCGCAATTAATCAATCCACCCTATTTCTGAGGAATTAATAAAGAAAATAAATATTTTTAATATGCATTAACCAGCACGTGTGTATGGTCCCTGTTCCTCGCTTCTGATCCGTAACTCCGATTTCGTAGTCCACTCGTAAGAATCCAAGGCAGATCATCACGAAGGCATGACGAATAATATGAGCAAAGGATCAGGAAAAAGAATGGATATATCTAGGACTGTCTTCACCAATTGATATTCTTAAAAGATTGGCAATGATTCTATGGTTGCTATATTTTTCGCCAATTACGGATATTTAAAAGCATCGATTTCAGTGTTCGCAAAAATATTTTATGGATTTTTTACCATGTACTATGAATATAAATATTAGTTAAAACGTATACAGAGATAAATGAAAGAAGATCTGATCTGACAGTAAATTCTAGCATGTCTGCCGTGTGGTGAACAAGCGAATGTGAAAATTCCGAGAACGAAAATGTAGTGAAGAAAAAAATGATTGCTGATACCGAGTAAAACTTCACCGCGAAAAAGGAAAACAGGAATAATAAAATAAGCGAGGAAAAACAGTTGTCCGAAACTGGCAGCGAACTCCGGACCTTCTAAACGCTGGTCCAGCTCCCTAGCGCTAAGCTACGGGTTACGACGAATAACTGGGCCGTCGTAAGTGATTTTATCGTGCGCGTCGCAAAATTGCGAACTTTAAACGCAATTTGCATAAAAACTGCTGATCATATACGCCCAAAAGGGGTGTTGGTTGTGATCCTGGCGTCTAGCGCTACGTATCTACCAAGTTTCAGAAAAATCCGTGATCCCACGTACGGGTCCTACCCTTGTCAGGTGGGAGGTGGCGAGGTTGCGATGGTTTGAGAGTAGTTGCGAATTAATTATCTAACTTGTTGTTACGGCTAAAACTGTCATTTAGAATAGATTATGTAGGCAAAGTTGGAAATTAAAGTCATTCGAAATAACAGTATTACTTATGCGTATAATGAATTATAAACTTTTATCATCCATAGTCATAAACCTTTCTGGCTATAATCACATTCGGAAATTTTCAATTTCATACGTGTTTTTATCTATTTTCGACTATAAATTATCGTAATAATATTTTAAAGTGACTATGAAAGCTTTTCTTCATCAGAATACACTGAAAAGAACAAAACATTTTCATTATTTTTTTATGAACAACGAAATGCGAATTTTCACAATAAATTGAAATGGTCGAACAACGGTGCTAGTTCATCCCCCTTCTATGTCGTAATTTTGTTTTTTTTTGACATCCGCTTAATAGAATTGTCTTCATCGTATTGTTGTAGCTCACAGACTCAGCATGGATGTGGAAAAACTAGAAACTGAAGCGAAAGCCACGGCGGAAAAGCATGTCATTAACATGCTTCAAAGACCAGATCAACTTGAAAAGGTATATCTTTTAGTTTTCCTTAGAATGATTAACAATTGTGTTAATACTTCGAATATTGTACGGCCTATTTTAGTATCGTATGTAAAGATACTTTTGTGGAAAAAGTTTTCATATGCCATTGTGAAATATTTTCGTATTAAACCGCACCTATCATTCAATTCATCGATTTATCTTTCTGTTCGTTTCAGTATATATAAATCCCAAGTATATGTAAATTGGAAGATGTACAGAAAATACAAGTATCGCTTATAACTTAGTAGATATATTTTTAAGCTTAATTACTAGCACTTGGTGTAATCAGTGGAAGGTTACTTATAAATAATATTACAAGAATGATGGAAACGTTATACCGCTTTCATGACGTAACCGATTAGAAAGTACTGAATGAACACATTTCACAAGGCTAGAACTATTTATCAAACGGATATTTAATGGTACTTAAAAACTTGTGTGACATTTCGAAACAAGCTCAGTATATCTGCTAAGACTACTGTAAGTCTACTGGCAGTATGCCCGAGGACGGAGAATTTATAGTTTAGAATGACTTTGTAGTTTATGTTTTAATATGGTCAAGTGGGTATACATTGACACCTCTTTAGTTTTAATCTTTTTTAATTATGAGGTTGGCTTAATCCTTGTATTTTAGCATTACTCGGTTACATTCATATCTAATTTCAAACCAGAACATTCATATTTGCATTTCAAACAGTCTAACTGGGTGATGAAGTTAACTTTTACTATGTCCACTGCAAGTCAATGTTGCCCCATGGGTGGGGTTACATTGACACCAAATGAGAAGTCAATGGTATTTCAATATTTCATGTTATATCACAATTTTTGTCATATTAAATGCATTGTAATAAAATAAAAATAGACTTTTATTAAAGAAAATGAAGTATAAACACTAAAATGAAGGAAAAATTCTTTGAAAAATGTTTTAATATCAGGTTCCAGAAAAACTATATTTACAAAGAAACTACGGCCAAACAAAAAGTGTTAAACAGTTTTTAATGGATTGCTGGAAAGATAAAATTTAAATGATGGAACCCCCTTCTTATTTTGTGTTCACCTAATAGAGGTAACATCTGCCTACTGTCGTCTCGTCCGGTAAGACGAACCTGTCTTTCTTCTTTCTCATAAACTTCGCTTCCAGTTCTTCCTCATCTGTACCAATAACCTGCCCAACATAGCAGACTGTACTGTCTTGCCTCAAGCAAAGAGGAAATTTTACCAGCACCCAGTTACTGAATGCATTTTGACAATTCTCTTCAGAAACATTTAAGGGATTTACATGGTTGTGTCCTTCAGAAGATTCATCATCAACAGTGTTAGCTGACTCAGTTGTTTCAGCTATGGGTTGATTATCCTCCAAGATATTATGTTCTTCTTCAAGAATCCTCTTTCTAGATTTCCCTTTGGTTTTTCCCATTTTCTTTCCTTGTTTATGAAGTGCAGAACTACCAATCTGATTACGAACTTCAACTTCAGTGAAAATCTCAGCAAATGTCCTTTGTACTCTGCTTCGTTTTTCATTTCTTTTTCCCTCACAATTTTCCAACTTTAAAACAATATTGCCAACTCATGGCGTTTCTTAGGAGTGTGTATCACTTGGCTTGTGTTCATAGACTTGAGAACTTGAGCTGCCTTCTGATGGAGAATCAAAGTACATTGAGCTAGATGGGTTATACGATTAATACCAAACAGTTCTGCAGCTTTTTTCATGGAAAAAACACCACTTTTAACTTATTCAATTACCAATTTCATCCTGTCTTTGTCATAGCCCTTGTAGCACCTTGCACCATTCTTTGGCTTATGCACTCAAAGTATGATTCTGAAGCTAGTAAAAATACTAATAATTAAGTATTACGATACAGATAGGAATCATGGGTATTGAGTATTAGACAATAAATATAACAGACAAACTTGACACTCCTTTAACAATAAGAATCGGTAATGGAAAAGTTAAATATAAAAGACCTAATGAACCTTAAACTCAGTATCAAGATTCTCAGCAGTCAATGAAAAACAATTACCTTAATTAAAAAGAAAAGGCTTAGGTACTTTACAACATAAATCATGATAAATAATATGTAAACATCTAATGGTGGATATTGGGGGATTAGATTGCCAGTGTGTCAATGTTGTCCCCAAGGAGATAAAAAAATAAATTTCAATCACATAACAAAAAATATAGAAACAAGAATAAATTGTCAACTTATCATTAACTTATATTAATGAAGTAAACAAAAGAATGACTTAAATAATCTCACTTTTTACAAATAAAGTTCTAAAATGCTAAATTGATGAATGAACTACGTATCAATACAATATACCCCTACCAATTTTGTACTACATTTGTTTAATGTTTTGGTAGCATTGCTATGTCTGAGCAGCAAATTTCAAACTTACGTTAATGTTGCCCCACTGTCCAAGTTACCCTGCTTTACCTTACTTATGGAGATGAATCTTTTTTTAACCTTAATCTAGTTAATTGAAATTATGATCAAATTGTAACTGAGGTACAGTCTCCCAGATCGCTATTATTTTTCATTATTATTTGTTCATTACCTATATCTACAATTGAATTTTCCATGTTTAATAATATGTCATGAGTGCAGTTTTGAGTTCCTGGCAATATTTTTTTCCTGGAAATGGGAATTAGATTTACTGAGAAACCTAGGATTTGTAATGAGTTAGTAGTTTTATTAATATATAAACTATTTTTCACCGAAACATATTTATTATCGATATAACGTAAATATACAACTTCATTGTAAATATTAATACCATTACAAAATGTAAATGCCGATATTTATAAATAATATATATGAAGTAAGTTGAAAAAGAAGTTGTCCACCTTTTTAGAAGTAGAAAATGACTAAAATGAAAAAAACATTCAAAATTAAAAACATAATCCTAAGCAATAGATAGTATTATACAGATTTTCTTATTACCTAACACATCTTATAAAAAGAATAAATTCGTATTCTCATCATGAATCACGATTGTTTATTAAAAAAGATTTTAAAAAGCATATGGCATCAACTGATTTATTACTTAAATAAGCACGTCTTTGGGTCACAAAATAGCTTGCTATGGAAAACACTTGTTCACTATCAGTGGAAGGAGGTTTTATACTTTTTAACACATTACATAACAACAATAAATTTGGTTTTATTTTTCTAGTTTTTTCATATAAATTAAATTCTTTGATTAATATATTGTACAAATTGATGTGCTACATGTTGTAGAACCATATGAAGTATGGTCACGTATTTGATTAATATTTTTTAAACAAATGAAACAAGATAACATAATTTTATCTTCTGAAATTTGTCATTGCAAATTTGCGAACTGGATTCCAACTAATACAGTACTAATTTTTTAAAATACATTTTTAAAATTCTGTTTTTCTAACCCTTTCGCTGCTATCGACGCATATATGCGTTTCAAGCTTTTCCGTTCGCTGCTCAAAAAAGATGAAAATATTTTTCGAGATGGTTAATAATCAATATGAATGTAAATGATTGACAAAATAACTTTTAAAATATAAAGAGACTAAAAGATGAATGAAAGAACGTAGACGCGGAGCTCCTAGAAAAAGCATTCAGCACAGGCGTGCTTCAAGGTCATTGAACTCGGCGCACACAGCTGACGCAGAAGCCAAAAGTCCATAGCAGCGAAAGGGTTAAACAAACAAACTAATATGCCTATATTGAATATTTGTGTTCATAATATACACCAAATACGTTCTGTGGGAAATGTCTTACATATAAAAAACATGTAATTGTACTGAGAAAAACCAACAATTACCTTTTGAGTAAAAAATGCAATGCTGATGAAACTCCGGCTTTCTTCGACATGCTATCTAATTACACTGTTAATGTAAAAGGTACAAAATCTGTGATAATAAAAATGACAGGTAAAGAAAAATGTGAGTTACTCTAATGTTGGCTGTTTAGTATATGGAGCAAAATTACCACCATATGTTATCCTAAAATGAAATTACAAATGCCTTTTGGAATAATAGTTAGATGTCATGAAAATGGATGGGTATCAAAAGAACTTATGAGAGATTGGTTACACACCGTCTGGAATAGAAGATCAAGAACACTATTAAGAATAATAGGGATTCTTATACTAGATGCATTCAACACATAACTCCTAAAGTTATAGATTCATTAACCTTGCAATAATACCTGAAGGAATGACATCACAGGTTCGAGAATTCAATGTTTGTGTCAACAATCTTTTCAAAGATAATTTAAAGGGTTTATATTCTGAGTGAAAAAGAAACCTACTGTTATAATGCTCTGCCAATGGATCAAGGCATCATAGCAACATAAATCCAGAAGTAATTGTGAATGGATTTAAGAAGTGCTTATCCAATGCCATGGATGGAAGTGAAGATGATATTTTGTGGTTTACTATGGACAAAGTTCAGAGTGATAAAGATAGGGAGAGTAAGGGCAGTGGTGAAGAGAATATAGAGAGTGATGATGACTGATATAATACCTATGATATTCAAGAAATTTATTGGACAATAAAAATTTCTGCTAGTTTTATATTTTTTAAAAATTTTTGCAGGAATCATATATAATTATTTCATAATTTTTTTTTCTGTTTTGATGGTTTGCTATAAAGGAGATTGTCTCAGATTCATGGTCATTTTGGATTTGGGTAAATACAGTAATCCACATTTTTTCTGCTCAACATTACAACAGTGTAACCAAAAATACTAACAACTAACTAATCGAAAGAAAAAGATTATCCTACTTTTATGCTTATAGCTAAATGCAGAAATGTTGATCATGCTATCACTTTCATTCTATCTAAAACAGGAACACTGTATTGATCTTTATGTTCATATTTCCTTTAAATGCCATTTTCTTTTGATTCACTCTCCCAAGTCAAAATATATCATGTACCATATTCAAGACAGAATACTTTTGTAGTCACTGTCTGAAGGCTCTTCTGGACATCAAAAACCACTGGTCTGAAGGTTTCCGGGACGTTTAGGTGATGAAGGCCGTATTTCTTCCGGGTTCCCACTGCGTGTGTTGGTGTTGGATGACAACAGTTTCATCGGCATTCCAGTCGGTTTCTTCAGGTCGAATTGTTTGAGGCAGAGATATGCCCACCTTATATAGGGAGGTCTGGAGGGTCAGGTGACTTTGATTGGTCTGTACCATGCAGAAAGAATGGGAGAAATCTGCAGCTTATGCCACAATACCTTATGTAGTTGGCACAACTGAGAGGATTGCCAGAATCCTCTCAAAATACATTGTCGATGTTTAAAGCACCTGGTACCAAACATCTCTATTTTAGTAAGTAGTAGGTCATCTAGTAGAAGAATTATTGAGCTCATGTTATGGTTAGAATCTCGTTGGTAATTTAGATATCTCCAAAACCCATAAAAAGTTTTTTTATCGACTGGGTTGCTGTGCATATTTTATTTATTTGCAGGAGGAATTTGATAGAGCAAACTGGATAAAGCTGATGTATCCAAAATAGTGGTTTTTGCAAATCTGCACAGCTCTGGGAGTTGCGTAGACAAAATCGCAAATGCATACAGGTTATGGCTCAGAATAGATGTGTTGTTGAAATTAACTATATCACACAGCAATGGAAGGTAGTTTATTCTTGTTGATATCACAAAATTTTAATTTACACACAAAAATATCCACAAGAATTGTAATAAAAAGTTGCCCAGATACAGAGCTTGATGTATTTTGCAATTGTGGCATCCCTACGGAGTCGATCTGGTCCAAATACATCATTTTGGTCATGTATTTATGTGAAGATTCTATGTACCAAATTTGATTGAAATCAGTTCAGCGAATTCTTTCCTGGTATATGTGTATAGACGGATGGACATCACAAAGATAATAGTGCTTTTCAGCAATGACGAAAAGCACAAAAAGTATGGTATATAGTGACCAATCACATTATAATATATCTTGTTTTACACTCAGCTACCAGGAGGCTCCCCTCTCTCCAGGAGCAGTAAAAATAATGCTATGAGCCAAGCTTCAAGAAATATTTTTTGAGCATATTAATTATCCAGCAACATTATTGTATTGACTAGAAGCATATAGTTATGAGAAACTTCATTCAGTTTATATTTCTTTTTGTATTTTTGTTTATTTTTTACTGGTCTAGTCTTCTCATTATAGTGAATATTCTGTAGATTTTCTCTGCTTATAATTTGAGCTAGCAGTGGAAAATGCACTTACATTTTTTATTCAATATTAGTTAGAGGTAATCCATTGTCATTATCTTTTAATGATATAGGTTGACCAGTATATGCGAAGGGTAAGCAGGAAAAAGGGATCAATAGAGGCAATGCTTAAGACAGCAATGCAGAGTCAGTTGGATGGAGTTAGGGTAGGACTAAATCAACTCCAAATTCCTCTGCAAGACATTTACGGAATCAAAGATTCGTGAGTAATTAAAATGATTTATTAATGTGAAATCTCATTTTTCTTAACATTTCAAATTATTTTAAGTAAATTGTTTTGGTTTTGTTAAACATCGTTGCCCAATAGTTAAAAAAATATGCACAAATTAATCAGATAATAAAACACATCTGGCTTTTGGGAAGGCTATTTAAATGGGTTGTATTTGAATATTTTAAATATTTTTTATTCTTAAAAGAGCAAAAAACTTTGCATCAAAGACTATATTTGAAAATTTGAAGAAAAATTAGTCAAATGGTCTTAGGAGAAGCTGTAATAATTAACTATTCAAATTATAGTTTAATTATTATGGAAAAATTTTATTCTTCTTGGTAATTTATTTTTATTTCAGTTAGGTAAAACTTCATTCTAATTGTTGATTCGATTTCTGCAGGCTGGTCTTTTTGCATAGGTCAATATTTCCTGGTTAGAAGGTTATGTACATTCTCTCATAAATGATCATATAAAAATCTCTCAAAAATTTTACAACTCTTTTCAAATAATATTAAGTACTTCATTTGTATTCAATAAATGGTTTAAATTAATCTTTACAAAATGGATTTGTTTTTCTATTATATAAGTATTTTTCACATCTTTATATAACTAATATTATTTTTGTTTTTAATCATTTTATGGCAGCCTTATATCTTTAAAAAATTCATTTGCCTCTGTACCACAATTATGTGAGAGATTGCAAGATGTCCGCGATGAAAATATGCGTCATTCTCAGTATGTGACAGCAATGGAGAATCTAAAGCATATATTTACAGTACCTGAGAGTGTAGAGAAAACAAAGCAATGGATCACTGAAGGAAAGCTGCTGCTCAGTTTTCAGGTTGGTTTCATATCATGTTATAATTTCATGCTTTTTTACATTGTAGGATATCAAATTTTCTACTATTTTTACTTACAGAAAGTTTGAAAATGGAATTGTTAGTAATTTTGATCCTTTAAGCTCCTGTCTCATACCGGACTGTAATTTTTACCCCTGTAATGCAGCTCAAATTGAAACAACATTTCTCACAAATTTTTTGCTGCTAATTTTAAATATTCAGTCATCAGTTTCTTGGCCAACAATTTGAGCCATGAAATCCATTCAAGATAAAAATTTTGTAATTGAATGGAATTAATGCCTGAAATATTGATAGGATGTGTCTTAGATTTCCAAATTTTCTCCTGTGATATATTTTAAGGCTGGCATAGGTAATGACTCAAATGTTTCTGATGATTAAATGTTATGATTCAGATGAGAAATGAAATTGGGTTTCATAAACCTCTACTTTATGAGATTAAACACTTTCCAAAACATCACTTGAAAGCTTGCGTGAGTTTTACAAACATTATAAACATTCACATGTATGAGTATTATTGGAATGGCATTGTGAAATGTTGAACTGGTTAGTAATATGGTTTAAAGCTAAGATGCTTTAACTTGGCAGAGCACAGGAGGCACATTTATGGTAGGATGAGTCCATCCTCGAGGCGCGACCGCCTACAGGGGAGGTGGTGTTTAGGTGTGGGCATTTGATGCACGAACTTGAACTCGTGCGAACCAAAATTGTGTTACAGCGCATAGGCTCTGACATAAGCTCTCAGCTCCCCTTTAAAGTTTTTCCTTCCCTTCCCTTCTCATGCGTCTCTGACTATCATCTTAGAGCGTGCAAGCTATACATTTATGGCAGATTACTTACTACAGAATTTACATGAAAATAATTTAGATTGGACTACACACACAGTGAATAAACGAAAGTGATATAAAGAGGCTTAAAAAACTCTAATTGTAATTTTTACTGCTAAAATTGAACAATTAACCATTATTATAATATATTAGGTGTATCATTTGCTTTTGTATTGCTGATATTGCTATTTCTTAGTAAATGTTGCTGAAGATAATCATCAGAGAAATTCAGCAGTCACTACAAGTAAAAATATTCAAAATTAATTTATTCTTTCTTATGCTGGTGTGTTTAAATTTGCAACAATATAGTCTGTGTGATTTAATTTTATTAAAGACATTTTATTTTATTTTAGAGTCTCACTGATTTGGAAAATTCCCGAGATGATTTATTATATGAGCTTCACAAGTTACCAAATCAAGCACCTGCTGATAAAAGTATGCTTAAGGCCTACTTTGAGGATGTAGAAATATTATCTCAACTCTTGGAAAAACAGCTGAGGCTTGTTTTGAGTCGTACTCTCAATACTGTTCGGAAGGAGCCTACTGTTATTGTGACAGCTCTTCGTATCATTGAAAGAGAAGAAAAAGCTGATGTCTTTGCTTTGCAAGTTTGTAGAATAAGCAAGTAAATTTAAAATTGTCATTTATTTTACATAAATGAAATAATACTAGTCTAAATTTCTTCTTGATTATCTTAGAGACAAAAAGAAAGTGGATTTTTGCCTCCTGGCCGCCCTAAAAGGTGGCGGAACATGGCAATGGAGGTTTTGGAAAAGGAAGTATCTCAACGAATAGAAGGAACCCATGTTGATGAAAGGACTGATAACAAGATGTGGCTGGTTAGGTATTTAGAAGTATGTTATGTTCTGATAAATTTTGTGAGAATGATGTCATTAATTTACTTGTACTCAGTTTTTATATTTCATATCCAATTTCAGTATCTATGATATCTTTTATTGATGTAAGAACAATGTTTTTATGCAAATACAATTTTGTGCTTCATTTACAGCTTACTCGCCAATTAATTTTGGAAGATCTCAGAGTTGTAAAAACTCTGTGTGTACCATGCTTTCCCCCTCATTATGATATTGCTAATAAATTTGTAGCAATGTATCATTCTTGCCTTTCACACCACGTAAGTTGGTTATGTTTTTTGCACGAAAATCTCATTGTAGGTGATTTTTAAATGAAAAGAAATTATATAATTTTAAATAATTTAACTGCATTTTCAGGTATTATTTGAAATCTTGTTACTAATTTTCATTTATTACAGCTCCAGGAAGTTATTCAAAGTGGACTACAGGGTAATGAGATTGTGTCCCTTTTGTCATGGATTATGAATACCTACTCTGGTTTGGATCTCATGCAAAATCCAGAACTTAACATTGACACATCTTCAATTGGGCCATTGCTAGATAAGACTGTGGTTGAGGATCTTCAAGTTAAATATCTGAAGGTAGATAATTGTATAGTAGGCATACTTACATGATATATTTAGTTCAGTTAGAATTCAAATCTTTATTTCTTCTCTTAACTCGAGGATTACCAAGCTATTTTCACTCCCGTGCACTACCAAGAGAATGGCCTCAGAGGCCCACTATATAAGATATAATAAAAAGTCATAATAATGTTTTATACATATTGAAATATATTTAATGACATACAACTTTTATGATTAATCTGATATTATATTGCCTTTAGGGCGAGTGTTATAAGCTAACTGCCGAAGACAACCCAGTAGTCAATGGCACATGGCAGCTTCCATTGAAAAGGAAAAATAATAACAAGTGAAGGCTTTAAGTTAGCATGTTATAAAATGCATTATTTCAGCCTGCATAGAGGATTGAAACGCAGTTCATCTGGGAAGGGGCTTTCTTTTTTTGGCTACCTGGATCCCAGTTTTACTGGCTCTTCTTCTTGCTGTGCTAATGCAACAGCTTAACCATCTTGCTTAATGGTATGGGCCAATTACATGACACTTTAAAGTTAGAAGATACAAAACAAAAATCCTACCACATCCTTGCTTAGCTGGTACAGTTTTCCTGCAAAATTTTCAATAACGTTATAAGGCTGCATGAGAAAGCAAATGAATTTGCTAAAAAGAAGGCATAGGATGTGGAGGAGCATAAAATTCCTCAGAAAGAGCCTGGAAAAAACAATATTGGGAAGTGAGGGTTTCAAAAATAAAATTAATTGCCCCCTAAATTTAGGTCATCCATGTTTCATAGTATGCAGCCATTATAAAAATAAATTGCATAAAATAGGAATATGTATAAAATTGATAGAAAACTATGGGTAATTGTTTTCTATAAGTCTCTACACAACGTAACTAACTATCAAAACATTCACGATTTTTTACAGAGTAATAGACAAAAAAATAAGTTGTGGGCCCCCCTGGTAGTTCTAGGTTTAATATTTATAATTATGTTTTTGTACGAGCTGTACCTTTTGTGCAGAAATGAAGCCTGGTCTGTTTGCTGACTGTGCTCAAACAATCCAGCATGCTGTGAATTTGGAATATCTCCCAATTTTGTATTCTATTACAGAAGCACCTCTTATTGTTGTTGTTGAACTTGCATAGTGGAGGAAATTGTATATTCACCCTGAAAATTGCATCCAGAGCTTTTGTAGCCACTAAATTTCCTAAGTGAATTATATTTTCTATAAATTAGTTTTTATATACAGTAAAACCTCATTATTTCGAAGTTTAAGGGACCACAAAAATATGACTTTGAATTATCGGTGTTTGAAATAAACGAACTTTTAAAAAATCGAAATTTCTTATGATGTGCTACTTGGACAGGGAAATCGCAATATATTCATCTATCCTTACAGGTTTGTACACATGGTGAATTCATCAACAGAGCTGAAGTGACCACTTAATTCATGATTCATGAACACCACCGCATGTGAAAAATAGGCTCGAGTGAACATCCCAGTTTTCCCAGTGTGTATTTCAAGTTACCTTTTTATGCCACGTTTCAGAAGAAAAGACTTTCAACCACGTGTACTCAGCCAAAAGATTACAAAAATGCATTTTAAAAAGATTGGGAAAACGCTTGTGTGAAATATTGTATAGAAAATACATAGGAACCATCACGTAGTAATTCTCTCCAATTTCGTTCAAACTTGCCATGCCATAAGTATGGTCAAAATTAATTAATTAATTCTTTATTAGCTCTAGGCAATTTCATACATTGCATTGTAATTATATTTCCATCCATATTATACAGCTGTAATAAAATATACGTGATCTCAAAATAACGTGGTCATATTTGATATGACAGGTGATTATTTTACAATTATGTACTTATGAATTATTTTCTGCAATATGTCTAAATGCATTCTCCATTTAGGAATGAGGGCAAGGGGATTTAAATCCATGAATTGCGTCATGCAGGCAGGAGGGTGGGGTAGAGGTCAAGCTTAGCATAGCACACCGAGTTTTAGGAAAGGGAAAACTAAAAAGGCAAACATAAGCATGACATAATCTGTGGACAATCGAGTTGTAAAAAATGCTCTTAACCCCTCAGCATCATCCTGCGTACCCAATACGTAGGACGAAAACTTCATATGCGGTCGTACTGGGCATGCCGCGGAGATCGCTAATTTCTCTCTTTTTTTGAAGCAATAAATTTTCTTAAATCTGAAAAACCTATATATTTCAAAACAGTAACCTTGGACCTTCCTGTTGTGCTTAATTCTGCAATTTTTACTATTTTCTTTTTGCCTATATCATATAAAAAATATTTTTTATTGAATTTTCACGTAGTTATGCAAATTGTGGCTTCTAAAAACCCTATTCAATGCTGAGACTAACTGAACTGTCTCACGAAAGCTACTGTGTAGTGGAAGGGAATGCAGCACTGTTTTTCTGCCTTGTGATGTCTTTCACTCTTGAGATGAATATTTTTCCTTATGCATCAACATTTGAGTGCTATATGGAAAGGGAGGAGGAATGGTCTTCGGATCTGGGCTGGTTCAGCATTTCTTGAGAACAATATAATGAGATCATATTAACGATGCTACCTCTTGACCGAAAGCACAATCAGAGCCCATGGGAAGTGCTTGGATCGCACAAAAAACATTCTCTTGCCACTCTGAGGGAAACATTTACGCTGTACAGAGGCAGCTATTGTTCGTTATTTTTCCGTTTTTACTTTTGTTTAATTTCTAAGAGATTAAAAGAGTCGAATTTATCATGGCATCAACCAATAGAAAAATGCAAGCTATACCTGGTGATGAAAAGTAGATGGAAATCTTACTTGAAAGTGATTCGTAAGTGTCAGTTCAGAGAGTGATAGTGAGAATAACATTGAAGATCGTGCTCAAATTACTAAGGTAAAAACGTATATTTTTTGGCATTTTTTTGTTGAGTGGACAAATATCAAACCTCATCTCTCCTGTCCCTGCGCGCTTCTAGCATCTTTGTTTATCCTTATTTGAAGTTTTTATCCAAAAAACTTATGAGGAGGAGGTCGAGATCTACGATAAAGCAGTATATGTGAAGTAATCCAAGAACTTGGAATAAAGAAGGTCTAGTGATGCAAAGATAAGATGATTCCTCTATTTGTATCATCTATGATTTTATTTCACCTTGACTATTAAATAAGTGAAAAGAAGTTACATGTTTGGGGCAATGTATATTTCGTTTGCGAGAAATGGAGAACAAAAATGCGATGCATTTGCCATGTGCACGGATGAACTTTCCACTTAAACACACAATATGGGTTAAGGTTTCGAATTAAATGAAATGTTTGTGAGTCACCGAACCAGATCATAACTTTGAATTTCATTTTACACGTATTTCGAATAATCCGTACTAAAAAGTACGTAAAATCCTATGATGTTGGCCGGGGACTGCTCTTATCTTCGAATTACATGCTATTTCGAATTATCCAGCATCGAAATAACGAGGTTTTATAGTACACCATTTCAATTTATAGGTAGCAACATAGGATTGAAAACCTCGCACACTATTCATTCTATTCAAGGATTCTTATTTCAGTTTTTATTCACATGTAACTTCATCTTATTTATAACAAAATAAGCAAGCAATACCTGCAAAGAGTAGAACCTAAATTAGGTGCATTTTTCTCAGAATATTCAGAAACTGTAATTTAAATTTTTATTTCTAGTAAGGTGCCCTCCCTGATAGAGTAGCAAGATTTATATTAATTTTTTCTCCCTATACTTCAAAATGAAATACCAATTTAGGATCAGGATGTTGAAATTTCAAATTTTATTTCTCATAGTAGGGCATCCCTGATAAACATGATCCAAGTGTCCCACTTCTTTTCCATGTGTTAATATATCTGAAAATTTGCAATCCTGATCCATTGATAATAAGTTTTTCTTCTTTGTTGCTTTAAACCATCCTTTCTAAACAATAATAGCAGTTAAGAATATCAAAAGTACCGTATTTACTCGTGTAATACCCTTACTATTTTCCTCAAATGTTCCCATCAGAAAAGGGGGGTGCAGACATTACACGAGATGTGCTCATTCATCTGTTGAGGGTAGGCCACCCGCAAAACGCATACTCAATATTGCACACCTGGCGTGAGGAGGTGTTTTTTTCATTAGATGAAATATGCGGTGCATTTTATTTCCCCGATTTTTAACCAAGGTATTTTTCAAAAATGCGTGGAATAATATAATGAGCACGATATTTATCAGCTATTTTAAAAATTCTTTGTCAGTTGTAAACTTAAATCACGTAAATATTCTATGTAAATAGATGTCAGACAGTTCATTCTAATAGAAAAAGTGATGTAAGAGAAATAAACAACTGAACTGCATATATTTTTCATTGAATACAAATGCATTCTGTTAGATTGTCTTGTAATTCGTGATATGCTCAAATCACATTTTACCGTAACTGAATTTTTTTGGGTTCCTTTTACGTTATGCAATCCTAAAAGAATATACTTTTATTACTTTATAAAAGCAAAGAACACAATCTTGCGATGGAAATGTCACTAAATAGCTGTTGGAGTTGTTCATTTGAACTTTCCGAAAGCTGTAAGTGTTACATTTTATCTGCAGAAACGTGAGAAATGCTTCTATGTAATCAAGTCATATCGCGTCTAGTGACAGGTTTATTTTTGGTATTGTGTGATGTCTGGGGTATTTATTTTGAGCATGAACTGTTTATATTTATTTCTGTAAAATTCACCCTTTTTCTAGGTTAAAATGGCTGAGTTAGCATGATTTCACAAAATTTGTGAAAATTACTCATTTTAAATAAAATAACTTGAAAATGCGCAACGGCTCAAAATTGAACCTTTCTGCGATAGGTTTTTGGGTTGTCTCCGTGTAATATAATGGCAATGGATGCCAATTTTTCACTTAAAAAAGTACTAAAAATCATTTTTAGAAGTCACTTCTTAAATATTTGCTTTTTGCGGTAAACATATCATCAAACTCAGTTTCAGATAGATTACTCAACCGATGTTGCTGTAAAATATCAACATTGAAATTTCGGAAGTGTAGACATTACAGGAATTCCAGTTTTTTTCAGATTTTTAGCTCTAAAAATGGGGGTGTGGGCATTACATGCGTGCAGGTAATACACGAGTTAATATGGTAGAAAAGTTGATAAAACTGTCAAGGCATGTTTCCTTGACCACTTGAAATGAACAATTCGTCAGGTACTTTATTGCCATCTCATTTTAAACCTTTTAACTAAAATTTTTAATTGGACTAACTGTAGGTGATATATATGGTGAATCCCTGTGAGTGTATTTAAATTTTATTATCTGGTAAATTATTTTTTCAGAATATGGAGAATAACTATTCAGAATGGATGCAGAAGACTTTACAAACGGAAAAGGAAGATTGGCAGAAAGGTGCAGCACCTCAAGGTGATGATCAGGAAGGCTATTTTCATACAGTCTCGCCTGTAATTATCTTCCAAATGGTTGACCAAAACCTGCAGGTTACACAAACCATCAAGTAAGGCATGCTCTTTTGTGAAGTTAAGGGGTTTATTTATTCCAGGTTTTGTTTTTTTACTGATGAATTAATCATAGACTTGGCAAAAGTTTACTAACCTTATCTCATTTTACTGTACAGGGTGTCTGAGATAGGGTGGACACATTTCAAACATTTATATTGAGAAAATGAACAAAGCTAGAAGAGTATAGTTTTCACCACATGAAACAGAAACTCAAAAAGTTTTTTTTCCACTTTTCCCCATTTTAATGCACTTCAACCTGAGGCCTCTCTTGTTGCTCACACAATGGCCATCCAGTATTCCAATGCCCGGAAAGCATTGCCATACATTTCATGTGGGATTCCTTCCACAGCGGTCTTTCAAATCTTTTAATGAAGAGACTTGTGTGTGGTTCACCTGGTCCTTTACATACCCCCAGAGGAAGAACTCCATGGGCCTTAAATCCAGCGATCTTGGAGGCCATGCGACAGGCCCGCCTCTTCTGGTCCTCCTTCCAGGAAAAGTTGTATCCAGAAATTCTGTAGAACAAGTAGCATATGTAAAACTTTCCAAGTTCCACTTTTGTGTGGTGAAAACCGTACTCTTGTAGCTTTATTTATTTTCTCACTAAAACTATTTTAAATGTGTCTACTCTTTCTCCGACACCCTGTATTTTCTACCAAGTAAGATGCGTGTAAATTGTAAGATGGATTTTTCAAAAAATATTGTTAGTGTATATTAGGGGTGCTCAAGTCATTGATCACCAACTCATTTTAGGTTGATCTCTGAAACTACTTTACCTCTCTCAAAAAACTTAATCCTCCATCTCGAGCTTTCTTCAACCTATTTCAAACCTTGATCTCCATGCAAGTATAAAGTGATAAGTGGATCCCAAGCAGTTTTTTTGAAGTTTTCCAACAAATTAGTTTCTACAGGGTATTCTTTCTGTTTTATTGTTTATCGATAATTTAATGAAGAAATAGTTTTACATTATAGTTGACATACGAATTCCCAATAGTGGTCTCTAATTGTTTTATTTCTTTAGTTTTTACTTTCATTCATTTTGATTTGTAATAGATATTACATAATAAAATCTCCTTAATATGTAATCATTTGTGGTATACAGGATAAATTTTATAGCTTGGCAGTCTTTTTAATAGGGAAAATCCATCGTGATGTATATGTAAATTTAACTTAGCTTTTCTTTTGATTTTTAATTTTAATTTCAGTTGTAAAATTAATAAAAACATATCATGTCTTCCAATAGCCAAGAATTGACATTCAAGGCACTCATTTTGAGCATGGACCAAGTGACTAAATATGGTTTAATGTATCGAGATGCTGTCATTGCCTTCAAATGCAGACATTTTGAAGATCGAAGCCAGGTGAGTTACAGTTAAAATGAGGTCTATATAGTGAATCAATGTTATTGTTTTTTGATGTTATGAAGATCCATGGACTTTCCCTGTTTGTCTAGTAAGTCAACGTAAGCTTCTTTTTTATGGCCTTGCAGCAGTATATACATAAAATGCCATATCATTATATATGCTGCG
This sequence comes from Tanypteryx hageni, assembly GCA_028673005.1. NCBI lineage: Eukaryota > Metazoa > Arthropoda > Insecta > Odonata > Petaluridae > Tanypteryx > Tanypteryx hageni. The sequence continues at coordinate 3,644,411 of CM054120.1, forward strand.
AGATAAAAATAGTAAAATTTCTGACTAGTAAAAATCAATAGGGTTAAATACTATGTTATAAACTGTTTGTTTAGTGCAAAGACCTCTTGGAATGCATCCCTTGCGCTAAGCGAGGCATACCTGTACTTATACTCTGTGATATATGGCAATTAAGGGTTAAAATAAAATTGTATGGTTATCATTAGGGTTTAATTTTAACAGATGTATGCATTGTCTTTCTGGATGTTTTACTCAGTTTACTTTGTAAAATTAGTTATGGTACTTTGCAGATAGGAAAGGTATATAATTTTTACTTTGTATCCAAACACAATCATCATACTTTTCTGCTTTCTGAGTATTTAATTATTTTATTTCTAGGTTCCTTATTTTACGCATTATGTTATCACAATTGTGAATAACTGCCTTGAATTTGTGGAGCTTGCACAGCAGATGAAGCAACATTATTGGAAAGCGGGATACCATGATAATGTTGGGGCTCAAAAGTTTGAAAACTTGTTGGGTACATTTCAGGTAAATGTATGTCAATAACTATTTAAAAATTAAACAGCTATCATCATTGATGATTCATTTATATATTGGCGATGTTTTTTAGAATCTATAATCTATGCTACACCACTGGTGTTGAAGCCAAAATGCGCCTCTGATGTTCCTAACCTTTTGTGGATATTGGATCTACTGATTTTATCAATTGCATTCCAGCCATAAGGAAAACTTGGTCATACTTTAATGGCTCAGGCTGATTATTATCAAACCACTCGTAAAAATTATTTTCTATGTAGCATTGAATGTTACATTGTTTTGGCTTAAATTTTAATAAACGTGAAGTGTATCTTTATTGTCATTCAAACAAAGTAATCAGATGTTTTATCCTGTCCATTCATAATTTTCACCTCACTATTAATCTATTCAATTATATTCCTCATATTCTATCATGGCTGCTTGATGCATATGAGGTAATTTTTTTATTATTTTAGTCTTGAAAACTCACAAGATTGTAATAAATATATATGCACATACATATATACACGTATATACTGTAGGTGCTCTCTATCCACTAAGGTTGCATTCCTTGAAAACTCCACAGATACCAAAACCAATGGCATGTGGGGAAAGGGGAGTTCTGTTCCTGACTCACAATTCTAAACATATTATCCAAAGAATAAAAATGTAAACTTATTGCAATAGAACATAGAAATGGTCCATGAGACATGATAATCTATGGTGAGCGTACATCCCGTTTTTAACTGGATCATCCCATTTTATAGTTGTGTCCTGTTGTCCCGATAAAGTTGAAACAGGATGCCAATTGTCCCGTTTTTCTGAGAGTGCCATTTAATATACAAAGTTACACAAAAAATTAATCCTACACATATCATGAAAGCTATAGATCAGACGTGGCCAAACTGCGGCTCTTTTAAATTTCCATTCAGTGGCATGTCAACATTTTTCTTTACAGAACACAATGACCTAGTGTGACTCGAGATGTGTTTGGGATGCCTAATGGACATTCATTATATCCTAATTGCTTCGGATACAGGTTGTTTTACTGTTCCTAAATATATAAGCACAGAATGTGTCATGTGGCTCTCGAACTTCTGAAAATCATCATATGCATCTCCATGGGCCACCCCTGCTGTAGATTGAGACAAGCTTTTCGTTGAATACCACCATACATCAGTAAAAGCAAAATTGCTGAATGGAACTTGACTTGAACCGTTTCCTCATTGGAAACATCAAAGCAATGATAGTGACAAAAGCTCATTTTCGGGAACTTTTGTGCAACAACTTTTACAATTTGCTTTCAAACAACCCCAAATTACTGCAAGAAATATCTTCGTCTGCAAAGTACAAAATATCTGCGCAAGAGGATAAATTATCAACTCGCATACCAGCTTCAGAACCAACTCCTTTAACATCAGCTGCAAATTAATTGCAAATAATACTTAACCTCTTTAAATAATGAACTAAGAAATCCAGTCATGCTCCACTAATATGAAGTATTTATGACTGACTGCAATGCTATTTTTAACCAACTTTCAGAGTAGGTAGAAGATTTAAATTTGGTAGGAACGTTTGATTCTTATAGCAAAAGCCATTTACGAAACAAATCCCCAAAAAATATCCGGGTTTGACTCCAGTAGATAATTTCTATTTCCCATAAGTTATCATCTAAAAATCTATTTTTCAATTTACAGGTTTGTACTTTTTTACAAATTAAAATTAGAAAGAATAGACCTACAATCATCGAACCTTGACTGTTTTAAAGAAAAATATCATTTCTTATTCTTATCATCACATTTAGCCTATGATTCGAAATCGCTCAAGTTCTATGTTTAAATCATATACAGTAAAACCCCATATTTACGTTATCGGAATGTACGTTTTCCTGCTATTTGTTTTATTTGGGTCCTGTCAATTTTCCTATGATTCTAGTGTAAGTAAAACCCTATATTTACATTATTTCATTTTAAGTCTTCCTGCTATTTGCGCCATATTACGTTAGAATTTCTGATTTTTAAAAAGAATTTAGCATGTGATTCCCAACAGTTTTTAACATTATTCGGCTTTGCTTTGCAAAAAATCTGAACTCTTTTGGACGAAGATTTCGAAAACGGTGGCCGAGTAGGAACAGCACCCCTTGAGGCAGAAATATAAACTCTTTCTTTTCAAAACAGCACTCGCTTTAGCAGATGCTACGATGCAACTCAGGCAACTTAGAGATGGAAATACGTATGAACTCTTTTGAGTGAAAACTTCAAAACCTCATATGTAAATCACACTAGCAGAGCATAAACAGCGCACTTAGATACAGAAATACTATTTATGCTATTTACTCTTTGAATCAAGTATAAATGCTATTGAAAAGATGTTCAAGTTTGGCGCTATCATGTTTTTACCCTTTCCACTTAAATTCTGCCCCTTGTCAGAGATCTCCCTACTTATGATTTGGTTTGTAAACAATGTACAGAAAAAAACAAGTTTAAAAAATTAAAATGAAAAAATACAAGTAATTTTTGGCAGATTTTTATCCAAACACTGCCTCACCCTGTAGTCAAAACAGATAAATATTCATAAATAGAAAAATAATTTTCATCGAACTCTCCTAGATTGTCTTGCTCTGATCTCCTTTTAGTATTCATTGGTCTGCCAAGGCTCTTCTATTTGAATGACAAAAAAGTGAAATAAGATTGTAAGAAAAGGCATAACGTCACTACTGAGGTTACTGCAAATATGAAAAACGACAAACGGTAAGATAAACATGTATTATTTTAGTAAGAGGAAAATAGAAGAAAGAAAAAGAATTTTTTCACAAAACTACAGATACGTGTTCTGTTACAAAAGTTCCTCTGGTGGTGCAATATTTTGTTTAAGGATGCCTCATCTGCCTGTGTGTCATAGCTAATACAGTGGGTCCCCTGTATTCATGGATTCAGTATTTGTCATTTCACTTACTTGTCATTCATGTATTATGGAACAAAGTTTTGTATCTGTGGTTTTTCATTTCGCTTATTCCTCACTTGGACTACTTGCCATGGCAGAGTAAGAAGTTGACACACTCACTACTTGTTCAACAGTGACTGCCTCATTAAACTCGTTTTATTTTATTTTTTGACCTATTTTGTTTATTTTTTGCTATTGATAATGAATATACTATATTGGTAATTACTTTTTTATTCGTTGTAACTAGCATAAGGAAGTGAACTAACACATCATCTTCTGTGTGTTATTACATACCAGCATCATGTGATTTGTTTTGAAATTATGTCATTAACATCATATCCAAGATTCTCGTGAGTTTTATTGCACAATATCTGTGTTTATTTTTGTCATCATGTTTTCCATTCATAGTTATGAAATTTTAAGTTATTTTCATTTATAGTAAGATTAGGCAATATTCAGTTTACGTACTGTCCTGTATATTAACCTTTTCACAACCGGAACGCCCATAAACAGACTTGTTTTCTCAGTTTGGATGTTATAGGTTACAGTGGCAATGACTTAAACCTAATCTCCCTTATCACATGAAATCTTATGAAAGAAAATTCTCCTTTTTTCGTCACATGAGTGATTTTAGTGGCGGATCAGAGCATAACTCTCCCTTGTTTAATTTATTTTTAGGGGGAAAATTTCCCCGGTATTCATGGACATTTTCTGGTACATAACCCCTCGAATAATGGAAACCCACTGCACATTATTTTGTTATTTCACGTGAGCTTAGGAATTACATTATATTGTATAACTAATCTTTAATTGGTTATCTGAGTATGTTACATACTCTTTGTCTTTGTAAACAACTTAAGTGCAGATACCTGCATTAAAATTTGCATAAAAATGTAGGTGCATCTTATCAGCTAACAAATACAGTAGTTCACCTGCATTTATTCATCCTATATCCTCTAGTAATCAGTATGTGTTTGTTTTTTAAAAGTTGAAATAAGCTATCAATGTATAGATTTAATTTACAATAAACCTCATTATAAGTGGTTTTTGACTTAGTTTCCTTAATTGAAAGAAGTAATTACTGATAATTTTTTAAATCCAAATAGAATCTGAGGGATGAAGTGGTCCTGTTTTTGCTGGAGGAAGCATTTTTAGATTTGGAGCCACATTTCCAGAATCTAATCACTCAAAAATGGATGAGTAGCAGTCATCCAGTTGATACAATCTGTGTTACTCTCGAAGACTACTTTCAAGACTACATTCATCTTCGTGCTCGCAATTTTGATCATGTAATATCAGAAGCGCAGAACTTAGTTGCTAAGAAATATATTCATGCTATGTTACAAAGAAAGATAACTTTCAAGAATTATGAAGATAGAAGAGACTCGGGTTTAAAAATAATCAAAGAATCTGAACAAATGAAGGAGCTTTTCATTCGAGTAGCTCCTAAAGTTGCAAAATTTGATTCACCATTTGACATAATTAGAAATCTTGCAGAAGTTTTAAAGAGTGAGGATCCGGAAATATTGTTCTTGGACCTTCATGGACTTGTTGATAAATATCCAGATGTAACTCCTGAGCAACTTACCCAGTTGTTAAGTTTGAGAGGTGATATCTCAAGGTCTGATGCCCGAGAAAAAATCACCTTCATTATGAATGCTAATAAAAACAAAAGAAGAGATATAAAAAGTATATTTTCACTCCTTTAAAATTTTAAACTTTTGCATTTTATGTATTATATTATATATTTATCATACAGTTGAAGTCATTGCAGAATGATTCTGCATTTGTAATTACAGTGAGTACTGGCCATAGCATGAGGTAAATGTGAGAGGCTACTGGCTCAGGTGGGTTTTTTCCAAGGACGACATTACAGCATTGTCACTGCTGATCTGTACATATTTGGTGTGATATGGGGTAGCATTTTTTATTTACATCTAAAGTAGTGGGTTACTATGTCATGGCCCCTGCATATTGTAAGGCATTAAATGTAATTATGAAAGTGTAATCTTCATTTTCCCATATTTTGATTTCTTGTTTTGAGGTCATACTTCATACTTTTACATTTATTTATTCAACACTTAAAGTGGCTGAATATTGTGGTTCTCATAAAATAATCATCGTAAAAACTATATGAGTAGTTTAATATAACTCATATGGGCCTCAGCATGATACTCGGATAAATATGTAGTTAACATTGCAATAATTAGTGCAGTTATTTTGTCTTTTTGTTGTTTCAACACTTTATTGCCTAGAAAGATTATAATTTATTTTAATTTTTCTTTATTGAGTTTTTGTATTATATTGTTAATATTGGCAATTTTGTTTGACATGAAAATGTAAAAATAAAGAGCTGGTAATAATGCCTTATTTTTTTATTCTCTGTAATGAAAAGTAATGACTTGCCATGAATTGCATGTTGGGAGAAATAATATTAAAGATTGAGTAGATGATATGGGTTTGGGAGAGGGAATTTTCAACTTTCCAATGTACACTGTTTATCTGACTGAATTATCTTATGCTATAACGTGGAGTACACTTAATGACTTCTTAACTTCAATGATTTTTTTAAGTGATTTAAATCTCATGGCAAAGTTTGAAAAAGTTAGCTCTCTTTCAATTTACATTCAAAGCACCAGGTATTCTTGAACTTAATTGAACAGATATTGTATCTCGTGATGAAGTGATTCATGTTGAGAGCAAAGCAAATGGGTACTAAAGAAAAATCTGTCACAAATACTATATCACATTCATATACTATGCTTTTGCAAAATGGGAACTGAAATCAACTAAATACAGTCGAGTCCTGATTATCTGAGGTTGATGGGACCACACCAACCTCAGATAATAAAAAACTCTAATAATACCAAATGTTTCCCATATTGGGAAAATACAATATATGATTAATGAGAGCCGTCAGATATTTTCCTGAAATCTATATTCAATATGTAGGCCTATATGTAGCCACTTTGATACGCTTTTTTCAAATATGGTACTTTTCAATTTCAAAATGATACTTGGCTACTTTTTCTCATACGCTTCGGATAATCAAGATTCTACTGTAGTAGGTAATAGTGGTTTTCAACATGTTTGCAGTAAAAATTTCATTTATATAAAATTTCTGAGTAAATCTAGTAATTAATCTCTTTTACCTAGATGTAACACAAATTTACCTGCCAACAAGCACTGGAAAGGTTAGAAAATATATAAAATAGTGAATTAAAGGCTAACTTAGATCAGGGGTAAGCAAACTATGACCTGCAGGACATCTCAGACCGGCAATGCTTTTATGAAAGCGAACCATGATAATATATAAAACATAATCTCACATTTGGTAGTTAAAATTACGACCTGGAAAACTTGATATAGTGAAGCTATGGTGCTAACAATTAATTAATTCATCATTTTTACTAAGAAGACCCTTCGCATTCTCTCAAATAACTAATGTGGCCAGCCTAATTATTTTCATCTGATAATGTGGCCCGCCTAAGCACCCACAACTGTAAAATGTTTGTCCACCCTTGGCTTAGATTAATACCTATATACAAATATATTCTTAATTATAGTCATGCTTTGTTTAACGCATGTTTATTTACCGTAACTTTGGTATAGTGCAATTGTCATATTGGAACAAATTTTTATTTTTTTTAAAATGAAGGATAGATACAGTAATGTAAAATTAAAATATGGCACACAGCGCGCATTTTTGCAGGTTTTGTTTTTGTTTACTTTTGCGCTAGCCATTGTCATCCGATGTCTTTAGTTTTAACTTCATCAGTTCGATTGTCATGCGCCATAGTTATTTTGTTTCATTTCTAGTGCAAAATAAATATTTAGCGTTAAATAGCGGGGACGGACAAATGATTCTTAATTGGGCCAGACGTAACATTCTAACTGGACCTAACATCCGAGTCATCCGGTAGCGCAAGGGATATCACAGATTAAAATGCAAATTATAAAATGATAGGCAAAAATAATTTATATTGTAGCGGGCGGCCTCTAATATGGTGCTGCCACCACCTGAGTTTTGTCGGAGGCTCAGGACCTCACGAGGGTTCTTGCCCAGGGGCAATAAAAGAGAGCTTCACCGAAAATGAGCTTTATTTCTAGTCCAGATGGGACCATGTCAAGAGGGAGGGCTTACAATTATAATAGTTATGTGTTCTGCTGGTCCTGGAGCTTCCGAGAAGTGGAGATGGCCACGAGCTGACGGGGACATGGCTTTGCACCCGCTCCCAAATCCGAACTGCCCTTTTGGGGCTAAACGAGCCCCTTTTATACTAGGATTTTGGAGAGAAAATAGAGGGATGAGGGAAGGAACTATGTCCTCTCGCCAGGTGAGGAATGAGGGTCGGCATGAGGCTGATGCAAGGAGTCTTCTTCCTGCATAAGAACAGACTCTGTGCTCTTCCTAGGTGAGGGATGGGGAGGGTAAGGAAAGGGAACTGAGGCCTTTGCGCTTCCTTCTGGTCAAGCAAAAGAAACAGTATTTTTTGGGAAAATCGGAAATGAGAATGGAAGGAGGAGTGGGAGACTGGAAGGAGTAGCGAGCGGGACATATGCACTTGCGCTGCGGGACCTTTGCCCTCCCCGTAGCAGGGATAGCTTAGGCGCACTGCCTCTTAGATCTGGGGGAAGTGGGAGGGGGGGAAGAGAAGGCTCTCTTTTATCGTCAACTCGGAAACCGCCTCCATTCCTGTTTTCAGAAAGATACCGTTGGACCTCTCCGTTGTTTTTGAATGGAACTTTCCTTCTGGAAATATTCCCGCGTCATCTTACATACTACGATGGGAATCAACAACATCGGAAACAGTGGCGGCTCGTAGCTAAAATTAGTGGGGGTGCTGCTCCAGAAAATTTTTAGCCTTTGTTTTAAAATTGTGTAAAAGGAAAAAAACATGTATAAAAAGAAAATTTATTCAGGAACTTGATAAAATCTTAACAAAAAAAACCAAACATTTTTTACTTACTTTAACTTAAATTGTTACAGTTCAAGCTTGATCTATTCATTTAAAAATGAAATCCATTCTTCTTGTTTTAATTTGCGCAAAAAGTTCAATAATTTTCTCTTTGATCTCTGGATGACAATTGAGGAAATTTTTCTCCATTGAAAGTACTGCAAGCGCATTTAGTCTTTCCGAATTCATAGTGCTTCTTAAAAAAGTTTTTATTCTTTTCAATGTTGAAAAGCAGCGCTCTGCCTCTGATGTAGTCATGGGAATTGTCAAGAGGATTTTTATCAGTTTCGTAATTTCACTAAAAACATCATCTAGATTATTTTCCAAGATAAATTTCAGCAGCTCAATTAATTTGCAATATTCATGAATATCAGTCCTACAATAGAATACTTTTAGTTCAGTTTCAAGCTTTTCTTTGTCAATCATGGGATAAGCTTCAGTGGTCAGTACTATCTCTTTTGTGGGATGTTCATTCTTAAATCTAGTGAAGCATTTCTTGTTGAACAATTTAGCAGCTACTAAGTGTTTAGTGGAAGAATACCTGTCCATTATATCAACACATATATAGTCACACACTTCCTTAGCTTCTGCCATGAGTGTCTTTGAAGGATTCTCACAGTACTTTGAGTTTCTCAATTCTAAAATAGCAGTTTTGAAATTTGTTATATATTCATTAACTTTTAACACACTAATTTCTCGAGATTGCATTTGGTTGTAAATTATTTCAACATGAGGCATAATCTGATGAAAAAGCTCTAACCAAAACTTGAAATTATCATCATTCAGGTATTTTAAAATTCCTGTTGCTTCTGCAAAGGTTTGATCTGCATTTGATGTTGACTGAATTTCAGTAAGGCAGTTTTTTAAAGGTTGCAAATTTTCATGAACTCTGTTTATGGTCCGTATGTTGAAATTCCACCTTGTAGAGGATGAACGTGGAATGCTGACGTCCATATGTTTCTTGAGAATGGACACACGTTGTGGTGATCTTGAGAAGAATGTTGGAATAGCCAGAATGTTAGAGAAAAATATTCTTGCGTTTCATGTAATACTTGCTGCATTTCTCATTATTAAATTAAGTTGATGTGCATAACAGTGAATGAAATGTGCATTACTATAAACTGCTTTTATTTTTGCTTGAACTCCTGCTTTTTTGCCTTTCATGACATTTGCACCATCAAATGTCTGAGCTATCAGTTTTTGTCCATTTCCTTGAAGGATTATGTCCAATTGTTCTAAAATACGTTTTGATATGCCATCTGCAGTTTGATTTTCTGGAATAAAGAATCCCCAAAAACGCTCAAATATTTCTTCATTCAATACGTACCGTAGAACAAGGACCATTTGATTGTGTTCCAAAACATCTGTTGTGTCATCAGCTACAAAGGAAGCTTTTCTAATTTCCATCCTTATCTCCTCATGGTATATTTGTAGCAGGCAGTCAAGTATCTCATTCTGAATGGTCTTAGAAACACCTTTGAAGACTGCACTGGTTTCTAAGTGATTCTTCAAATCTGAATCTAATTTAGATGCAAAATTTACTAATCCTCAAAATACTCCTGGATTTACTGAATCGTCTTTTTCATCATGTCCACGTAAGGGAGTTTCAAAGTTTCCACAAAAGTAAATGCAGTCTATTATTTTGGACAAAATTTCACGGTTCTTTTTAACTTTTATATTATGCTCATTGATTGAAAGTCTGTATGCCTCACTAGGTTTCTCCTTAATACTTACAGTTCCTAAAAGTGACAGTGAAACAACATTATCAACGTGCTTCTTTGACTTCTCATGCTTTTCAGTTTTTTCTTTCATTTTGTTTATATTTCTAAAACCATCTTTTGTCCACGGTACATCACCTCCAAACAGCAAACACGGGAAGCAAAACAGTGCATTTTTTACTTCACAGCTGCAAAGCCAACTTTTCCATTGGTACCATTCAGAATTAAAGCTACGAATATATTTCTTGTTGTTGCTTTTGCCTGGCTGACAAATAAGAATATCAGGTGTTGAACGGCCTCTTTTCTTAACTGTAACTTTCTCATGGAGAGATAGCTGTGAAAACTTAAGCTGTTGAAGTTCACTTACAGTCACAGAACTTATTTCTTGGGGATGCAAGGCCATGGTTAAAGTTTTCTGTTAAATAAAAGAACTGAAAAAAAATGAATCAAATAGAATAGCTGGAAGCAGAATAATAATCTAATTCTACACTCTTCTACACTTTATCACATTCAAGAATATGGTACACGGTTTTTAAGCACAACACACGCTGAGTAAAACAAAACTTCCTTCCACCATCACGCCAGAGCCGGCACTGCGAGAGCAACAGTGCTCTCTCTACCTGGCAGTCCCGCCTTCCTCCCCACCCCGCCTCCTATGTGCGCATGTGCACAACAGTCAAACACCACGTCGCTGGCACTGTGAAGCGCACAGTTCCATACAAAGATTTTTGTATCTTTTTCATAAACTGGGGGATGGCTACTGAAGTACTGACATTAAGCTTAAGGAATATATATTGTACTACAACAATAAAGAAAGAATTAAAGAAAAAAGGACTCATTATATTAAATGTTATCGATAATATCAAGTGGAAATAGGGGGTGCTGCAGTTCTGCAGTGCCTATACACGAGCCGCCTCTGATCGGAAAATTCCCTCCATATTAAACAGATCCCGGGCTATTACAATATTTAACCCTAGGATTATGGATTGGGTCCAATGGACCCGGTCATCAGGTTTGGGAGGTTGTTTCTCTCGCGTATTCACATGAAAATTAATGGGACTTTATGACTTTTCCTATCTGTCTTGCATTTATAATATCCAGAAGTCAATAATGTGGTTTATTTATTTTTGTTGTTATAACGAAAAGTTACATAATTAACTAACTGCCAATGGACCCTGTCATACATTTTATCTTATAATGAGTATATTCTTTCCCCCTATTTGTTATATCTACGTCATATGTGTTTCCATTGAAAATAGGAATACTTTGTGTGAGAATATTCGTTTCTCGAAATAAAAAAGAGGAATGGTCGTCCGATTCAATAATTCAAGAAAGAGGTAGGATACCAGGGCATAACATTTTGCGTCTGAACCCCGGTCCATCTCGCTATGCCGTAAGAAATGTTGATTCGGTTTCTTCTGCATTTTTGCTATTCTTGCGTCAAAATATCCTTGAAATTATATGAAAATGGACAAATAGTGAGGGCATTGTGGTCTACCAAGCGAGGTGGAAAGAAATTGGTGACACTGAACTAAAAAAGTTTCTGGGTTGCTAATACTGATAGGAGTATACAAATCCAAAAATGAAAATATTTCACAGCTTTGGAGTAAACTAGATGGCCACCCAATTTTCAATAGTATAATGAGTAGGGATAGATTTCGGATGATTCTGAGGGTTCTCCGCTTTGACAATGCAGCAGAAAGAAGAGTGAACAGGGAGGAAGATAAGCTGCAACCTATCAGAAATTTTTGAAGCTTGGAATAAAAACCAAAAAGATGTTGACTGTTGACGAACAGTTACTAACTTTCCGTGGACGCTGCTCATTTAGGCACTTCCTACAGTCAAAACCTGGGAAGTATGGGATTAGAATTTGGGCAATATGTGACAGTAATACTTTTTATACATGGAAGATGCAAGTATATACAGGTAAAGATCCAGGGCATAGGAGAGAAAATGAAGGGGAGAGAGTAGTGATGGATATGATTGAGGGATTCGAAAACTCCAGGCGAAACATCAAATGCGATAATTTTTTCATAAGTTTATCTTTGGGCAGCCAATTGCTATCCAAGCGCTTGACAATTGTAGGGACAATTAGGAAAAATATAGCTGAACTTCCACATGAGTATACAGCAGTGAAAGGCAGAGCACCTAAGAGTACCTTGTTTGGATTTCAGAAAGATCCGATGTTTTTGTCATACTGTCCCAAAAAAGGCAAAAAAGTCACTTTACTAAGCACAATGCATAATCAACTAAACATTGACCAAACCTCTGAAAATAAAAAACCTCAAGTAATTATGTACTATAATAGCACAAAAGGTGGTGTAGATAGATAGATAGATAGATAATCGTCTTTATTCGGGCGAAATTTAGACCATAAGGTCCATTCTTACATTTAACCCTCAAGTGTAGACACTTGATAAAATGGTACGCAGCTATAGTTGCAAAAGAAGGACTCGAAGATGGCCTTTAGCGATTTTTTATAACATGATTGATGTTAGTGCTATCAATGCTTATATAGTTTGGGATCAGTTGAAGAAACAAAACCTCCCAAATAAATTATATAAATGCCGCAGTTTTCTTATCCATCTTGGAAAAGAACTAGCCGGGATCAGTCAAAATGATAGTGCATCTTACCTACACATTCAACATCCTAAAGGGGAAGGGAGGACTTTGGGAAAGAAGAAATGCCTACCATCAAGTGATTTTGGTGAAACAATTAAGAAGAAGGATAGATGTTCTATTTGTGACTATAAAAAGACAGAGACTCGTACAACTTGTTCAAGATGCAACAAAAATGTATGCCAGGAACATTCCAAAATTATCTGTAAGCAATGCCTGTAATTTCAAAAAGTGATTTTTTTACATTTAAGTCTGTAAAATTGTAAGGAAGAAAAATAAAACAATGATTTCATGAAAATAATGATGTTACTTCACATTCAGCATAATATAAAATGCTTATTTCATACATATGGGATTGTAGTACAAACCGCTTGAATAAAAAGTTCTTTCACAATTGCTGCCTTTTAATTTCCCTCTACTGCAATAACTATTTACTAAACAACAATTAAATAACAACGATGATATGTATATATTGTCAATTTATATGAAGTAAGAGATTGTTTAAAAATGCGGACAAAATTAATAAAGAAAGCTTTTTAATTGAACAAAAACGAGGGTGTGGGTCCATTGGACCCAGTCAGTAAACAACGCGACTTTTTTTCTCAGTAGTCCTAGGGTTAAAAAACTAAGAAAGCAAATCGTCATTGTCCATGATAACATTACATACCTTTATCGTTTAATTACAACAATACAAAATATTAATTATTATGAACACGGTTTCGCCTTTTCCAGTAGTCGGTACATTTCAGGAACAAATGGAGGTAGGAGAAAGAAACATACACCAATGGATGCGTAATTTAATAATGTATATATTGCAGACATTTTTTTATCTTCTACACAATGCAGGTTTTTAGTAATGTCCTTTTACATTTTGTTGAATTTCGAGCTCGGCCGGCGGCGCACTCGAAAAATCCCCAAAAAATATTTTTGTTGAGAAGAAGAAAGAAACTTGGAACAACGCAAAATAACTAAAAAAAACAACAGTTAATTGCATCTATCTTCGCCGTTTTTCTATGGTTTTTTATCCAGAAAAAATTGTTAACTTCTTTGGCGAAAATCCAACGCGTATTCGACATTTTGGAAAAGCATACATCTCAAAAACCGCGGGGGATAAGTGAACAAAATACACCGTCGATTGCGTCATTTTCACGCTCTGTTAGCACGAGTATCGCCTATTATTTATAACGCGTTGTTATTGCATAATCGGCGGCGACGTGCTATGTCGACCTCCGAGCGAAGTCGGTAGCGCATCAGCCATCGTAGATTAAAACAATATTCAATCCAAAACGAAATTTTTAGCAAAACGTGAAAAAAAAATTAACGCCGTGTTTCGTAATGTTTTTCGAGGAATTTTCAACGCTTTTCAATTATTGGACGAAATGGAAGAGAAAGTTGAAATTTGGTTAGGCGAAATTGTGAAAACAGTAATTCTAATCGCTGCCCATACTATCGACGTAAAATATAATGACTTATAATGATGTAATTGTCAATTTTTTTCATGTACGTACTAAAAGGCAGATGCTAACACCGAAAGCCAAACACAAGATATCCTAACCTTTCAGCGTAACACATATACTATTGTCTAATGATGATTATTGTTAATACAGGACTATCTGAGTCACAAAACTTGAAACACGAAAATTTAGATGCAAGGCGATTACCAGAAATTTTGGAAATTCCAGGTGGATGCCTTAAGTTCATGGAAAATAAGAAATATTCCACAAGAACTCTTGCAATTTATTATTTTATTTAATATAAAATTGTGGTGTAGTGGTAATGGTTTTGGCCTGCTATGCTAAGCAGCATTGGTTCCAGGGCATTACAGAGGCCTTGGGGTGCACTGATTTATTAGAATACAACCTGAGGTTAACCGATAACGAACCGGTCAGATCACCGCCCTTCCAATGTAATCCCGCGAAAATGCGGGAATTGAAGGAACAAGTCGACAAGCTCTTGCGAGAAAAAATTATCGTCGAGTCCGAGTCGCCGTACGCGAGTCCGGCGTTTCTAATACCAAAAAAAGGAAAAACCTCGCGATTGGTGGTAGATTACCGACGCCTTAACCGTAAGGTGAGTTTGGATGCCTTCCCATTGCCTACGGTGGAGAACGCGCTAATGTACTTTGGGAAAGCGAAATATTTTACTATTTTAGACTTGAATTCCGCCTACCATCAAATCCCTCTGTCTCCGGACAGTAGAAGAGCGACGGCGTTTATTACTCCATTTGGACTATATGAATACAACAGGCTGCCGTTCGGAATTTGTACGGGGGGCCAAACCCTATCTAGGTTGATAGACAAAATATTTATTGGCATCAAATACGAATTCGTCTGGAACTATTTCGACGATGTCGTCGTGTTTAGTGAGACCTTTGAAGAGCATTTGGCGCGTTTAGAGGAGGTTTTAACAAGTATAAAAGGGCCAAAGTTACGGTAAACCCGGGAAAGATATCCGTTGCTCTAAGGGAAATTAGGTACTTGGGTTATATAGTTTCGAGTAAGGGCATTAAGATAGATCCCGAGAGAGCGTCGACGATTAATAGTTTTCCTACGCCTTGCAGCCTAAAGCTGCTAAACGTTTTTTAGGCATGTGCTCTTATTATGCGCGTTTTATTCCCGCCTTCTCGGAAATAGCGGCGCCTCTACGCCGTTTTTTTTAAGACTTCTCACGATTCATTAAAAATAGTTCACTTTCTCCTTCAATTTCCATCCTTTCTTCTCCCTTCTATTTCTCTTTTCCTCTTTTCTCCCCTTCTCCCTTCCTTTCTTTCCCCCCTCTCTTTTCCTCTATCCTTCTCCCATTCTTTCTCTTCCTCCATCACTCTCTTTCCCTCCTTCCTTTACCCTTCCTTTCTTTTCCTCCCTCCCTCTCATTCACTTCTTCCTTCTCCCATCCTTTTTATTCCTTCCTTCTCTTTTCCTCCTTCAATCTTCCTTCCTTTTTCTTCCTCCCTCCCTTCTCTTTCCCTCCTTCCTTCTTCCATCCTTTCTCTTACTCCTTCCCTCTCTTTTCCTTCTTCCTTCTCCCTTCATTTCTCTTCCTCCCTCCATCTCTTTCCCTTCATCCTTCTTCCTTCCTTTATCTTTCTCCCTCTTATTTCCCTCCATCCTTCTACCTCCTTTCTCTTCTTCCCTCCTTTTTTCCTTCATCCACTTCCATCCTTTCTCTTCCTCCCTTCTCTTTTCCTCCTTCCATCTCCCTTCCTCTCTTCCTGCCTCTCTTTTCCGACTTCCTTCTCCCATCCTTTCTCTTCCTTCCTTCCTCTCTTTCTCTCCTTCAATCTTCCTTCCTTTCTCTTCCTCCCTACCTCTCTTTCTATACTTCCTTCTACCATCCTTTCTCTTCCTCCCTCTGTCTTTCCCTCCTTCCTTCATCCTTTCTTTCTCATCATCTCTCCCTGTCTTTCCTTCCTTTCTTCTCCCTTACTTTCTCTTCCTACATTCTCTTTCCCTCCTTCCTTCTCCAATCTTTTCTCTTCCTCCCTCCCTCTCTTTCCCTCCTTCCTTCTCCCTTCCTTAATCTTTCTCTCTCCTCTTTCCCTTCTTCCTTCTGGCATCCTTTTTCTTCCTTTCTCCCTCTCTTTTCCTCCTTCCATCCCCCTTCCTATCTCTTCCTCCCTTCCTCTCTTTTCCAACTTCCTTCTCCCATCCTTTCTCTTCCTCCCTCCTCTTTCTCTCCTTCCTTCAACCTTTATTTCTCTTCCTCCCTCCCTCTCTTTCCCTCCATCCTTCTTCCTTTTTTCTCCTACTCATTTCTCTTTCCTTCTTTCTCCCTTCCTTTCTCTTCTTTCCTCCCTCCCTCTCATTATTATTCAATCCCAAATAATACCGATCAACATAGCAAGTTCAACTATACCTTACTGTATAGTGGTATAAAATCTAGAATTTCTTATAGATTAAACCCTGTCTATGTCCCCAATGTTATAAATGTGTGTAGAATTGTAAACTCATGTCTTCATTCACTTAGAAAGTTAAGTAGCAGTACTCCAATTTCTCTAAAGAAGCATCTGGTAACTTCACTCATAATCTGCATTTTGACCATCTTGATATAGCTTATCAAGATTTATCTCAATAGTTGTCATTAAAGATTCAGAGAACACTTAATGCATGCATTACATTTATTTTTAATCTGAAGAAATCGACATCATTTCTGATTAACTGTTGAAACTAAACTGGTTAAATTTGGAGTCCCGATGATGCCTTCACTTGCTTTCCTTACTATACCAGTTGCTTGCATCTAACAATCCACAATATCCTTCCACTGAATTCACTGTAGATAACCGTAATACCAGATCGAGCCATAAACTCCTTATTCCTCATCACAGAACAGTAATTTTCAACAAGTCCTTCATTGTAACAGCTTGCAGACTATGGAACAAACATCCCCAAACAACAAAAAATTTCCACTCTCTCTCATCATTCAAACGACACTGCTATCACCTCTCTTATCCTTTAATAGGAACAGTTAAACATGCTTAAGGCTTCAATTTTTTTAAATCTTGATTTTGACTAAACAATACTTATTTTGCTTGATTTATACTTTCTTATTTTATTTTATTCATTTATTTGTTATTTTATTTTATTCATTTTTTCTTCTCCTCTATATTTTTTAGTGATAACAATGTTAATATATATTCATGTTGTCATTTTCATATGTTCATTCCTTCCGTGATCTATTTGTATTGTGCCAAATTTTCCCAGATGTATAGATTTATACTTTTCAAATACAGTTGAAGATCGTTTATCCGGAATGTCCGGGACTTGGCCTCTTCTGGATAAACGATATTTCCGCTGTTTAGATAGCTTAACTACATAAGAGCACAATCATAAAAAAAAGACGTTTAAGCACGTAATATGTATAATGCGTAATACGGAACTAAAGTAGGGTAAGAAATAAACGAGTTTAAAAAGAGTATATGTTTTAGAAAATCTTTAATTTAATGCAAACTTTTCATGCTATGAATTTGAGAACGTATGTATTAATTGTCGATTAAATATCGTCGTCAATTTTGCAGCAATGGAAGACGTAGTTGGGTATATCTGAAAACGGAAAAAAATAATATGTATGTTACAATGTAAGTTGACAAAAATATTCGTAATTACACAATTTGAAGTAGAGACACATAACTGGTTAATATTATTTTACTATCATGCAAATAGATTTCACTTCGGATACCATGCTGTGTCCGTACTCCCACACGATCTGGATGTAAGCCAATCTAATTCGCTCGTCAATATGCGATAAACACCCCAAAACAATTTTATAATGATCGGTCTACTCGTTCGTACATAAAATAATAACTATTTTATACTACATATATATAATAATCATTATTAACACTCTCGAAAGAAAATTCTCAATTTTCAAAGCCCATTCATTTTCGTAAAAACTGCAAAAAAGAATCATATTATAGAAGTAAAAATTGAAATTTTATTTACCTGGAAATCCTTGTTGATCTGCGGATGGGGATGTAGAGAATCACTTAACAGTAGGTTTGGTGGTAACAGCATCTGCAGAAACTGAAGGAAAGAATGATGAAACGGTTCTATTTAAAAAATCTGTCAGTGTCATCTGCTTGCACTTGCTATGTCCGTCTTTTTCAAATTTTTCTTTCAGCCTGTACATCTGGAGTACCTCCTGCTCAGTTGTAAAGGACCTTTGCTCCATGAACTTGATAAGATTATCACAACATACAATAGCCTCGGACATAGTCATTTTCTTCTCCTCGTCAACTAACACATCACTGTCCTCGCTGTCTTCACTCTCATTTAACGTGGGGCCAATAACAGCATCGATAATTTCACTGTCGGTAAAAGTTTGACAAATAGGAGCATATTTATCACATTCAATCCATCCCTCAATTTCATTATCCGTTAGGTCTGGGACAGCATTAATTCCCTTCGTATATTGCACAAATTCTACATTATCATCATTAAGTTCGGATGAATCAAATCCAAGAAAGTCGTCTGTGTCTCTGGAATCTTCATTAAATTTTGATTCTGGCAAAATATTATGCCAACACCGTTTTAAAACTGAGGGTGTTTTATTCCATGCACGTGAAATACACCACACCGCGTCCTTCAGTGTTACATCCTTTTTGAACCGTTCGTAGCTGAAAGACCCCTCAAAATTTTCAATTTTTCTCATTAATTCACTTCGATAATGGCATTTAAAATTTTAAATTATGCCTTGATCCATTGGTTGGATGATAGACGCACAATTTGGGGTAAATACGATACAAAAACATTCTCCTTGACGAGAGTTTCTACTGGAGGGTGAGCAGGGACTGTTGTCCAACAATAATAATATTTTTACATTTTCAGGTAAGCCAACCTTCTTGAAATGATCCCTTACCTCAGGTAAAAAATGACCATTTAACCACTCACCAAAAATGTCTTGTGTGATCCAAGCAAGTTTGTTTGCACGGTAAATCGCGGGGAAAATCTTTATGCCTTTGAAGGTTTTTCACTTTTTCCTATTACCATGAGCTTGCACTTGTGTGTGCCGGCAGAATTGGCACAAATCATTACAGTAAGTCTCTAATTGGAAATTTTTATCTTTCTGCGCCTTTATGTCATATATTGTAGATTGTCCTACACTATACTCCTGACGAAGTTGAGATACACTTACGCCGTGAACTATTTTTCTCAAAACCTCCACTTTTTGCTGGATAGTGAGATTCTGTCTTTTTCTCTTGCCGGCACTTGTTCCAGTCCCAACTTCTTCTGGATGCGTCTTCTTGGGTATTCTCTCCATTATTACGGTTGAGGGACGGGATGAATAAAATATTTGCAAAACTGCAGTTTACCACTTAAAACAAAAAAGTTTTAACACCTTGTAAACACACCTTTAACACATCTCACGCACGTGGTTAGAAAGCAACAAGCGGTGGTGGTGGCTTTCGGAACTAATATGGCAAATCGTTCATCAATTATGTATTAAATTGGCGCTATTGAAAAAATGGACCGTGATAAAATTCTTTTAGAATAATTCCGTTGCTTGGATGTTTCCGTTGTTTAGAATTCCGGATAAACGATCCTCTACTGTATTTATATTTTGTTCTAAATTTCACTTATTGGTGTCTTTAGTGAATATGAGTAGGTTTTACAGTTTTTTCACACATGCCCTTCTTTTGTGGGTGTTTTCCTGCAGTGGGTTACTTATGTGAATTTCATTGTCCAGCAGTCCTTATTTTTTCCCAAAAAATTACATCTTTTCCAATACTTATATTTTTATTGTTGCTTGTATTTACATAATTATCTATGTATTACTGTAAATGTCTCATGATGAGGGATTAGGTGGACCGTGGAACTTATTAGTCTCAATCTCACCCCAAATAAAGACCAAATCAATCAATCAATCAAAATCTTTCCCTACTTACTTCTCCCTTCCTATCCCTTCTTCCCTCTCTCTAGTTCCCTTTTTCCTCCTCCCTTCCTATACTTCCTCCCTCCCTCTATTTTCCTCTGTCTTCTCCCTTCCTTTCTCTCCATCCTGCCCTCTCCTGCCCTCTCCTTCCCTCTCCTTCCCTCCTTCCTTCTACCTTTATATCTCTTCCTCCCTTCCTTCTCCCCTCCATTTTATTCCTCCCATCTTCTCTTTCCCTCCTTACTTCTTCCTTTCTTTCTCTTCCTGCCTCTCTCTCCATCTGTCCTTCATTCCCCTCCATTTCTCTTCATCTCTCCTTCCCTCTCCATTTTTCGTCTCCCTTCCATTCTCTTCCCCTACCTCTCTTTCCCTCCTTCTCCCCTCTTCTTCTTTCTACCTCCTGTTTACATTCTTTCTTTGCCCTTTCTTTTTCTGTCTTCCTCACTCCCTTTCCCTCCATCCTTCTGTTTCCTTTCTTTTCTTCCCTCCCAATCATTCCTTCCATCCTCCCTTTCTCTTCCTCCTTACCTATTTCTCCCTCCATACATACCCTCATGTCACCTCCTCTCTCCTTTTCTTTCCTTTTCATTCTCCTTTCCTTTCTATTTCTCTCTCCCTCTCTTTCCCTCCTTCTCCCTTCTTTTCTCTTCCTCCATCCCTGACTTTCCCTCTGTCCTTCTCCCTCCATATCTCTTCTATCCTCCCTTTCCTTCCTTCTCCCTTACTTTTCCTACCTCGCTCTCTTTCTCTCCTTTCTACCTTACTTTTTCTTCTTCTCTCCTTCTATTTCCATCCTTCCTTCTCCCTTATTTTCTCTTCCTACCTCCCTCTCTTTCCCTACTTATTTTGCCCTTCCTTTCTCTTCCTCCCTTGCTCTTTCCTCCCTTCCTTCTCCCTTTCTTTCTCTTCTCCACCTCTTTCTCTTACCTCCTTCCTGCTCCCTTCCTTTCTCTTTGTTCCTCCCTCTATTTCTCTCCATCCTCATCCCTTCCCTTCTCTTCCTCCCACCATATCTTTCTCCTCTTTCTTCTCCTTCATTTCTCTTCCTTCCACCCTCTCTTACTCTTTATTCTACTACCTTTCTTTTTCTTTGTGCATCCCTCTCTTTCTCCGCTTCTTTCTACCTTTCATTCACTTCCTCCTACCTATATTTTTCTCCTTCCTTCTCCCTTTATTTTTCTTCTTACTTCCCTCTCTTTTCATCCTTCCTTCTCCCTTCCTTTCTTTTCTGCCCTACCTCTATTTCCCTCCTTTCTCCCTTCCTCTGTCTTCATTTCTCCTTACTTTTCCCTTCATCCTCCCTCCTTGTCTCTTCCCACTTCCCTCTATTTCCCTCCTTCATTCTCCCTTACTTTCTCTTTCTTCCTCCATATATTTCCCTCTCTCCCTCCCTCTTTTTCCCTCCTCCTTTTTCCCTTCCTTTCTCTTCCTCCAACCTACTCTTTCTCCCTCCATGTCTCTTCCTCCCTCCTTCTCATTCCCTCCTTTCCCCCTTCCTTTTTCTTCCTCCCACCCTCTTTCTCTCCTTCCTTCTACCTTCCTTTTCCTCTTCCATCCTTCTATTTCCCTCCTCTCTCCATTCCTTTCCCTTCATCCCACCCCCTCTTTCCCTCTTTCATTCTCCCTTCATGTCTCTTCTTCCCTCCCTCTCTTTCCCTCCTTTCTTCTCCCCTTTCACTTCTTCCCTCCCTCTTTCATTCCATCCTTTTACCTTCCTTTATTTTCTTTCCATTCTCCCTTTACCTTCACCCTTCTCTCTCCATGTCTATTCTTCCCTCCCTCTCTTTTCCTCCTTCATTGTTCCTCCATTTGTATTTTTCCCTCCTTCCTTCTTGCTTCCTTTCTTATCCTCCCCACCTTTCTGTCCCTCCTTCCCTTGTCCATTTCTCATCCTCACTCCCTTTCTTTTCCTCATTCCATCTACCTCAATTTTTCTTCCTCACTCCTCATTCTCTCCTCCTTTCTTTCTATTCCTTCATCTTTCTCTTTTCCTTTTCCTTCTCCCCTTCTTTTTCCTTTCTTCCTTTCATTCTCTTCCACCCTTCCTCTCATACCCTACTTCCATCTCCCTCCACATCTTCTCACAGTTTTTCTTTTCTTACATCCTTTTTCCTCCATTAATCTTTCTCCTTCCTATTTCCCTCCTTCCTTCCCCCTTTCTTTCTCTTCTCCTCCTCTTTCTCTTACCTCCTTCCTTCTCCCTTCCTTTCTCTTCATACCTCCATCTATTTCCCTCCATCCTCAGCCCTTCCCTTCTCTTCCTCCCAACATATCTTCTCTCTCCATTTTTTTCCCTACTTCCTTCTACCATTCTTACTCTTCCTCCCCCCCTTATTTCACACTTTCCTTCTCCCTTCCTTTCTCTTCCTCCCTCCCTCTTTTTCCCTACTTCCTTCTCTCATCCTATCTCACTCCATCTCTGTCTTTCCCTCCTTCCTTCTGCATTCCATTCTCTTCCTTGCTCGCTCTATATCCCTACTTCCTTCTCCCTTCCTTTCTATCTCTCCCTACCTATCTTTCCCTCCTTCCTTCTCGCTTCCTTTCTCTTCCTTTCTCCTCTTTACCTCCTACCTTCTCCCTTTCTTTCTCTTCCTCCCTCCCCCTCTTTCCCTCTTTTCTTCTCCATTTCATTCTCTTCCTCTCTCTTTCCTTCTCCATTCCTTTTTATTCCTCCCTCTCCATCTTTCCCTACTTTCTTCTCCCTTTCTTTCTCTTCCTCCCTCCATAACTTTCTCTCCTTTTATTCTCACATCCTTTCTCTTCCTCTATCCCTGTCTTTCTTGCCTTCCATATCCCTTCATTTCTCTTCCTCTCTCATTCTCTGTCCTTCCTTCCTTCTCCATTCTTTTCTCTTCCTCACTCCTACTCTTTCCCTCCTTTCTTGTCCCTTTCTTACTCTTTCTCTCCTTCTTTCTCCATTCCTTTCTATTCCTTCCTTCCCCTCTTTCTCTCGATAAATGTGACAACTTACTTTATACCCGAATCTAAGATGACCCCTGATTTTCGCAAGCTGAAACTCAGAAAAAACCAAAGACCCTCATCTTGGATTTGGGTAAATACAGTAATTGAGATAGCAAAGGTAGTTATTTCATTGCAGGTTGGCAATCCAGTATCTTTATATGAAATTGATGTCTTTTTATTTGAACTTCACTCCGCTGAGAAATATCGCTGATCAGGCAATTTTAGTTTCATTCTTTTCCCATTATCTCGCAGATGAAAAAATACAGTACAGAGGATAACTATGGTTTAGCCAGTAGAATTTCTTTCCAAGACTGAAATCACGAAAATGTGCTATTGTTTTATATTAAATCTTACTGTCACTTCTGCTGCTAAGAATGCACCGTAATTCCATTGCTAAGCAAATGTTGCAATCCCAAGATTTTCTTGATGTGTTCGAACATGAATTTTTAAGAATGAATATCCAAACAACCATGGGCCTTCAAAAATATAGTCCCTACAGCACTGTCAGTTTGGTATAACAGCCAAAAAAATGCATGGATCATCTCTGAAATTTTTTGAAGCTGGTTTTTTAGTAAATTCCCTAGAGTAACAAATTCCAATCACTCACTACTTTAAAAAATGAACTTTTATTCGCAAAATTATTATAAATGCTATTTTTGTTTGTGATATTGTTTTGAATTTGATGGTCGTATTATGTTTTCATTTGAATTAGTAATACACTGAGTTTATAGGAATTTGTACCTGTTTTTATTAGTATTCCATATTATCTGACATTTTCATCATCTTTTGTCCCATTTAGTTTGAATAATCAGGGTTCTACTGTATCTATAAAAGTTAATATTGTAAAATATATTTTGTTTGTAAAAAATTTTCTCAAAACCCATTATTTTGTGAGGATGTTGCTGAAAGTGGATAGCAAATGAGTAGATATAAGTAATGAAGTTAGATTTTTTGTTATCATAAGAAAGCAAGTAGTGAGAAATTAAAAATAGGCACATGGAATGTTAGGACTATGAATTCAGGGGGTAAACTAGAGAACTTAAAAAGGGAAATGAGAAGAAATAATGTAGGTATAGTAGGCCTTAGTGAAGTTCGGTGGGAAGGAGAAGGCGAGATAAATTCAGACGAATTTAAGATTATTTACTCGGGAGGGGAGAAAAAGGAAAGGGGAGTGGGGATTATAATGAGAAAAGAGATAGCTGAAAGAATTAGCAAGGTAGTGACAGTTAATGATAGATTAATAGCCGTAAAACTTCAGATGGAGCCAGTGGAAATGCTTATAATTCAAGTGTATATGCCAACAACTAATGCTGGCGACGACGAAGTAGATGAAATCTATGAACAGATTATGGAGATATAGGAGGAGGAGGGAAAAGGAAGGATCACCGCCATAGTAATGGGAGATTGGAACAGTGTAGTCGGAGAGGGACAGGAAGATAACATAGTGGGAAAATATGGACTAGGGAAGAGAAATGAAAGAGGGGATAAACTTGTGGAATTCTGCCATAGAAATAGATTAATTGTAACTAATACATGGTTTAAGCATCACCAGCGGAGACTTTACACATGGAGAAGCCCAGGAGACCAGAGGCGATACCAGATAGATTACATACTAGTCAATGAAAGATTTAGAAATAGCATTAAAAATGTGAAAACACTACCAGGGGCAGATATCGATTCCGACCACAACCTTTTGGTGGCAAATACACAATGTAGACTGAAGAGCATTAAGAGAAACCTAAGAGTTAACAAGAAATGGAACTTAGAGGAACTCCTTAAAAACAAGGAGGCTATCATGACTGAGCTGGAGGAAAGGTTGGGGGAGAGATCTGAAGAAAATAGGAAGAGTGTAGATGAGGAGTGGAGATACATCCATAGCAACATTAAAGATGTAATGGAAAAGAAGGTAGGAAAGATAACGGGTGAAAGAAACAAAAAACCCTGGATCACAGCAGCCATGCTGCAAAAAATGGAAGAGCGGAGAAAGTGGAAGAACATAAACATTGAAGAAGGCCAAAGAAAGTACAAGGAGTTAAATAATGCTTTAAGAAGGGAAACAGATAAAGCCAGAGAACAGTGGATAAATGAGAAATACGAGGAGATTGTCGAATGTGAAAGAATTTGTAGAACAGACCTCATGTATAGCAAAGCAAGGGAACTATTCAAGAAAAAGGCAAGAAAGATAGGACGTAAAGGAATCATGAACAAAAGTGGTAAAATAGTATCGGAGCCAGACAATGTAAAGAATGTCTGGAAAGAATACATTGAGGTTCTGTATGACAAAGAAGGAAAGCCAAGAAATATTGAATTAAATGAAAAAGAGGATGTGGAAGAAGATCAGCTAGGACCAAGTATTCTCGAGTCTGAAGTAAATAGAACAATTGATGACATGAAAAGAAGGAAGGCTGTTGGGAGTGATGATATACCCGTGGACATTCTTAAGGTTTTGGGGTCTAAAGCAGTTAAGCAACTCACAAAATTTTTTAACCAAGTATATGATACTGGCATATGGCCTGAAGATTTTTTAAATGTTGTGATGGTACCACTGGAGAAAAAGAACAATGCAAAATGTTGTAAGGATTACAGAACTATTAGTTTAATTTCTCATACAGCTAAAGTTCTAACCAGAATAATAACCAAAAGAATTGAATGTAAAATAGAAAAGGAGCTGCAAGATAATCAGTTTGGTTTTAGAAGAGGAAGGGGGACTAGAGATGCTATAGGATGTATGTGGATGATGATAGGAAGAGCGCTAGAAGTCAATAAAGATATGTATTTTTGTTTTGTAGATTGGGAGAAAGCTTTTGACCGAGTGAAATGGGATAAAATGCTGGGTATTTTAAACAAAATAGGAATAGATTGGAAAGATAAAAGACTGCTTAAAAACCTTTACTTTGATCAAAAGATTAGAGTCAGGGTTGAAGGAGAAGAAACAGAAAGTACTTCAATAGGGAGGAGTGAGGCAGGGTTGTCCTATTTCACCAGCGATATTTAATATTTATGCAGAAACAATAACAGAAGAAGCGTTGATGGAAGAGAAAGGATTTAAGATAGGAGGTGAAAGTATTACCACCATTAAATACGCAGATGATCAGGGCTTAATAGCAGAAGGCTAGAAAGAGCTTCAGAGGATGACAGACAGACTAGTGGAGGTTGGCCAACAATATGGAATGAAGATCAATGCAGAAAAAACGAAAGTCATGTTGGTTTCAAAGGAACATAAAGAATTAAATATAATGGTAAATGGCCAAAAATTGGAACAAGTAAGTAGTTTCAAATATCTTGGCAGTATTTTAGCACAGGATGGAAGTAGTACACAGGACATCAGAAGTAGGATTGCAATGGCAAAAGCAGCATTTAACGAGAAGAAGGAGCTTCTCACAAGCAAGAAAATAAATTTAGAAACAAGGAAGAAATTAGCAAAATGCTACATATGGAGCATAGCTCTTTATGGTGCAGAGACGTGGACGGTAAGGAGAAAGGAGGAAAAATATTTAGAAAGTTTTGAGATGTGGGTATGTAGAAGAATGATGAAAGTGAAATGGACAGAGAGGAAGAGAAACGAAGAAGTATTAGAAATGGTGGGAGAAGAAAGGACGCTAATAAAAACAATCAGGAAAAGAAAAGCAAATAGGATAGGGCACATATTGAGAAGACAGTGTTTACAAAGGACGATCTTAGAAGGAAAAATTAGTGGAAGAAGAGGAAGAGGTAGAAAAAGAATAGGAATATTAGATAATATAAAGTAGGGATATAATACTTATAGAGGTATAAAAGAGGCTTCTAGGGAGAGAGAGAAATGGAGGCAGCGATTCAGTTAAAACCTGTCTTCGGACAGAAGCATGATGATGATGAAGGAAGTAAAAGAGAAAATTAGTTGGACCAAGAGGAAAATGAATGAGGAAGTTATGAAAATGGTGGGGGAAGAGAGGACCTAAATTAGAGTTATAAGGGACAGGTAGAAGAACTAGATAGGTCATATTTTTAAAGGAAATGGTCAACTAAAAGAAGTCATGTAAGGAAGAATACTAGGACAGACGCAAAATGAATGGTATATTAGATGCATTAAAAGAAGGAATTGGATATGAGAACTTGGAGAGAAAGGCTTTTGAAGGTAGAATTTCAATGTAATGTAATGCAAGTAATTAAATTTTTATTTAAATTTTTCATTCTTATACAAAATATTGACTGTGAAAACTCATTGTTTTTTCCAGGATGGGGATGAAATGTTGGCATAAAACTGAATTTGCCTTTATTGCTGAAGTTCTGCTGTGAAAAACAGTAATTCAATTTTAAAAGTTTTTGTGTCCACTTTACAAATTTACACACGCATCCAATGAATGCTAGTTACACCACTGAAGACAAGTAACCTCTTCTGTACATAATGCATATAATGTTCTAAAAATTTTTATCACATTTTGTGCATTCATTAATATGTAGTTATTATTTTTAGATGAAAGGAAAATTTACTGTTATTGACAATGATAAGGGGATATGGCAAACCCCATTTTCGGGGCTCCTTCTTTTCAGGAGTCCCTATGCACAGCATACTCTGCATACCCTATCATGACTGTCCTGCCCATATTGATATAAAGTTGGGCTGCGGATAATTTCTTGTAGTGTAGGTCAGTGGTTCTCAGGCAGATTTGTCAGGCGACCCTTCTGACTAGATGTTTGGTCGCTGCAACCCCCTGAGAATATTTGAGAAACAAAACAACACTGTAGTTTTCTCCATAAAGAGGGATATGACAATGATAAGGAAATTAATAATAAGGGAGTTTTTATTTTGTACTCTTTATAAATACAATGTTAGCACTATACATTATTGTAGTAACAACTATATGTGTATTAAAAGCATTCAGACACTATGTGGTGTATAGTTTAATTTTTAAATTACTTATCACTACTGAGATACAATTTCTTGTTTGCCTTTATTGCATAAAAATTTCTCATATGTTAAAAAGCTATTTGTATGTTGATAAGCTACAGAATTTTCTTTATTTTTTTAACAAAACATGTTCAAAAATTAAAACCTGCAGGACTCATAAAACCAGAATAAAATCACTTGCCTTAGTGAATAGTGCTTGTAACCAGGGCTGCCTAGAGCCAGGACGGGCTCAGGGGAAAATGTTTCCGAGCCCCCTGTTTTGTTCAAAGTTAATAAATGGAATCAGGTTCCTGGGCATAACCCTGGAAGTGGTCTGATTTAGTTTATTTTTCAAGAATAAAATTATTTAAATCTTATTCCGAAAATTTCAGGTTATCATATGTTCTAATCTTGGGCCCCCAAGAGGCCTGGGCCCCAGAGATTTTGCCCAGGTATCTCTGACCTCCCGGTGGGCCTGCTTGCGACACCCATAAAATCCTCTCAATTATGAATTTATTCGCCATAATTTCCCGTTTGTAATCCCGGTCCTTTGAGTAACAATTCAAAACGATTTTCGATTGTCTTCTGTCGTCGGTTGCATAGATGCCCAGGATAAGAAATTTTGGTTGTCAGTGGGGAAAAGTCTTTTGCCGTAAGGCTTCTGACTAACTTCCAGAAGAAGTGATAATATTTTAAAAGTAGACGATGGCGATGGGAAAATGTTTTCGAGTGTTTGAGAAAATAAACCCACCCAATCCATACAGTATTCTTCTGGAACAGCGAAATAAAGAGGAAACATTGCTGTTTGAATCGCAAGCCGTGGCCGTGTTATGTGGGTATAATTAGACATGCACGCTTTTTAATTATAAACAGTAGCATAATTTATTTAAAATTTTGCTATTTAAATGATATCTGAAGTATTTGAAAAATTGTAACTTATGGTACAATATTTCAGAAAGCTATTCTCATGTTACATGAATTTTCTTGTCATTATTTAATAAGAATATTTAAAATTAACTATAATTTTCAGTTGTGTAAATAATTCTCCCATAACAAGTTCACATCATCTGCTGATGATGACAGCTATGTTATCGAAGTACGTATTTCGGCTAAGGAGGAATTCTTTCCACATATAAACTTAGACGAAATCTCCAAAATTAGTTTTTAATTAGTAATTTTCAGTTGTCAGAGTTAGCGGATTAACCAAAAAACTCATGGTTATTGAGTTAGTGGTGTTTAAGTCTTTATTTTTGTACGTGAAAGGTTCGTACGTTTAATTTTTCAAAATGGGTTGTGTTACTCGGCATTAGACAGGATCAATGATATAAAATTTCGTCTTTTTTGCTTTTCAACAACATTCCGAATATGTTGATCGTAAAAATGCGTTTTATTATGCAATTCGGTCAGTAATGCGGTTAAAATTTTAATCATATTGATTTTCCTACCTATTTATCATCTATAGAAAAATGATTGTACGTATTATATTTTTCTTTTTCAAAGCTTTTTTAGACCTTCACGCCTATTTATATTGACGATTGTTATAACATAATTTCGTTTAGCATTATATATATATATATATATATATATATATATTAAATGCAATGCAATTCGTGGATGAAAACGATATATATTGATGTAATTTAAAACTGGATCCACCAATCATGACGTGCAAATGTATGCACTACAGTTGACTTCATTATGCCATCTTAATTGTAAATCTATATATGACAAGATCCTTACTAAATCATTCATGAGAAATGCTTTTGTTCTGTAATGTATCAAAAACTCGGAGAGCAACAAATTTTGTGCAAGTTAAACCAAAAATAATTGTGAGAAAATTTTGCTTTAGGCAAAACTTTGCAAGTCTCAAGTTAACCTATGCTTCAGGTTACCTTTCTTAAGTTTTATTTAACTTATTCCTATTTTCTATACCATGATTTTGTAAACCAAGGGAACAAAGTATTATTTTTTTCATTTACTCTTTAATAAGTACAGTAAAATCCCTGTAAAATAAATTCAGTTAAAACAAAATTCTCACTATAATGAAAACATCTATAATTCCTGCTGAACTTCTCTAAGTAATGGTGCTTTTCATTTCTTATTAGAACGAAATTGCTCATTACAGAAAATAATTCCTGCAGAACGTCTTTATAGCATATGTCAAACCACTGGTGTAACTAGAAATGAGTGGACCCAGTGTTGAGATAAAGCAGAGGGGCCCATGAAGATGAAGGGCAAAAAAAATATCTCCAAAACAAATTTTATTCATTTAGCAAATTGTTATTAAATGTACTTGAAACGTGTCCATTGTGGGAAAATAGAACAACCTCAAGGTGAGGTGCCCAGCACCAATCCTGTAGGAGCGAAGCATGGGTTGACGGCCAAGGCAAAGCTCTCCTTGTTTTTCTACTCCTTTTAATTTGTATTTATTTGCCTTTTATTACGCCAATACTTATTTATTTCATAAGAGAAAAGTAGAAAAAATTGACTTGGGTGGTCATGGGTCCCTTTAGTGTTAGGGTCTGCATGCGGCGGTGCCCTTTGCACTATTGTTGTTACTTCACTGTGTTAAAATCTCTTACCACCTGTCCTAATGAGACGTCTCTGTAGGTGGTATTGGGAGTCATGAGCTTTCAGCTGCTCTATCCTAATCCCAAAGGGAAAAGATGGATTCTTGGGCAACCTGGTAACCTATGAAATAAAAAGTCTTTTATTTTTAATGTATTTATGATCATATTAATGCAATTGATTCTACTCTTGGAAAAGAAAAAAAATAATGTATTATATTTCTGTGTGGTGCAAGAATGGCAAATTGAAATCAATTACCAAAAATGTTCCATCTTAACTCACTTGAAAGGCAATGACAAATCGATAGATTTCATGTATAACATTGATGGGCTATTATTCAATGTTAAATATTTGGAGTCACTATTGTCACATTCTTTCATGGGACATGCATATTCATTGAGTTGTTTGTGCAGCCAATAAGAAATTGGCTAAAATAGAATGATAGGTCCTATTTCTTCTTACTACAGATATATTGTTCATGGTTTATACAAATTCTGTTTAAAAAAATAAACTTTCAAAATGATTATCTTGCTACCTATTCATTTATATGATAGGGAGTCGGTAAATAAGGTGAATTTAAGAATAGCTTGCAACCTGTTTATTCAAAACAAATTTACATTATTTTTCAGTGTAATTATGTCCAAATTTGACACATGCTTTCTGATTTATGAGAAATAAGTCTTTGACTAGAAGAAAGCCATTGTACTGGTCTACTAGATTTATATTCAATCACTTATGTGTTCATTTCTGAAAAGTTCTCATCACTTGCACAAATTTTTCAATAATAAACAATTCTTCCCATATTGTGTACACATTCTTTATGGTAAATTTCAGTCAGTTTAGCTACATGTAATATTAAAAATCAAATGAAACGTTGTTCAGCGATGGTGAAATCTGAAAGTTGACCATCAGCATCAAAATTGCCTACTTAATACTGTGTTAAGTTCAATTACTATTACTCAGGCATGCAGAAATGAGTGTGGCAATGGATACAAAAGGTCCATGAAAAAGGTAAATTCACTTCACGTATTAACTTATCCTTGTATTTTAAGTGATCTACTTCGCCATTTTATTGATATTTTGGTTAATATTTCAGTAAAATAAAGCATAAATTAGTACTAATTTCCATTTGAAACATGTATTAGGGTTTGTAGGCTGCATATTTTTTCTTTTTCGGTGTTTCACCGCGTTGATCTTTTAACAAGACGACGTTTCACCGGCGTTGTAGTCGGCTTCCTCAGGTCAGCTGAGTTGGTGATGCTAGGGAGTGCACTGTATACTACAACACCGGGGAAACGTCGTCTTGTTAAAAGATCAACGTGGTGAAACACCGAAAAAGAAAAAATATGCAGCCTACAGCCGAACGTCGCAAAAGCCTTCGCACCAAATTAAATGTATTAGGGTTAACTGAATAAATAATTATTATTGTGATTAATTTGAAAAAATATTCATTAGAGCAAAATGTTACTACAACGAAATGGTTCACCATCTCCTACAAGTTCATTGTAATGGCATTTTATTGTGCTAGGTTCAATTATATAAGGGTGAATATTAAAAAATTAATTTTATTTACTTAATTTTTTAGCTCCTTTGGAAACAGAAGCTGTCAAGAGGAATTACAAGAAATTGTGTGATGCATATGGATGTCTTGGAGTACTGCAGCTTAATGCAGGTAATCAGGACATTTTTCAATTGTCCGGCTCTAGATCAGCAAATCTCAATTGCGGCCAACAGAAAATCTTAATGTGGCCACCAGCGAAATTATATTTTAAACAGCAATAATTAATATGCAGACTGCAGCGACTAATGTGATGTCACGTTTTATATAATTAATTTTTGTTATTGTTATTTTTTTGTCATTAAACTTCTTAGGTGCTTTAAGTAGAGAATCAAATATCACTTAGACCTTAAATTTAACAATATGGCCACCACAACAAGGGAGGTGGCATCCATAATGAATTTCTCTGTGAAAACCACTGCTCTAGATGCATGCTTAATTTTTAGACATCTCATTCAACATTCTGCTTATTCCATACTGAAATTATACTGTTATAAGCTGTTATTCAATGTTGTTTTTAATGTCAGCAGAATGCCCTCATAGCAGAATCAATGTACCTATCAGTAGTTATCCATTTTGCTAACATGCATCAGGATATGAGAAGAATGGCTTAGTTACACTTTTCATTCAAATATTTTAGTCTGAAAATGGAGATATTCAAGTTGTATAGAAAAGTTTAGATCCTGATGAAGTATGCTGAAAAATTGCAACTTTCTTCTTTTTGGCATCGACTGTTCTTCTTTCCTGAATGTAATTAAGCACATTACAGGCACACCCCGGGTTATGTAAGCCTCGACTGATATAAACCCACACGTAAGTGGCCCCATAAATAATGAAAAAAAAAATTATGCCTACGTTAGCAGTTTTCATAAACGAGCTCGAACTAAATCTTTATGTATGTGCGTGGAGAAAGAATGCAAGGCATGGGTTGTAATGCGATATCCTCGCTTTGCTACTCAGCCAGTATTATTCTAGCAAATTTTTAGCGATATGTAGCTACTTAGGTTTTGAATTACGCATGAAAAAGTCCACAGCGACCACCTACTAATCTAGCGGATTGATGTAACAATTTACCTAATTCTAGTGACTGGCTACAATTGTGGCATATATCTGCACTCATATGAATACAATAATATATTACATTGTTGTTACATGTCTGTGTGGTAGGTTGTTTCTCTTCCAATCCCTTGTCTTTTTCCGATCATTGACTCGTCTGATTGATCTCTTATCGTGTGTGTTCGCTTTTGCACAAGTTAACCGAATTGTGGCCCTTGTAATCATGGCTGATAGGCATCGCAATGAGAGTAAAAGTGCTAGTGTTGCTAAAAGGCAAAGTACTATTACTTTAGAAGAAAAAATAGATATTGTGAAGAGATATGAAAATGGACAGCCCCTTTCGTACATCTCATCTGCTCTTGGTATAGCAGCGTCAACCAGAAACACCATCTTAAAAGATAAAGAAGAAGTAAGAATATTCTTAATTTTAACATTTTGTGATTTCACACATGCATTAGTATGTTAAAAGAATCCAACTGAAAAAAATAAAAATTAAAAAATATGTTTTAAAAGAGTAGGAAAGAAAATCTGCCAAAAAAAGAGTGAATAACCAAAAAAATACTTAATTTGAATCGATCAAAAAAGATTCAATTGATTCCATTAAAAAATAATAAAAGAAAGTTCTCGAAAATTCTTACACAACGCGCAACTGAGCGCATTGCCGGTTTGCGGACCCGGCAGGAGCAGTTACAGCCAGCCCCAAAAATTCCTTCACGTGCCGAATAAACGCCTTCGGGCAATGAATCTGGTCCGCAGGCCATAGTTTCCCCCACCTCTGCTGTACCAAATACAGTAGTAGTAAATTTCGACTCACGCAAATTTTGAGTTATGCAATGGGTGCCGGAATGCATTACTTACGTAACCCGAGGTTTGCCTGTATATGTATTTGTACTGCATTGAATTACATTATCAAGTATTTTATCGAAAGTTCAGCTTATACTGGGGTATACTTTATTTTCTAGTTAATATCTTGAAAAATATGGAATGTGTCTTATATGCAACTAATACAAGTTGAACCTCTAATCCAGAATTCTGTGGCCTGAAAACATCTGTTTCAGAATAGTTCAAGACTAATCCGGAAAAACACCCCTGGTCCGGAAATATGGCATGAATGTTTCATTTTCTCATGCTTTGTGTTCCTGTACTGTAAGGAAGAATTTTAAAATGTTAAAAACATCAATGTTTAGGGGCTGTACTTGTCTTGAATGATGCAATTTTAAGTACTGTACTTAGAAAGTGACTGCTAATTTAGATAACTTTTCCATGGTTGAATGGGAATTAAACTTCCATAAATTACTGTATTTGGGGCTCTGCTCCCTGTGTACTTGGCATACCAACCTCAGCCTCTGCTCACTTCGCTCACTTCAATGGGTTTTTCTATTTTTTTTTAATCTGAAAATTCCTAGTTGCGGAAATTTGCTTACAAGGCAAAATGTTTCAGGCTTAAAGGTCAATTTTCGAATGAAGTTAAAACACGTCAATTTATATTTAATTTATCAAACGAAACTTAACACTTATTTTACAGAATATTAAATGGCTAGAGAAATTGAATGACAGTATTTAATACAAAATCTTAAATTTTGTTGTGTATCACAGTCACCATCCTCGCATAGTTATTTGGTGCTGAAGATGATGAGGAAGATGAATTCTATGGGTTTTAAATTACTTACATTGTTAATTATATATAATATATTCATTAATTAAATGAAATCATTTCAATTTGTGTATATACTGTTTTTTGTTTTCGATGTGTGTTTTCGGTAAGTCTACCTGGTGATTTTGTGGGAGATTTCAGCAATCATCTGATGAGTTAGTGAAATGTGGAATATTTGGAGAGGACGGAAATGCAATTTTAAGGAAGTAATTAGATGTTTAATACATTTGATTAATATATGTATAAGCTGGATTATCGATAATTAGCATGTTTTCCCTCTCAATTACACCAAAAAGCAAGAAACTGGTACGAGGTAGGCACAATATTATCGCTTATATTTTGTACTGCTCCCAACTTTTGAATGTTTCAACATTGTGTCCTCACACTTACTTGGTTTCTGATATGTTTCTTTTGGCTGCACTGGGTTTGGTAGGAATTGGATTGATTCCTGGTATGTTTTCTGGTCTTGGTACCACTCAGTTCACTTATTGGTTCTTAGAGTTGTATCAAAGTTGTCCCAATTTGTTTTCACGTGGCATTAATTATGAATTGAAGCACTCATTTGCCTTTAGCAAATTGTTTAACTCTAAAACACACTGTTTATACAATGTTTTTGTGTGTTAGTAAGCAAAATGTTTAATGCAAACTTGTTCAAAGTAAGGGAAAACTATGTGTAAAGCTGAAGGAAACACTGAGTTAGTTAATTTTTATTAATTCTACGTATAAGAAAATCATTAATATACAGGGTGTACATATATTAAAGTACAATTTGAAAGGCTTGTAACTTTTTATTCAAGTCATATATTGGAAAAAAGAATTGCTGTACAACAAAGGCCCAACATTCAAGTTTTTGTTTACAGGTGCTCAATTTGGCTTAAGGATTGTGGCAGAGGATGAACATAAACTTTGCCCTTGACGTAGCTCCAGAAATGAAAATCAAGGGTTGTGAGGTTGGGTAACTGTAGCGGTCACCTGATAGGTCCACCTCGGCCAACCCAATTGTTGGGAAATGTGGCATCGAGGAAAGTTGTCATGCTCTGGTGATAATGGGTTGGAGTGCCATCCCGTTGGAACAGGATGTCTGCTACCTCAATATCTTGCTGCAACTGGGGTATAAGGAACAGTTCCACCATGTCTAGATACATGATTCCAGTCAGTGTTTTCTCAGCGAAGAAGAATGGTCCATAAATCTTTGTAACACTCATAGCACAAAAGACATTCACTTTGCATTGATGTTCAACTGTGACTCTAGGTGGTTCTTGTCCCCATATCCACAAGTTATGCCTATTAACTGTCCCACTTAAGTGAAACGTTGCTTAATCACTAATTGAAATGCAAAACAGCAAAAAACACACTCACTGCCACTGTAATCTGCCATTACCAGTTCATCTCTCACCATGCCTCTAGTGGGAGACCATATACATCCAGTTGTATGGTGGAAAACTTGAATGTTGGGCCTTTGTTGTACACAGACTGCAAACCACCTATAAAGTTTGGAGTGGTTCGGTTCACGGTTCTGCAAAATGACTGCAGTTCGGTTTGCAACTCTGCTATTAATCAGAGCTGCAAACCACCTATAAATTTTGGGGTGGTTCGGTTCACAGTTCTGCAAAATGACTGCAGTTTGGTTTAGCGGTTTGGTTTGCAGCTCTGGTTGTACAGCAATTCTTTTTCCAATATGTGACTTGAATAAAAAGTTATAAGCCTTTCAAATTGTACTTTAATTTATGTACACCCTGTATAAAATCTTAAGGAAAAAGAAAGGTAGTAATGAGGGTGGCAACAAAGTGTTGGAAGGGAGTCCAATAAACACCACGTTGGCAAGCTGCTGGGGATGTCCAAGTGATATTCTGGGTGGGGGGTGTGAGGATCACAGGATGATATTTTGGCCTGTACACTTCACAGAGCCTAATGCTGACAGATACAGAGGGAGTCTCACCCAATGGCTCCTCTCAATTTTTTGGTCCAATGGCTGTTTTACATAACTATTTTGTTTGCTTTATTTCCATTTAGTACAACTTTTCACTAAGAGAGTATTTTTCTGCTTAGCTTTATCATTCAATTTTGCTTATTTAAATGGCATGCTCATTCCTGTGATAGCTATGAAACATAATTTTTAAGTGTCCACCACAATGAATTTAACTTTTAGATTTAGGCATTTTTGAGAAACAGTTAATTTTCTTGGAATTTATGTGGAGGGATACATGTTTATGAGTTGATGTTTGTAATTGTGTTTACACAAACACAGTTTAATTCTTAAAAACCATGCAAATAGAAGGGAGCATGTAAAGAATTGTAAAGCATTTAATTATATAAGCATTGGTTTTAATGGAATTATTATTTAATTAATTTGATTTTTTCTTTTCACATTGCTTTTATATTTTTCAGGTGAAAATACTGTCCTCTATCTGGTGGTTGTGTCTGGCTGTATCTCTGTTGGGAAAATTGCCGATGCTGAAGTCTTTCGGATAACACAAACAACATTCATTTCTTTGCGAAATCAGTTTCAAGATGAAGATCGTGTCTCTGAGGTCAGAAAATTGCTCAACTCTGGAACTTTCTATTTTTCGTGGTCATCTGCTGGAGAACCTCTGGATCTGACACTTTGTGCGCAACGCAGACTGAAAACAAGAGAGACTGACAATCGATTTTTCTGGTACAGTTAATACTTCTTTTGCTTTGCTTGTGGGCAGTGGTGCACCGGAAAATCTGGGGGCCTTCCCGCAGCAAATAATTCGGGCCCCCTATGTAAATCTTAAATATTTTCCAAGCTGAATTACTTATCATTGCCTGTATATTAATGGATAATTCCCCCTCCCTCACACAAACACTACTAATATTTTGAAAAGCCTGAAATTATAAAAAATTATAGTAATAAGTTGGTTTCTTTTATTAACTTTAATCCATTTGGAGAAATGGGTTTAAAATATTATATTATGCCTAACAATCCTTATAATGCCATAGAGACAAAAAAATAAGATGTATTCATTACTCTATGACATTGAGTAGGCTCGGGGGTGGTGCTAGACACTTCAGCCTCCTAGGCAAACTTCTCTTTTGGCGCCCCTATCCTATTGCTAATTTTTTCTAATAATCTCAGTAAAAATAAAATACTTTCTTTGGTAATTACACATGTCCAACAAAAAATACATGTATATAGAGTAAACATAAAGGAAGATGTTATCGTTTTTTGTTACATAGAATAATTTACAAAGCTGCTATAATTTTACAAGGATTTTTAGTAACCCCAATTTGTATGGCTATTAAGTTAACTGTGTGAACCTAGCTAATCAAAATTTTAGCCACCGGAGTGAATCTTTTCTTTATCTCAATGTTGCGCGCGAGTTATATAGCACGGGCTGCTATCACCTTGATTTTGAAAGAGCTTCAGGTAGTCCTCTCGAGGACACACCATTCTTCCATAGCATTCAGAATTCGTTTCATTTCTTTACTCTCCCCATCTAAACATTTTTGAATAGCTGGCTCTAGCTGCTTACATTATTTTCCATCCATCCAATGTAATTGGCCTTGTGCTGTTTTTGGGCTTTTTCAAATAAATAAATAAATTTCTCAACCACTATTTAATTTCTTGATTTTTTCCATCATTGAGACGTTATATGATTAGGAAATGGTATTTGTTTATTTTACGTAATTTTACGCATGGATTTAGGTTCTCTTTAGCGCCCATTCTACCATGGGGCCCCTAGGCAATTGCCTACTTTGCTACCCGCTATCACTTCCCCTGAGTATGCTTATTAACTTAGGCCAGTGGATCAGTGGTTGAAACACTCCACAATGGTTTCAGATATTGTTTGTTTGATTCCCGGCCGAGGTCGATCACATTTTACGGTTAAAAAATATGACAAGCATTCCTTTGGCAAGGAAGTGAAGCCGTCGATCCTTGTATTGTATGATGTCGGTGCACTTCAATGAACCCCTTTTCGTATGAGACATTAGGCCCCTGGCATCTGTAAATAACCCCCCTTAGGGGGAAGGGGAGTATGATCAATGTTTAGATTTTGTTTCTAAGAAATTTTTTACTTTTTACGTGTGATTTACGTGTCACAGCAGCTTGTCCACAGCAAGCTTTCACCTGCTCGTTACCCATGTTTCGCCCGACATTATAATTCTTTTCACCATATTTAACTGATTTTTTGGTAAAAATATCTTTACTTTGTTTAATCTGATAAATTTTTCCTCATTGTGCTTTAAAAAGCATTAAAATGCATTGCAACACTGTAAGAAGACATTAGAAAGTATTGCCATGTATAACTATGCATTTTCTAATTTTTATTAAAAAGGGGGGCACAATGAAGGGGGAGAGGGTTACCTAAATGCTAATGGTTGCTGGCATGGAGGGACGAGG
This sequence comes from Tanypteryx hageni, assembly GCA_028673005.1. Classification (NCBI taxonomy): domain Eukaryota; kingdom Metazoa; phylum Arthropoda; class Insecta; order Odonata; family Petaluridae; genus Tanypteryx; species Tanypteryx hageni. Next base: position 3,683,545 of record CM054120.1, read on the forward strand.
GGGGTCAAAAATAATTAAGCAGTTGCTGTCGTAATACAAGAACGGTCCCCTAGTGAATAAATACGATCTGTAAAGTCCTATATGCCATCAGGGGCGACTCGTGATGTCGAAAAGAAGGGGGCTTCGCATCAACCAAAATCTACCTCTGTGCCTATATATTATGAAAACATGAACTTACTTCATGAAGATATTGGAGGCCTAAAGTAGTGTAATTGAAGTTAAATCCTCATCCTTTAGAGCCTGAACAGTGGATGCAGACCTCACGCTTCACTTAACAAGTAAATACACACAGTATACACAAATAAGCACAATAATCTTCCCTAGATATATATAATACTTAAAAAATGTTGACACATGAGAAAATACATTGGCCTAAGAGCGAGAGACTTCAGAAGGCATATAATCGTAGCCTATATCATGCACTGTTTTTCATGCCAAGAACTGCCTCTTCTCAGATTTATAAAGCCATATTGTAGAAGTCACAATTACATTATTCGGGTTTCTAAAGCAGGCGTCAGACGCCTTAGTATGGTTTGAATAATTGCCCCCCCCCCGCATTGCAGGACCTATCAGTATGCCCTTGCTTGTGGGTATTATTTTTCCAGCCACTTGAATAGCAGTTTTCCTTTGAAATTTTAGTTTATTGTATGCACTTAGTGCATAGTTGTATTTTGTTTTAAATCATGTAAATTTTATCTCCTTTATATGAAAATATTAATGTTTTGAAATTCTTATTAAGATTTTTTTTATAAACCACCTTTTTGAACTTCACATGCTTGTAGTTCGCGAATTTGCACCTCGTGGCAAAACTTTTTATGACCATTACTTCTGGTTCGTGCCGATTATTTGCATTTTGCGTCATATGCTTGCAATGACAACAAGCGTGAACTCCCTCTACATTTTTGTTTATAAGTTCAGTTTTAGCTTTGGTGCCCTAGAAAAGGACTTATGATATTATAATTATTGACGATGAAACTATTGCTATTACCTGTTTTGAAGATAATTAAAAAAATTTTTTTCACTTTATGATGCTAGGTTTTCATTTGCTGTTACGTTGGTGTTATGTTTTCTTTTATTTTCTGTTAAACTTTATCGTTTATGATAAAAAAGTGAATTTTTTAGGATGACTCCCAAAATAACATTGCGTCTTATGGGAAAATAGCACTTGCACTTTGCGAATTTGCATTTTACGTCAGTTTTCCAGAACCAATTTTTTGCAAAGTTCAAAAAGGTGGTGTATTTAATTGCTTTGTGATTGATAAAATTTTAGTATGAGGTTCAAGATTATATATACAGTAGGTCTATACTAGATGTAGTTTTGCTATAATTGGTTTTGGATATCCGTGATAAAATTTCGCTTATACATTGTAATTTTATCAAAGAACATTCAAGATTTCAAAACACATTGGTTTCAATAAAAATCTTGTAAATTATACCATTTGATGAGAAAACATGGTAAGAATTGTACTTTGTGACTTAATGACATTTGAATTGAAAAAATTTTATTTAAGTTTCTAAAATTATAGCCCAAGCTATCTTACTATGCTAACAGTCCTTGTTCTTAGCATGTAAGTATGTAATAAAGGTGAAGTACTCCTTTAGCCAAACAATTAGAGGGTTACAACACCCAATGCATTTCGCCCACAAGGTGGGCATCGTCAGGGGTAAAACCTGTTTCAACAGTGACTGGGAGCCAACTGCAAGGTTTGAAACGGAAAGTATTAAGAAGACGACAGAGAAACAAGTGAAGCGCAGAAAGATTTTTCGGCGTGTGTGTTGTTTAAATCTGTCAGTTTGTATAGGGTCTTGTTGAAATCTGTGTCCGTGTTCATAAGTGTATCGTGGTTTTTGTAAATGTGAAGGTTTTCTAATGAGTTTAGTGAGTTATTGGCTGAAGTTATCAATGTTAAATCGTTTACGTGCATACTATGACCTGTTTCAAAGATGTGGTTGGCAACGCTTGATTTTTCAAAACAATTATATTTATAGGTTCCTTGAAGCGTGTTATTAGTTTCCTTCTTGTTTGTCCTATGTATTTTTTGTCACAGTGTGAGCATTGTATTTTATAAATTCCGGACTTGTTCAAAGATTCTGTTCCGTCTTTTGTACTGCCCAGTAAATTTTTCAAATTATATGGATTTGTATATGTTATGGTATAATTCTTATGTTTATGTTTGAGTTCCTTTGCATATCTGATGTTATTGAGGGGGATGTTACATAATCTGTGTGTTAAAAATTGAAACACAGCTATTTTTTGGTTCATAGGGTGAAAGGAGTTGTTAGGAATGAAGTTATCAGTATGTGTAGGTTTTCTAAAAATGTCAAACTCAATGTGTTGTCTATTATTTATGATAAGCAAGTCCAAAAATGGCAAGGTGTTGTTTTCTTGAAGTTCATAAGAGAACTTAATTAAAGGATATATGTTGTTTAACTAATTAACAAATTCATCTACATTTTGTTTCTTTAAATCAAAAATTGTGAATATGTCATCCACGTACCCCAACCATATATCTGGAAAGTAATGAAATTTTTCTTTGCAATCGTTTTCAAAAGAGGACATGAAAATGTTGGCTAGAAAAGGAGATAGGGGGTTTCCCATAGAAGTGCCTTGTGTTTGTTTGTAAATTTCATTTTTTAATAGAAAAACGTTCTGTGACATGCATAAATTAGTAAGTTGTAAATATTCAAGGACAATTTCGTCAGAAAAATTTTGTTTTAGTAACAATGATTTTAAAATTTGGGATGTTTCTTCCAGAGGTACACTTGGGAAGAGGCTTTTAACGTCAAAGGAGACCAAAATCTCAGACTCTTTTAATATTATGTTTTTTAGTTTACTTATAAAGTCATAGGTATTTTTAACAGTGTGTTTGTCGGGAAAGGACATCTGTTTATACAAATCCATATAATTTGAAAAATTTACTGGGCAGTACAAAAGACAGAACAGAATCTTTGAACAAGTCCGGAATTTATAAAATACAATGCTCACACTGTGACAAAAAATACATAGGACAAACAAGAAGGAAACTAATAACACGCTTCAAGGAACCTATAAATATAATTGTTTTGAAAAATCAAGCGTTGCCAACCACATCTTTGAAACAGGTCATAGTATACACGTAAACGATTTAACATTGATAACTTCAGCCAATAACTCACTAAACTCATTAGAAAACCTTCACATTTACAAAAACCACGATACACTTATGAACACGGACACAGATTTCAACAAGACCCTATACAAACTGACAGATTTAAACAACACACACGCCGAAAAATCTTTCTGCGCTTCACTTGTTTCTCTGTCGTCTTCTTAATACTTTCCATTTCAAACCTTGCAGTTGGCTCCCAGTCACTGTTGAAACAGGTTTTACCCCTGACGATGCCCACCTTGTGGGCGAAATGCATTGGGTGTTGTAACCCTCTAATTGTTTGGCTAAAGTAGTACTTCACCTTTATTAATCTTAGCCAAAGTTATTGAGCTACTATCAATTATGTAAGTATGTAATTACAGTAAAACCTCTCATTAACGAACATCAAGGGACCCAATTTTTCGTCTATTCGTTATTCGGAAATTCGTTGATCGGAGGTTATTGGGCATTGCATAACTTCAGGGGCGCATTGTCTGTTAGATTATATGGGAGCAACGGGGTTATCCAAATGAAGGCATATGCGCAGATACGGCGTAACTCTACTAAAATACGCTTATTTTCAGGAAACGGTATCACATAAGTTGACGATATTCAAAATGCGCCCGCAATGTTTAATAACCAGCCATATTGATTTGAAGCTCCGACGACACAATGGGCCACTTTCATTCATCTCCTTTTGCAATGTTTGACAGTGGCAAGCACCAAATAACTGAAATGCAGTGTTATTTTTTCTAGCATTGATTGGCAGGTTTTGCACGAAAACATCCTCTGCAATTTTTTATTATGCGACTTTTTTCGAGGTTGCAATGCATGAAACTCGCTGAGCCTATCCTAAAGCATCTATTGAGTCGCTAAGTTTATAAAAAATGACAGCAATGCCACTTTTTAACATCCATTAATAAACTACTATTTGACCACCACGGCGCGGGTTGCAAATATTTCAAAACAAAATGAATGAAAGCAGCATTTTCCTCATAAGAAAGCACTAACTGTCGTTGGCACTCCAAATCAAGACTCCAATCAAAATTTTTCACTAACCTTCTTAACAACACTCCAGCTCCGTCTCTGACGAATAAATTAACTATCACAAAAAGTGTATAGGAACCACCTCACCACGATACGTACCTCATTGCTACGATCTTTCGTTGAAATTCCCTTTAAATGGATTAGGGGATTAATTTAATCGGGAATGATTTCAAATACAACACTTTTTTAAAAGATCTATTTAAAATACATCAACATTTTTTAATAAACGAATCTATTTTTTTCTGTTTCAAATTCTTTGTGAATTCTCGGGAAACGGCAGTCTTCACTTCCCTAAAAGCATGCATAGCGGCATCACTACAACTCTCGGACGAGATTGTCACTGGCGCGAGAATGCCGGAAACACAGGAAATACGTCATCATGCTAGAAAACATGCTATGATTGGCTTGATGTAAGCTTAACGCTAATTGGCGCATTGGCGACTGTTTTCAATCGTTTTCCGTACGTAAAAAATTGTTTAGCGAGCAAAATTTTGTTCTAAAGAGGTAAATATAAATGGAAGTGACGTCTTTTTCTTTCGTTGTTCGGAAGTTTTCATAGTACGGAAGTTCGTAGTAAAGAGGTTATAATTAGGGATTTTGTATACAAGTTTGGTGGGACCGCCGTCAATTGTTCGCTATCCGGAGGTCTTCGCTATAAAGGGGTTCGTAAGGTAGAGGTTTTACTGTACCTTATTTGCCCAAAAGGAAGATGAGGTTTTTTTCGTTTTTCAAAATTTATTATCCAAGGATTGTTTAGAATTTTTCTTCCAAGTAAAACCACTACGCAAGGCAATCTTTTTATGGCTTTGCTGGCAGCCAGATGTGTATTTTCAAGGCTATTACAGTAAACACTTGCAATTCTGAGGGAATTTGTATTGGAAATCTCTTATGCATCATTGGAGTAATGGAGAAATTTGATATCGTTTCCCATAGCCTAAACCAAACTAATTTTCTTAATGATGCATTAAAATTTGCAGCATTAAATAATACCATATTTTCCCACAGGGTAAATGAGATTTTTGCAAATTTCAGGTTTTTGTAAATTATGGGTAATCTTAAAATTTTTGTATGATAAAAAATGTATCTTTTGGTCCATGGTTTTATGGCTAAGCTTATAGTAAGAATGTATTTTTCAGTGCAGCAAATTGACTTTGCATTCATTTGCTGTTTCAAGTGAAAAAGCTGGTCACACTTTTCATAGTGGGTGGTTCAATTTAGTAATACTAACTTGAAACATGATTGTTTTCATTGTAAATGTGTCACTTGGTTACTAGAAAATAAGGTTATTGGCCATTTATATTGGCAGTCTCCTATTGGTGATCAAAAAATGTTATTAGGGGTTCACCTACCTAAAGTGCATGGTATATAATTTTCAGTTTTTTATTAGTATTCAAAAACAGTCTTCTTTACAGAGCTTAGTTTTGGTTTCACATTCAATGTTTAATGTTGGTTCCCTATGCTTTGTTCTATTTTTTCCTGAAGTGAAATCTTATTTCCTGTAGAGTTTTTAGAATCCTTCCAAGAGCTTAAACTTTATCATTCCCATGATGTTAAGTTATGGTATGCAGTATGTTTTATTCTAAATCTGCCTTAGTGCTTTCCTACTTAGTGGACATTTTTAGTAATATGATTTTTGTAATCATTTTTCTCATTCCCTTTCAGCACAAAACTATAAAGGAAATTAAAGTGTAACAGTTTTAAATACCATATTTACTCGCATATAAGCCATACTTTTTTTCCAAGATTTTCATTTAAAAAATGAAGGTGCGGCTTATATACAAATATGAAGCAAAAATAAATTCTAAATAGAATATTCTGAAAAGAATATTTTGATTTCCACTTTTATGTTATTTTTTGTTAGAAGCTGTTGGATAGATCTCGTGATTTCCTCTATAATGCAGTATGGACAGAATCATCATCAGAGCGATATTTTCAATACATAGTATCTTTTCGCAATGCTTGAAGTAGAGTGATATTTTCAATACATAGTAGTATCTTTTCACAATGTTTGAAGTGGCTGACTTGCCTGCTTATTACTTCTCGACTCTTGCGGAGCTTACAATGTAGTCTCGAGGTATTTGATTGGTTAGATCCAACTCAGTGCAACTTCAGCACAAACACCAGTGCTCACAAATTATTGTGTTACTGAGTAAATATGGTATTTTTACGGTAATACGGTATAAATTACCAGGGGTTCAGCCGCTGACTGAACTTGATCTATTCTCACCTCAAATGCTTTTCAAGTACAATGTAACATATGCCTAATGTGTCTACAATGTAACAAGTATCTTGTAAACAGATGTGCAAAATGTACGGTGATTTTTCGAAACACAATTTTACGATCTTTTAAAATCACTAGTATTTGAATATAATGCGGGGGCTACTTTTAAAATTTCATTTTTTGGAAAAAAACATCGCCTTATATTTGGGACAATGCGGTACGGTATTTTTTCTACTTTATTTTTCTTCGCTTGCTTATTTATTAGAAGCAGGTGGGAAGAAGAGGAGTAAAATTACTGATTTCTTGAGTTGGATCCGGGCAAAGTCAGCTGAGAAAGGATAACTGATTTTCTAAAAACTTTTTTTCATAATGTTGAAAAACCCTGGATGCAGCTTATATGCGAGATGCGAGTAAATACGGTAATTTTCATTGTAAAATTTTCTTTTTGTGAATCCTGCACACCTGCAATTCTTGGATGTCTTATCTGTCACCTCAACCATCCTAACCTTATGCTTTTCACAAGGAATATCTCGTCCCCTTCCCTAATGAGCAGAACTCTCAATAGCTATACAGGCATCCCTCACTTAGTGCTCATAATTGGTTCCTGAAAAACAGAGCATTAACTGAAACCACATTAAGCGAGGGAATTTTTCTCATAAAAACTAACTCCCTTTCATTCAAGGATATCATTGTCAAATAATTCATTATCAAGTGGAAGTTAATGGAGAAGCTAATAAGTGCAACATGTAGAATATACAGACAAGAAGGCAACTTGTCGCAGTGAAGTCGGACATGTAAGATCTGTTAATCCTGATATCAACAAAACCTAATGTAGATTTTCTGCCATCAAAATAGTATCAAAAACTATAGAAGAGATTACATTTTTTGTTAATTGGATAGTTTGATGATGTTTAATTTAATCATAACTTAACTACAAATACTAATTAGGCATAATAAATGTTATGAGATAGTTATGTGCATGTAATATATGACCAGAACAATGTGTCAGTAATTCAGCACTTAGCGAGAGCACTATAACAAAACTGTACTAAGTGAAGCACACTATAATGAGGGATGCCTGTACTTTCCCCATTAATGTCTTGGGAAGACTCCTTGGCTATGCATCCTTCTAATGAATATCATAACTCCTATCCTTTCTCCAATCCTCCTTGAAGCACTCTTGGGGATTTTGCTTTTAAGTATATAAATAGAGGGGGAGGTTATTTAAAATTGATGCGAATGTAAATATATGAATACATTTAAAAATATGTGACTACATCTGTCTTGTCATTTTTCCTAGCAGTTAACATTTCTTCACTTAGCAGCCATGGCTGGTTTATTTAACGACTCAAATGGCCAGCTATTTCCTTGTGCCATTGGGGTTCATTCAGATGTCATAATTATTGAAATTAAAATTAGAATAATATATATTAAAGATAATAATGGTGAACAATTTCACATATTATACTTAATCATTATTTTTGAACGTGCAGACTATAGTTGAAAAAATAGCAACACAGTTAAGCCATGTTTTTTTAAAATAAATTTGTAAGGAAAGTTGATGAACTACTGTCAACTATCTTTTTTTCAGGAATAGAATGCTACACATACATTTTCTCAGGTTCAGTGTCAATTGTTCCAAATGGTTGCTAAAGACAATGTGTGGCAGTGTTGAGATAAGGACAGTATATGTAGGGCACCGACAAGCTAGGGCAGCCATTATATCTCGTTTAAGTTGTGAAAGGGCTGGAACTAGGCAAGTATATTACATTTTTCTATGAATTTGTTTTATTTTATGCATAATCATTTTTAAATTTCTTAAATGATGTCATTTTACTCACTTTTACAAGCATTTCCATTATGAATAGAATGAAGCTTCCCTTAGCAACCCCCCAATTCAAAGTACAATAAAAGCCTGTTCTACTGGCACTGGAAAACTCGCTCTATTGGCATCTTCAGTGTGGAAATGTTCCACATATGACTACTAGGTGATGCTATAGTTGTGATTGATATTGTGTATGGTTAAACTTATATTATGCATAGAGATGAGCACATCCAGTTGTTTTCACAACCGATTGTTGAACGGTGCTTGACAAAAATTTTTTTTATATAAAAGCTTTAATTCATTTTGTGGAAGGCAAAGGGAAATGCATGTTTCAATCAACTACTGCTGCATAATTTTTCTGATTTGATTCGATATAATTAATTAAATGCACCATTAGTGATAAACTCCTAAAATTGTGAACACTAGTTATTAATAAAGAATTGAATTAAAAATAGGTGAAATGTATGCAAAGAATTGCTTTCTCATTCTGCAAAATTCGAACTTGTCATTCAGTCAGCATGTATAAAAAGCGGTGGAGGACAAGATCTTAAAATTTAATTAAGTTTCTTTTAAACATTTAAAAGATTTGCCTAATTTTCTTTTCAAGTTTTATGTATAATTTTATAGGTTATTTTTGTTCATAATATTGCAGTTGCTATTGTTGACCGTACTCATAACCTATCAATATATTTCAATAGCAAAACATGAATTTGGAAAGCTGTGAATCTTCATAAATTTTACATTTTTGCAGAAAAAATTCTAAATAACCTGTAAATTATGAATGTAAAATGACCAACTTTTGTTCAAATTTTATTATTCTGTAGCTTCTTGGAGGGGAATATGATATGACTGACCCATAACCTGAAGATTAATAAAAACAGCTGCAAACTACCTAGCAAAAATCATCCCATTACATGCAATTTAAATAGCATATTATGGGATGATACGATAATTTATCTACACTAACCAGCGGGATTAAACCTTAGGCATGCGGTACTTACAGCAAAATGTAATATTTAGAAGAAGGATTTTAGAAGAAAAGAAATAATGCTTTCCTGCAGAATCAAGAATTTTCTATAAAACATTTTTTTGTTATTTCACCATTTGATGGGAATTTACGTAGTATAGAAACACATAGTAAGTAAAAAAGATATGAAACAAACCTAATTTATGTTACGTGGTTAGAATGTATTGGGTATACTTATTTTTATTTCAATACAAATGGTATATGGTGAGCCATTCGCTATTCCGGCACATTGTTTAGTGGCATGACTGGTCCCGTGGATCCCGGTAAAACAGGCTTTTACTGTAAGCTAAATGTGGATTTTAACTTTATTTTTGCTTTCTTCATTGAGGTAGGTTTTTGTAGTCACACTGCTAAAGTTACTTTTGTTCAGATATCCCTTGAGCATTTATGATTTGTGAACAAAAATGTATTTTTTGAAATATTTCCTGAAAGACTCAAGAGTGTGATTATTCTATTTTGATATATGGGCGCTAATTGCACATTTTTAGATTAAAATTAGTTTGATTGTTACAAATGAAAAATTATTCTAATTTTTCAGATTTAATGTCCGGGGTACCAATGATGATGGTCATGTTGCAAATTTTGTTGAAACAGAGCAAGTGATATTTTTAGATAATGAAGTGACATCATATGTGCAGACTAGAGGTTCTGTGCCACTTTTTTGGGAACAACCTGGTGTTCAGGTGATTCTTGTTTTAGCTACTGTAATATTTATGGAAGAGGAGTAGACTTAATTTGGTGACTGTAAATTATATTAATTTAATTAATTAATTAAATGAATGTTATTTGTCTTTTTATTCTATAGCATAATGACAAAATTCCTAAAGCTGTGTGAGAAATCCCAATTTATAAATATTTTAGTTTACTTTCTTACAAAGATACTTTCTGACAAGAGATTAAAGATAGTGATATATTGTCAAAGAATTTAACTATCTAAAGATTCTAAACATTGTGTATATCTCACCCTTTCATTGAACTATAGCTGTATGCTATTTTTCTATACTTTTATCCTGAATTACTTTTGTTCCTAAAAGTTGAAGCTTAAGTTTGTCAATCAAATGTAATGAAATATTTCTTAATGAAATTAATTTGTGATTTATTATATTATCATACTTATATTATCTTTGTAAAATGTAATGCTTTTTAATTTTAATTTTCTTCAGTAAAACTTAATTTTTCATTTCAGGTTGGCTCTCACAAAGTAAAAATGTCTAGAGGATATGAGGTATCTGCACCAGCATTTGACAAACATTTAAGCCTTATTAAAGAACGTTATGGACATCAAGCAATTGTGAATCTTCTTGGAAGTAGTTTAATTGGTAGCAAAGAGGGTGAAGCCATGCTTAGCCAATTGTTTCAAGTAAAAATATTTTATTTTTAATTTATATAATGTTAGTTATTGGTAATCCCATTTGCATAAAATTGTGATATTTCTATTGAAATGGATTTTTTAGGCTCACCATAGTGCATCTTCTCATAGCAAAGATGTCCCTCATATTCTTTTTGATTATCATCAAGAATGTCGTGGAGGAAATTTGAAGAACCTTCTTAAACTGAAAAAGAAAGTAGCTCCATACATCAACGCATACTCTTTGTTTCACAGCCAAGGGAATGAAGTATTAAGGTATTGTACTTTTGTATGTTTTATGAATTTTAAAGTTGGGGAAAATGTCTTATATTCTGCTATATATAGTATAACTCATCTCTTGTCTTGGAAAAGGTGAAGCATTTTGTGAACTAATTATTAAAATTTTTATGGAACCAGTTATAATATTTTCATAGAATATTTGTTATTTTATAGAGAGCAAAGGGGAACTATACGTACAAACTGTTTAGATTGCCTGGACCGTACCAACTGCGTGCAAACTTACTTTGGATTGGAGGTAATTCAAAATCAAATAGTTGGCCTGTAGTTAATATCTTAATTGTAGTGACAGAACCAAGTGTCTGTTCCGATACTTATTTTTGTTACGATTGCAGACATTTTTCTCTGTTATAGTGTTCTTATATATTCTGTTAGTATATTATGGCCCCATAATTACACATATATTTGAGTTTGTTGTATTTTATTTATTTTTGTGACTTTTTTCAAATTATAGCATGTGAATTTATATGTAATAATGTTGTAAATAATGCTTGGAAGAATTAATTTTTATGACAGAAAGGGGGTTGCAATGGTGGATTGGCTAAAGCAGTGGCCTTCCACGCAGAAGTTCCAGGTTCAAATCTGGCAAAGGTCGGATTTTCAACCTGGGATCTTCCGTCCATTACTTGTATGGTTTGAATTAAGCAGTTTTAATATGAATCAGACGGAAATCATAGGAAATTAATTAACTGAAAGCTCATGACTTAGTACAATCATTAAACATCCCACAGCAAGAATTGAAGGCTAGTAATGGTTTTTATCTGCAACGAAGAACTTCCTTTTGCCAACATTTACCTTCTGACTACATTGATGAAGTATGAAGAAGTATGTAATTGCATTGTGGAAAATTCATGATTACTTACTAAGCCAAATGGGTAATGCAGATGATACACCTATTTATTTTGACATACCATTCGGTTATACAGTTAATGAAAATGGTGCCAAAAACATCATTATAAAACTTAGGAATGTAAAAAATGCACATTACTATAGTGCTGCCAGTGTTAGCAGATGGCACAAAGTTACCATTGTATGGTATTTTAAAAATTGGCTTTACAATGTTTTTTCCTGAGTAGACCTTGTTTTTTATTGTGGTTGTCTTAAATTCGAAGTCGTCTTCCTTTTGGGTTAATACGGTAGTTTTATTTTATTGAAAAATTTTTGCTGCTTGCTATAGTGTTTGAAATAAAAGAACATAATTCTTAAAGGCATTGATAAAATTTTCATGTTTCTTGTAACTAATTAGTGCTATTAACTTTATTATTAGGTCATTACCAGTCTCAGGGCTTAAATTGTGTACAATGCCTAGGCAAAATGTGAAAGAAAATTTTTTCACGCTTTGCCTGGTATTTGTATGCTTTCTTTATAGTGGCTAGGCATATAAATATTGTGAAATTGATAACAATTTTGTAGTTGCATGACAGTTTTTAGGAAATTGTGTAAAATATATTTTGTTTTAGAACCTTTTATTTAAACTTGCATCAATGATTTATAGTATCTCTGTTTTTTAGATACTTACCAAACAACTTCAAATTTTGCAATTAAATGATAAGCAACAAATAGTATCTCGATTTGAGGAAGTATTTCGGCAGATGTGGATAAATAATGGCAATGAAGTGAGTAAAATATATGCTGGCACTGGAGCTATTCAAGGTGGATCTAAGGTGAGATTGAATGCAATAGGTTGTTTGAAAATTTTTATTGCACTGGTTTTGCGAGATAAAGAAAACTTCTTGGGTTGCAGTTGATGGATGGTGCAAGGTCAGCTGCACGAACTATTCAAAATAATCTTTTGGATAATAGTAAACAAGAAGCTATTGATGTTCTCTTGCTGGGAAGTACTCTGAACAGTGAGCTTGGAGACAGAGCACGGATTCTTCTTCAATCAAACATGCTTCATGGTTTGTATATCATATTGAATGACAATTTATGCCTAAACTTCATTAATCCCTCGTACGTGATTTTAAAATGGCCATCTCCATGATTTAAATGCCACAGAATGCAACTTGTATTATTTTAATTTATTTCTTGGAAAATATACAAGAAAAAAATCCAAAAAAATTAACCAATAGTTAACACTGTTGGTTTATTATACTGTATTTACTCAATTGTGTAAGTCAACCTTTTACTTACTTTTCCCCCCATTCAAAAATGCCTCTTGGCTTACAATCGAGTTAATTCTAAAGTCAACGTAAAAATTAGACAAACTTAAAACGTGAGGGGTACATTGGGACAAGAGAGTCAGAGGATGGAACAACATGAGATTTATGTGCTCAGTGTAGCATAAAATCCATTATTTACTGATAATGAAAAAATGTTATTAATAAATGGCTCCTCCTTTGCGCACTTTTCCCATTTTTATCTACTCACACATTGAGGGTACGGTCATGTGAGCATTTTTTCTGATCCGAGTTTAAATGTGAAAAATTCAGAGAATAAATCCAATGGAAACAAAGCTCATGGACGAAAATTTTCAAACCGAGTGAACAGAAGTGCTGCATTTCAGGATCACCTGCAATAGGATCGCAACGAGCTGCATTTTTTATCTGAATTTTGGACATGGACCGGTCTGTTTCTCAGTGATTGCATACTGTGCTTTTGTTTATACATCCCTATCAGGAGAACTAAAAGAGTTATTGGAATGGAGTCTTTTTTAAAAATAAATTTCATCATTTGTGCACGTTTTGTTTGGTTGATGTATCCCTCTAATTCAATTAGGGAAAAGTTTCCCACAGACCAACTTTTTCATGTTTCCAGATAATATTTTGCGGAAAAATGTTATTAATTTAAAAAAATGCATCTGATTTAACATTATATGCTTATGATTTATATAATCGTTATTAACCATCTTTCAAGAGGCATAGCAAAAAAATTTGTCCCTATTGTATCAGTAGAAGCCAATATATGATGTATAGGTAAGCCCCACTTAACACGGGATACATTCCTGAGGTCTCCGCGTTAAGTGAAAACCGTGTTTGCCGGGGCACCATAACCTTTAGGCATCCAGAGGGAAATAAGTTCCCAAATGGTATTTCTGGACCCACATTCAATGTAAAACATTTCTACCATACTTTTTAGAATGTAATTTATTAAACAAACTATAAAATTACCTAGTAAACAGTAAGACAAAAAAGCTTTTTAGCGGTAAACGTACGTAATTTCAAAATATTTCTCAGAACACCTACGAAGTTTTATTAAAAAAAAGAGTCCAGGGTCCGCTGCTTGGCTTTTTTTTCTTATTACATAAACCTTGTTGGTAGCATTCAAATAATCCGTCGCAGCCCTGCTTCACGGCACTCAGTCATTTTAAGTCATCCCAAAAACTAAGTGTGTTATTAATAATGATTTGTGTAGATACAGGCATAAAGCACTGATTCAAATCTTCTATCCATTGATCTAATAAATTTTCCATTTCCATCATTAATGAACTCCGAGTATGAGAAACTTGGGTGGCTGTTAATGGCGTAACACTCTCACCAGCCTTTACTAATTTGTCTTTTCTTTTGATAATTGTCCTGACTGTAGACTCCACCAACTCATAGTCCCTACCAACTGCTGTAACACCACTGCCTGCCTCTACTTTTTCAATAATTTTTAATTTCGTAGTCAAACATTTTGACCGCTAAAACCCAAGCTGTCATAAGTCAATCCTGATGATTCTGACCATCCTGACGATCCTGACACATTAGAGGTGGAATGGTGGAAGGGAGACAATAGCCAATAGCTTATAGATCAAACCCATATTAGTGCGTGTTAGGTTTTCTGCAATTTATGTATCATTGTATATTATTATACATTATATGCATTCAAACATGAAGATCCCTGGGCACGTGCCACATGTTTTTTCATATGTAAAAATTATTTTTTGATGTGTAGCGTTATTGTTTTATTATTATTTATAATGATATTAATATAGTAAATTAACTTTGTAATAAAGTAATTGGAAAATTATAGATTTTAAATATATAAATCATCAAAAACATTCTTTACATCCAATGATGCCAAAGAAATATGAATCATATTTCTATTACCGTTTTTCAAACATTTTCTACCTTAGGAGATATACTTTTTGTGTTAGACCCGTGAAATTTACAGGGAAAATAATGAAATTGGCTACCAGACAATGCAATATTATGCAGCACTGCTGAAATATCACAATATTTAGGACATTATGAAATTTGATTAGTGCGAAACAAAAAATCATAAGATTAGCCTGCGGTCGCACTGTGCATAAGATATGTATTTATATATATATTTTTTAATTTTATAATTTGAAATAAAATCCGCATTATAAAGAATCTGCATTGGCTGGTTCAGCGTTAAGCGGGGCTCACCTGTATGTTTAAAAAGATATAAAAACTTAGGGTGCAGAAATTTTTAGTTTTCTTATCTTTTAATAATTTTTAATTTTCGTACCCTCTAATTTCTGAGCTTTGGCCAGCACTGATGACACACATCATTGATTCCCTAAACTGTTATTTCATTTGCAGGCATCCCTTGCATAATGACAGTTACTCAACGACTATAACACCACGATATTGTTATTTTTTCAGCTCGTGCTATGTGCTCAATATTATAGTGGCGATGCTGGGGCCAGTCATTTTGCATATCATTCGTGATATATAGTCTCAGCCTTCCCCCTTTGATTTTTGAAAAACCATGTTTTTTGGTGGAATAAATCAATGCTGTTATGCGAGATATGTCTGCATGTCTAACTGCAATTTCACCTGCATATGCTGTGCAGAAGGGTTGTTGATCTAATAGAATAAGTACAGTCAATCAGTGATATTGATTTTTTGGGATTGATAAAAATGGGGATTGGCTTACAATCGAGGTCAGCTTACAATCTATAATATATAATTTTTCGAAACTGGAGGTGGGCATTTAAATTGCAATTGAGGTGAATCAAATCGCAAATCGATTAAAAAATACATTAATTATTCAGTATTTGAGTTGTTTATTCTTAAAATTTGTGCCTTAAACTATTTTTACTGCAAGACATGAATTAAAATGTTAATATATATATTTATTATTACAATAAAAATTGAATTTGTTAATAATATTTAATGAATACAAATTCCTAAAATATGGTATAAAGACATTAAAAATTTACACAATTACTAAGTGATTAAAAAAATGAAAAAATAATAATATTATAAATAACATATAAATGTTGATAATTTTAAAATTAGGCTAACGGAAATGCAACCCGCAAAGCAAAGTCAGGGTTTAGATTCGAGAAGCGTATCTTTTCCAAATAAAGAAGTGAAGCCCATTTACTGCCAAGATTGTAAACTAAAAGGATGCAGCTAGTTGCCGGAGAAGCTCCGTGATGGAATATTATGGCATACCCATAGCAAACAGCGGAGATAACAGCATGACATATATATACGGCATACCCAGATGAGTGGTTAAATCCAATATCTTCAACAATTGAATATGGTTGATAGTCCATTGTTATCAAATTTCCAATCTTAAAAGTTATAATTTTTGTTCAGATCAGGATCTCCATTTTCTTAGGGTTTAAAAATGAGCTTACTAACATTTGTTGCCTAGGCGATATTTTTGTGTTATGTATTTCATACACATTTCGACAGCTGCTTCGTCAAATGTGGAAGACATTATAGATATTATAGCCAACTAAATTTTCACTGCTGTTTTTTAACAACAAATTCTTTCATCTAAAGCAGGCATGTCATACTGGTGGCCCCCTTTGTGCCTTAGTGTGGCCCAATGCAAATTTTGGTCTTGACCAAATCGTTCGAGATTTTATATAAATACTCTGTTTTTGCGAAAAGGAGACAGGACTTTTTCATAGTTATAGAGCAACAATTGAGCGCAGTTTATAAATCGATTTTGAGCTTGCAAAACAGACATCCAATCTTCTACAAAAAGACTGTTATTTCCATCTGTGGCCCTTATTAAACAACTGTAATCCTAATGCCGCTTTTCTTTAAGATCCATGGCATTAATGTGGCCCTGATGCCTCTTTGAGTTTGACATGTCTGGTCTAAAGCATCAAATCAAAAAATTAAATTCTGAAATTTTAGCAGTGTTATCCAAATGCAATGATGGTAATTAATTAATTATTAAAATATTACTGGAAATTTCCATTATTTACTGACTGGAAAAAGTTCTGTGTGTTTGTTACCATGTATATTACACATCCTAAATCTTGGTCAGTTTTTCGAGAAAATAATTCCTATTACATGGAAAATTGCAGTATATATTGGTCGCATTGATGTAATTTCGTGAACAACTACACTTTTCTGACAGTTTAAATTTGTTCGAGTTTTCATTTCAGAATTGAGCCGAGTCAAGCTTTGAATAAAAACTCGACTTGGTTCAAAATTCTGGACTTTTATTTACACCCATTGCTACAAAGTAACACCATGCAAATAATGCAAATTTAATAAAAATACGTCAATCCAAAGTACTTTTCCACTCAAACAAGGTGATCCACCACAACTGTCGAAGCGCTGTGCAAAAGATGCACATGAGAGTCATCTACACAGTATTTTTTCATGTTTTATTTCAGTGCCAAATCAGGATGATGCTAACTTGAATCATTAATGACTATAATTTGAATATGGGTAGTAATTTTTGAATGACATTAATGTGAATCAACATTAATTGAAGCGACGTTAAACCGAGGACACTGTAATTGTGAATATCTTATTTTAGGGTTAATTATTGTAAATATACCTGTCTAGGATGCAGAGGCTTCAAACTAAGGTAAATTCACTGCCCCTCTGTATAGGACTCATAATATCAGATTTAGATATTAATAATCATGGATAATTTTTTGTTCTAACCATTAACAATAAGATTGAGTGAATGTTATGTTTATAGGTGTGTGGACACTTATCATTAGTACCTGATATGGTAAAAATTAAATTTCTAACATCATAAGGCAGTGCAGATCAATTACTGCATTTTTCAGTATATAAGGTGTGCCCCTGCGGAATTAACTAAAGTTCTGCATTGATCTTTGCCCATGATGTTTTAACCTACTCGCACACTTGTCTGATCGAAGGCCGCTTTATTTTTCCAGTTTGAGTCAGCTGGTGTATACTGCCATCCATAATCCACTTATTCCATTCTTCTCTCATCTTCACTTTAAATGGCTCGTTTAATGAGAGGGATTGCAGTTAAGAAGTTAGTCCTCCAGGTATGACAGCTAAATGAGTGTTGAAACCCCTGACTTTATCCTTACAGATTCTGTGAGATGAAAACGGACTGCTCATAAACCAGAATAGCATTTTTCCTCAGCAGAGCTCCTTTCCTCCTCCTCCATATTTTTTCCATCCATATTTCCATTCCATTCTCAATCTTCCAACCTTTTTCATTAATGTGTACAACAATGCCGACTTTGGCATCTTCCTTTATCTGAAAATCAACATCGGAAGTAGTTTAGTGCCATCAACACAACATGCAAGTTCTGCCCTGTAATGAGCTTTCTCATGGCCACTTGTTTTGATTGTAACGGTCCTTTTGCCTTCTACATTTACAATTCTTTTTGAGAGGTCATCAAACATAAGATGGGTCTCATCTGAATTTCCAGTTAGACCTAGTTCTTTAGTTTCTTTCTTATGGCAATTTATGATGAACTGACGGAAGGATACAATTTTCTCTTTGTATTCAAGAGGTATCTTCAGAGCTAATTTTGTCTTAGAGTGCATACTGAGGCCATAGTACTTAATAAATCTATAGCATCAAGTTGGACTGCCTTTAAAATTGCCATTGTTCCTCTCATGAGCTAGTATTACAGCGGATTTGAATCATGTTTGTTGACACTGAAATCCCATTTTTCCAATGTTCTTCTACCCAATTCAACACATTGGCCTCTAATTCAGGCCACTTTACAGATTTCCCATACTAAGTGAAAGTTGCAAGAACAATTTTACAATTTCAGTTTTATTTATTTTTAGGTTTTCATTTCTCTATGGTGTTATCACTAGGAAAAAATGTGAAGAGTTCTGTTAGGGTTGCCACCTGTAGAGTTTGCTAGGGAAGGAGAGCCACACGCTGGCTGGAAACAATGTAATGAGGGTGGTATGTTTTCAGGGGGATTGCGGAGAAATAATTGAAAATATTGCTTGAAAATATTTTTATTCGCGAATTAAAATAGAAAAAGTAAATAAGAGTTTTTCACCTATATGATAATAATTAGTTGAATTAATTTATCTTCTTATAATTATATTTTTGTTGCGGCCTAGCCACGCTTAAAAATGATTTATTGTCTTTTATATGTTCATAAAACTCGGTGCATGTAGATTTTATATTGAAATAAATCAGCAATTCATTTCTTATTCAACTAGTATTAGATTTGTTTCTTTCATCCTTCCATTTTATATTCATTATACTAAAAATTCGCTATGAATACGCAGAGGTTCCAGGAAAGATTAAAATATAGGAAATTATTTTAAATGTGTTTATCAATTTAAAATCAAGACTTTTGAACAAAAAATGTCATTTTTTGCAGGTTGTTTTGCATGATTTGTACTCATTGGTGCTGGAAATTATAAAGTAAAATTATTGGTTAAAGTTCCCACTTCATGGAATAGCTTATTTATAGTTAGATGCAATTTTTCTTTTAAATTTAATTTTTCCTCGACCTTTAAAAAATCTTGAAAACTTGGAAGTTTGTGGTTTGGAAAACTCAGTGTAGAAAATAAATAAAATAATGAAGTTTCATTAAAGTCAAAGTGTTGTTCAATGTATTCTTGTGCATTGTCATAGAATAATAAAAAATCAACTTCTAATTTGTCATGTTCTCTTTGGTCAGTTATATTTTGATTTTTTTAATTAGTTTCATATCCAAAGTACTTTTCAGTTTTTCTTCTATTAAGTTGATCTTTTAGAGATTTGATAGTATGATATGTGTCCCCCACAGTAATTTTCATTTGATTCCAAATTTTTTATAGCAATATCAAATATTTCTGATACATTGCACACAAAAAGTAAATAAATTTCCAAGCTTTCAGGAACCTCTGTGTATTCATCATTAATTTTTAACAAGTTAAATTTGTCTAGGACAATACTGACTTTGACTTAAAAAGTATGAACTCAATCTTTTTACACAAGGTAAAAGAGAAAACTACCTAGTAGTAACATGGCGCATAATTTCTTTAAATTTAGTGTCAACAAAGATGTGAAATTCTTTTGAGGTATCGCATCATTTTGCGGAATTCGAAAAATGACCATAGTTTTTGAGAACTAAATTCTCCATGTCAAC
The DNA here is from genome assembly GCA_028673005.1 of Tanypteryx hageni. NCBI lineage: Eukaryota > Metazoa > Arthropoda > Insecta > Odonata > Petaluridae > Tanypteryx > Tanypteryx hageni. The sequence continues at coordinate 3,703,676 of CM054120.1, forward strand.
GTGAAGATTTAACAATGAACTTTTAATGCAATTATGCAAAATATGGGCATTACAATTTGCTTTTTGGATATCTTGACTCATCGTTTGAAGTGAATTATGTTTACCAAAATTCGAGATTGTATTATCGACCAAAAGACAGTTAATATGATTCCATTTAAATCTCAATTTTCTACTGATTTTTTTACGATTTCAAACATCCTGGCTGCAGATTCATTTGCATTTTCAAAGAAGTATCATATAATTGCAAAGCCCATTACTTTGGTAAAAAATTGAATACTTAATGGGAAAAGTTTAACATTTTTCCTATTAGAAGCATCAGTTTCAATGGAAAAAACAATGGGGGTTCATGATTTATTACATTAAATAATACATTTTCCAATGCTTTTTTCCCCAAACTATTCACAATGGCTTCTGACTTTGTTCTTCCACATGATATTTTAGATGAAATAATGGAATCACTCAATGTTTTAGCAATCAATTTAAATGTGCAATCCATTGAGTTATATGAATGATGATGCTTTATCGTATGATAAACATGTGCAACCTTGGCTGATGTAACCAAATCTTCCTCTGAATTTTTTTAAATAAAAAAATTGTCCAAAACTTGAGTGGAAGTTGATGCTTTTGCTCTATGTTTGTGAGATTCTGAGTCATTGTGCTTTTCAATCGCTGCAATACATAGGTATGCAACAGAAAATGCAATATTAAACAAGTTACATTTGGCCTCAGTTGGATTTGATTTGTATGATCTAATCCATTCAAACTGCTGTTCCCAAAATTCATTAAATGTAAACATTCTTTTTCTTCTTCGTTCTGGTTAATTTTTAGAACTCATAGCAATAGGGTATTTTCTGAAAAAAAATTGTTTTCTAAATGTTCTGAAAAACCACGTCAAAGCAAAATAATTAAATAATCTACATTACTTCTAAGATGTTTTATAATTTATTATTACACAATTTTTGTAATCACCCAATTCATCAAACACTCACAATACTAAAGCAGATATACTGTACCACCACAGACTGTACCAATAATGAATGAGTGAAATAATATTAGAGTGATAGGGGAAATCCAGGTTTCGAGGATTCCCTATAAACATTTAGAGACTGGCAATTGTGTATACCGTTACCTATAAGGTTGACTCACTTGCGCTCCGCATAGCTAAATATATGTTTAACCATCTGCCTTTCAGCATACTGAACTTTAGATGAGAATATTATATTGTAACTAACCAGTAGTTGAATAATAAATTTATTTATGAAATATACCTGCGTTTATATTGTCTACGTTTTGTATGCAGTTGTTACACAAATTATGCCTCTTATAGTTAATAACTTGTAGGGTAGATTTAAGAAATATATATAACCATTGAAACATAAGAAGTTTTGTGAAAAAGGACAAATTGTGTCCTTCCCAGCATCAGGGAAGGATGCAGGGCAAAGCACTTAAAACAACTGTCCTTCCCAAAGGAGGATGGTTGGCAACCCTAAGTTCTGTACCTGTGATACACATCCTCGTTTTAAGTTCAAAAATTGGCAAAATTCTTTTTTCTTCCATTTAAATGATTACTGGATGTGGTGGCATATAAGTTGGCTTATGAAGCTGTGCAAATTATGATCAACTAATATGCTGGATCGACTTATATGCTTTGATATATGGTACATCAAAGCAGTTTTTCAGCATAAATGGAAACAAAAATTCTGAAAGAATTAATGATAACCTTTAGGAGCTGAAAGACCCCATTTGAGGTAGGAGTGGCATATAGTGATGGTATTGGGATATGTTTCTATAATTCATAAAATGACAAATATATGGAGCAAGTGGGACATTGTCCCCATTAAAAGAAACAGTAACGTAACTTCATGGCACCAGAAGTGTTTGTTTTTAGGAACAAGGTAGTGTAAACTATGTAAAGCTATCAATCTTCATAGGTTGTGAGAGCTCCAAATAAGAACTTCATCTTTATCTTTTTAACCGATTGTGTAGAAATGTCATTTGTTTTATACAGATCGGTGCAAATGGACCAATAATCATTGACATTTATACCTTCATATGAGGAGCTAACTTTATATGCATTGTGTTAGCTTATATAAAAAAACAGTGCACAAAAATTAAAGTTGGCATCTGCATGAAAAATGTATATTGACAAAAACTCATTAATTACATTTGCATTAATTAAGGTTCTATTCCATGTATTATTTTTCTCTATTTTAGCTCCTACTAGTGTTCTGAGAGAGATGTGCAATCGGTATAATGAATACACAGTTCTCATAAATGCTCGTGTTGCTGTTGGAACTTATAATGTAAATGGTGGGAAGCACTTCAGAAGCGTTGTATATAAGGATTTGTCTCTTACTGATTGGCTTTTAGATGCAGTGAGGGTTACAAAATCTCAATGTAAGTTGAGGGCATTTTATTATGCACATTATTTAAAACCCACTCAATTTTTTGGGATCATAATTAATTTGAAGTCTCTAATTGAATAATCAACATTTCATTATTTTTTCTTTGCAGCATTGGTGGATGTATGTCATGCAGAGATTCCACAATCACCTGTTGATATTTTTGCCATTGGCTTTGAAGAGATAGTGGATTTGAATGCAAGTAACATTGTTGCTGCGAGGTGTGTATAACATGAAGTTATCTGAAAAAATAAAATTAGATCAGGAAATTTAATTCCTGAAATTATTTAAGCAAATTCAATTTCATTATATTATACAAGCATTTTCTGCTTTAATGGCTAATGCATGTATGAAAAATACTGTGCAAAGTGAAAAAGGTAACATCTCATGTAAATATAATTAGAAAGGGATGCACTATTCATCAAAGATTACTGGACCAAACTTCTTTTCAAATGGGCTTTAAGGTAATGTTTCAGAATTACATAATCGTGTTCTGAAAATTTCAGGGTTAAAAATTCTATTAAATGACATCTCTTTGATTGGTATGCATCTTAGTTAAAAGGAAGAAAAGACTGAAGTCTCAATCTCACCCTAATAAAAATGTTTATCTATCAATTTGTGTATCTTTACATTGCAAGAATGAGGCATAGTGTAAGGAAAACAGTTGTCTGATTAAGATAATGTAAATCTTGAAGAGGATTCTTGTTTGTACCATTACCTTTATATATATATATATATATATATATATATATATATATATATATATATATATATATATAAACATCCAATTCCTGGGTTCCTGATTCCTGGAATATACTTGAAATATGAATAACTTGGTCAAATATGCAGATATAAACTTGAAATTTGGCAGAAATAATCTACTCTGTTGTAAAAATCCTATGATGAAGGAAACTTGGCGGAAAACATCCAGGATTCGACTCCAGGGGAGGATTTGCATTCCCGATAAGATAACACGTAAAAATCGACTTTTTGACGTGTAGGCTATTCTTCTTTTTGAGAATAAAATTAGGAAAAATGGACTCTCAACCTTTAGACCATTTTAAAGGAAAAATTATAAGGTTTCTTATTCTGTTCATCGTTTTTTGTCTACAGTTCAAAATTCCTCATGTTAAACATTTAATTCACATATTTTGGGGAAATCTTGCCATTTTAATGGGATGTTGCCATGCCTACCAAGTACATTGTTAAACCTCTAAATCATCTTGTTATTCCAAACCTTATGCGCTTAAGCATCCTTTGAAGGCTTTTAATACAGAAAGGAGAGAAAGACGGAAGGAGAGGGAAATGATTGTCATAATTTGTTGCGTTATTTACGAGATGGAATACCTAAAGAGCTGAAATACCCTATGTTATCCTTTCGTTGGTCTTAGTGTAAAGTTATTAAAACGTGAATAACTCGATCAATAATGTAGATAGAAAATTGAAATTTTGCAGAAATTTGTATGAGCTAATCAGAATTTGTCTATTTAGGTAATTAAAGAATTACATGTCCATTTGTGGCACTATTTTGAGAGCGGATATATTGCACTTCTATTGAATAAAATAATCAGTTAAATTTAATAATTAAAGAAATACATGTCCATTGGTGGCGCTATTTTGAGAGGGGATATATTGCACTTCCTTCGAATAAAACTAATCAATTTTAATTTAATGAACAAATATTTTATGTAGACTGAAAATTAAAAAATATATACTTCACATTATAGTATGTTCCAGAGAGTTTAATTCTATTCTTGTCCTCATATTCATTTATATACATGTACATTGAAATACATTTATTTTAAAATAGATAAGTGTTACCAATATAAGCCATTTAAATGTTATCACTTAAATTCCATCTCAGCTTATATCAAACGGATTTTCGTGACATTGGAAATTATATATTATGATAGGAATGTTTATATTTATAAATTTTTTCTTCGAAAAAACATTTTACATGTAGAAGCAATAAAAATTAATGTTTTAGTCTGCTTTTTACCTTAGCCTCTTAAATGTATTTTTATAACTATGCTATAACTCAATCCTTGCTTTGATAAAATAACCAATTTAACAGTGGGAGAGACTCTGGATTTATCATCTCAAATGTTGAACAACAATAGCCTTACATAGCAACATATTATTTACAGTTACGAGATCTAAAAAGGTATACAGTAATAGCAAAACAATAACCTTCTCTGATTTTTCTCTTCATAAGTATATTTTTAAAAATTTGTTTGTTTGTGCAGAGAAAAGTCCCTATTATCGATCACCTAAAAAAGTTTGCAAGATTTTAAATTTTGATTTCAGGTAGACTTCTTTCATTTCTGAAATTCTATATCTAGATAAAAATTCATAATATTGGTTTAAAATTTCCATTTGTAATACTCGATGTTACTTTTATAGATTTATTTGAAGAAAATAATTTTCAAAGAAATTAAACCAAGGTTTTAAAACAAGCATAATGCCAAAACGACCACGGAAATCATTCTCAGTTCCCAACAGATTAAAATATAAGAGAATAGCCACAGCAAGAGCAGCAAAGTCTTCTGAACAAAGACAAATTTGACTTTGATCACGACGACTTAAACAAAGGCAGTCTTTTAAAGTTGCAGGTGTTGAATTTTCATACGACTGCTTTGCTCATGAACAATTATATATAGCTACGTCTAGAGAAGGATACGGGAAAATTTATCTATTTAAGAAAAAGATGGGAAGATGAAATATTGTATACCATCAAATATTATAATATAAATTAACTTGGTTTAAATACTTCATTTATTCTCAGATCTTCTTCATATTATTTGGTCTTGATTTAAGAACCCGAGCAACGCCAGGTATATTTGCTAGTTTTTAATAATATAGGAATACACTTCTATTTGATACTTTGTGTCCCTAAAAATGCATCAACTAGTGAAACGTTGAATAGCTAATCACCTTTCCCATTAGTATGTGTGGTATGATAGGGCCAGGGACAGTTGGACTCACAAACCTTTATTCAAGCTCTGCTTTTCTGCAATTCTCTAATCTCCATCAAGTTATCCTTCCATCCTATCCACATCACCATTCCCTTTCATCTGTATTGAATTGAATAAATCTGTATTGAATTCATCATTATACTGTATCAGATTCCTAAGAAACAGTGTATCTATTGACATACTGAAATCTGTTTATTATAGTTATTTCTATGCTAGAGCATCATTTGGTATAATATTCTGGGGCTCTTCACCATCTGTGCTGCAGGAAGTATTTCTTGTACAGAAGGAAAATATTAGAAGTATGCTTTGTAAACCTTACAGAGCTTCATGCAAGCCTCTCTTTAAGAAACTTGACATATCATCTATCCCATGTGTGTATATATACTGTCTGTGCTGATAAAAAAGAATCTATCCATTTTCTCAAAATATTGATTTCCATGACCATGCCACAAGAGGTTATATAAATATTCATTTAGGGTTTCATAAAAGATTGATGAATAAAAAAAAAATAAAAAGTAAATAAAATAAAAAGACTGATGGCTTTTAGAGGACCTGTTTCAATGGGATTAAAACTATACAATAAACTGCCAAAGTGTATCAAACTCATTACCAACATTAGTAGGTTCAAAATTGAGGTAAAAAAATTTCTATGGGAAAAATGTTTTTATGTTGTGAATGAATACATATTGTCATGATCCTGTTTATTTATTTGTGATTTCTATGTTAAATTTTTGTATTTACTTTGTATAATCCTAAATTAGAGGATTTTTTTCATTCATGTATATATTGTATTTTTTTTTCTTGGTATTCCAATTCAATGTTGTATTTTATTGTTTATGATATAACTTGTATGTATCCAATTTTTCTCTCCTGACTACTCCTATACCTGCAATATTTATTGTATGGTCACTCAGGTAATACATATTATTAATATTATTATTATGAAAAGCCTTGATGTAAAAATGTGAGTATTGAACACCATGATTCCTTTTGGCATTATTGACTTGCTGTAAAAATACTTCCTATCAGTTGAAATTTTACTGGAGCAAACTTAGGAGATAGAGTGCTTATTTTCAGAATTGAATTAACAAATTGTCTCGTCAAAAATTTGACTATTGGAATATATTTAAAAGAATTAGTATTTTCACATGAGTAGTTACATACTGATGTTGTTGAGCAATTATCAAAATTTGAACCATTTAATAAAGTATGCACCAAAAAAGTACAGGCACACCCCAGGTTACGTAAGTAATACGTTCCTGCATGCATTGTGTAACTCAAAATTTGCGTAAGTCGAAATTTACTATGGAAAGTACAGCAGAGGTGGGGAAACTATGGCTGGATCCAGTCCCCGAAGGCATTTATTCAGCACATGAAGATGTTTTGAAAAATCAATCTCTGAAAATTAAAATACGTATAATTTACTGCATCAGTACAGTACAAGTACTCGGTTAAAATAGAGGCGTCTAAACACAGTGGCTAATGTGAGTATAGAATATAGTTAACAGAAAATGGAGCTTACAAAGAAAATTAAGATTAATGGAGTGTGAATTGAAAGATGAATAAATGAATTCGCGATGTAAATCAATAATATATTATGCAAGGAGAAATGTCAGTTTTTAGTTAGTGCAGTTTGCTTTCGCAGTGTCCAATAGACATTTTTTTGTAAACAAAACGTAGAATGTCAATTTTGTCAAGCTGTTAATTTCCATGCTAAATCGAAGGCAATTCAAGCCATTTACATATTTTACAGTTATGGGAAAGTCACTTGAATCATTCAAGGAGAATTTCCGAAAGAATTGTTCACTAATATGCTAAATGCTTATCAGCCATGATTACAAGGGCACACTTCCGAAAATGTGTACAAAAGCAAACACGTTGAGAGTTCAAGTACCTGTGTCAACGATCAGAAAAAGACTGAAGGGATTGGGTGAGAAACCACACTACCACACAGACATGTAACAACAATGTAATTTATTATTGAATTTATGAGTACAGATATATGCCGCAATTGTAGCGTCGCTGGAATTAGGTAGATTGTTACATCGATTCGTTAGGTTGGTAGGTAGTCGCTGTGGCCTTTTTTCATGTGTAATTCGAAAACAGAGTTGCTACATATTGCTAAAAATTCACTAGAATGACAACATTGGCTGAGTAGCAAAGCGGGGATATTGCATTGCAACCCACACCTTGTGTTTTTTCTCCCTACACATACATATAGATTTAGTTCGAGCTCGTTTAACGAAAACTGCTAACGTAAGCATAAAATTTTTTTGTACATATGTAAGTGTGGGTTTATGTAAGTCAAGGCTTATGTAATCCGGGGTGTGCCTGTATTTATAAAGAAGTTTTAGATAAATATGAATGTAAAAATTACAAATATATTTCAAGGCTTTATTTTGTCAAGTCCTATATTCCACCATCCAACTATGTATATACCTTTCAAATAATAAAGCCTTCCTCTATATTTGGCGGTTGATTTGCTTGAATCATAAAGAAATATGGAGATAAATAGAGAAATTTGGTATTTTGTCTTAATTTTATGAATGAAAAATGTATTTTTATCATTCTCTAAGAAATTTAGAACATTTGTAGCTTAATGATCTACTCTGACTTTGGATTATTAGATTTTTCGTTATCTTAGTCTTCAAGATTTTGTTTCATTTGATAAGATTTTGATATGTTCTGCATAATACATGATATATGTTCTTGTGTAATCTAAGGATAACTAGTTAAAATGAAAAATTATGCATGGTGCATTTTAATATTATACACTGATTATTTTTTCAAAATTATTGAATTTTTTATCCATTTTTATAAATTCCAGTTCAGAAAATGCCAAAGCTTGGGCTGAAGAGTTGCAGAAGGTGCTTTCAAGAGATCATGAGTATGTTCTTGTCACCTATGTTCAGCTTGTTGGGGTTTGTCTTTATTTATTTATTCGTCCTACGCATGCTGCACATTTGAGAGATGTGGCTGTTGATTCTGTGAAAACTGGACTTGGTGGAGCAACTGGTATGTTAGCTAGTTACTAAATGCTTGGATGTTAGAATTATTCTGTCTTAATGGATGTGCAAAAATATGAAGGGGCATTCAAATACAGGGTGTCCCAAAGGGAATATACCGAAAATGAACTTAATAATTATTTTAACATCTCGGATATTAACATAAGGGGGGACTGTCAAAATATTTAATTGTTTTTTTATTCTTTGTAATTGACTTAATTTCTCTCTATGAATTTTTTTTGTTAAATCGTCTTCATTATGCAAAAAAATATATTTAAAATAACTTTTAAATATCCTGCAAAAATGGCATCCTGGTTGGAGAGAGAGTAGTAAAGGGTACGTGATGTCATTGCATGCCACTCATTTAAATGTACGACCATACTGAAACATGCGGTTTTGATACTTCGTCCTGTTGCTTTTCCTGATATCGTAGCTAAAATGGAGAATATGGAACTTAAGAAGGGTTATAAGTATTGTCTGGTACCTCAGTGCTTAAATACAACAATTAAAACCCTGAGAAAACTGTTCTTCATCCTACCAAGCTCCTTGGGAAGAAATAAGAAGCGGAGAATATTGTGGTTGAAAGCCATGAGAAGATACGCATCTGATATATCGGAACATACAACTGCATTTGTCTGCGAAGATCATTTTAATCTAAGTACTAGTTATATGTATGTATGTAATTTTATTGCTTCGTCTTTTAGTTTATGACTTATGTCGGCATTACATTGACATGATGCATATATTTCTGGAGAACGTTGAAAGAGTAAATTATATTTTTATGTTTCAAAGATTAGCATATATATTTTAACAAAACCTCCATAATGTAATATACCTATTCTAAATACGTAAGGTCAAACTTAAGGAAATCGTTGGGCTATGGGTTTATTAAGCAAATAATTACTGTTGCAGTGCATATATTTATGTACCAAGTTTTTAAGTAAATACTTTTACAAATATTACATATTAAGTTAGTTCTGTAATTTAAATATTTTAATAAATTTGTTCACATATGTCCAGGACAGAATGATATTTTGAAGGACCATGTTTTGCTAAATAAGGGCAGTCATGACACTCTACAGACATGGCTAAATCATCTTCTTTATCTACAACTACACTCACTTCATAACCTCTTTCTCTTATTCTGTGTTCAGGGCAAATCTTGCCATTAACAATACAAATTTTTCCTTCTCGCTTCAATTTAACAAATCCAACAGCATTACTAACATAGTCTTTCCTCATTGACCTAAAAGAGAGAAAAAAGCCATAAAAGCAACGATGAAATTCGCGACATATACAAAAGAGACATGCAGTTATGACAAACACTTCCACAGTTTTTCTTTTCACAAGTATATGTAATAACTAAGGCAGATTAGACACTTAAAACAACAAACTTCACCACATTTCCTATAGACAAGACACACGGAAACTAAGTTTATTCACATTAATTTTGTATAATATTTGTCAATATTTGACCTGATGTTTCTGTAAAGGCAGATGATGGTGATTATTCACCGAAACCGGTCATGTTTTACTTCATATATTTTGTGGAAATTAACAAAAGTTGAATATAAATAAAAAATACTATCTAACATTGTTCATGTTATTTTATTGTGGAACTTCACAAAGTCTTGGCCTCGTCCATTACCTTTTGTATACTTATCTAACAATATTTTACTTACTAGATACTAGGACAGCATGGGAAACAATACATAAATATTCTATAATATTAGTTAAAACTAGAGTTGTTTTATTCATTTAATATGGAAAAGCTGTTTTAAGACGTCAATCTATCTTTTACATATCTTCTGCGTTTCAGTCGAAATAATAGTACTGTTACAATAACTGAAAATAAAAATGCTACATCGAATTTGTTTTATCAATTAAATGTAATACAAACCTATCCGCCTTCACTCCACGCATTTCAACATCTGAATATTGCTCCCTATGACTTCGAATGTACCGCAAAAACATACGAATCAACGATTGGCAAATTATCAGATCTGGCTACACAAAACCCTTTATATGCCATTTTTCAAAACACAAAGCGAAATAAATGCAGGAAGGTGCAGTACTTCTACCAATATTTCTTCTAAGACGGAGTATAGAGGAAAACAACAGAATTATTTCTTTCAATCTTCTACTTCTATATCGGCACAATGGCTTCTAGCACAGCTAGCATTGGCTAACATGCTTGTGGCACATCACTAAACACTCAGCAAACTTCGGCTACCAATCGGATGTGATCGGGTTTGGCATTAACTCGTCCATTTTAAATTGCTTTTTTTATAAATATCTGTTAAAAATTTAATGAAAAAACTTTATATTTGCCTATAACAATAGTCATACAATACAACTTCATAAAATTTTCGGTAATTCCTGATATTTGACAATCTGCCATTCAGAGGTAAATAAACTGTGAAAGGTGGAAAATTTTATTTAAGTGATTAATAAAGTACAACATTTCTTGCATCATTAGCTATTATCAATCTAATTCACATATATTTTCCAACACAATCGTATGGGTGGATAATGGAAGATCATTTATACGACACTTAATGGGAATTTCTGTAATTAGAAAATTTATGTAAGCTTGATCGTTAACTTATATAAAACTTGCAACCTTTCAGAGGTTATTTCCTTTTGAATGTTGTTGTTACCTCAGATAATAAAAAAGTTATTCAACTTTGTTTTTGGTATATTCATTTTGGGACACCCTGTGTAAACTGGAATTTGTTTATAAAAATTTATTATTTGAGATATATAAATCTAAGCCATACTACTTCTCTAAGTAATCTCCCTGGACCTCATTGCTTTTGAGCCATCTATCGGGAAGCTTCTTTATTCCCTTTAAGTTTTTGCCATAATCCAGCTTAGCACACTTTCAATAACTTTGCCATTGCCCGAATCATTTTCCTCCTAAAAATTCCTTCAGCAGCCAAAACAGGTGGAAATCAGATCGCCCCAAATCAGGGAGAATGTGGCAGGACATCCCACTGCAATTTTTGAATAATCTCGGACGTTATGGTGGCAGTATGCCGACGAGCAAGCAAAAAAACAAACTGCAGCCTGTGGATTTCTGAGCTTTGAACGGATTGCTGGCTTCACTTTTTGTCCATAGGGGTCGAACAATAGGCTGCATTGATGGTTGTTTGTTCTGTGAGATAATCCATGTGGATAATTCCTTTTGAATCCCAAAAAAAGGTAGCCATTAACTTGCCTGCAGTGAAATTCTTTTTGCTTTTTTTTGTGGTAACGACATTGTGTGATGCCATTTCTTGCTCGCTCGTTTCGATTCAGGGATGAAATAGTGCACCCATGTTTCATCACACGTCACAATAGACTCGAAGAATTTGTCTTCTTTCCTCTCACCTGATTAATGGCAAGCAAACAGTCCTGTTTGTGTTCTGTGGATAGGAGCCGTGGAACCCAACTTGTGCTCACTGTACTGAACTTCAACTGTTTCTTGATAATCTCTACAACATGCCCAATGCTGATTTGTAATGTGACAGCAACGTCACAAATGTTTATTCTCCTAGCTTCCTGAACAAGGTCGTTAAGCTTTTCCTTGTTTTTGAAGTTGACAGATGTTCAAGGTCTGTGTGAATGTGGTTCATTCTCGACAAGTCTTCATCCTTAAACGATTTATACCAGTCAAACACACTAGTTTTTGAGAGACTTTGTTCACCTTGTTGTGCTTTAAGTCTCGAAAAAGTTTCACTCAGTTTAACATTTTTATTTATGAGAAATTTGATAGTTATGCACTGTGCAACTTTAACCAGCACATGTCTCAGACATTTCGATTACTACTGCTCTAGGTGAGGTAGGGGAACCAGATCTATGGCTCAAGGTTGGAGCAACTCAAAGTCAACTACCAGTGTTACCAACTTTTAAAGCGGCCAATTTCCCCAGTCTTTATAACACAATTCTGATTCATATTTGAACACCCCTTGTAAATATATAAAATGCTGACAAATATGCCTTTTTTTCTGCATGTATCATAAATTTGAAAAGCAATTACTTGCTGATACATTCTATTCATATCTGGTAGATGGTAGACAAATATTTCCTATGGTAGCCTTATCTCCATTTTAAACTGTCAAACATTAAGATAATAGGCTTTAGAGAGAATATTATAATATTTTAAGTTAACACAATAAACTAAAATATTTATAAATAATAAAATATTATATTTATAGCCTTTAACTTTGTATTGATCTTCATTAATTTCAGGTAACAAAGGAGCTGCAGCCATTCGATGTGTCTTTTATGGAACATCATTGTGTTTTGTTTGTGCACACTTTGCTGCTGGTCAGTCACAAGTCAGTGAAAGGAATGCTGACTATGCAGAAATTACTAGAAAGATAACATTTCCAATGGTCTGTATGGTTGTTATATGGTTTCATTATGTAGTTATCAGTTAAAAAAAATTTTTCATTAATAATTTTTCATTTCAGGGTCGTACTTTGAATTCTCATGAGTATGTTTTCTGGGCAGGTGATTTTAATTATAGAATTGATATGGAAAAGGATGAAATGAAGGAACTAATTAAGAACCATGAATGGGACTTGTTATTACAACATGATCAATTGCGGGTAAATATTTTTTCATATTTATGTAAGTTTCTATATAGCTATATTTAAGTCCTGAACTAGCTTTATACAAGGTTGTTTGTGGCATGACAGCTACTATGTTGCTACCATATTTGATATTATGAACATCCCAGTTTTGTGCATATTCAATCCAAAGAATTCCTTTCCTGTTGTAACATATTTGCCATTCTGCTGCTGATAATTGAGGACGGTGGGTCAGATTGGTAAGAATGGATATATTCAGTTTTAAAAACCAATACAGCATTTGCTAAATTGTTTGATATTGTTTCAGTAGGAAACAGACAGTATGTTTTTACATTCATATGCCTGTACATTGTTACTAATTAGTAAGTGAAAATGATATTAGTGAGTGTATGGAAGCTTACTAGAAAACTAGGTATATGTGGTTTTTCAGTGACTTCTGTTTGTATGAATAACAAATGGCTTTACAGGTATCCCTTGAGATTATCTCATTCATGATATGCTTTTATGCTAATACATTGTGACTAAATTAAGGACACAAAATTTGTGATGCTTGGTCTTCCCTCATTATTATGGCAATTTAATTGTTTCACTTTCATGACTTGTTTCTCTTGATGATATGACTCTCATTAATATTCTCAGCAACAATGATTGACCCCTCAAATGTGACTTTTTCCATGGCATTTAATCCCCTAAGAGTGTCTTTTTTTGGCTATGCCAATTTCCAAGCACATATATTTACTTAAAAGTCTTTGCCTTCTAATGCATGAGAACTAGGAGCCATTTTGAACTGTTTGAGGGCTGTACTAAGGGACTGACTCAAGAAAGAAAAAAATGGCTAAGCTGTAAAATAGACAACAAAGAACCACAGAACTTAGGCAAAAGAAATGAATTCATAAACCAACTGCAGGAGAACTGATCAATCAGAGACCAAAAGATAAGAGCTCATAATGAAAATGTGGATGTAAATGGTACATCGCACATGCTGGTGAGGCTATAGACTGCTCAAACTAACTCATTTACAGCATTTCTCTTGTAGTATTTGCATCCATGGATTTTTCATTACATTATTTGTGATCAATATTTTAGTGCATTTAATAATACAGTAGGACCTCGTCCTTCACGGCTTTGCTGTTCGATGCTTTACTTATTCGTGGTTACATTTTTGAGACCCTGCTTTGTGGATCACGGCTACTGCTTTCACTATTCGCAGTTAGCACTTAAGAGAAAGTAGTGCAAGCTGAGGTGAAATGACATGTAGGGATAGGGCTGCGATCTTTTTTCTCGCTTAGGGATGCACGTTTTTATAAAAGTATCGATATTTGTATCATTCGTTGTATCAAAAGAAGATAGTATCGAAGTAACATATGCATCCCTACTCTCGCATACATCCTCCTCAGTCTGAAATCCACAGTGGTCTAGGCATAATTGGCAACACTCGCTGTTAACTTTACATTGGCCAAAGTTTTATTTTTGTGTGCCCTTCCTGTAATTTTTAAAATTCTGCTAAAAGCATGTCGAGTGGTAGTAAACCTAGAGAGAAGAAGCTGACTGATGAAATTAAGTTATTAGATCAATTAGAGGCTGGCGGAAGTTATGCTTCGGTTGCCTGCCGTTTCGGTGTTAACGAGTGTACCATTCGCTTTATTAAGAAAAATGAAGTGAAAATAAGGTCAAGGGTATAGAGAAAGGAGATTTTTTGGCCAGCAGAGGATGGTTCGACAATTTTAAGAAGCACTTTTCCCTTCACAATGTGAAAATGACAGGGGAATCTGCATCGGCTGACCACCATGCTGCCAAGGAATTCTCGGAGCAACTACAAATACTCATAGAAGAGCAGGGATATAAGCCAGAACAAGTTTTTAACTGCAACGAAACTGGCTTGTTCTACAAGCACCTATCAACCTGCACATCCATCTCCAAGTGTGAAAAAACAGCACCAGGATTTAAAGTGCAAAAGGATAGACTGTCGCTGCTGTTATGTTCCAATGTGCATAATGTCGAGCTCTACTTACATTCAAAGAATTTGGCCTTCAAAGTTCTACTAATCTTAGACAATGCTCCAGGACATCCAGCCCAGCTCACGTATCCAAATGTTGAAGTGGTTTTTCTGCCACCCAACACCACCTCACATTTGCAACCACTCGATCAAGGGGTCATTGCAACTTTTAAAAGCGTACTATGCTCGGCGTACATTTAGCTGCATTTTGGATGCCACTGAGAAAGGAACGTTTTCCAGCATCAGTGAATGTTGGAAATAATATGACATTGCTGACACTATTGCCAATATCAAAGAATCTTTGGATCAGATAAATAAGATAAAGCCTTCCACTCTTAATGCATGCTGGAAAAAACTGTGGCCTGAGGTGGTTTATGATATCAAAGGATTTCCTGATATCTCTGACGAAGTTAAACAAATTGTGACGTTAGCCAAAGATGTTGGACATGAAGGTTTTTAAGAGATCGTTGAAGGCAATATCGAGAGGTTGATCGAATCGCATTGGCTGAGTTGACTGAGGAAGATCTTACACAGCTGGCAATGTTGAGTGATGAAGAGATAGATGAAGAACTTGGATGGCCTGAGCTCTCAACCAGCGGCTTACTGAAAGGTCTTAAATTGGCAGAAGATCTGGCTGATTATTTCTTCCAAATGCATCACTTAATGGAGAGGAGCTTGAAGTTTAACCCTTTGAGTGCCAGGCAATTTTCTTGTAGCTATGCCAAAATTGCCAGGTGATTTTTGTCGGATTTACAGCAGTGTAGGTAAAGAATTACATCTCCCTCAGTTTTAAAGGTATCTTTTTGAAAGTTTTACAGAACATTCAGTACATATAGTTCTCTATCTATAACATAGGAATTAAGGACTAGATATCATACCACTATTGTAAAAGGATTGTTTAACATTAAAATTGCCTTTTTAGAAAAACAAAATTAAAGTTTGAAATTATAAATGTTTTAAAAAAAATTACTTAACTCGCATTATGTACACTATACATAAAAAAGTACTACAATTTAAAAAAATCTTTTCCATTCCGTTTTCTTTAGCGATCTGAAAAGTATTTTTTCCGTGACTGAGGAAATGTGGCAGCGTTGCATTGATTGACGGTCGAGCAGAGCGTTCCATCGTCACATAGACTTATCAAAGTATCTCAGCCTTAACAATTTTTTTGGACTAATTAAACATAAAGCATATCTTCAGCCTTGTGGGAACGAATGATCGCCTATGTTTATACATATATTTATTTTTGCACATGAACATGAACGCATTTATAATGGTGGAAGTTTTTAGAGTTTTTTAAACTAAAAATTATTTTTTGCCCAAATTGAGGAACCAAACCCCATTTTTCTTATACGTTCCTTTATTTGCACATCGCGGAGGTTGTGGAGATTTTCAGGAACGTAACACCTGCAAACAGCAAGGTCCTACAGTAACCCTAATTTCAGAAAAGAAGGTCGAAGTTGCATCGAAGGAAAAGTGGGCTGTTTCCCTTGAAATAAAATTCGAAGATGTGAATCGCTTTGAAAAAGGACAGTGTGGAACAGAGATTGTTATGGCTTTGAACCATCCACTATCAAATGTGGACTCAATATTGCAGTCTATTGACAAGATAAAAGAATGTAAAAAAATTGCAACACCTCGAACTGCTTCTCGAATTACTTTTGTGAAACAGAATCCTATTATGATGAGGGTGGAGAAGTTACTTAATATATGGATTGATGAGCAGGTTTAAAGGGATATGCCTTTAAGTACTCTTTTAATTAAGGACAAGGCAAAGTCATTGCGTCAACTAAGTTGGAATTTTCAAGCTGGGAACATTAATCATTATAACATAGGGTTGTATTGGAAAATGTCTCCCAATATACACCCAGTTTCCTAGGACTGCATCTTTGACATTGGGAAAAAGTGGCAGGAGTTTTCAAGATTGGTCGACTGAAATGTATGGTGTGATTAGTAAGAATGATGAAGTATTATGCATGGTGAAAGTATCTTATGCAGAAATTGGTATATGAAGTGACTCTATCAAATGAATCAAAGGAGGCTTCTAGAAAAAACTTAAGAGGAACAGAAAGAATATATAGCAGGTTAATTTGTATTATCTGCTAAATGGAGGAGTAAAGTAGTTGGCTCAAATACATTTTAAAGTATTTTTTTTTTTAATTTTGACATGTAGTTTGGAAAAGGTTTGCATTTTTTGTTTAAAAAAGGATTTTTTCAAAATACCCTTGGTTTCTAATTATTGTTTTCATATAGTTGGTATATAGAAATTAACTTTGTAAATACTTTGTAGATGAGGTTAGTTAACAAGTGAGGTAACTTGAGAGGGCGTGGTACATAAATGAAATCCTAAATGTAAAGATTCGGCTATTTTCCTTTTCTACTGGCAGATAGCACATATCTAACTTACAGTCAGTCCCACTGCCTTACTATGCAACCTGGCTGCAGCCTCCAATTGTCTCACCCCCGACACAATGCAAACGTTTTGTTTTAGGTATAGGCTACAGGAGCGACCACCTAAGACACGCAAAATGTATAGTCATGTCCCATTTTTTGTCGATCCATTGTTCAATGTTCTGCTCTTTTGGCATGTGTTTTCTGGCATTCTCTATGTGCCATGTATTATTTTACTTCTTTGACATTTTTTGTTAAGGAATGACCCATGTATGCTATGTTACGCAGTAAAAAAATTCACCTAAATGCAATAACAATCATCAAAAAGATTAAGCAATGAGAAATTGCAATAATAAAAATCCATTTATTTACCCATTCTCCCATTGATTAATATTAATAATCAACCAAGATGGTGTTTCCTTAACAAAGGATTAGAATATACCACTTCGGTACCTGGCCATTTTAACTTGAACTTCTACAAGGTTTGGGCTTGATTGGTGAATTTTATATACCAGCATAGATAACATGTAAATAACAGAATGAGTGGAAGACTTCTGGTGAAACATTATGCAATCAACTCAAAAATTGTAATGAGATTGGTTAGGTATAAAACATTTATATATAACAAAATATTTCTTCCATGTTAATAATGGTAAATGCTAACAAACTAGTGGAGTTATCATCAGCAACCCTTTATTGTCATCATAGACAACCTATTCACATTGTAGGTCAATTATAACAATAAGAAAAAGTGAAACACTTTAATAAATATCTTTAATTTTAAAATGTCTGTTGGCATAATTTTTGCAGGTTCAGCAAGAAACAGAAAACGTTTTCAAAAACTTTATTGAAGGCCCTATTAATTTTGCACCAACTTATAAGTATGACCTTTTTTCTGATGATTATGACACTAGTGAAAAGTGCCGTGCACCAGCATGGACAGACAGAGTTCTATGGAAGAGGAGAAAACAAAATTCAGATTCTGGTTGGTAAATTTTTTCTCTTTTATTCCAATTTAGTGATTATTGCTAGAAATGAACATTTATCTTGAATGTTAGCATTCCATTGTTGAGTTGACTCCTCATACTAGCAATTATCAATACTATAATTGAGCAGTTTAAATTGTTGTAACTGCTTCCCAGCTGGGCATTTATAAGCTTGGTTGATGTAATTAAATAATATTCATTATATTAATTTAGTTATATCTCTAAAAATAATATAAACATTCATTTCACTTTCACTGTGATGAACGTCACATGACAGATCAAGAATGGCTAAGATCCAGTGATGGAAAACATTGCGTATAACATAACGAAATGATTTTTGAATAATGTAACGGAAAAACAAAAATCGTTATTTCAATATTCTCATGGTGTGATTGCACATGGAACTGGTCCTAGGCAATCAGTGGATACTTACTTTGTATGGTAGATATATACACCTATCCCTTGATTTACACGCTGCTTCGCGGTTTCAGTTTTACAGGGTCAAGAAAATGCGACCATCTCTCGATTTACATGGACTTGATGTACACAGTTTTGGTTTTACACAATCAAGAAAATGGTGACCATTGGTTTATATATATGTTAGAGGCAAATCCTAAAATGCAGGCACATCTAGATTTGTCCGGACAAATCTAGATATGCCCAGGTATTTTGGGCAAATCATGATATATTTTTAGAAAATGCACTTTTTCAGGATTTGCCCAGGCAATTTGTGATGTGACCAAATCGTTTTGGGCAAATCTAGATGTGATGGGGCTCACATTCTATATTTGATCCGGAATTTTTTCCTGTTTTCAGTGTTCAGTCTCAGTATTTCAAACATCTTTTTCGATACATTTAATTACCAATTTTGTTAATTGTAATGAATTATTCTGCAGTTCTCTCCATCTTCAGTTCATATTAAGTCATTAAGATGAAACTTGATCTACCAAATATGAATCAATACAAGGAGTTACCATTCCAACCCAATCAAACCAAACCCAACTGCGAAACTACCAAAACTGTTCAGTACGGGACAATTTGGCATGACCGTTTCGGCGCTGGGACAATGCGTCACCCCATGTTGGGTTAAGTGGTTGAGGGTTTGGTTCATTCCATTTTCCTCTCCCGGGTTGGGTTATTTGTTTGGGAGTTTTATTTGTTCCATTTCCCTCACTCGGGATGGATTATGTGTATGGGGGTATTATTCATTCCATTTTCCTCACCAGGGTTGGGTTAGGTGGTTGGGAGTTTGGTTCATTTCATTTTCCTCCCCTGGTTTGGGTTATGTGTTTGGGGGTTTTGTTCATTCTATTTTCCTCCCCCGAGTTGGGTTAAGTGGTTGGGGGTTTGGTTCATTCCATTTTCCTCCCCAGGGTTGGGTTATGTGTATGGGGTTTTGTTCATTCCATTTTCCTCCCCAGGGTTGGGTTAAGTGGTTGGGGGTTTGGTTCATTCCATTTTCCTCCCCAGGGTTGGGTTATGTGTATGGGGTTTTGTTCATTCCATTTTCCTCCCCAGGGTTGGGTTAAGTGGTTGAGGGTTTGGTTCATTCCATTTTCCTCTCCCGGGTTGGGTTATTTGTTTGGGAGTTTTATTTGTTCCATTTCCCTCACTCGGGATGGATTATGTGTATGGGGGTATTATTCATTCCATTTTCCTCACCAGGGTTGGGTTAGGTGGTTGGGAGTTTGGTTCATTTCATTTTCCTCCCCTGGTTTGGGTTATGTGTTTGGGGGTTTTGTTCATTCTATTTTCCTCCCCCGAGTTGGGTTAAGTGGTTGGGGGTTTGGTTCATTCCATTTTCCTCCCCAGGGTTGGGTTATGTGTATGGGGTTTTGTTCATTCCATTTTCCTCCCCAGGGTTGGGTTAAGTGGTTGGGGGTTTGGTTCATTCCATTTTTCTCCTCCGGGTTAAATTGTTTGGAGAGTATCATTATGTTAAACCTTATTCATGCATTTAGTTGAAAAGTTTTTTTTAATATTGCCATTTCATTGAAATATCACTGTATCAGTAGTTAGTCAACATCCAAATTCACTAATAGTTGTAATATCTTATTTTTATCACACCATTCCCATGAAATCATGCTGGTATTGTGCCGAGCATAATCCTGCTGGCACCAAACTACTGTCGTCAAATCATCCTGATGCCAAATCGCCCTAAGACGAAACTGTTGCGCCAAACTGTCTTATACCTGAATGTACTATACACTTTGAGATTTGCCTGGACATACCTAGATCTGCCCAATAACTGTGGGCATTTTGCGATTTGTCAGTGCAAATCCCGAAGTAAAACTCGACTACTGGATTTTCCCCACCCATTTGGACAAATCTAGATTTGCCCATAACATATATACTGGTAACTCTCATTTAACACAGTACTTGTATTACACAGTTTCAGTTTTACACGGTCAAAAAAATGCAACCCATTTTTATTAACACAGTTTGAGACTTGGTTTTACACATTTTTTTCACCTTTTTTTATTTCTGGCTCCAAAAAAATAAACAAAAAACCATATGAAATGTCATTTTTTATTAAACATTTACCTGTTATTATAATTTTCAATTGATGGCCACATGTACATAAGTTTAAAATGTGTTACCGTGCAAAATTTATAATCAGAGTTTTATCAAAATTTATTTGATAAAAAATTTTTTTAAAAGAAAAGAAATTAAAAATATTAATATGAAAAGTTGCATCAACTTGTGTTCAGTACCGAATTTACCTTAAGCAGGAGTAAGTGCTGCCTAAGGGCACAAGCGATTTGGGGGTGTGATCACATCTGGTCCCATGGCTCGAGTTGCCAACAGTATCATTTTCTTACATTTTTATACAGGGTATGATTCCAATAGTAAACTATGCAGGTGGTGACAAGGGAGACTAATGTGATATTAGGCGTGTTAAGAATGGGTATTTGATCACTCCTGTTCATCTCCAGTCCTAAGAAACAACTTCTACTTTCATAGCAATCATAAATTTTATTCATTTAATTCCCAAATTATCATGAGTATTTATGGCATCCCAGATGAAACTTCCATCCCTTTCTCATGGTTATTGTTGTGTCTGTTGAGTCAACATGTGAAAGTTAGGACCAAATCATCAAAACACTTGAGAGGGGAGATTCTTTTGTGTCTCACCTGTAAATAAAGAATATTTTCAACTTCTTTTCAACCAATGACATGTAATTTTTGCATAGAGATTTTACCAATCCAGAACACTTTGCGGTAGGTAAGGGAGAATTGTTTTCTAGTCTTTGCTTTTATTTGGTGCTGGTCATTTAGTTTGATGAAAATTCTTGGGATGATTGGGACTTCTTGAGTGGCTTGTTTCATTAACATTTTGGCACTCTGAGAGATAAATTTTTACTTTCTGCGAAAGGGAAAAAAAATTTTCCAAATGTTTTTTACCCCCTATTTTTTACGAATTCTTAGTGTTGATTAAAATGATTTTGGATACACGGTGTTTTTGTTGAACCAAACTACTGTGTTAATTGAGGGTTAACTGTATATATGACTCTCATTGCCTCATTATAGGTGATAATTATTACTGTAATCTTGTTTGAATCAAGTTTACTTTTTAAGTCTTTGACTGGGTAAAAAAGTATTTTATGACTTAAAAATATTAATCCATTTACATACTATATTTTTACAGAGCAAAAATTTGGCTACGTTCAGGATTTCAAATGCCTGTGTATTATAGGAGTCGATAAGAGAGCATGCCTGGCCATCTACTGACTTAACCATTAACTAACAAACTATTTTATCAATAATAATAGACCTCTTTATAAAACTGTATAGCGAACAGTTAATTACAAGCTGGACTTTTACAGAGGCCATCTTTTAGGCAGTTCAATATGCCAAAGGATTAATATTTTAGGTTTTTATCTAGTGTAAAGTTTCTAAGTCTAGAATTCTTTTAATTCTCACAATATGGGCACAAATAAATGTACCCTCTAGCGTATTTTAATTGAAATGTTTTTATAGATTGTGGGAGGGAATGGAATCCTGGAACATTGGTGCATTATGGAAGAGCTGAATTGAAGCAGAGTGACCACCGTCCAGTAATAGCAGTCATTGATATTGATGTGTGTCAGATTGATGATAAAGCACGCCGTGCAGTATTCATGGAAGTGATAGAAGATCTTGGGCCACCAGATGCAACTGTTGTGGTTCAAGTAAAGAAAATAATTTGTATGGATTTCTATCATCATATTTCTATGATAAAGACAAGAATTTCTTGTTTTCTTATTATTTTAAAGTGTCATCTAATTCAAAACAATACCTACTTTATGTTTATGCAATTCTCCTTGTATTGCTAAATTAAAATTATGAGAATTATTTTTGCTGTCGAAGTTTCGTCAAGATTATGGGGAAGTTGCATATTTTAAAAATTGGTACAGCATACATTGGGCAAACTTTCTCATATTCATATGCTTCTAGTCTATAAAATAACGTCACTGGTTATATTAATGTTTCTTTATGCAAAGAAAATATTCTTCCTTTTGTCTCATAACAAGAGTGTTACATATAGGCAATCAGTGAATGAGTATCTGAGAGTCGGAGAGGTTGAATTCTGAGAATGTGGCTCATTGCATAATGTCAGAGGAGGAGGGAGAGATTGACAGTAGCTGGGCATTAAGCTCACTATGTACCTCAGGTTGTCGATTTCGACGAAACTTTTTTGGTTGGTAGATTACTTAAAATAAGAAGACCCGTGTATAGGCTTTTGATTGAATGGGCCTTAGTTTCGGCAGAATCTTTTTTTCTTTTCGCAGGATTAACTGTGGCTGGATAAAATGCAATAATAGGACAACAATGTCAAGAAGATGGGTTGGCTGGGTGTTTACTGTACTGGCTTCTGAATATTTTGACCCGGGTTCAAATCCCACGTCATACCTAGTTTTTTTTTCGTTTTAATCCACTTTATTATTTTTAATTTATTGTATTATTATTTATTTATTAACTTTATTATATTATTATTATTATTTATTTATTATATTATTATTTATTTATTATATTATTTATTATATTATTATTATTATTATTTATTTATTATATTATTTATTTATTTATTATATTATTATTTATTTATTATATTATTATTTATTTATTATATTATTATTTATTTACTTCATTAAAATCGATGCACAAGAGCGTATTGGTAGCTATTTTGATGTGAATTGACGTCCGAAAGAACATAACTATTAGATTTGTGCTATTTGTCA
Organism: Tanypteryx hageni; assembly: GCA_028673005.1. NCBI lineage: Eukaryota > Metazoa > Arthropoda > Insecta > Odonata > Petaluridae > Tanypteryx > Tanypteryx hageni. The sequence goes on from CM054120.1 coordinate 3,727,230, forward strand.
CTTGAAGGGGAAATGTGTGTACACTTTTTTGGATGATAACTGTCGTAAAAACAAGAAAAGCATTCATAAGGCTTCACAACTGTTAAAAAAAAAATTGAATCAATTCTGTCTTCATTTTACCAGATTTGGAGCACGTAACTACAACGTTTAGGAACTCCTCCTTCAAATGCCTAACGGTTCTGCTCACTCGAAGCCCAAACGTACGTCCAGGTTCTTGCATACAAAGAAACACTTTGGGTAGCAAATTTCCTTAGGCGGTGATCTTATACTGTGCCATGTATGAATGCGTGATTTTGTTCCTATCTCTGATGCATCTCTGGACAGCCTTTTCGCCTTGATGAGTCAAGGTTCGCTTCACGTCAACTCTGTACTCAAATCCAGTTTGTTCGGTATTAATGACATAGTCTAGGTCATAGTTGGGTATTATGCGCAATGTTTGTTTTCAGAAAACCTTGGCAGCTTTTAAAATTTCTTCGAAAGACATTTCATCTTTTTGAAAAATGTAATTTGTAACTTTTCGCTGTCAAATTCGGAATTCTTTCTTGAATTTTATTAGCCACACTCGATATGCAAATTTGGACCGAATTTCTCTGTTTTTACTTTATTTGACAGCTAAAACTTTAAAATATCTTAATCTTGCGATGTTTTTATGTTACAAGGATTAATTTCCAAAAAGCACGCATTTCTTTTTGAAATTTTATGGATTTTTTGTACTCTTTCCAGATGTCACATTGTTGCCTCCGATTGAATTAGCATCTATTAAGCCTTCAAATAGATGAAAGAATTGCATAATTCGCTTCGCTCTTTTTATGAAGCATCAAAATTATAGTTGTAGCAATGTCAAAGTTCATAGATTGCAACGTTAATAATTATAGATTATTATTATTCCGTAAACTGCTTGTAGGCTGTGGGCATTTTTAACGATTGACCAAAGAAAAAATCTCCTTTCTTTATTTCAATACTGGAATGTTATCTTTATCGTATGGGAGAGACAATTAAAATTGCACATATAAATTATAAAAACAAATGTGACATTCAAAATATCAGTTGTCTAATTTTATAAGGAGAAATTGCAATTTTAAATTATTTCAACAGTTATTTGAAACAAATGATTTGTAAATACCTTTTCAGAAATTTATTTTTTGGGGCAGTTAAATTATTAGTTTCTTTTTGGTAGCAGTTAAATTACTATTGTAGCAAATGACTGAGTGCTCTGTAGATTTTGAAGCTGTAGATGATAAAACTTCTGATTGAGGTAATTGAGCCTGAAAATGACGAGAAGATTAAGATGCATTTTAAGGAGAAATATATTGTTGAGCTTTGTGGTGAGGTATCAGACAAGGATTTAGTCAATTTAAGAACATTTTCAAGACAATTGATGGTTATATTTGGTAGCACGTGTCAATTTAAATTTAAAAAAATTAAATATGAAAGTAAATTCAGAAATACAGTACCTGATGATCATCTGTACTATCTTCCAAAAAATCTTGGTCACGCAATTGGAACCCATTTTTTTGCAACTATGTATAAAGAAGCAGACCCATGAATCACATTAATGTTTATGGCTATTTATTAAATTTTCTTATTTAAAATGTTTGAAAATTATTTGTGATGTTTTTATGTAAAATTTAATTATATAAATGTTCTTAATTTTCATGCATTAACTGAGAATACGAAGAGCAAATTTGTTTACAGTTTCAAATAGCTTATTAAAAATTTTATTTTTGTTATTTAAATTTACGAGAATATGTATTCTATATTTCCTAAAAGAGAAAATTTTTATTATTTTCATGAGGACATTAAAAAACCCATGTGGCCCTCCTATACATGAATTAAATTAAGGTTGGCCCACTAACAGAAAAGTCTGGGCATCACTGGTCTAGATCCAGACTCAAATCACATGGAGGCGAGTATGTTGGGGTTGCTCTTGTTCATAGTGGCAAGTAAGATTGGGTTGCTTCATCATGCTAAGGCGAGTGCAATAGATTTGTTTTTGTGTGCCGAAATGAATGTGGTTGTCCTGAGTTATTGTCTTCATTTTAAACTATTTTAAAATGTAAATCATAAATACAGGCATACCCCAGTTTACATAAACCTTGACTTACATAAACCCGCACTTACAAAAAAATTTTGTTATGCCTACGTTAGTGGTTTTTGTAAGCGAGCTCGAATTAAATCTATATGTATGTGCGTGGAGGAAGAACGCAAGGCGTGGGTTGTAATGCGATATTCCCGCTTTGCTACTCAGCCAATGTTGTCATTCTAGTGAATTTTTAGCAATATGTAGCAACTCTGTTTTCGAATTACACATGAAAAAAGGCCACAGCGACTACCTACCAACCTAACGAATCGATGTAACAATCTACCTAATTCCAGCGACGCTACAATTGCGGCATATATCTGTACTCATAAATTCAATAATAAATTACATTGTTGTTACATGTCTGTGTGGTAGTGTGGTTTCTCACCCAATCCCTTCAGTCTTTTTCTGATCGTTGACACAGGTACTTGAACTCTCAACGTGTTTGCTTTTGTACACATTTTCGGAAGTGTGCCCTTGTAATCATGGCTGATAAGCATTTAGCATATTAGTGAACAACTCTTTCGGAAATTCTCCTTGAATGATTCAAGTGACTTTCCCATAACTGTAAAATATGTAAATGGCTTGAATTGCCTTCGATTTAGCATGGAAATTAACAGCTTGACAAAATTGACATTCTACGTTTTGTTTACAAAAAAATGTCTATTGGACACTGCGAAAGCAAACTGCACTAACTAAAAACTGACATTTCTCCTTGCATAATATATTATTGATTTACATCGCGAATTCATTTATTCATCTTTCAATTCACACTCCATTAATCTTAATTTTCTTTGTAAGCTCCATTTTCTGTTAACTATATTCTATACTCACATTAGCCACTGTGTTTAGACGCCTCTATTTTAACCGAGTACTTGTACTGTACTGATGCAGTAAATTATACGTATTTTAATTTTCAGAGATTGATTTTTCAAAACATCTTCATGTGCTGAATAAATGCCTTCGGGGACTGGATCCAGCCATGGTTTCCCCACCTCTGCTGTACTTTCCGTAGTAATGGCTGCCGGAACTCATTACTTACATGTGTGCCTGTATGCCGAACCCATTTACATTTGGTTTATGATTTGTCATTCCAGATTTCATATGCTCAAAGATACATAGATATAGAGATCTCGCCATTTGTAATATTTAATAAATAAAAAGCAGCTATTTAGAATGAGACATGATATCATGAAGCAGATAAAAATTATTTTTTCAACATGTACCACATTAGTCCGAATATGGTTTTTCCCTGAATTGTCCCCTACCCCTATTTCTGAAGCCTCAGTTTTGGAAAACAGTTGAACCCCATTAGCCTACTTTCCAGAATGGAAATAGGCTTATAGTTTTGTCATTGTGCCTGTCTGTCTGTCTGTCCCCCCATTAACTTTTGAACCAATAGACCGATTTTCATGAAACTTGGTGGAAACCTCTTGCTACATGGGCCGAGCTTTTGAGGATAGTTTTTGTTGCAAAGATTGAAATCCCGGGTTTGAGTCCAGGAATTATCCTTCCCATTTCATTTACATGGGAAATCTGAAATCCATCGTGCAGGGTAATTTTCTCTTGCACATTAAAATATCTTAGAATTGTAATATCGGAGTGAGTTTTGTACTGTTTTCTGAGGAAAGGAATGAAGATTCTAGTTTATATCATAGAATTTTGCTTATTGATTGTATTTCTTAGAATTTTGGGTAAATACTGGCAGTCTTGCAGTTTTTATCACTCATTACAAGAGTGTCGCCATAGCAACAACTATTGTTGGACTCAGAGTTGGTATATTCTAATACGTACACACATTTTTGCCACACAAATACGCATGATCAATTTAATATTCTGTTCGAATGTATTTGTAGTATTTTATAACGCTAAATTATGAAATTTGGGAACACAAAGAGCTACATATCCGCAATGATTTTAAAGCTATTAAAGCCAATATAAGTATTTAATAAATGATTAAGTAAGGAAAGTAGGCATCATAAGTTCTGTTTGGATCATCTTGTAATGTTCTGAAGAATGAATGTTGTTTAAATTCCATTCGTATCATTCAGATCCCGTTGATAATGGTTACTTGAATCGTGCCTGTATAAAAAGTAATTATCACCAGATTTCCAGTTAACATATTCTTTTCATAATTTATTTTACCCGTATTTTTGTTACTTCAGATAATTATGCCTCTGAATATCACATCAAGGAATACATTCTGTAGATAGTTGAAACATCTTCAACACCTCGGTTTTATTTACATAAGTAATACTTTTATAATGCATTTACATTATATACAATCAACAGCTGCACAAACTGGACAGTCTGATCAGCTGACAGAATTGCCTACGGCCCTACGGATCACTACGGATTGACGGGTAACAAAGTCGTCGTGACATTTTCGCTAAAATAACGATAGGTAATACCACCACATATCAATATTAGCATATTTGTGACATAGGGAAGGGATGAAGTTGGCCAATCAATGCTTTCAAAGTGAAAACTTATGCAATTCTCGCTATTATGAAAATATGAACGTAAAGGCAAGGATTCCAAAGAGTGAACAAAAAGAATTGAGTTACTGAGGCATATGTATCAAGAAGTTCTCTGTAAAACAATCAAATGAATTGTTACCTATACTTATTGTTGGCGGTGATATTTTCGTTTGCTAATTTTTTGGGCATGAATATACTTACTTTTCTTACTAATATTTTGGCCAAAAAGGGGGGGACTATAATCGGACTAATACGGTATTACTACAATACCGCTCAGATAGAACTTGCCCCTGAATCTTGTGCCACATGTAGTACACGATATATAAGGTTGGTACTGATAGACACTACGAAAATAATACATAGGATAAATGCTTCCTGACATTGGTGAGGTTCTTAAATAGAATTAACTCCTTAACCATAAAATTTTATGGTTAAGGAGTTAATTCTATTTAACATGAATTTCACCGTAGTCTTATTTTTACTTATTTATTGGTGAGGCTCAGTGAAAATTATTTCTGATCGACTCAAAAATTCCATCTTAACTTGCCTATACACTTTTGATGATACCCACAATGAATGAACTAAGCAAATAAATATATTTTAATTTTTTTATGATGAATTCAAACATTTCCCTTTCCCAATGAAATCATATGGCATCATTTTCGTGTTCTCATTTTCAGTAAAATTTATGAGTTTTGTTAGATCTATGATGTTATGCAGGGTTTATGGCAGTTGAAGCTGAATCAGTTTATGAAAGAACTATGCGAGGTTGAAGTTGTGTTTCTACCACCATATTTAACATTTATTTTAAAAAGGCAAGACTATGTAAAATGGAACTAGAGAAAGAAGAATGAGGATAGGAACATGAAGTTCAACTCTCCAAATTTTAATAGACCAATTTTATAAAATATGTAAATGTTGAGTCAATGTCTGATTAGCACATGAGCATAGGTTGTGTTGTCTTAATACTGGAAAAAAGACAAATGCTTCAATATGTTTCCCACTCCCATACTCGGTGACACAATTAGATTAGTAGATCTCTCCACTTGCACCAAAGAATGGTTATATTGTACATGATATATGTATTGGCTAATTCAGAATTTCTCTATTGGCTCAGGAGCTATTTTCTTTCTCTTAGCAGTTTTCTCAAAGAACCCAGGAAATTTTTGATTTAAAAAGTTTATACTGTCACCGTAGCTGTGAAACAAGCAAATTAGCTTTCTAACTAAATGTGATAGAAGTTGCTGGGAAACATTGTAATAAGGAGGCTGCACATACATTTTCTAATATTGTGGCATGTGCTTGATTTAGGCAAAACTTAAAAGACAAAATAAATTGCAAAGACAAGCAAACTGGCAATGAAAAAAACCATTGGATTGCTACCATTTATATAAGTATTGATGACTATATACAGTTGAACCACAATAACTCAAATCTCAAGGGACAATAGAAAAAGTTTGACTGGAGCACTGAGGGAAGGCAAATTGTTCCAACATATCTGAGTAATTATCAGATCGGGGAATAAGAAGAGGCCAGGGATCCTGTTGTGTGTAATTCCAAAAAACACTCGGGAATACTTATTATTAAAAACTATTCTTATATGATCATAAAAATGTTTAAACAACAAGAAATGAACATTAATCACACTTTAGAAGGTGCTGTTTGCAGTAAAAGAAACTATCTTTAAAAATTGTCCTATTCATATGTAGCTTTAAAATCCGAAGGATAATTTGGAACACCTTGGATATTATAAGCATTACATGACTGATCGTATGAACTGGTCTGGAGATAACATGTATTTTTGTAATTGTGTATGCATATCCTATTGCAGCCATTTAATGAAGAAAGTAGCTGCAGTGATGCCAGCACTGTATTTGATGATAATTTAATAATGGCCTTATTGCAAGAGCTAACTCAAATTGGGGAGGTGATTTTGGTAAGATTTGTGGAGGATACTATGTGGATTACCTTTCGAGATGGCCAGAGTGCTCTAGCAGCTGCTAAGAAGGAACACTTGAAGGTATATTTTAGTGTTTTATTTCTTACTGTAATTGCTCCAAGCCATAACTAGGGATTTTTTATAAACTTTATCATAGTCTAAGAAAGGGTGGGCAACCTATGGCTCTTGTGTCTTATGCAACATCCTAGAGCATTTGGTGGGACTCATGAGGCTATGATGAGAAAGAGATCCATAAAATTTAAAACTCAAATTCATTTTTAATTCAGATTATGATAAAAGAACATTTAATATTGAAATTTTTACCCTATAAACATCATTTGGACTTCATTTAACAAATATTAGTGCCTCAGAATCTATAGGTGACTTATTATTCAAACTTGAATCCAACCTGCTGAGACATTTGGCACCCTTGTTGCTCTTTGTAAAGTGTAGGCTAATGCCGGTGCCTGGTTTCCCTTCTTCCTTGTGTGTGTGTTGGGTGTGGAAGGAGTTATGGCTTTAATAATCCAAGAGGTTGATTAGCCATTAATACAAACTAACAACAACCAACCTGCCGAAGTATTCGCGCCAACCAATGCTGCCTGCCACGTAGAGAGGGTTGCCTACCGCTGTTTTAGAATATGAACCAGAATGTTTAATGCTTAAGTTGTTATATTGTAGATAGCATGGGAATGGTATTCAATTGAATTTCATTAATTATTATGCTATTTTTGGATTTCAGAAAACATTCTGGTCTGTAAAGTCTTCTTCAAAAATTTTATACCATATTTACTTGTGTATTACCCACATACATGTAATGCCTACACCTCCGTTTTTAGAGCTAAAAATCTGGAAAGACTGGAATCCATGTAATGTCTGCACTTCCGAAATTTCAATGTTGATATTTTATGGCAACATCAGTTGAATAATCTATCTGAAGCCAGTTTGATGATACAATTACTGCAAAATGCAAATATTTAGGATGTGACTTCTAAAAATGATTTTTAGTACCTTTTTAACATACTAATCATGGAGAACTCAAAAGCCTATTTTGGAGTCTAGCTCCTTAATCTTGAAGAAATTTTCAGTTTTGAGCTGTTGCACATTCTCAAGTTATTTAATTTCAAATGTGTAATTTTTGCTAATTTTTTGAAATCACGCTAACTCTGCCATTTTTCAACTAGAAAACGAGCAAATTTTATGGAAATAAATGTAAACCATTCATGCTCAAAATAAATCCCCATGTCAAATCCCCCCGACATCACATAATACCAAAAATAAACCTGTCACTAGACGCAATACGACTCGGTTACATAGAAGCATTTCTCACATTTCTGTGGATAAAATGTATCACTTACAGCTTTCAGAAAGCACAAACAAAAACTCCAACAGCTATTTAGTGACACGTTTCCATCGTAAGATTGTGTTCTTTGCTTTTATACAGAGTAATAGAAGTATATTATTTTAGGAATGCATAACATAAAAGGAACCAAAAAAGTGCAGTTACAATAAAATGTGATTTGAGCATGTCATGAATTGCAAGATAATCCTACAGAATGCATTTGTATTTAATGAAAAATATATGCAGTTCAGTTGTTTATTTCTCTTACATCACATTTTCTATGAGAATGAACTCTTGTCCGACATGTCTATTTACAACGATTATTTACGTGATTTAGGTTTACTACTGACAGCTGGCAAAGAATTTAAAAAATACCTGATAAGCATCTTACTTATTTTATTATTCAACGCATTTTTGAAAAATATCTTGGTTAAAAATCAAGGAAATAAAATGCACTGTCTATTGCATCTACTGAAAAAATTGCCTTCTCACGCCAGGCACGCAATATTGTTTAAGTGTTTCGCGGGTGGACTACCATCAACAAATGAATGGGCAAATCTCCTGTAATGTCCACACCCCCCTTTTATTGATGGGAACTTTTAAAGAAAAAGTGCGGTTATTACCCGAGTAAATACGATATGTTTTTATCTAATTTATCTGATAATATTGTCAGATTGATTGTCATTTTCCTTTCTTTCCTATTCTGTTGCATTTGTTTTTGGAGAATAAATTTAACAATTTGATTGTTATTATTTTGTAGTATTTCTCATATATTCATAGTTTTTTTGACTTCATGGTTTAATTTATATCGAGCATTAGTTTGTGGCTTTAAGCATAGACTAAAGCAACCTATAGCACTCAGAGGGGTTTCAAGGGAAAAGATTTAAAATCTCAGAAATTTGGCAAATGAAAAAACAATGATCAAGGCACAGTGGAATCCCGATTTAAGGTTTCTCCATTTAAGGTTTTCTCACGTTAAAGTTTGTTTTTTGTTGCCCCAACCAAGGCTCCATATAAATAATGTATTATATTACCCGATTTAGTGTTTCTCGATTTTGTTAATTTCCTGCATTTAAGGGACAAAATAGGGTAGGAAAGGGAAAGGAACAGAAAGGGGAGAAACGTTCTTTGGCAGGGCTTAATACCAGTCCACTAATTATTGCCATCTTTGGTAGTGGGGTGGGTAGAAAGGGGACGGCATGGTCTGCCTGTAACCTTTAAGCTGAATCCAAAGAGTGCACAGACAAACATACAATTTCGCTTTTATAGATGTATAGATTAAATCCGAGTAGACTACCAGTAGGAAGAAAAAATATGAGTGCAATGGGTGAAAAGCAAAGTTTTAATCATAAAACTGTGCAGGGGCCTCTCATTCTCTCACAAAAATATGAAAAATGTGGCCTGAGCAATTGCAAGTACCTTTGGTGGCTGCCATGTGAAAGTATAGAATAACTTGGATGACTTGAAGTAGGATACAAGGGCTTTTACTGTTGGTGTACAAGACATATAGTGTCTAGGGATGTACATGGTTCGGCAAAGGAACCTGACAATTTTCAAAATCTGTTATGTTGGCAACTGCTGGGGTTGGGGTAGTGGGACCAAGGTCAGAGGCTAGCTCATCTCATACCATTTCAGTGGCCATGGAGCAGTGGACTGTGCAACATCATGTTCATTGTTGAAACATTTTTCAAAAATGGTGACTCCGTTATTAAAACTCAGTGGTTATTTAGCACACATTTCAATATTCCTCGTAATTACTCGGTTCCCAACCATAACACCATAAAGTTATGGGTACAGAACTTTCGTGAGAGTGATTCTGCATTAAAAAGGAAACCTCCGGGCTGTTTGTGTACAGTACGAATGCCAGAGAATATTGAAAATGTATGGTTAGCTATTCTTAGGAGTCCTCATCGTTCAGTGAGGAGACATGCCACTTCTCTGAGAATATCCAATTGCAGTGTGTGCAGAATTTTACATGAAAATCTCAATTTCCATCCGTATAAAATTGTGATAGTTCAGGAATTAAGTGATTGCGACATGGCAAATCGTAAGTTTTTTTTGAGCAATTTCTCGAGATTTTCAGTGACGATCAACAATCTCCTTATGACAGATGAAGCACACTTTCACTTATCAGGTCATGTAAACAAACAAAATTATCACTACTGGGCAGCTGAAAATCCACATCAGCTCCACCAACGTCCTCTTCACAGTGAAAAAGTGACTGTTTGTTATGGGGTGGTGTGCTTTGAGGTCGTAGGCCCTTACTTCTTTGAAGGCAATGCAGATGTTGTGGTTACAATAACATCCAGTCGCTATTTGGGAATGTTATGTAACTTCCTCAAACCAGAGTTACGTCGTCGTGGAAATGATCTCCATACCATATGGTTCCAACAAGATGGGGCGACTGCCTGTATGGTGACGGCATCAATGAATATGGTGCTAGAAATGTTTCCACAGCACAATATTTTGTGGAACGCAGATGTTCAGTGCCCTGCATGTTCACCTGATTTATCATGTGTGATTACTTTCTTTGGGGGTATCTTAAGAGTAAATTGTGTACCACTAGGCCCAGAACCATCGAGGACCTCAAGCAAAGAATACGGGACAAAATCTCGGAGATCCCAGAAGAAATGATGCAGCGAGTACTGGAAACCTTTGAGCAAAATTGGAACAGTGCATGAGGAATGGTGGAAGACATCTCAGTGACATGCTTTTTAAAAAATTAAATGGTATTTAATGTAGTTTATAGTGATAATAACCATTAAATAGAAAAGTAAAATTTCAATGCGTTATTTCATTTTAAAAATTGTCAGGTTCCTTTGCCACACCCTGTATATTTGAGGTTGTTCCCTTATTACTAAGTCAAGGATATATTTTATGCTATAATTCTTTTACAGATTGCAGACTTTATTCTCAAACTCGCTCTTAAAACTCCTGATTGGAAATATCAGACAGAGAAAGAGATCCAATTATGTACTAATAATACTATAGCTTTATATGAGGGAGAAGAACCCGTGAGAGAAAATGAAGACCAGATTATCTCTGATGAGCCAGATGGTGAGTAAATAGAATTTAACTTTTTAATTTTAACTTAACTCTTGGGCCAGAAAAAAAGTGGATCTGCTCTGCAAGCTTACCCAAATAATCCTCACTTAATGATTTGGACTTTGATGTCTCCCAATCAAATACCATATTATTTAGATATTTTGTGTAGTATGCCTGTGAGATATATCTAGCAATATAATGTATTTGAACTTCTTGTCATAGTGATTTAAATTAGCCTTACTGAATATATTTGACTGCTCTAGCCTTACTGCCTCCCAGCTGGCCATTCAGATACCAGTACACCACCTTTTTGAACTTGACATGCTTGTGGTTTGCGAATTTGGATTTTGTGACAAAATATTTTATGGCTATTACTTGTGTTTTGCGCATATTACTTGCATTTCCCGTCATGCGTTTACGATGTCAACAAGCATGAACTCCCTCTCCTTTTTTGTTTCTAAGTTCATTTTAAACTTTAGCACCCTAGAAATGGACATTATTATTATATTATATTCATAATGCTCGTTATTAACAGTTTTCAAGGTAAACGTGATAACTATCGACTTAATTTTTTTCTAGCTCTGTTTAAAACTAACTGACAACGGTGCTCTTTTCGATAACTGTCGAAGTTGCTGGCATATAGCGGCCAAATTGGAAATTATTGGCTAATGGAAAAGTGTCCTGCGCCTTTAGTTTTCCACAACTTTTACGAGTATGACATTGAAAATTCATACTTTGCATACGAGGTTGCTGGTTTTTGGCCAAAATATTTAATGCTATTATCTTTGTATTTTGAATGTAATTTAAGGAACTGTTATTTTGTTAGTTTATCATTGTTTATTATGAATTTTTAATGTAAATCTAATAATTGCTAACATCTTGTAACGTAAGATTTTCTGCCGCGTATTTTGAATGCGATTACTAAAAGAAAAGTTATAACTTTATTATGCTAGGTTTTGATTTTGAGTTATGTATTTCTAACGTAATTAGTAAAAGAAATGGAACCACTTTTTAATGCTAGTGTTTTTTTGCGCTTGGAAATGTTTGTTGCAGAATACAGGAAAACATTTGTGCATGATGTACTGAACATTCCATTCCAGTAGTTCAATTTAAATTAAACCATTTCCTTAGAATGAACAAAAGAAGATCGAAAATCACATGCAAAATTTGTGGAGGTAAACTGTACAGGTGCGGAAAGAATTGTAATCACTTTGTTATGCTGGATTTTCATTTGATATAACGTGTTTTGAAGGTAATTAAAAGTATTTTTTTACTTTGTAATGCTAGGTTTTTCATTTGCGGTTTTCTTTTATTTTCTGTTAAACTTTATTATTTATGATAAAAAAGAGAATTTTTTAGGTTGGCTGGGAACCACTCTCTCATAATAACATGGCACCTTATGGGAAAATAGGACTTGCACTTCACGAATTTGCATTTTGTGTCAGTTTTTCGGAACCAATAATTCACGAATTCAAAATGGTGGTGTATTACCATTCATCACATTTGTTTGTTTGTATCTAAAAAAATGCATAACTGGATAGAATTTAAACAATTAATACTTTCAATAAGTTTGTGTTTGTGACTGTTATTTATTTATTTACTTAGTTGTGGAAATACCTGGTCTTCGCCCGGGTCAAAGTTTCTTTCCATCACTGTTGCTTATTAAATAATTGAATTAAAATATCATTTAGATATACATGAAACAGAAAAGAAATTATACTTTAATACAACATTCAGTGTTAGCTTACTGATGATATTTTGAAACTTCTTAAAATAACTCAAAATTATAAATTCTACCAATCTTGTCGAATAGAATGTTTTTAACATAATAAAATTATATGACCTTTTTTTAAAACGATAGTCAAATGTTGTTTCTTCTACAACACTACCTTGTACACAGTATTTTTAGTCTTTCCTCCTGGTGCAAGAATTATTAGATTTTGTGAAATGCCAACTCTGGAACAGGCAACATAAAGTTGTCCTAATAGAATTGCTGCTTGATAGAATCAAAATACAATTTCCAAAGGTGATCACATTAAGCGGAACCTAATGTTAGTTTAGCAGTTTGATTACCAACACCAATACAGGAAGGAGACACCATCAAAAAGAACTATCTTTTAGATGAAGGCAAGAGTGGAAAGTGAAGACTCGTATGGTACAAACTCACTTCCTCACATGTTCAAGTGACATGACACAATTGCCATTTATACACACAGACTCCCTTTGGTTCCCCACTATTTGCTTTTGTTTTGTCAATAGAAAATGAAGTACTGCTCTCAGCTATTCCTTCATCCACACCTTTAGTGCAGCCACCATTTTCAAAATGATGCTGCAGAGTTACACAAATAAATATATGACTAGCACCACTGCTGGCATACTTGCGAGGCTATGTATTAACGATGCCTCAAGTTACAGTGATGTATGGTAGGTCTTTTTGTAGCAATAAAATATGAAACCTTTTTGACTTTCCCTCATATATATAAAAATATAGCAAAATACATAAAGATTAAATAATCACTTACTATATTAAAACTCTTGAAGTAAAGAAAGTACAAGTAAAAATTATGAACTGACACTAAATGGGAATGAGGGTGGGCAACCAACATTAAATAAAAAATGGTTTACATTGTCATCGTTTTGTCATTTTTACCATTGTTTTTTGAACACCCTGAACACTCCCTGTGTGACACAGGTAAACAGTTATATACAGTGACTGCAAAGTGCCAATGTTTTGTGGTGATTATGTACATTGCCAAGGGAATTATAGCAAAACATCACTGAGTGAAACCATGTTAAGCGATGGTTACCTGTATTTAAAATATTACTGTATCTGCCCGAATATAAGCCGATGTTTTTGTCAAAATCTATCATGAAAAAATCATCCCTCGGCTTAAATGCATGTTCGAAAAAAAATTTGGGGTTAGGGTTAAGTCTCCCAGTCACCCAAAGATGGCAACATGTCTCTCATTGCCATCGCATTCAAATGATAGTACCTACTATATTTTTCGTAAAGTAAATGTTTGATCTACAATGAATATTAATGAAGAAATAATAGAGCTAGAATATTGAATTTAGCAGTACCTGTGTTTTGTTGCCGTTGTTACCTGTTCTTTTGTTTCTAAATGCTATTTGATATTTTCTTTCGTTTCTCATGGTTATGCATATGTATCAATTATATATGATACTAGTAATTGGTGCTTGCTTTCTGCAAGCATATCATCTCAACATAAAAAAACATTCATTTTTCATATTTCATCATTACAAATATTTTTTTAATTCTAAATATTTCACCTCCGGAGCGATTTTCGTTTTTCTCTTATGTAAAAATAATAGATTAAAACAATCCCAAAACCTTGCAATTTTAAGAATTTTATACTTTCTCCATTATGGGGTACTAATGCTACACATTTCTGCCAAATTTTAAAGTTGTAATACTTCTAGAAGTGAGATAATATTTTTTCAATTGTTTAAAATTTAAACATTTTTAACGGCCGCCGCAATATGTTTATGGAGAGATTCAAATGTTTATTTGTGTAAGTGCACTACTCTTTAAATAACTTGAAAATTTTAGCTTCCTTGCTCATACCGTAATGTGTAAACAGTTATCTATTTGTTTAAACTTTTAACTTTTTAACTGCCAAACGAATTAAAATATCAAAATTTGTATAATCCATATTACGTTTTTTTTTTAAAGAATTCTACTTAAAAAAATTTCAACTCCGTAGCACATGCGGAAATACATAAACCTTGGAAATTTGTTTAAACAGTTGCGAATTTTTAGTGGCCGCATTGTTGCACTTTCTCAAGATTTTCGTTTTTTCTAGTCGGTTTTGCACAAAATCCTACCTATGAAAAAAATTTTGAATCTCCAGCACATATGGAAGTGCCTAAACATTAGTATCCTCCTATATCCTCCTCCTCCTATGTAAGAAACATCTATATATAATGATACCATATACGATATGAACATATATAATTATAAAATGCAATTTCTTAAGGCAATGTAAATGCTAACTTAATTGGAAATAGACTTGGATTAAAAATTATCTTTGCGAGGTCATTATTGCTTTATTTGACCTTGTGTGAAAATGAAGATGGATGAAATTATCGTAACTGAAGGTGGAACATTATTCAACAATGCAAAATTATTAATTGGAGTAATATTTGAAATGTCAACAACTAAACCATTTCCCACTCTATTTTTTTATCTCCAGTAATGTATTCTTGGCTGTGCATGCATGCCCGACACACTTCAGCATACAATCTATAAAACTTACTTTTTTGTCAAAAAATGGTGGAAATGTTTGAGAGGTCGGCTTATATTCATGCAGATACGTTACTTGCATTATATTTTATAAATCATTTTTAATTACAACTTTATTTTTAAACTTATAGCTACATACATGTAACTATCCTATTGGAGATAATGTTTACATAGATATATTGAGAACTAATTCAGAAATTGGAGTTTATCTTATGGGCATCATACGTGTCAAATCAGAAAAAAGTTAATCTCAAGGTTGCAGAATTGGCATAACATGATATGAATGCAAGTATATGGCTAGAACTCTCATACCAAGAGATGATAATCCTAAACGTAGTCTTGAAAACAAAATGCTTGCTAGTGTCTAGCCATCTATGTTAGAATTAACAAGTAATCTTATAAAAAGGAGTTTATATGCATAAAGAGTAGATTTGTAAATTTAAACTTTTGAGAAATAGATTAAAATTTCTCAAATTTTCAATTACTTCAGCGATTGGCAAATTGGAAGAGGTGTATGGTGGATTAGTTCAGTCAGCATGTTCATCAGGCAAGTCCTCGCCAACAGAAGGCATTGTTGGAGATATGAAGCAAGAGGAAGCACATCCTAAGATGGTTGGCAACAGACCACCTCCTCCTCGTCCTGCCCCTCCGTCTCGTCCTCCACCTCCAGCTATACCAAAGTCTCCTCAAAGGTCACCTGCTGTGGTGAAAAAAGCTCTACCTAAGGTAAGAAAATTCTCCTTTTGACTTTGTCCACTCCTAACCTATCACTTATCTAAGCAATGTACAATAGACTATAGTTAAAGACTGGATTGATCAGTAAGCTGTGGTTTAGTACATGACCTGCATCTGTGGGATGGGTGAGAATTTATTGTTCAACCAATAAAACACATAAAAAGTTTCTAATTATCAGTTCCTCTGCAATTAACATTGTTTAAATGTACCTAAAAATGAAATTCAATACTATTAAAGATCTGGCTGAGTTAATTAGAGCAGAATGTTAAGGATATGAGTTCAAGCTTGAATGGGGTTATATTGATCTTATTATTATTTTTTAACTATCTCAGTAACAGTAGCCTTGAGGGAAAGATCATATAAAAGTTGAAGATCATGAAAAGTTGTATGTAAACTGTCATGATGCTATACCAGTGCAGTGCTTCAGCACTTCTAGCCAGTGTACTGTCAATTTATCATGCTCAGTTTATCACAACCTAATTAGTTGAGCTCAATTGATCACAGGCCGAACTGGTCACAGGCCAAACTTATCGCAGGCCAAACTGATTGCAAGTCAAACTGATTGCTGGCTAAATTTATTGAAGGCCGAGAAACTATCTAAAACAATACCTTTTCAAATTGAAAATCATTTAAAACATGCCTCACTGGAGTTGAGTAATAGTAGCATTATCTTCACATTCCTGACCATTCCTTCATCGTTAATTATCTATTCTTTTTCAATTATGAAATACTATATGCATATGAAATGAAAATAAACATGAAGAAAGACTTGGTGCTTTCCAAGCGTATTTGATGGGTAAAGCGTTCTTGGGTGGCAAGCCGGGTTGTATCGACTATCTTTCCCGACGTTTTGACGACTATCTCTGTCATCATCTTCAGAGAACCTGAGTGCCGTGAGAGGATTTGAGGTTTATATACCCATCGGTGTGTCAGGTGTCTACGCCTGATTGGCTAGTTTGGTTCAGCCAATGGGCACTGCACTCTTTGGCCAAGGTCGAAATGACCAGCTTCCAACCGTCGCTCAGGACGAAGCCCGTGTCTCTGTTGACAGTGCTGTTGTCTAGTTTAATATCAATGGCCTCCTTTACTATGTGATCCCAAAATCTGTTGGCCCTCGAAATTAATTTTGTTTCCGAGAACTGGATACGACGGTGTCCCTCGGTGAGGCTATGTTCGGCCACAGCAGATTTATCCAGGTGGAGAAACCTGATGCATCGGGCATGTTCTTTAATCCGGGTCTCGATGGCTGATGTATGCTTTGCCACACTCACATGGTATCCTCTAAACACCTAGAATTTTCAGGCTTAGGCCATCCTTAACAGGGTGTAGAAAGCTCCTGAGTTTTCTTGGTGGCTTGTGGATAGTTTTTATCCCGTATTTGGACAGAATATGTGAAATTCTTCCAGAAATTGTGGATGTGTATGCCTATCACTGGGGAGAGTGGAGAGCCCATAGCTACACCATCAACCTGCTTGTAGAACTATCTCTTGTAGAGGAAATATGAAGAAGATAGGGTATGGTGAAACAGGTTGGTGTTGCCAGTTTCGAAATGGGACTCTAGCAGTCCCTGAAGATGACGACAGAGATAGTCGTCGAAACATCGATGGAGATAGTCGATACAACCTGGCTCGCCACCCTAAAATGCTTCACCCAACAAAAATAAACATATTGACATTCATTTCTGCATTGTTGATAATCCATTTCCTTTCACTTACTGAATTCTCTGTATGGACAAAAGGAAATTAAACATATTTATGCATATATGGCAGTTAGAGTACATAGATTAGGCTATTGCCAGCACCGGGTTTCCCGCCTCCCTTGTGTGTGTCTGGTGTGGAAGGAGTAATGGCTATAATAATCCAAGAGATTGATTAGCCAGAAATTTCATACAAACAAAAACCATACACATTCACAAGGGAGGAGGGAAACCTGATGCCAGCATTAGCCTACTCTTAAAGAATAGCACCAAGGGGGCCAACTGCTTAACATCCCTTCCGAGGGGCAGAGCGCTGACTTGTGTGGTCTCCTCAAACCACACAAGTAGGGGACAGGGTGATCCCAGGTTGAAAACTCCAAATTCCGCCAGATTCGAACCTGAGACTGCTGCGTGGCAGGCACACTCAGTAATCACTCCACCATCGCCATCCCAAGGCATTCATTTTTTACTTTTAGTAATGAATGCCTAATTGAACATAGGTTTATTTTTGTTACCATCATATTATTTGTCATTAACAATGTATTGTTCAAAATATCAAAATAGTATTAAAATTTCACGAATATGTGAACAGGTGCGACGCGAATTTATAATCTCAGTCAGTCTTATGCAATTACATGATACAGCAGACCCCTGACTTAGGACTGCTCGACTTATGACCCCCCGCTCATATGTCCTCTCTTAAAGTAAATAAGATCCACACATGTCCAAACTCGTATATACGACCGCCTAAAGGCCAACACTCCGAAAGCTAAGCCACACGAGCAAGCTTTCTACGCAATGTCTTTAAACCGCCACATTAGATTTCCCAATGTAGCCTCACACCGAACGCAAGCCATATAGCATGTATCGAACGTGGCGGACACTATATCGCCGACGATCGCTGGGTAGGTGATTTCTCTTCACATAGCTGTGCTGCGCAGTTCGGATGGCTGTTCCATCATTGCCTTACCCCCTCCGCCAAAGGAACGAGTGGTCTCACAACGTCACGTGGTCTCATAGCAGCACATGGTCTCATAAATTAGTACGAAGGCTTCCACGGCGTGCTGTTGATATGGTGGTGATTTCCGGGATTCTGCCGTGTTGATCCATTTCCTGGACAATATTTCGCCGACGTCAGTCGGCGAAATATTGTCCAGGAAATGGATCAACACGGCAGAATCCCGGAAATCACCACCATATCAACATGGTCTCATAGTGCATGGCCGATATAGCGAATGCGCAGTCTGAGCTGACACAGTCTGCAGCCTATGCTTGAAGTTAATGCTTCTCTTTTGCAAAGCTCTTTCATTTTTTGTCAGTTTTCTTAAAATTTAATGGTCAATTTTTGTATTTTGTGATGTGAAATGTGATTCCAGGAACAAAACCCCAATTTATAACATTGCGCTTATGCGAAATAAGGGTTCGACTTACAACGTCTTGATTTACGACTGTTGTTTAGGAACCAATTAGGTTGTAAGTCAAGGGTCTGCTGTATTGTCAACAAGGTGAATCGCCTTGATGACAAAAGATTTTCCTATAAAAATACATCAAATACTAATAATACTAAAATGTATTCAATGCATTATAACTACTATTTTCTTCATCGTAATTCTTCACCGTAATTCTTAACGAACATAATTTTACGGATCACCCATTCGCTTTACCATCTCGTCATGTATTGATCATGATTTAAAGTTCTTATCTCGATGACTCTCGGATCGCGATTTTCAAAGGGCATTTTCTCGTAAACGACGTCGAGTATATAGCACACTATGACAACAGGTAACTGAGCGTGATACCAGAAATGAGGAACATACGAGCGGGATTCATTACATTGTAGGATTTACGGTTTCCTTGCGGCCGCTACCGTCTTAGCAGACAATGTAGCCGCTTGCGCGTGATGAGCCATTCACAATGTTTTGAGCGTATATCGTAATTTTTACGTACAATATGCTTCTTTTCTGATTTCTTTTTGCTCATGAAAAAGTTTTAACGTTCTTATCTCGATAACTCTCGGATCGCGATTTTCAAAGGACATTTTCTCGTAAACGACGTCGAGTTGGCACCTAGGTAGAAATAGGAGTCCGTTATTTTGCATATAATTTCGTTCTGCAAAGTCGAATTCCGATACGAGTGTCACACCTTGGGGGCTTCCCTTGTGAGACATGTCAGCTGATTACTCCGATCCCGATGACGTAATGCCTGTCCCCTCTCCGTCTACCTTATCTAGCAGTTCAACTCTTCGTTGTGCTGCCTGCCTGTTCGGCGATCACTGTGTAAACCTGAAGCAATTGTGAAAAATATTCTTTCTACTATTTTTATTTTTATTCCTTAATAATGGCTACTAGTAAAAGGAAGAAGCTGACAATTACGGAAAAAGTGAAAATCATTCAAGAAGTGGAAAAGAACCCAAGCATGCCTGCGATAGAAATTGCATGCAAATTTAATCTTGCACCGTCTTCATTGTTTTGTATAATGAAGAATAAACAATTAATACTTGACGAAGAAGTGAAATGTGGGGTAAAGCCATCAAAAGAAAAAATATCAAATCATCACCATATGTTGAAATGGAGAAGATATTGATAGAGTGGTTTGTGGGAATGCGCTCCGCCAACCTCCCAATCAATGGTGTACTGTTGAAGGAGAAAGCAATTAGGGTAGCAACTAGGCTTAGAATAGAAAACTTTAAGGGTTCCAATGGATGGCTGGACAGATTTAAGAAGCGCCATGGACTTGAATATAAAAGTGTTTGTGGTGAAAGAGTGTTGATGAAGGAGCTGTTGACTACTGGAAGAGTGTAACATTGGTAAGGTATTTAGAAGGCTATATGCCGAATGATATTTTTAATGCAGATGAAACGCATTTTTTTCAACCTTCTTCCATCAAAAACTCTTGCTCCTAGAGGAGACAAGTGCCATGGTGGAAAGAGAAGTAAAGATAGGATAACTGCACTTTTATGTGCAAATTCAGATGGCAGTGAAAAGTTGACGCCTCTAATAATAGGTAAATTTGCCAAGCCAAGGTGTTTTAAAAATGTACGGGCATTGCCATGTAAATATGCCAGTAATAAAAATGCATGGATGTCAACGGATATATTTAAAACATTTTTGAAATCATTAGATGGGTGGTGCAAATAGAAAAATTCTTCTATTTATTGATAAATGTCCGGCCCACCCTCCAGATACTGATTTTCTTCGCAATATTAAAGTGGTGTTTTTTCCAGCTAATTGTACTAGCCATCTGCAGCCACTTGACTTGGGCATTATTCACTCCATGAAAGCAAAGTACAGGAAGGCTTTGGTGCAGAAAGCACTATCCTACATTGAGATGAATAAACATTTGATACTGAGCGTCCTTCAGGGTTTGCTTATGGTAACAGCTGCATGGAATTCAGTTACACCTCAAACAATATCAAACTGTTTTCATAAGGCTGCATTCAATTGCAACAATGCTATGGAAATTGATGTAGATATCGATGTGATTGACCACTAAAATTGGTTGAAAATTGCACCTGACATGGACACAAATTTTGAAGAGTTTGTCAGGTGTGATGATCTTGAGAGTACGTCTGGTCCTCCACAAGACGTGGAAGAAATCTGTAATACCAAAGAGGCAGAGGAAGAAGAGGCAGTAGTAGAAGAAGAGGCAGTACAAGAAGAAGAATCAGTTCCCACACTTGGTGAAGTGGTTCAGGCACTTGAAGTGGTGCGAAGATATTTAACTTCTTTTGATGTGAACAGCACTACTATATCAAAAGTAAATTCTTTGGAGTGAGAAGTTCTGAATGTTCAGAGCACCTGCCAGAAGAAGCAAACAAGTTTGCTGGACTATTTTAATAAATAATTTTCTCGTAGCTATGTATGCTTGGTTTTTGAATAATTTTGATATTTTTTGTGAAATTCCAAATATATTTTAATATTTTCTATTTAATGTTGTATGATGAAGCTTTTTAAAGGAGGGATGAAAAATTGTTTCAAGATTTGTCAATTTTGAAAATACTTTTAAAATTTTGAAATTATTTTTTGTAATCATATGATTGATTCATTACAGAAATTTTCATTTTCAATAGCAATAAGGCTTGTTTGTCACTGGAATTTGTTTATAAATGTTTATTTTAAAAGTAATAATATATATAAGTATTGTGCATACAAAATTGAAAAATGGATTTTTATTATAGACCATTTTCAGTGGCCTTATTCTGGTATTGTATAATGGAACTAATACACAAGCAAAAAAGATAAATTTAACTAATTTTAATTGAAAACCTCCATTTAATGAAAACCTCGATTTAGTGAAATATATTCTAATCCCCCAGCGATTCGTTAAATAGGGGTTTTACTGTATATAATTTTCAGCTTAGCTTCTCTAAAAGCTAAAAGAAAATGTTTTCAATTTTATTTAGCAAGATTTTGTGTATTGTTACTATTGTAACATTTTTAAATAAAAATGTATATTGTTCTTTTACAATTTTCCTTGGGTCAAACATATTGTTACTGATATAATTTAAACATAAATGCTGCATATTGTGCACTACATTTTACTATTGGGGAGTGACCTGCAGATCACAGCATTCTGTTCTGAGAGTTTAAATGAAATTACATAAGTTATACCAATAAATCACTATATATAATTTTCAGTAAATACCATATTTACTTGTGTAACCCACACCCTCATCTACCATGCTGATCCCTATTTTTGGGCAAATTTGGAGGGAAAAAATAAATTCATGCCAGAATAAGTTGACATCTGGTATTAAAAAAAAGCCAGTCTCTTCACTGATTCTCCCTCCATGAAACAAGGTCCAGCCAAGTTAAGCCTCCCACCTGTGTGATGCAATTTATTGGGTGATCTCTTTATGCCGATACTAACAGAAATCTCCTCAGTAGTCACTCTTATATTAAATGGCCATCAAATTGCTTTTACGTGTTATCTTGCAAGAAACAAAAATTATACCCTGGAGTTGAACCCAGGTCTCTTTTCTCAATTTTTTTTATCGTCATCGACTTTAATACATGATTAAAGCATACCTGCCAAATTTCAATTTTCTTCTTAATCAGGATGTTTGTTAAAAACTCTCGAGTAGCGTCCTCCTGGAAGGTTAACTTGACTAACTTCCATTAAATTAACCAAAATATTTATTTGTTTAATATTATACAGTATTTTAAGAAGAGTAAACCAACAGTAGAGTGACATGAGATGCTCAAATACTTTTCCTGATCAGTAATTATTAAAATGTGGTAGGCAAATTTTTATGTAACAAATGGCCACTAGCTATGGATTGATAGCTTAAGTGAGCTTAAAGTAAATGTTATTAGTGAAGCATTAAGATATAACATTTTGCAATAGCTTTATAGCCTGTTCTCCCTTTAATATAGATCTTCATAAATATTTTAGGCTGGTGTTATGAGTTTCCCTGTGAAACCAGCAATTCCTCAAGCTGTGGCACCAAAGCACTTTCCTGAATCATCTCCTGTTGAGCCGATGGAAGAGGTTAAAAAAATGGCTAAATGTTCTGTTACATCAGAAGCTGATGATGAAGGAAAACAACCCTCAGCCTCTAAAGACTTGGACGAAGAGGTAGTGTCTAGACCAGCCCCTATAGTACCACCACCTCCTCCTCCTGCTTTGGCAGATTCTTATGAAATCAGTCCTTATGCTGAGAAGGGACCCTTGGGACCACCTCCTCCATTGCCAATGAGACAGAGGCCTCAAGGGAGCCCACCAGCAATACCTAGTGGCATAGGAGCACCTCCTCCTCAAGGGGCCATGGCACCCTTGCCTCCGCCTGTTCCAGCTCGCACTGGAGCCCCTCCACCCATACCTGCCCGCTCTCACAACCAACAACCAGTTGGAAATGCTCATAGCTGAACCAAAGTGTACTATGATAGTTTCTTTCATGTACCTGCAATATAAATGAACTGTATGTAGAGCATTTTAGTGTGATTTACTTAGTATCCATTTTCTTTTTGAACAATTTATTTATATTGGTTTCTTTTAACTTAAACAGTGGTTGAGATATTATTCAAATGACTTTGCATATTAGTTCATTTCTGTCATAATATTTTATTAGAATGGAAGTTATTTGTTTCTTTAAACAGTTTTAGATAAGAATGTATCATCAAAGATAGCCTTTTCAGGCAATATATATACAACTTTGATGTAACATATCTGCCCGAATAGAAGCCGACCCCCCAAAATTTCCACCATTTTTTGACAAAAAAGTAAATTCGTAGATTTTATGCTGAAGTGTGCCAGACGTGCATGCACGGCCTAGAATACATTATTTGAGATCGAAAAAAGTGGGAAATGGTTTGGTTGTTGACATTTGAAATAAAGCAATAGGGACCTTGCCAAGATAATTTTTAATCCAAGTCTATTTCCAATGAAATTAGCATTTACATTGCCTTAAGAAATTGCATTTTATAATTATACATGTTCAATATAAAGTTTTACTGAAATTCAAACAGTTGAGCATCAAAATCCATCATCGCATTTTGCATAATTGTCTGCGTAGTCAATGTATGCAATTTTATTATATTCCTTGAATAAGGTTTTAACATGCATACAAACATTACAATTGCTATAGCAATAACTACAATAGCCAAGTAAAACTAATAGAAATTCTTTTAATGCATAATGAAAAATAATACAAATTGCTATCTATTCTTAATGATACCTATGCATAGCCCTGAGAAACGAAAAAAATATCCAATAACATTTAGAAACAAAAGAATAGGTAACAATGGCAACAAAACACGGGTACTGCTAAATTCAATATTATAGCTTTATTATTTCTTTATTAATATTCATCGTAGGTTAAATATTTACTTTATGAAAAGTATAGTAGTATCATTTGAATGCGATGGCAATGAGATATGTGCTGCCATCTATGGGAGACTACGAGACAATTCTAACCCCAAATATTTTCTCTGACTCGCATTTAAGCTGAGGGATGATTTTTTCATGATGGATTTTGACAAAAACATGGGCTTATATTTAGGCAGATATGGTAGTTACTTTGTATTTGTTGACCAATCTGTTGTTTTTTTTTCTGGGGTTAGATTCATAAAAATTTGTGGATGATCCTAAGACCCCCTTAATTAAAAATTAAATTGAGTGCTTTAGCCTATATCAAGAGTCATTCTTAAATAATTTTATAGTTAGGTTTTGTTATCTGTTAATGGTATGTCGTTGTTGGTCTTACTGAATCTGGTATACTCCATTGGATCTTTGCTTTTATATTTTCATTCCATATTTATCATCATTTTAAAATGCATTTTATTTGAAAAATATCATGGTTAGCATACACATTTAATGAAACTTTGGTACTGTTCTAATAACTGGGTGAAGGTCAAGAGAGTAACAGTAACACTGTCGATGGCTAGAAAGTGGTGAGAAATGGTACTATTACGGAAATAGTATTAGTATGGAAATAGTACTAGTATCGCCTTTTACGGTGCCAGTGGCACCGTAAAAGGCGATAAAGCGAGAAGACATTGAACTACAACCTCATACACACATTCTGCCACATTTGCATTCACTTGCAATCACTCCACGTTCCTGCAGGAACCTCACGCTAGCTTCTTCTCCGACTGGCAGTTTGTGATACTTTAGGGGAGGCATCAACCCGATGGGGAAGTGAATGTGGAAGGAAATGAACTAACTAACCAAACCAACCCAACCCAACATGGGGGGCCGAGGAGGTTGTTATGCCATAGTAGTACCATCTCTCGCCACTTTCTCACCATCAACAGCACTACTTTTACTGTCTTGACTTTTACCCGGTTATTAGAACAGAACCAAAACTTTTTGTCATAAAATGGCAAATTGTTAATTTAATTTGCTAGAATTATTATCGATGTTTAATATTTCACAAAGTAAGTTTAAATTATTGTTTGGTATTGTGGTAATTTTCAGAAGATGTATGCAGGGAAAGTTATATTTACTTGTGTTGTTGAATGGGACCAAATGGGTTATTAATGAAGAATGACAACCATCATTGATTGAATCTGTCTGTAATTTATATTTACTTGTTTTAAATTTTGTCAACTGTTCTGGTGTTGTTATTCTATTTTAGTTTTAAGGCTTTTTTCATTTCTTGCGTTGCCTACTATGTAATACTCGGTTGTTGAAAATCAGTCCATTTTCTTTTATAGGCATAATACACTAATGATTGTGACTTATTATTGGTATGGAAGATAACAATCTATTTATCATAGTTATGTAGAAATACTCTTGGTAATCTCAAACAGTAGTTCCTTTGTGGTAAACGTGGTGTTATTTCCCTAAAATTAGCAATGGAAGAAGGGAAATGAGGCATGTGTGCAGATGAAAAAACTTTCCGTCAGCTCTTGAATTATTCATGTCTTTCTCATCCTATTTACTACTTCAGTATACATTGCATTACATTTCCTGTACTAAGAGTTTGTCATGTTGCATATGTTCCAGGTGGATATTTGTACGGAAACTTGTAGAATAGTATTTGTAATATGGAATTATTAATTCGTTTGAGAACTGTTAGGAATTTAACTACCATATCTTCCTTAAAGGCTTTGAATTTAAGGCAGCCCTTAGTTTCTGAATTCTGAGAGTAGGAAAAGTTAATGTTCTTTTTGGTAAATAAGGTCTTTTTTCTTTTATCTGATATTTTCATAAACAGCTAGGATCTAAAAAACTGAAATGAAATTAATCTGGCTTCGCCAGTTTTTTAAATTTAATTCAAGGTCCCCAATGTTAAATGTGGAATAATCATTGTGAGTTGTGTAGTTTGTATATTGTAAATCTTTAAATTATGCATTTCAAAGCTTTTTATAAGTGCAAGTTTAACCAAAACTTGTGTCTAAAGAAAAAATTTTAAGTATAATTTTAAATTGTATCTCTGAAGATCATAGAACTTGTAGGTTGGTACCATTTCTTCTTGGAAGAAAACTCTGTGAAAGACAACAGTGAAGTCGTTATTTTCTTTATCACTTTTGGGCGACCCTTCTATACCAGGCCTTAACAGCAAAATTATTA
Organism: Tanypteryx hageni; assembly: GCA_028673005.1. NCBI lineage: Eukaryota > Metazoa > Arthropoda > Insecta > Odonata > Petaluridae > Tanypteryx > Tanypteryx hageni. Next base: position 3,753,826 of record CM054120.1, read on the forward strand.
AACTTTTGAGAGGTCATGTTGTCCTCTTTATAAGAGTGTACACAGTTATTTTTATCACAATGAAAACAGGCATTGCATTATTTGAAATAATTAACTTTATGAAAAGGAATTATTTATCTTAATGCAAGAATTTTTTCTTTCATCATTCTACATTAATGTTAATTAAAAAAAACAGCATGTACAAGAGGAATTTCAACTCAAGTGGTTGAAGACTGCTGTTGTGTATCATCTGTTGAATGCATACGATAATTTAAGATGAATTAATTATAATGAATGATACTGATCAGCCAGCTCTTGGTTGAATGCATACATTTTAATGTATGGGTGAGCTTTTTATGTTTTCAATTTTTAATCTTTTAATTTTTTAAAATTTACATTCAAATAACTACCTTGAAAAGGTAGCATATGGGATCTATACATTGCTAGGTTATTTATTTGGATAGATTTCCAAGTACATTATTTATCAGACTAAAAGGTCATTTATTTTACATCTCTGTGATTCCATAAAAAAAGAAAGTCTTCTGATCATAGTTTTTATAAATTTATATTAATAGTATTAAGATCCAGAATAATTCCATTTGCATAATAGTGGAATATTGTTCTTTGTGTTACAATGTTTTTACTTCTTTGTACTTGTATTGTTGTCTTGATCCTTACGACTCTGCTAATTATGCTCTGCAACTAGGTCACAGGATGAAGGAGATTATACTCCCAACCTGATTCATGAAATTTGGTACATTTTACTTTATTAAAGTAATTAAATGTTTTTATTTTTAGATTTGTCTGCTATAGCTAAATCATTGAGCAAATTTCATTCATTAGAGTTTTGTGTCTATAAGGAAAAAGGGAGGAGGAAATCTAATATTAAAATGTAACTCATAGTCAGAATGTTAACATTCTCTGAATTCAGATAAACCCTGGAAGATGTATCTTTGAATTGAAGAAATGGCATGCTCCGAGGGTGTCTTTTCATATGTTTAGCATCAGCTGACTCACTGTGTCCCTTGTCGGTAATTATTATTTTATATTTAGAAGTATACATTAACCACTTAAATCATTTAGGTAGGTATTATATTTTTAGAAGACAAAATCGATCGATGTTAAATACTTTTCTGACATGCTTTATGGTAAATATTTACTGCAGATACTAACCTGGTGAGCTATTTTGTTGGCCATATTTCCCAACTTTTCAGATTTCAATGGTGTCACATTTTGAATTTCTGGATTATTGAAGTTACATTTTGTGAATAAAAAATAACAGTATTATTTTAGATAAAGTACTGACATGTTTCATACTAAATTTGAGCTCCTCACTCAAAACTTGTATGTTACTTGTTTTTATTTGTTCCTTTTAAATAAAATTCTGTCTAACATTTCAGCCACTGAGAAATGTCTTTTTGTTATGACAGTTTTTGAATGTGTATATTTCTTGTTATCTCCTTATATCTCATTGGTTCTATAGCAAATGCGGCCTGTCTACTTAGTTATTTTTACTTTAGAAAAAGGAAATTTTAATGTTTCATTTATTATCATTATTATATGCATACTTATAGAATTAATTTGATCAAGTGGACTGAAAATGATTCATATTTTCTGTAGTTTCCTTAATTTTTTGCTATAGAATCTAAATCTTTTTAATAGTCTTTTCTTACATGTTATAATTGTAGAGTTTTGCCTTGTTGTATTCTTATACTTCAGAAATGTCTTCTTTTTATTTTGCAAATGTGGTAATATTTATAGATGATTATTTTTGTTTTTCAACAAATCCTCAGAAAATGTTCACAAACTGTAAAGCTTGAACATTTCAAAAGAAAACTACAGAAAGATGTTTTGAGTTCTGCATTTAATTTCTTTCTTAAAGTTCTAAAGCTCCTATCCAGGATGTGTGGTGACAATGTCTTTGTATCTTTTAATATTTGGTGGAATAATGATGAAGTGGATTTCTTATTTCCCATATGCTTCCTTGTTGATTAGATATGTAATGGGTGAAATTATCTTTTGGATTATTTAGATAAAAAGTATACTTGTTTTGATCCTTTTTTTAGAATTATTCATGATTATTATGATGTGATAATTTTGATCATCCACTGTAATTTGTGCAGTGTAGTTATCATAATTGTATTTTATTTCAAAATTTAGTTATTCTGGCTTATGAATCTAGTCTCTTGTCATGAAAATATCTCCATTTCACATTATCAGAGTTGTTTCCGTAAAAATTCAACATCCAAACTGTTTACCTATATCTATAATGTACATCAACCAAAGAAGGTTGTCATATGAAAACTTCTCATGAATGTTAGGAGGGGAAGGTGCTATTGCAGCTGACTGCTAACAGACAGTGAGCCGAGTAGATGGGGGTAGGAGGTGGCACTGTCTTATTAAATGACGAATCTTTTATCCTTTTGATTTCTGTGAATTCCCCTAATGGTACACAATAACCCACACCACTGATTTATGGCAGCTTTTAGGTGACTACTCTCATTTAATTAAATATTGATGTTAAAGGTCATGTTGATTTCATACCTGTAAGAGATCTAAAGTATGTTGAATAAATGTGTAGTTTTTCTCATTACTGGCTGTACTGGAAAAATATATCCTACTTAAAAAGATATAAAAGATTTAAAGATATTTAGGACCAATTCGAACTTAGAAATGAGTATAATTTATTTCAGATGCATATCGAGTAGAGCATAAGAGTGGTGGAACTGGGTAAATACAATATTATCTCCTACTCGGAAATGGTTTTCTAGATACAATATTTTCTGTCAAATTTCTCAGATAAAATTAGTTTTATTAAAATTGCTTCCCTATAAAATATAACTAATATAACAGAATTATTACATGTGCTTCTCTAGGGAAATAGCTAAATTCAGTTGAAAAGTTTGATGAAACTTTTTGATTTTGGTTGTGTTTTCAATAGTTTAAATGTGATATTATGGAGTAACGTTATGCTATTTTAATGTAATTATGTAATAAGATTGAGCAGTAGTTGAACTGTCTTTTGAGTATAGTGTAACAGATTTTAATGATATATGATTGTTACACTTAGTAAATTATTCTCAGATATATTGACAGTTTCTGAAATGTGCTAGCATAGCATGGTTGACTTGTTATTGCACAATGAAGATTAGTTTTATAACGGTTGGATTGGTTGAATAATGCTGGTAATAAGCAAATCATGTGTGCATATATATATAAGATCAGAATAAAATGCATGATATAGTATTGTACTTTTCATTGAAATTTATTTTTAGATGATTGTTGAAATCTTGTAACTGTCATGTAACGGTTTGAAGTGAGTTACGCTTTTGTAATTTGTATAGCCTAGATGAATTGTAATGTGAATATTTTTTGTTTCAAATATGGACTATAAATCATTTGATCCACTTTTTGTATGTATTCATTATCAAAAAAGGTTTCATTTTAAATGTTTATTTGTATTAGATAATTGTGCATTTATAAGTGATATTACAGTAATTTTACTTTTAGATCAGTGGCTATTTCTTATAGCAGGATATCTTGAGAGATTTATTTAAATTTTGAATAAATAAATAAATAGAAATATATACTGTATTTCTCGGCGTATAAGACGCACTGGAGTATAAGACGCAACCCTGTTTTTTATAAGATTTCTTTTTTGCCTCGTGGATAACGATTTTGATCGATAAAGCAATACATAGCTTCCTCTCTTCTACTATCCATCACTTCCTCCTCTAGTTGTGGCCATTTAACACCAACCTTACAAAGACTATATGTCTCTTTTCACATCAGCTTGTTTTTCCTTGTGTTCTCCATTCATGGATCATTTTCTCCTGTGGCAGGTGAACTGAAATGGTATACTGCTGCTCGGTTTCCGTTGGTTTTTGCATATTGAAATGCCTGAAGCTTATAACTAATAGTGCAGGCATATCTTTTCACTTTTGTAGCCATTGCGATCTCAATACACGTAAATTTGTATTTGTATAAAATATTTATGACATCTATGAATTCTACTGTTCTGTGGCATTAATCGCGCTATTCAACGGGCTTATTAGGATCGCAAAGGCACCGAAATTGTAATCACTATGAGCAGACATGTATTAAAGCGTAATAATGAAAATGCATCCTCAGAATTCATGTTGCATAAGGTATTGCTGTATATATTAACAATTATCACTATTAATAATGTATATTTTATTTTTTGCGACGAATGACTCCCAATTATTCCATTTTGGGGATGACTGTGTTCGTTAATGTCAGTATTGAGAACAGTAGTAATCTTACCTTCATCATATCAGACGCAGGGTGATTTTCGAGGTAATTTTTATGGAAAAAAGTGCATCTTATATGCTAATAAATATGGTATATGTAAACAGTGGCATAGTGAGGGTGGAGCAGAGGAGGGCAGTCACCCCCCGGCGCAAGGCTGAAGGGGTGCAAATGCATGGACCCAAAATTAACGTTTCTGTTTATGAACAATAATAATATTATAATATATGCTGAATTAAAATGCTAGCATAGTATGCTTGAGTTTCCATCACATTTCTCACATTACATTTGCCTGGGAAATTGTACAGGGGGCAAAGGGAGGGGGGCACATCTCTGTGACTTACCCCAGGGTGAAGAACAACCCAGCTACGTCACTGTATGCAAATATCTGTGCCTTAAACCCAACCAAAGAGTTTGATTACATTGTGAGGTGTGTTATCATTGAATCTGTATCCAGGGATGTTTTAAGAACTGTTGGAGCCTGGGCAGATTTTGAAAGGTCGCCCATTTCCTATTGATTGAAAGTTTGTTGTTGGAAATGGTAGATATTACATCGTTTGACTATCAATCTACATAAAAGACAGTTCCTGTGACTTTGTATGGAACCCTTACGTCTAGCCATTATAGTCATAATCATCATTAACCTTTATGTCATAGAAACAAAAGTTTGTTACAAACAATATTTATTGGACTTTTTGATGAATAGATTACATAATTTTTTATTTATTTTTGGCTAGCTCATATACAGTCGTTAATGGCCTTTACAGTGAGCATAATAACAATAATAAAGACGAACACAGCCATGTCCTCAGCAGGATTCGAACCTGCAGCCCTAGCATACGGATGGCCCGAGGAATTTTGGCACCCCAGGTGAGATAGCAATCCAGTGCCCCCCTCCGTTAATGTTTGTTGAGATACTTACACAGTGCATGTTAATTTATTAATCATGCTGTAAAAATTATTGATAATGAAAAATTAAAGTAATGCCATCAATATTCCAGCCTGTCTCTCGATATAAATTGGTATCCAATATGTATTCACTTGCAAGTAATGCAGAGATATATGATCGGGATAGCACACCCAAAACTTGGGTGTCCCGGTCAGCCGCCTGTAGCTCAGGCCATCCCTGCCAGCTTATATGCTGAAAACAATTGATTCAGTATTTTTCAGTCCATAAGCGTAGTATTTTTTATTTCTTTTTTGTATTGCTGACATCCTATACTTGTTGCAGCAATTCACTTGGATGAAATTAAATTATTACTATTGGGAGCTAGATATGCTAACCACCCTTCTACCAAGGCCAAATAACTGAAAGAAAGGTACAGTAAAACCTCCAGAAGCGACCACTTCCTCAGGCACCACCTCTCTCAGGCAATCACCTCTCTCAGATGACCACCTCTCTCAGGCGACCACCTCTCAGGTGGGCAACTCTCTCAGTAAAACCTCCAGAAGCAACCACTTCCTCAGGCACCACCTCTCTCAGGCGATCACCTCTCTCAGGCGATCACCTCTCTCAGGCGATCACCTCTCTCAGGCAATCATCTCTCTCAGGTGACTACCTCTCTCAGGCGACCACCTCTCTCAGGTGATCACCTCTCTCAGGCAATCACCTCTCTCAGGCGACCACCTCTCTCAGGTGAGCAACTCTCTCAGTAAAACCTCCAGAAGCAACCACTTCCTCAGGCACCACCTCTCTCAGGTGATCACCTCTCTCAGGTGACCACCTCTCTCGGTCGACCACCTCTCTCAGGCAAGCACCTCTCTCAGTAAAACCTCCAGAAGCAACCACTTCCTCAGGCACCACCTCTCTCAGGCGACCACCTCTCTCAGGCGACCACCTCTCTCAGGCGACCACCTCTCTCAGGCGACCACCTCTCTCAGGCGACCACCTCTCTCAGGCAACCATCTCTTTCAGGCGACCACCTCTCTCAGGTGACCACCTCTCTCGGTCAACCACCTCTCTCAGGCTACCACCTCTCTCAGGCTACCACCTCTCTCAGGCAAGCACCTCTCTCAGTAAAAACTCCAGAAGCAACCACTTCCTCAGGCACCACCTCTCTCAGGTGATCACCTCTCTCAGGTGATCACCTCTCTCAGGTGACCACCTCTCTCGGTCAACCACCTCTCTCAGGCTACAACCTCTCTCAGGCAAGCACCTCTCTCAGTAAAAACTCCAGAAGCAACCACTTCCTCAGGCACCACTTCTCTCAGGTGATCACCTCTCTCAGGTGATCACCTCTCTCAGGTGATCACCTCTCTCAGGTGATCACCTCTCTCAGGCAATCACCTCTCTCAGGCGACCACCTCTCTCAGGTGAGCAACTCTCTCAGTAAAACCTCCAGAAGCAACCACTTCCTCAGGCACCACCTCTCTCAGGTGATCACCTCTCTCAGGTGACCACCTCTCTCGGTCGACCACCTCTCTCAGGCAAGCACCTCTCTCAGTAAAACCTCCAGAAGCAACCACTTCCTCAGGCACCACCTCTCTCAGGCGACCACCTCTCTCAGGCGACCACCTCTCTCAGGCGACCACCTCTCTCAGGCGACCACCTCTCTCAGGCGACCACCTCTCTCAGGCAACCATCTCTTTCAGGCGACCACCTCTCTCAGGCGACCACCTCTCTCAGGCGACCACCTCTCTCAGGCGATCACCTCTCTCAGGTGACCATCTCTTTCAAGCGACCACCTCTCTCAGGGGACCACCTCTCTCAGGCGACCACCTCTCTCAGGCGACCATCTCTCTCAGGCGACCACCTCTCTCAGGCGATCACCTCTCTCAGGCGACCACCTCTCTCAGGCAGTCACCTCTCTCAGGCGACCACATCTCTCAGGCAGTCACCTCTCTCAGGCGACCACATCTCTCAGGCAAGCACCTCTCTCAGTAAAACCTCCGGAAGCAACCACTTCATCAGGCACCACCTCCCTCAGGCGACCACCTATCAGGCGATCACCTCAGGCGACCACCTCCCTCAGGCGACCACTCCCCTCAGGCGACCACTCCCCTCAGGCGACCACCTCCCTCAGGCAACCACCTCCCTCAGGGCGACCACCTTTGGAGGTGACCACGATTTCTTGGAATGGTTCAATATATATGTAATGGTTCAAAATATATCTTCTATAGTTAAATTATCCTGTCTAAGACCAACCCCTGACCTGATCCCTCTATAGACAGCCATAGTTTTGTAGAATTATTTCCAAATATACCTTTTCTAGGTAAATTATCTTCTCTAAGTCCACCGTCCTCTGCCTTGACCACTCCATGAGGTGACCAAAAGCACAGGAAACGATATCAGAAGATACGTATCATTTCTAGTAAAATTATCTTCTTTGAGATGACCATTCTCTAACCCGACTAGGACCGTTAAAGCCTTAATTTGGTAACCAGGCTTTTCGTGTTATTTTTCAATTTTTACTAGCCCTTCTAAGTGTACAGATGCAATGGCAAAAAATGAAAATTTCGAATTTGGCAGCGCGAATGAAAGTTTTAGAAGATTCTGAGAAAGATTTACCTCAAAGAAGAATAGCGGAAAAAATACAACAGCGGAATAAACAAATTCGAAAGATATTGAAAGAGGTATTTTAAAGAAATATAGACTTAGTCGTGCAAATGAAAGTGATCAACGTGAATCTCATCAACCTTGTAAGAAAATCAACGAATTAACCCGTCCATAGTTCAATGGTGCTCGTGTAAGAGGATAGGTGGTCATATATTACAGAAAAAAGCGCGGTGCTTTGCATATCGTCCATATACCTCGGCCATAGGAGTGGTCTGGTGTTCCTGGATGTCAATCTCTCCATCCGGGAAAACAATCCCTACCAGCGTACACGTCAAACCCTCCAACAGCCATAAATATCTCCACTTCGACAGCTGCCTTCCCCCCACACCAAAACTTCAATTCCATACGCCCTAGTACGCCGAGGTCGAAGAATCTGCTCGGACAGTATTGCTCCACCCTCAAACATGCATTTCTTCAGCGCGGCTACCCGCCAGATCTGATCCGAAATCAAACCCGTGGGCAGTCGCACCTACCACCCATAACTCCCACCCAGTTACCCCCGCAATCCCCGATTCTACCCCCGACTCACCCCAATCACCCTTTTTTATCCCGGCACCCACGATACCCTCAGAATCATCCTAAAACCTGCCACCCCGAATCCTTAACCTTCTCCCCCTACCAGGTCCGCTTTCCCAAACCCCGATCCTCCCCTTTCGCCGACCTCCCAATCAGGCTAACATTTTGTGAAAGAAGAACCATGCAGCGATCCCATTTTAGAATCCGGCGGAGGTCGGATTTTTCAACCTGGGATTGTCCCCTACTTTCCATGGGGGGGGGGGGAGGGGTTATACAAGCTCCCACAGCCGGGTTTGGTTGGCTTAATAATTTAATGGTTTGTTTCAAGCATATTACAGGGTGTCTTCACATTCACTTGCTTGCCTGATCTCAGAAAAATGAACGCGTTAATCCCCTGACCTAGCCTGATATCAATAATTGTTTTCCCTTGACACAGGCCTGATCCAGTGCTTTCCAACGGTCGCTTATTGTTGTAGTAGAGACAGTGCGCGATGCTCTAAAAGTGAATGTTTGGGCTTTTCTTTTTTGCCGACAAAGCGCCTAAATTTATCAGGATATGTTGGAACTTTGTTTTTCCACAAATGTATGATATTTACTTGAAATTGAACTAGCTAACTCTCCGCCGCATTTCACCGTAAATTTCCGAGAATCCTTAAATGTGAAGATTTAAGGCAATTCAATTGGAAGAGGAGTCCAAATTATCTGGTTCCCTTTAAGTCCTGATCTGACCCACTTAGATGCATTAAGAACAATGTTTGTTCCGTATAAAATCGTATAAAATAGCCATTGCAACTGTTACTCTTGACATACTGAACCGAGTATGGATAGAAAATTGAATATCGCCTGGATGTTAGCGGAGTAACATTGAAATCCACTGAAAGTTCTTTGTAAACTTAAACAGTCTCCTGACATTTTTAGAAAATCATTTTCCTTTATCAATCGTTTCATAATATAAGTTTTAAATATAGGCATTATTTTTCGATGACCCAGTACATGAATGTTTATGCGGATATAAGAGCTTAAATCAGAAGATACCAAGAGATATGTTAGTCAGTGAAAATCATGCCTTAAGATTTTTTACCGTTTACATCTCAACATTCGTGGTTTCAAGATCATAATTTAAATTAACAAGTATGAAATTGTCGGAGTTAAATTTTACGAATCACTCTTTTGTCATAGCTTCGCGAGCCGCATAAAACGCTCTCAAGTGCGGCCCTCGGGCCATAGTTTGACGACCTCTGCCATAGTGTATAGAGCAGGGGTTCCCAAACCCAGGGTCGCGACCCGATCATGGATCGCGAAGGCTTTATTCTAGGTCGCGGATGACCCCCAGTCCCAATGTGAGAAACTAAATTTTTTATGCTAGCAAAAATAAATGTAAAGAACCACCAAGGGAGGCAAGAAATGAACTTGATCCTCAGCATGATCTGCACTGCGCTCTCTCCATCAATGTTAAACCAAGATTGGATCAGCTGATCACGAAGGTGCAACAGCATCATGGAAGCCACTAAAGACGATGGGCCTGCATTAACCATCAGCCGAGTAAATAGTAATGTTTATTAAATGCAAGTCAATTAGTGCTTGCAGCTTTCTTTCTTCTAAAAAATTTGAAAACTTTCCTAAAATTTCAGTGAAGGAATGACTTGATTCAATGGTCCCATTTTGTTTTTCATGCACCCAATCCAAAAATTGAACTTTATACAGAAAACATAAAATTGGAAGAAATTGAGCAATTGTGTCTACAATTTTTTTCTGTTTTATTTAATATTATCCTAATAAATCTAGGGCAATTTTCTGGGATTCTGAGTAGTTACTGGTATTATTTGGGTCGCAAGGCGAATTTGATTTCAAATTTTGGATCTTAGACAACAAAGTTTGGGAAGCACTGGTGTAGAGGAATCAATTCAGGACACCGGCAAGCGATATTGCAAGAACTTCAGGCATCTGCAAAATGGCGTAAGGATTGTCAGACTAATATCTATAAATGTGCTGCCATGAATTTCATTAATTACCCTTACGAAATTTCTGGGTTAAGCCTAAAACATGTTAGTTAATGCAAATATTTTGGAGTTAAACTCAGTAGAGTAGTGGTTATCAACCTTGAGCATCTTTTATTTTGTCAAAAAACGAGTCCCGCCATGAGAAAAACAAACCTCACCTTTTCCAAGAAGTGGATTTTTACGTCAGTTGCATTTCAATACTATATTAATCATTATGGACATTTTTAAGGATCTTAAATATTGCAATAATTTTTTTGAGAAGTTTCATGACAATTACATTCGAAACTTTGTCCCACCTAGACGACCTTCGCGTCCCACCGGTTAAGAAACGATGCTGTAGAGAGCACGTTATAAACATTGTAGTATCAATGAACAGTGTTCAACGGCTTTCCTACAGAGTCCTGCGAAGATGAATGTCGAGTGTAAGGGAAATCGCACATTTTTGGTTAATCCATTTGGGACCCCTAGCAGGAGGGTCTGTCTAGGGACCTCGAAATGGTTCAGCGTAGAGCGGCTCGATTACATGAGGGTGTGTAAAATATGATGTAGTAATATGATGCCACAGCTTTTGCGTGACTTAAGATCACAGAATATTAAGTGTAGAAGAATGGAATACAAGCGAAAAATCTTCGAAAATTTCAATAGCTTCAAATTCATTGAGGATGCTCATGACATTTTTGTATCCACTGGTGCCTACTAGCATATACCCCAGATAAGATGACAGGAAAATACGTCAAGATTTTAATTTCAGTGTAGGTATAAATGTAACAAGCCATTGGCCGCTTGCAGAATTAGGATAAATGTAAATATCAACTTTTATTTGATCTTGAGGAAATTGGGTTTGACTTACCTGATATTTTTATCCACGAAAAGCATGGGATTAAACGTAGAAGTACGAGTTCCTGAAATAAGTGCCTTATTTTGCCTCAATATATTTATCAAATGGTGAAAAAGCTTCCTCAAATTTAAAATGTTAGCATTTTATGCCAAGATGACGATATCTTCAAAAATTCATAGTAAACTTACTTTTTTGGTAGTATAATTAGTAGCGAACGAATAAAAATCGTCGTATTTCATATTTATTTATTTGTTACGAAAAACGCTCGTACAAGACATTTAACACTTTGATCATCTTCCATTCCTGAAAATGCCATTTTTCTTGATTTACTGAAACAAAATGAAGTTATTGTGAAATTATATAGCTATAAATGATTTCATTACTGCGGAAATTGTTATTTATAGTTTACCTGTATTGTTATTCCTCGAGTTGAAACCACTCAAAATAAATATCCATATTTTCATTCTGAATTCGATGAGAAATTTGGTTTTTCACTTCTTTTGTTATTTTACAGCAGCTCCAAATTCTTAATACCATAAGCTCATTGTCAGAATCTAATAACCATTGGAGGGTAGAATTTGTTATACCGTGGCAATGATCAAGAGTAAGGTGAGAGAGATGCGTCATCGGGTTGTCCTAAAATCAGTTAAATTGAGAATATTTTGTTAATACTTATGGTATATAATTATTTCTCCTGTTAGCGTAACTAAGGTTACATAATTGTATCTGGAGTTGTTTTATAAATATCCTAGAATGCAGTAATCACTCATTAGGCCTCTCATAAATGGCACTAAGGTTTTACTTTATCATAATTTAATGATCAACCATGGAAGCTGCATTTCTCGCAACTTTCCATCATTTCGCAATAGGAATTTACAATTGCCATAAAAGTTTATAAAAACCAGATGCTCCTATCGGTTGCTAAACAGCCGCTATCGGTGCTGAAACATACATAATAGATTATTTCAAGAACAAACATCCGCAAATCGAAAACTTAACGTATTGGAGAGCTTACACAACTTCAACAATGAAACTATGTCCATCAACGGCGACCTCAGACCTATCCCACGCTCTCCCCTATATTTCCTTGCGAAACATGCGACGTCATATTCTTAGAAAAATCTTCGGGTTTAACCAACAGAAGGTGTTGGTTTAACCCAGGCTTCCTACGCCCTTTCTCTAACAATAAACCGTCCCTTCCCTTGAATGAAATACCTTCCAAGTTCGCATGCCTCAAACCCATCCACCCAACAAAATACTCCCTCTCCCATATAAAAACAACGAAAATACTACCACACGCGTTCTTTTAGAATATATTTTAGGTTAATTAGCAATGAAGAAAGCTACTTTGTAGCCGAAATGAGCATCTGGTTTTTTATAACCTTTTTGTGGCTATTGGGGATACTGGAGACAAGTACTTTTTTAAAATGCTTGTTCTTGAATGTTTTCAGCCATAACACGAGCTCGATAGTTCTTTGTTGAAATAATAAATTCTAATGAACAAAAGTACGTAAAACGTCCACGTGGGTTCTAAGGTAGAAAAACACTAAGATTCTGAAAATTTGCATCGTGTACGATTGCATCAGCCCTAATTTACAAAACTCGGCAACTAATTGAAATATAAAAGAAAATAATGAAGATATTTATTTTAGTTTTTCAAAAAGCCAAGTGATGTTAATATTATTTATATAGTTTCTCAAACGAAATTCGAAACTAGCACTATACTCGGCGCGACCATTTCCTGGTTTTAGACCGTTCATCTCTATGATAGCGATCTGGGTTTGGTCCTGGGCACGTTCATATTTTCATTTTCATTGAAAAGAGAAAGAGCGAAGGATGTTTTTTATTTGCATTTTAAAATTAAGTTACGTTTATGGCTCCGCAAAAAGAACAAATTTAACTTTGAAGCCTAAACAAAAAAATTTGAATCCGTTCCGAATCGAACAACTATTTTGGGAGCCAAAATAACGATTCCATGTAACATTTAGTTGTCATATGTGCTCTCCCAATGGCCTCTGCGTCTGATCTTGAAATATAGGCATCCGATGAATAATCGTGAATACTGATTATGTAATAGAAAAATTAGATGTGAAAAGCCATAAAAATAAATTAAATCGACCATTTCCCTCATACTTTTAGCGAGGTATGAAAAAGTATCCCCGAGGAGTTTTTACATTATATGATTTAAAAGTGTACTCCCTGCTAATGAAAAGTACAGAAATATTGAAAAGTGTATTTGAAAAGACCCAATGCCAATAATTTTTAAAACTATAATTATATTAAGGTGTATGTGAAAGAGCCGATGGACATTAAAATGAGTGGTGGCTGGATTGCTTTCGTTGTAGCTGCAGATTTTCTGATGGAATGAACTGCAGGAGAGAACAAATTTGAGGGTGAAATCAGATGCGAATATCTCTAGCAAAGTAGCTGCCTTAAGCGGTGATGGTTTATTCGATGTATCAACAGCATACAACATACAGTTGTACGGCTATTGGATTTACCTTAATGATAGTTCATTTCAGCGACAAGGTGAGCTCGAAACTTCATTTCTGAAGATTATAGAATATTAAATTTAATATAACTACGGTCTCTGCCCTTGTCCTCCTTATGGCTTCAAATCTGACTGCTTGCTTCTATCACTAATCGTTTTAATTGTTATCGAATTTTACACGAATCTACAATTTTCACTCTCCAAAATGCTGAAGGGGCTAGCCTTAGTAAATTCTACAAAATTTATTGAGATATTAGTGGTTCGTGCCTCCGAACCATCAATTTAAACCGATATTTTAGCTCAATAGTTATCTTTAAGCTTAATAATCATAATTTATTTTGTAATTATATTAGTCATGCACGCAAGATTGGTGCAAAAATTGCGCGGCTAGTGGAAAATGATTTAGCGAGGCCTCCCTTTCTCAAAAAATTGAGCGAAGAAAAATTTCTAAGAATAATGTTTTAATAAGAACTGGGAACAAAATCAATATTATTTTCAAGAAGAGCAAGTGCACCATCAGCAAGCACTTCCATAAATTCCAAATTCGGATATATAATCAATTTTTAAAAAAACAGACACAAGCCGTGGGGCATGTGGCCAGAGAAGATATCTGCATTAAGATGAATTATTCCATGAAATGTAAATTTTATAACTGTGCATTTGTGAAAATACAATAAATATATTTATTATTTGGTGGTAATTTTCTGTGACGAAAATCCCTTCTTTTTTAATCTTGGATGAGAAAGGCAGATCTCGCCGTAGAAAATCCGCAAGAGACGTCTAAAAGTAAATGAAGTTATTGAGGGCTGATTTTATCGTGAAAACAACGCGAAGTGATTAATTCATCTGGTCGAGAGTAGGAGACTGGAAACAATCAACCAATCGTGTGGTTTTGCTTTAGGAGCCCGCGGCGACGAAGTACACGTCCATATGACCATAGCACGAGGTTCCTTAAAATGAATTCGGAATGGAGTGCAGCCATCTGGTCGGGAAACTTTGTTTTTCCCTTCCGCTGTAGTGATTTAGCGCTAAAACTTCCCCGGGAGAGCGTGGGTCGCCAATTCCTGGCTTATTTGTGGATGAAAAAACATCACGCTGATAGCAAGGCCACTGGTTGGGAGAGGACACCCGCAGCGCTCAGTCAAGAGCCCCGATAAACCAACCTTTCCGCCGGCCATACGATTTTTATCAAACACAATTTATGTAGATTAAATACAGTTATCGTATTGAAAGCGTTTTATCAACTCAAAAATCTTATATGTACAAAGCTTTGCAAAATATATTACCTATTCTTATCTGCGTCCTCTCTCTTCAATCAGTCACTTTTCCTTGAAAAATGGTAATGAATGGCCTGGAAACTGTTTTTTAATTACTTCAAATATTAAAACATCTCATGATAAATGAAAAATATTTTATGAGTGTTTTAGCAAGCTGGGACGATTAAATATTCGTTAGGGCACTGATAGGTCGGGGCCTCATTTCATAAGCATGTTGCGTTCAGCTGAATTTTGGGAAGGTGCCTGGATGAGGCTCTGAACAGTCTGAAAGAAAATAAGTACCTGTTATCAATCACCAAAGAGTAGAATCTATGGAGTTCCCGAGTCCTCAAGGCTTGTTGCAATATGTCGAAGTTTTGCCAATAAGGATCGCCGATAAATGTTCCCTAGTATAATCGTAACATCATCACGCCACGTCGCTCAACAACACTGTAAAAATATCTTGATCGCGACAGGCATTTGAATCGATTGGTGGCACATGGCATTGCGCATAATTTTTTAAATGTTATGCAGCTTTTATCGTTCTTTTCAACAATTACATGTATCATTTAACCAATTTCCGAAGATATAATAATATACAGTTTACCCGGATATATTTTCCATTGGAATCATCTTTATTTGCACTAATGTTATTATCCTTTAGAACTTTTTCGTTTTTTCCGATAGTTTAAGTCTCAATCATTGTGACGTTTTCTGTTTTTAGATCGATCCTCGATTCGATTCTCATATCTTCCTACCTTCATCTTCAACTTGTTTTCTTTACCTTCATTCTAAATGAACACAATCACTTCTTCTTCGATTCTACTACAGCTTTATCCGTAAATAATCATTATTCATTGAGAATCATAATATTTGTCATACCATCCTTTATAACCTTTCATAAACTGAAACCTGAAATAGCCTTATGCCCTAATATGTAATTTTTATCTTTCTAATTAATGATTTAATATTTTAATTCGTAAATTCGTTAATTTCCAAAGTACACTGCCTTTTTATTAAGTAAACAATATGTGCATAGATGTTATATGCTAATTATTGTCTTTGTGCCAATATTCTTTGTTATCGGTCGTCAATTCGAAATTTCTTTCAAAATATAGTCACTGTATCATTAATTGCTACTTACCTTCCATATTTCTAAAAGCATTTTGTCAGATAAGATGCTCACACCCTTAAAAAGTATATTCTTGAGATTTGGTGCAAATAGGAGTAATTGTTGGAGAATATTTGCATGAATATCAACTTCAGGATCAGCCCATAGCTCTAGGGCGAGCAACTTTTCAAAATACCCTTCGCTTGGTTTCTGATGCAATGGTTCAAACTCTCCCACCTCAGAAAGTGCGAAGTTAATTAAATGAGGGCAGGCTTTTCCTATAGCTGCAAGAGAAAACTCAATGAAAATGTTGTTAAGTATTGATTATAATTCGGCAATATCAAAATATTATAATGAATAAAGACATTTATGACTTTGAATAATATTATCCAGTTAAAGTTATTGCACACTATATATATATATATATATATATATATATATATATATATATATATATATATATATATATATATATCACACGCTCTCAGACGCCAGAGAAAATGTCACTACCGCGTTAACTAAGATATCGCCACGAATGAAGAGAGCGGTGATAAAATAACAGTTTATGGAGGTGTGCGCCTGATCTAAGGAAGCCGTGCATAAGGCACTTAGTAAATCCTAAATTTTTAAAAGAATATGAGAAAAAGGACACAAAAGAATTTTACTTCTACGTCTGTGAAGTCTAAGGGAGTGGCTGTACCATTGTTTCTTTGACAGCAGAAGCTGTAGTCCAGGAGAATTAAGAGAAAGCGAAGTATTAGCATTATCCTTTTTAGAAAGCTTTTACAGCGTATATTAGCTCTTTTGAGAGATTTAAATTCATGCACTAAAGCTACTTGAGGGAATGCGTAATGTTTCCACTGAACGGTATAGCGCAGCAACTGGACTCGATTTAGCCAAAGCAATCCCTAGGCGTGAAGAAATTTCCATTCTAGGCAACAGCCTTCAAAATTACACCGCACTCGAAAAAATATTCGAGCCATCCATTTCGTAAAGCATCGTTCCCAAATATCCGACTTAACACCTAACCGCAAAGGTCAATTCCATTAGCTTTATTCCGTGAAAGTTACTCGAGGATGCTATTTTTAAACATAATTATTATTTTACACCATTAGATTAGCCGATTTTGGTAGATTCCAGATCTTAAGTCATGCATCCCAGCCTCTTAATCAACGATTTACTGCGATGTATAGAGAAAAATACTACTATTGATTTTAGGAATTCTCTTGATAAAGAGCATTACCAAAAGCAAACATCGAAACTGTGAAAACTGTATAAATCCGTTAATTTTGAGTGGTGTGAGAAGCTTTCTCTCGAATAGAGAAAAATTAGCGTTAATCAGCGATAAGTGCTGAGACCCCGTGAATCGCCTTTTGTATTCCTCATTGAAGCGCATTTGGCGTGTCACTGTTCTCAAATATGGAAGGGCGGCCCGCAAAAACTCAAGCTATTAAGAGTTTGTCATTTTATGTATAGCATTAATCTAGTAACAGCGATATCGATTATTCCTTTACAATTTTAATAATATTTCACAGGAGAGAAGAAATGTTGGACTATGAAAAATGACTATGGAAGCTTTGGAGATGCGGGTATGCCGTAGACCAGATCAAATTAGTTGTAATGAGCGAAAAACAAGTGAGAAAGTTTTATACACAGTTTGCAAAGATATGAAATTAATAAGAAAAAACAAAAAATGGGAGGGCCAAATTTTGAGTGGTAGAGGTCAATTGAAAGAAATCATAGAAGAGAGAAATCTAGTAAATAGGCAAAGAGGTAGAAAGAGAAAAAGGATATTAGAATTCTTAAAAGTGGGTGTGAAAAACTGAAAGGTGGAGTACTCATCATGATGGCGATGAGAAGAAATTTATAACATTCAGCAAACATTCTGTTGTTTCTTTAGCATCTTTAAACGGGTAACCAATTCTAAAAGTGATTATTTAAAAAATGCGCATTGTACAGTTTCGGCATAACACCCTGGAACGGATTTGGGAGTATGACAGACGATTTTGACCAGGAGTACACCTACTCTTGGGATACCTGAAGTGTTTAAGGAAGAGGTCCGCAACTTTGTGCTCGCGAGCAACGCGGTGCTCTTTAGCAGTCCTACCGTGCACTTCTACGATGCTAAAAATCGTCTTTCCTAGTACCATTAATTTCATTTGTTCGCCTATTTTCTTTCTAAATGTACAAAAGGATCTTTTTAATCACTTCGATGTTGACTTGATTTTATTTATGATCATTCCTAATTTTTAAAAAGTACAGTGGTGCTCGCTGGGTTCTCTTGAATGCAACTTGGTGCTCGCCACATTGAAAAGGTTGCGGACCCCTGGTTTAAGGAATGAGCGTCAATATTAGTTAAGATGCTTCGTTAATATCACCTAAGCGTCCATGATTCACTTCGGTGCAAATAATATTAGCTATAAATTAAGTGCTCGTGGGATACGTGGTCGACCGGGGTATGGCTAATAAATTGTCCTCCATAGGACTACCGCACCAATGGAATAGTAAAAAAGTGGGAGAAACGCGTAAATATCTTTGGTTAGAAATGCGTCAGCTCAGAGCAGCCAGATTGGTAGAATATATAATTGACCTTAAGAAAAGCGTAATTTCTTTATTAAATGAATTTAATTTAAAATCACTAGAGAACGCCCATTGAACGCTAGATGGAAGTTTCTAGAAATGCATAAATTTGAGGGTTTAGCGGAGAGGAAATTGAAAGCCCCGACTATATTGGTAGACACGACCACGAAGACAAATCGATTGTAGTATGTACATAGCGATATCGAAGTTGGTTTTACCTAGGGTAATATGGAATCCGTTCAATTCTACGAGACAGAATTGCGTGGATCATTTGCTGCACTCCCAGGTGAATCACAAAATATGCAGCATTTTACGCGTAAGTATTAAAGATTATAATTTTTGTACTTAATTCAGATTTCACGCATGACTTCTACGATTACGAATAATGCATCAGTATTGTTTCGTAATAAAAACGTTTTGTCCGTATCCATATCATTTTAAAATATGTCGAAGGCGTGCGCGACTCTTAAAAAAATGCCCAATGGGGTATGTCATCAAAAAAGGTTGAAAACCACTGGCGTAGTCGTATATGCGAATCAAGGATGAGATGAACTCTTTGCTTGATATCTGTGATTTTTTTATTTATTCGTGTGTGATTTAAACTCTTTCTGTAAGGTGTAAAAGAGAGGGGAGTGGGAAGTATGTGAGAGACTCTGTGGAGGAGGTTCGGTGGGAGATGATCACTGTTGCAAGGTGTTCCTTGTTTTGGAAGTGGAAAACTTCCGCCTCAAAGGCACTATACTTCTCATAATAGACGTTTCGCAAAGCACAAGGTGGGATTATTGGTCGGGAAACAATGATGGCTAGGTAAGAGGTTGATAGAGCTTAAACCATTCTCGAGAGAGGAATTTGAAAGATTTGCAAAGAAGGATTCATAGAAAATTAAGTGTACACCATTCAGATGAACTTAGTATAAGTGGCCGTTAGAGAGAGGTTAAAAATTCCAAAAGATTCAGACAAACTTGTCCGTAATATAATGTCCGATAAGAAGAGGGAGGTTAACAAGGGATTTCCTAAATTTTATGGCCGGGATACAAACAAAAAGTGGCCGCAACGAGAGGTGGCTGTTAAGAAAGGTTTCACTACATTTAAATTAACTAGACTAAACGTTCTTTCATGAGGAATTTAGTTATTGGTGTCGTTATATCGTTTGCTGCAGCATGATGAGATGTAGACTTAATTTACACACCATTATCAATCACTTGATTCAGAGAAGTTTTTAAAATTTTTAATCTGTTTAGACAAACAGGATATATACCCGGCCACTACTATCCGGTTGCACTGCACCCCTGAAGATGCATGCTGGAGGAGCGCTTGTGGAACGTCGGGAATCGACACGCGCGCTACCCGAAAGGCACTATAAGCATTCATCAACGCTGCGAAAATCGTCAACTCAAGGTGATGGAATATTACAGGCGGGAAAGGTATGGAGTTCGAATTGACGTATTGTAGGCTATAATCTGGATTAGTGCAGCGTGGAATGAAGTGAGCCCAACACTGAGGTGAATGATATTGTGGAAGTGTTTGTGGAAGGCAGAAACCATGAGGATACTGATGTGCAAAAAGAACTTGAAAACTAAAGGACGATGGGCACCAAAACTATAAAAGTATGTCGACGCTCTGGAATAGTTAACTATATTAAAAGACTTTGACTTGACTCGAATCTGGACTGAAAGTAGTCAGTGTACTAATAATTTACAACAAAAATATAAACGCAAAACCTAAATGCTTAAAACAAAGTAATATATTTTTATTCTTTGTAATGAATGAGTTATTAGCATGAAATATATGCATTTAAACATGAAAGGCTTCTTGATATTAAAGGTATATAAGAAAGTTTATTTTCCTGACGCGTACTCACCAACCTCTCTACATCTACATGATACCCTGCAAGCCACCTTTTTGTTGGATGGCAGGGGATACAGTGCACAAAAGGTTCCTAGTTTTCCTACGTTATCTTTTCGTATTATGTTTTCATATCGTCCTAGGGAAAACGATTCTCTATATCGCTCCGTACTACAATCGATCTCGCGAATCTTATCCTCGCTGGCCTGCCTTCCGAGATACGTTGGGCTTCTTATAAGATCTACCACCTCCTTCGCAAGTCCCTCGGACAGTTTAAATCTAGCCTGCAGCCTACGTTCCTCTAACGAACCTCATTTCAGATTTTCTATTAATGACGTTACGCTTTTTTACTATCGTAATTTCTCTTTACAAATCTAGCTGCCCTGCGCTGCACCTTTTATGTCTCATTAGTGAGTCACTTTTCGTAAGGATCCCATAAAGCTGATGCATATTCGACCTGCGATCGAACCAAGGATAAATAACATAATTCCTTCACTTTTTCGGGGGTTCTTCGAACTATTCTCCCTATTAAGAGCAACGGAATCTCTACTCCCTTCAACGAATAATTAACATCAAGAGAGCTATTCTTGTTACTCCAGAAATTGATGACGCAGTTTTTATTTTGGTTGATTTCTAACTGCCATTCCTTATACCAAGCAGAAATGCCTTCTACACCGTTTTGGAGATCCTGTTGGACTTCCGGATTCCATATTTCTCTATAAATGACTTCTGACTACTAAGCTGATATATTTTATATAAATTAGAAATAATAACGGACCATGTACACTATCCTTTGGAATGCCAGAGACAACCTCAACTAAGCTCGAGAACTTCCCATCTATAACAACCTTCTGCTTCCTATGATTTATAAATTCACTAATCCAAGTAATAATTTTGGAATTAACGTCTAAGTTTTTTATTTTGTTACTATCTTCCTGTAAGGTACCTTATCAAAGACTTTCCTTAAATCTAAGAAGAAAGCCTTTTATTTTCTCCGCTTCTCAGTATACAACTCACAAAATGACCGAGTTAAGTATCGCAAGACCTAACTTTCTTGAGACCGTGTTGGCAATCATCTAACAATGAATTACTATCGAGAAATCGCATTATGTTTCTAACGAGTATGTGATCAAGAATCTTGCACGATATCGAAGGCCTGTAATTTTCTGTAATTGTCGCCGCCCTTATGAATTGGGGTAACGTGCGCTAACTTTCAGTCGTTAGGGACCTCTTCGCGAGAAATAGATTTCTCGAATATTATCCGAAGAAAAGGTGAAAACACGAGCAGGAATTTCTTCGAGGCCTGGGACTTTGTTAGGTCTAATGGAACTTAATTGACTTGTTATTCCCACCTCAGATAATATTATATCGTCCATCAGGTCGTTCCTCATATCGAGTGCATAATGTACGCATTGGACGTTGACGGCTGTAAATGCTTTTACAAAATGACCGTTTAACAGGTTGGCTTTCTCTACGCTATCATGAATAAAGGCACCCGAGTCATTACGCAGGGAAGGTATGGTAGGGCCTCTACCTTGGACCTATCTCACATAGGACCAAAATTCTGTAGGGTCCTCCTTCAAATAACTATTTAATACCTTATTCCTGAAAGAAGTAAAAGCATTGCGGGATTCCTTATACTTCTGAACTTAAGCTGCTCTATACTCGTCGGATGCTGTAGACGGCATATTTATTATTTTCCCGTAGTTTATTCTCTTACGTCTAAGCGCACTTCTAACTTGCTTATTGAACCAACGTGGCCCCTTATTGTCGACCTTCAATTTAATCGTGATGTACCTATCGATGCACTTTAGCATCTAAGCTTGATCTATTAGAGCAGGGGATGGGCAAACTGTGGATTGCGTACTGAAAAACATAGTGTTGTGTCTGTATACGTTTTCATTGAATTACCTCTAAAAATTTTGCAAGTACCGTCATTAATAATTATATTAATTTAATAAAATAACAAATATCTATACTATTTTTATGCTAGTAGTAGTCCAAATACCTTTCTTATTTGAGCTTTATTTGAATTTGGGATTGAACTTGCAATCAACTGAACGAATGGCGTGGGAGTCGCGGCCTGAAAATTTGCCAATTCCTGTTTTGAAGGAACTTTAAGGGATTTAAAAGTAGCGTTTTAAATTTCTCTCCAGAATCTTGGGATGAATTATTTTAGGAATTCCCATCCACCGAAATAAATTTTGATGAATTAAGGCTTCCGTAGATAAATTCTATCCCAATCGCTCATGAATAGACTGCAGAGCACAAATATTTATACAATAAAATCCTATTTTTCTCCTTAAACGGCAAAAATTCTTCCAAATCTACTCTTACTGAATACACCATGAGTAACAAGGAGCCTCGGCGTATTTCTGAAGAGCTATAGCGCACATAGCAACTTACCGCTGACGTCAATGGATGCAAACTTCGAGAGAATTAAGTTTTTCAGCTGATGCCCAATTGCCGTAATGAGCGGCAACACTCCTTCCTCGAAGTCCAAGGATGTCTTGGATTCAGCGCATGTCCTATGCGCATTTGTAAGCGAAAGGGAGGTGAGATGGCGGAGGACCATGAAGGGGTAGAGGGCCTCCGACTGCATAGGTGTGCCGTTCATCGTGAGACTAGTGATACTTGGGCAGGTTGTGGCGACCACCGAAGCAGCACTGGCATCTGTCCTCGCCTCTGCCGACGACGTGAACGTGGCAAGAGCGATGGAAGTCCTTGGGGCCAAGGGTCGGCGGCTCGAGCACACCCCGAGGGCCGCGAGGACCCGTTCCCCCATGTCTTCATTCCATCCGTCCAATATTTCGATCACCTGCAACGTTAAGAACGATTGAGAGAAAACGAATGAGAAGTTTATGTGCAAATCTGGATTACTCTTTGATTATTACGCGAAATGCTGAGTGATCAAGGATAACTACAACTACGTACAAATTCATGAATTTTTTCACCCAATATTTAGATGGAATATTGTAGCACTACATTTATAAAGTAAAAAATATTAAAGTTAAGCATGTAAACAAATTAGCGCAGAGAAACATCATATTTACGAATAAATACTCATTTAATAAACAATTTCTTGCATGAAATCATATTTAACGCTTACTATGGTATGGATTAGAGAGAGATTGTGGGAATGTGGAAAAAGCGTTGAGAATCGTATGGAGAATGCAAAGTATGAGTATTGAAACCAGAGCAACAAACCGAACTGAACCGCAGAAATTTGCTTAACCGCTAACCGAACCAGAAGTTAATACAAAAATGGTTCGGTTCGTGGAAAAAATACCCAAATTTGTTGGTCAACTTTCGCAAGAAATGTGATTATTATTTGGTATACAATGCATACAGCTCAAGCAATTATGAAAATGTTGCGAACTATCTATTCTGATTTCCGTCAATTGAGAAAAACTAAGTAAACCGATAATGGACTGTGAAACCAGATGGGGTTCTAATTTTATGATGCTACCACACTTGCTAGAGATAAAGTAATTGTGTAGCATCTTTTAAATAATTGCACTTATCAGACAGTAATTGGTTCAAAATTGAAAATATTGTGAACCCGGGAACATAGCGTGCGGAGTATTGCAGTCTGAATAGCTAGTTCTTTTTTCAATTATTTTTGCCTTTAAATGTGAGTTGTTTCTATTTATACAGTATAGAAAAGTTTAATAAATATGTATTTTTATGAGTACAGTGATGTGGAAGTAAATGATATATAAGTCACATTTTTGCTTAAACCGAACCGAACCAAATCATCGTCAAAACACAACTCTGATCCGAACCATTATTAAAACTTGCTAACCGAACCTCAAATTAAACTACTCCAAAATTTGGGATGGTTTGCCGCTCTGGTTAAAACATAAACAAAACTCTGCAATTGACGGAAGAGAAAGGGATGGTCTATGTCAGCGGTTTCCAAACATTACGAAATCTAAAAAAATGCCTTTGCAAAGAAAACTGTCTTTGCGTCACAACTCATTAAAAATACCCACTGGACCAACAATTGCAATTAATACTATAACCACCTTAAGAAAAACAATGAGGCAAACGATACGTTCTAGCCAATTGAGGGCTAGGATTTTACAGCTGAATATTGTAGGTCTTACAGTTAGGATGGCTGAACGAATGGCAAATATACGTGTAATATTTTGCTCCCCCCCCGATCTATCCCTCCCCCCCACCTCCAGGAGGTTGCGCCCCACTGTTTGAAAACCACTGGCTATGTGAATTGGTTTGGGATATCGTGCGACGGATATTTAAGAAAAGCAACCAAGATTGAGAGGAAAGATCTTACTCATTTATTTCCCTATGGGCATTTCTCCTAAAACGTCGGTGGAATTTGATGGATTCAGGTGGCCCCAAAAGGTGGTCCAATAGAAACGATACGCTTCATTGCTCTTAAATTTAGGTTTATATGTGTTGAAAGTTTTAGCCATGATTATTTACAAACAACCAAATCTGAAGAAAAGGCTGAAGAACCTGCTCTGAGTAAAAAATTTGAGTACTTGATAATTATTTTACTGATAATTATTGTAATGTTAATCAAAATTCTAACAACAATTAATACCGTCTCTAAACTTCTCCAGTCTGAAAAACAAGACCTCAGCAAAGCTGCTGCTTTTATAAAGGATGCGTACGGTGACTTGAAATTACATATATCGGAATGGTTTTAAGCCTGTGGTTCAAACTGCCACAGAGACGGCTAAAAGTTTTGCCATAAAGCTCGACTTCCAGTAAAAGAAAGGCTCGGGAAGCGTAACACATTTTGACGTGCTTGCAGACGAAAGCAAGTTGAAGGAGCCTGAAAAATTATTTGAGATCAATGTTTTTTTATAAATCGCATAACATAATTCTTATGCAACTAAATGAATGTTTTCTAGGGATGCGCAGTGTTGTAAATCTATTTAGTTATTTGCTACCCTAGATTTAAGCCCTCAAAATGTATCTTTCAGGTCTAGGTTTAAAACTCAAATTACCCAATTCGTTTCTGTGTATTATTTAACATTTATGTTAATTTTAGGAAACTATGTGTTAGTTTCACCATTTCTAGACACATGTACAGCCTGTTTACTATTTCTTATACTTCCTGTTATTGCTGTTACATCAGATGCTTATTTTGTAAGTTGGAATTGATATAGTTACCGAAGAAGCTCAATGGGGCAGAGGCACCTCAATGGACTCGCAATGATTTCTATTGCACTGGCGCACGCTATTAAAATTGTCATTTCAGCAATTATAACGGATTTTGTTTAAAGTTAAGCTCGCAAGGAGAATTTTGCTAAGTATCATGTTAAAAATATGTGATGTGATAGAAGCTATATATGGGCTACCGGTTACTAATCTTGCAATGCAAACATTTTTGATATTTTCAGCTACATAATCGTGCAACTTGATTTCTGTAATATGTGTACTCTGCAATAATATTTTGTACAATTAAATGCATAGCCCTTTCTCTCTCATTTTCGTCTCATCAAAGATAGAATTAACCGCCTCGCAAAATAGAGGCTCTTTTCTGTATATAAATTAAGGGTAAATGACGATGGAGTTGGGAGGAAGTAGAGGATTGCTTGGTAGGGTGATGCACATAGGATGGGAACTACTATCACCGATACGTTAGCCGTGAAGATCTTCCTTGAACCTCGAAAACTCTCGACTACGGAGGTTAATGGCGTACTTGTCTTTTGATGGATATATTTTCTTTAATGTATTACCTACTTGCTTTGTTTCACCTTTCATGTTGTTTCTGTCATTGTACTGACCTTACCAACAGGCCTAGAGCCTAATTTCATAGTAAATTAAATAAATAAAAATAAATAAAGTGATAAAACACTTGCAGTATATTTTTTTATAAAAAGCCGAAGTATTAAAAAAGTTTTCATTAAAAATTATCTCATTTAAAACACGATTAAAAAAAATAAATATTGGAGTAAAGAAGTCTTGAACCAGGGTCCGACGTCACCTATCTACGCCGCTGGACCTGCCAGTGGGTCGCTTCTTCGTAAGCGTGTGCAGTTAACAAATATGCATTTAACATTAATTAGTTTTAACGGGGATGGAATTACAGAATGTATCTTTATAGTATTTCACAATTTTTGCGGAAAAGGTTTATTGCCCAAGTCAACATATTTGAAGAAAACGATTTTCTTACCTCGAACATACGTTCAAAATCGAACTCCTTTAATTGCGGAAGAGAGAGAAGAACTATTGATGCTCCGGAGGTGGTCACCCAAGTGTCGTTAACGATGAGGCGTGTCAGTTTCTGACATCTAGGCACTCCATCCATCCCTAAACACAGCATCACCATTCCACGGTCAGTTATAGGTGTAGCTGCCAGGTTAAGGTCAAGTAAGTTGGGACAGTGCTCTCCGATCTTAGCCAGGATCTGGATAATATTTAGGGGAACCCTTATTAGAAAAACATTTCCAAACTTTTATTAAAATTTTAGTATGCGCCTTGAAATCTAGAAAAGAAATCATAAAATTAAACGAACCATTTGGTTTTAATTAAATATAGACACCTCAACAAAATCAAACTTCAAAGACTTAAATTGAAAACTCATCTTTCTCAATAGCGTTTAAATTAAGAAAACCAGATATGTATTGCGTATAGAAATAAGCATGATTACTATACAAATTGACAGTCGAACTGCAAGGTTTCTTGTTTTAAATAAGGGAATTATCTGTTGTGCCTCAGCGAGAAAGTTTATGAGGTAAGGCTTATTAATATAGTTATTCACCGGAAATTCACTAACTCGAGAATGAAAAATTATACTGGCTTGATAGTTTAATTGGTGAAATCATCCATATTGCAAGAGAAGCACCCGGGATCGATTTTCGGTAAAGTAGAGAATCTTTATTCTTTTTTTCACCGTTTCAAGTATTTTGTAATTTTTTACTGCAATAAGGCTATTCTTGCGTTTAATCCAATATAAGCGAGAAAACCCTCTCTAAGACATTAGGGGGAAATGAGCCTCGTTTTACGTGAATGTGATTCATTGAGGAGGACGACATCAGTAACTATAGGGGAGTCATCCGGGATACGCCATATAATTGATATAGAATACCAATCAAGTGAAGGGACGTGGTGTAGTGGTGTTTAAAGGAGCAAAGAAGCGTACAACGATAACTTCACCTGAGCCAATAATGACGAAACGTTGAAAAACCAACAAAATATTATTAACAATATCTCCCAAACACTATTAACACCTTCGACTATATAAATTTTATTTAAAAATAAAAATTGAGTCCGTGGCTAAGAGAAAAATATTTTAGTATAACATGAAACTGAGAATATAGTTAGAGAGTAAAAGGGTTTGATGTGATTTCCAATAAAATTGAAAAAGAAATTGAAGGTTAATAATTAAACTGCGACATTAAAAGATGATTTTTGGAATTTGTTCGGCGTAGGAAACAGAAACGGCTTCATCGCGGTCCTTCAATGATTCGATAACTGGCGGCAGAGGATGGACATTCAGTCACGGTGATTACCCAAAATTCTATTTTACGCCAACTCAGACAATTTCCATAGAGCAAAAGCACGAAAATAACTTTCATAATTATTACTTAAATTCGTTACCCTTTTTATAGTTCTCTCTGTACTAAAACATCGCAAGAAGTTGCTTCTCTACACCTTTGTACGTGTGGTTAGCAGGCTGGCTGCTACTCGCCTGCTGCTCGAAGGGGAAGCGGGCACGAATCCTGTGCAAGATGGAATTTTCCGAGGTCGCCCGACCTCCTGTTTGTGTAGTTTGAGGAGACCGCGGAAATTCAGCGTTCCGTCGTTCGGAAGGGACGTTAAGCATTTGTCCTTCTTGGTCCTCTTCGTTAAGAGCTGGTTAATGCCGTCACCAGGTTTCCCTCCATCCTTCTGCGTGTATGTCCAGTTGATGACAGTAGCAGTCGACGCTCTTAAAAAATCACTTTCTACTACTCTCTTTGTACCGAGCATACATGCTCAGTGCTTTGCAATATTTGTCTATTTCCTTTTCGTTTTTATAGACCATATATCATTATATATCGACGACTCTTACAGAGGAGGATATAACATACTAGTAGTTGGTGCTTGCATACTGCAAGCATTTCATCTCACCTTGAAAAAACACTCATTTTTCTGACAGATATTTCATCATTACAAATATTCTTTCAATTCTAAATATTTCACCTCCGCAGCGATTTTCGTTTATCCCACATGTAAAAATAATAGTTTAAAACAATCCCCAAATGTTACAATTTTTAACATTTTACACTCTCTCCATTACGGGGTACTAATGCTACACATTTTAGCCAAATTTTAAAGTTGTAGCATTTCTAGAAGTATAATAATATTTTTCTAATTGTTTAAATTTAAATAATTTTTAACGGCCCCCGCAATTCATATATGGTAAAATTTTAATGTTTATTTGTGTAAATTCATTTCTCTGTAATTAATTGGAAAATTTCAGCTTCCTAGCTCATCCCGTAGTACCTAAACAGTTATCCATTTGTTTAAACTTTAAGAATTTTTAACTGCCAAACAAATTAAAATATCAAAATTTGTATATTCCCTATTTCGTTATTTTAGGAATTCTACTTACAAAAAAAATTTCAACTCCGTAGCACATTCGAAAATACATAAACCATGAAAATTTGTTTAAACAATTGCGAATTTTTAGCGGCCGCATTGCTGCACTTTTTCAAGATTTTCGTTTTTTCTAGTTGGTTTTGCACAAAATCCTACCTAAGAAAAAAATTTCGAATCTCCAGCTTATCTGGAAGTGCCTAAACATTAGTATCCTCCTGTTATATGTTATATCCTCCTCTGTAAGAGTCGTCGATATATAATAGATAACATATAACATGTAACAGGAGGATACTAATGTTTAGGCACTTCCAGATGTGCTGGAGATTCGAAATTTTTTTCATAGGTAGGATTTTGTGCAAAACCGACTAGAAAAAACGAAAATTTTGAAAAAGTGCAGCAATGCGGCCGCTAAAAATTCGCAATTGTTTAAACAAATTTTCATGGTTTATGTATTTCCGAATGTGCTACGGAGTTGAAATTTTTTTTTTCAGTAGAATTCCTAAAATAACGAAATAGGGAATATACAAATTTTGATATTTTAATTTGTTTGGCAGTTAAAAATTCTTAAAGTTTAAACAAATGGATAACTGTTTAGGTACTACGGGATGAGCTAGGAAGCTGAAATTTTCAAATTATTTAGAGAATAGTAAATTTGCACAAATAAACATTTCAATTTTTCCATATATGAATTGTGGCGGCCGTTAAAAATTATTTAAATTTAAACAATTAGAAAAATATTATTTTACTTCTAGAAATGCTACAACTTTAAAATTTGGCTAAAATGTGTAGCATTAGTACCCCATAATGGAGAGAGTGTAAAATGTTAAAAATTGCAACATTTGGGGATTGTTTTAAACTATTATTTTTACATGTGGGAAAAACGAAAATCGCTGCGGAGGTTAAATATTTAGAATTAAAAGAATATTTGTAATGATGAAATATCTGTCGGAAAAATGAATGTTTTTTCAAGGTGAGATGAAATGCTTGCAGCATGCAAGCACCTTCTTCTAGTCATTATATATCGACGACTCTTACAGAGGAGGAGGATATAACATACATATAACAGGAGGATACTAATGTTTAGGCACTTCCAGATAAGCTGGAGATTCGAAATTTTTTTCTTAGGTAGGATTTTGTGCAAAACCAACTAGAAAAAACGAAAATCTTGAAAAAGTGCAACAATGCGGCCGATAAAAATTCGCAATTGTTTAAACAAATTTTCATGGTTTATGTATTTTCGCATGTGCTACGGAGTTGAAATTTTTTTTTGTAAGTAGAATTCTTAAAAAAAAACGAAATATGGATTATACAAATTTTGATATATTAATTTGTTTGGCAGTTAAAAATTCTTAAAGTTTAAACAATTGGATAACTGTTTAGGTACTACGGGACGAGCTAGGAAGCTGAAATTTTCAAATTATTTACAGAGTAGTAAATTTGCATAAATAAACATTTCAATTTTACCATATATGAATTGTGGCGGCCGTTAAAAATTATTTAAATTTAAACAATTAGAAAAATATTATTATACTTCTAGAAATGCTACAACTTTAAAATTTGGCTAAAATGTGTAGCATTAGTACCCCGTAATGGGGAGTGTGTAAAATGTTAAAAATTGTAACATTTGGGGATTGTTTTAAACTATTATTTTTACATGTGGGAAAAACGAAAATCGCTGCGGAGGTGAAATATTTAGAATTAAAAATATATGTGTAATGATGAAATATGAATAATGAATGTTTTTTTATGTTGAGATGAAATGCTTGCAGTATGCAAGCACCAACTACTAGTATATTTATATCTACGTATTACGTTAATACCCATTATACAGTCAGTTCTTGACTTAATGCCGCTCATTGTTCACAACTGTCATTTTATCTATTAAGTAACTGGCGGTATATCTAAGTAAGCAGATCCTGTCTTAGGGGCGGGCGAGTCGGGCGGTCGCCCGGGGCCGCCACTTTTAAGGGGCCGCTAAATTATACATTATGCACTCTATAAAAACTGGGGAGAAATCGCATGATTTTTGGTCAGATACGTTTCATAATTTTTCACGGATGCGATTAGAAGGTTTAATAGAAATGCAATTATATCGTTCAGTGATTTTGTCGTACTGGAAAATGTGTAGACCCCCCGTCAAAGCAAACTTGAAGTCTCCAAAATCAATTTGAAACTCTAAAAAAATATGGGCCTTCTTTGGCCATGGGTCTCCCCAACGCCACCTGGATATATTCTATCTAGGTGGCGTTGGCCTCCCGCTGCGCGGGAGTATCCGGTACGCCACTGGCGAAAGTTAAACGTACATGTCTGGTGGCAGAAAAAATATGGATGAGAGCGGTCGTAGTGATCCGTGTCATCCCAGAAATGCTGTTGAATCTGGGTAGAATGGTGTGGAGATGGGAGAGACTAAAAATGCAACGTATTTTTCGGAAGTAAGTGATGCGGAGTCAACAAAGGGGAAATGACGTGAAGTCCAGGGGTGGTCTAAGGAGCAAGCTCCCATTTCGGAGAAAATGCCCCCAAGTGTGGTGGAGGGAGGGTTAAACATAAAAAGGGCGTGGTATTGGGTGAATGGTTTGAAACAAATTAGTTACAGCATACTGCTGCAGTGCAGAAGAGAGAAATCCCTGTGATAGGTAACACTTAAAAACATCAGTACCATATGGTTATCCGGATTTTGACACCTAGCAGTGCCTCGTTCAAGACTAACTCTCCGCCATTCTGCTGCAAGAATTTTGTTCGCGTGGTAATAGGTCCAATGAGTTTGTGTCGGGTGGCAAAAAAGATTCTTGGCGGGAAGTTATCAGTGTGGAAGGGAATTTAATCATTCTCTCCTTGTGTTTTAATCCTGTTTTGCGTTTGATTAGTTTTGCCAATTCCATACCTATCACCCGGTGGGTGATCGTGGCAATCCTATTGCGCCATTGACACTTTTGTTTGAGGGCGGCCTAGTCTCTTTATGCCCTGTGGATGCCACAATTTCCATTTAATACTCGGCGACATGGCAGAGTTATATATTGCTAAATCGTTTTTTTGGTGTTTTGCAGCAAATTTATGTGCCTTTCTCTGGCTCGGCACGATTATGGAAGGTTATTAAAAATCATGTTACTAATTTTACAGTAAAATCAATATCGGAAATTCGGTGGGAACGTAACATTAATTGTGCTGAAGTGATTCGGTTTCAGTTGGTGACGTTTATGACGCGTTAGTTGCTGTTTCAGAAACAACTAATGACCTAAAAAGCTGAACAAAAGCACTTTCATTGGCTAAATAACTGAAAAACTTTCATTTTTTGTGATTTTAGTGATTTGGTACGGTCTCGCGCAAATTAATGTTGTTACCAAGATTACGCAAAGCTAAAATATGCAGTTAAGGACCGTCAATATATAACGTCACGCACCGAGAGGGGGGAGGTGGGAGGGGGTGGGGTGACTTGTTTGGCGATGTGTGACTATGGGGAGTAGGGAGTTTTGAAAAATGTGACCTCACAAAAATAATACCAGAGAAAACTACGTACGTATACTCTTTTCCACCCGTAGAAGACAGCATTTCGCATATGGCGCGCACTTGCCAAATTTCCCCAGGGCTATACGCTTATCCCTTCGTCCCGTATTAAAAGCTAAAAAAATAAAACTAATCGCGTAATTATATTTGGCAATTAAAATTAAGCATATTATCTTCGTGAGCTATTTGTAACAACATTTTAAAACAATACAAAAATTGTCAATGTAATTCACAGTTAAAAATAACAATGGTCCTTCTCCCCTGGGAAAAATTTTCGTCACTTGTCCCGTCGGATAATTCCGTTCCTTCCTTCATAATTCGCACATTTTACAGAGGAACCAAAAAGCTGGCACATATTGGCCATCTCACTTAGAAAAATCTCAATGAAAACCTCTCGTATATTCATTTAAGCGTCATAAACTATCCTTGTTGAGGGAATATTTTTCAAAATAATTCCCAAATTACAGCTTATGCCTCTCTGCAGATTATCATTTTATTCCATTAATTCCTAGCTTTGGCAATCTCACCATTTGAGAGGGAATGGTTTTTTTCGACTTCCTCCTGGAGGACGTCCGTTGGGACTGGTTGATACTAGCTTGGCTAGCCCGCACCCAACTAAGAAAAACACCACCGTTCAGGAACCGGAAAAATTATCTGCTACGGTAGTTCAGTGGTAGGATATCCGCCCGGCAAGTGGAAGCCCCGGTTTCAATTCCCGGTCATAGAAGAATTTTTTCCTGTTTCAAAATTATTCCTAAATTACAGCTTATGCCTATCTGCATTGTATCATTTTAGAGCAAGGCGGAGGAACCCAAAAACCAGCTTTGTTAAGTATTATATTTTTATCTGCCCGTATATTTTATTTTATTTTATTTATTCAACAATTCTACATACAGCTTTTGTAGCCATTTTATAGTGGAATGTTTTAACAATAATAATAGACGAACACACATACATCCATGCCCTAGGTGGAGAAAAACCCACCTAGGCGAGATACGAGGTTTACATAATTTTCCCTTGGTTATAGTTTTAGTTGCATTCTTAACCCCTTAACGTCGTCCTGCGTACTCAGGACAAAAACTTTATATGCGGTGATATTGCGTACTGAGTACGCCGCGGAGATCGATAGATATCTTTATTTTTTGACGCTACACATTTTCTTAATACCGAAAAAAATTGATAGATTTCAAAACAGTAACCGTGGGCCTTCATATGGTTTTTAATTCTGCAATTGTTACTGTATTTCTTTTTACCTTAATTATACGTTAGATTTGGTGGTTGAATTTTTGCATAGTTATGCGAAGTGGAGCTTCTAAAAAACCCTTATTCAAGGCTAAGACGAACCGAACCTCTGTACTAAAGCTATTGTTTAGTGGAAGGAGATGTAGGAACTATTTACCTGCTCTGTGACGTCTCTTACTCTTGAGATGAATATTTTTTCTTATGCATCAACACTTGAGAGCTATATGGAAAGGTAGAAGGAAGGGTCTTCGGGTCTGGGCTAGTGCATGGTTCAGCATTTCTTGAGAAGAAGTTAATGAGAGTGAGAGAGAGAGAAACACTTATCTGAAATCATTGCACAAACAAGCCCATTCAAAGACATTTACGATTGACCGAAAGTATTATGTAATTCAGAACGCAATGTTATATTGTTGTGTTTTTATAAATAAAAAGTGATTTCAAACCAATTATATCTTTTGCAAATTTGTATTTGGGGAGAGGGGGGGCCAAAGTTTTGCGACGTCATATATGGGTGAGTCTGAGTTTTTGTGACGAAATATGACGAGAGGGAGGGGGGGGGTCAAAAATCCGCCAAAATTGCGTGACGTCAAGTATTATCACTTTTGCAAAGTCTGGGCCATTGAGAAGTTAATTGTGGAAGTAATTAGTATAGAAAATATAGTATAGTATAGTATAGAAATGTCGGTATTAGCATCCTAAACAACATACTAAAAGTCTCCGACGTTAGGTGTTGTGTTTAAGCCGCCATCTTCAAAAAATATCCGCCGGACATATCTCATTTCTACTTAAATTCCGATGAAGACAACTCCTGCATAGAGACAATTTCTATCTCTACAGATCGCTCAAATTCTGTAGAAAAAGATTTGTCAGATATTATTGAGCCCAGCACTTCTTACGGTAAAAGAAGCAAGGGTGCTGCTAGGAAGCTGAAATTCTTGTGAATGATTTGAAAAGGACGGGATTAGGCCTACCGGGGATACCTACCACTACAAAAAACGAGCCTATTACTCTACCTCTGGGGTGGTGTGAAAAATGGTAAAATAAAAATATACTATGCAAGGCATAAATAGACGATTGATCGTTCATAATTGTCG
The DNA here is from genome assembly GCA_028673005.1 of Tanypteryx hageni. Lineage (NCBI taxonomy): Eukaryota > Metazoa > Arthropoda > Insecta > Odonata > Petaluridae > Tanypteryx > Tanypteryx hageni. The sequence goes on from CM054120.1 coordinate 3,788,669, forward strand.
ATTTTAGCACTTTTCAAGTCTTCGACTTTTTAGTCGATAATGTTAGCGGCTGTTTAAAGGCAATAAATTGACGTAAACAACCGTAACTGTAACAACAACAAGTGCATCTTATAGGAAATATTCTCATCTTTTCTTTCGTCTCTATTAAACCTTTCCATAGAATTAGCCTTTTTGGAGTAATATGCGAAAAACGCATTTTCCGCGTTGTCCGGCGGCTATTTTTCAAGATGGCGGCGCTAACACAACATCTACTATTGGGGACTTTTAGTATGTTGTTTAGGATGCTAATACCGACATTTCTACGCAAAAACCAGTTCTATACTAATTACTTCCATAATTAGCCCTAAAATCTGACTAATTTCCCCAATAAAAATACTGTGATCGAGAAATTTGATTAAAGGAGAAGATGGAAACAATTAAATAGCGAATTAGGTAGGATAAACTATATGGTGGAAGGGTGGAAGGAGAGGCTACAATCATTGATGAAATACCAGCAGAAGTTCTCAAAGTCATTGGATTCAAAGGGGTAAAAATAACAACAAGATTCATTAACAAGATCTACGAAACGAGGGAGTGGTCTCAAGATTTCTTAACCCTAGAATGCATGCGGGGTGTTGCCGCACATCACATGTTTGAAAAATTGCGTGTACTGGGTAGTAGCGTTCATGCATGTGCACTCCGTCCATGTATTTTCCTCCCCCAGCCTGTTTCATAGTCACGGCCTCACCTTGAAGCTAGCTAGCTCTGTTTCTGTACGAGTGAGACTTTTGGGGTGTCGAAGTACCCCGTATGCGTTCGTGTTAGTAGATTTTAGTAAATCGTTCATGCGATTTAGCATTTGTGTACCAGTTTTAAGAAATGTTCATTCATGACGGTGGCACCATTTCATTTAAGGAGTGTCAGTAGTTTTATTCTTACTGTTTAACCATGGCTTTTCGAGTGGATAGCCTTTCATTTGAAGAAAGAATCCAAGCAACTCTGCTTGAGACAGACACTGAGAATGATGACGACACTGGGGTGAATTCTGAGTCTGAATATGAGAATACTGTAGAAATACAGCCCGAGGTTGACAGTGAATTGAGTTCTGGAGAGGTAGGTGAAGAAGAGGAAGTAGACATACGAGGGCGGACCCAAAAAAACCGGACTTATGCTGTGGTGTTAGCACCGGGTCCAGCTCAGGCGGATGCAGAAAACCAAGACGATGGCTTCACCCAAGTGCGGAAGAAGAAGAAGAGGAAGAGCCATCGCACTTCCCTGGAGCTCGGAGCTGGCGCTGCGGCACCAGTCCAACCCCAGACCACCGATGACACCACTCAACGGCATCGCCCACGAGCGGCGCCATTCACCATCTATGGAGTCTCCTCGCACAAACAGCTTGCGGCAGCTCTGCGGGCTAAGATCGGCGGAGATTTTGAGCTGCAGATCCGCAACGTCCCCACAAGGCTGCTGGTGAAGACTGCGGAACACCACCGAGCAGCATCAGCGGTGCTGAATGAGCTCAAGGTTCAATATCACACCCAGCTCACTGACACCATCATGGGTTCCCGGCTCTACATCAAGGGCCTAGGGAATGACTACACCCCGGAGGACGTCGCCGACGATCTTGCCTCGAAGGGCCTTATTGTCCGAGGAGTAAGGCAGGTCAACGCGGCACCGGTTGGAGGCCAGAGGAAGAAGATGAACCGGTACGTCGCCACGGTTGAGAGGACCCCTGGTGGCGCTGCCATCTCTGACATCCGGAAAGTCTGTGACTGCCGCGTCACAGTAGAACACTTCAGAGGGGGAAAGGGCCCGATCTGCTGCTATAACTGCCAGCGCTTCGGGCACCTTGCCATCGCCTGCAAGATGCCGGCCCGGTGCTACCGGTGCTCCGGCCCTCATGACTCTCGTCAGTGTACTCAGCCCCCGGAGGCGGAGCCAAAGTGCCCAAACTGTGATGGCCCTCACCCTGCATCATTCAGGGAGTGCCCGGAGTTTCTTCGGGTCCAACAGCTGCAGAATGAGGCGGACAAAAAATCCCGGGAGGCCTCTCAACCGCTGATGAAGAAGAAAGGCTCCAAACCATCCCCTGGCGTGCAGCAAACTCGCCCTTATGCCGTCGTGGCGGCGGATGAGTTTGTAGCGTCAGCAGTACCACAGGAGTCTACCCAACAACAGCCTCCTGCTCCGTCCTCGGTGGCTGGACCAGACGAGAGAGCCTCACCCGCCATCAGCGAAGCTGTTGCTCCTCAGCAGCAGTCATCGGTCCATCCAAAGAGGGACCGACAGCTGCGCACCAGCTCAGCACCCACCGCAGTGCCCACACGCCCCGCTGCAGCCCCTGCGACCTCGGCGCCGCGTATACCTGCACCTATCACCCCATTAGCAGCCGACCCGGATGACACCTGGGGAGTGGTCCTTGCTGTCTGCAAGGCCTTGAAGCGGCTCATTCCATCCACTGAACGCCAACTCCTCCTCTCCCTATTGGAGGAACTTGCGAGAAACCGCGTCCCTTCAACATCCGACAATGGGTGCTAGACGAGGGAACAGCGTCATCGTGCAGTGGAATGCGAATGGGGTAAAGTCGCATTCCGAGGAACTCAGGGCCTTCCTCTAGGAGAAAGGCGCTATAGCAGCAGCGATCAATGAGACGCACTTAACACCAGCTGTCGAATGGCGGCTTCCAGGTTGGACCATCTATCGGGCGGACAGAACAACCGGCAGAGGTGGCGGCGGTTCGGCGCTCCTAGTACATCATTCCGTCTGTCATCGCCAGGTCCGGACCCCACGCCTCACTGCCATCGAGGCCGTCTCTGCGGAGGTGAAAATCTCCAGCGGCTGGATTCGTCTGGTGTCGGCCTACTACCGCCCAGGGGCGCATAGAGCCCCGATGACCTGATAGAGCTGCTCGGCGGAGATGACGACTCTCCCACCATCCTCCTCGGGAACCTGAATGCCCGGCACACTGCTTGGCACTCTCCGACCTCCAACCTCAGGTGCAGGCAGCACTACGTGGACAAGGAGGGACTGGACGTGCTGGCGCCGGCGGATCCCACCTTTCTGCCCTCAGGGAACGTCTTGGACAAAGCGATCGTTCGCAATGTCCAGACCTCCCTCAGCCTGAACTCCGTCTATGCCCTCTCTTCGGATCACAACCCCACGCTCCTGATGGTTGGGAACCTACCAATCAGGATACCACCGACGGAGAGGAGGGACTTCGCCAATGCAGACTGGCAGCTCTTCCGCCCCTCCATCGCGGAGATGCTGCCTGCCCGTCCATCCCCTCCGGCAACAGCGGCAGAGGTGGACAGCATGGTGGAACTCCTCACAGACAGCGTGCGGATCGCAATGGCCAAGAGCATCCCAAAGGTCCTCTCGTCCGGAAGCTTCCGTATCCATCTCCCCGAAGGCGTGAGGCGCACCATAACGCTTCGCAACTCCATTCGAAGGCGCTGGCAGCGGCACCGTACTGCAGACCTCAAAGACCAGTTGGAATGCCTCAACTTTGAGGTTCGACAGCTGCTACGCGAGCTGAGGACGGATGCCTGGGAACAGCACCTCTCCACTCTTTCCTTGGACGACAACTCCATCTGGAAGACCTGTCAGCGACTCTGCAAAACCAGTCGCCACGACCCCATTGTCGTCAAGGGGGCGAGAGTGGCAACAACTTCAGCGGCCAAAGCGGACCTGCTCGGGAAGCACCTCTACGAGGCCTTTTCCCCTAACTGGCCCACGCCGGAATTCACTGAGGATTTAAGCCCATCTGAAGCAGCTACATGAGGGGCAGCTGGATCCTACGACGCTTCCGGAATTTCCCCCAAGCAGATCGTAGATGTCATTCGTTGCCTCTCTCTGAGGAGGGCGCCTGGTGATGATGATATTCCCAACACGGTCCTTTGGCAGCTACCAGTCGCCGCAGTGGAGTTCTTGGCCGCCATCCTCAACGGCTGTGTCGCGACCTCCCACATTCCCATGCTCTGGAAGAGAGCAAAGATCTTCTGCCTGCCGAAGATCAGGACGATGGAGATGAGCCCTAATGACCTGCGCCCGATCTCCCTTTTTCAAGGCTTTGGCAAGATATTTGAACGGCTGATCCTCCCGGCCATTGACCAGCACCTTCGGGAGACGGATGTTCTCCCAGGAGAACAATTCGGCTTCCTGCAGGGGAGGTCGACGGTCCATCAACTCGCTCGGGTGGCGGACTACATAACGGACAGCTTCAACAGGGGACACGCGGTCGCAGGCGCCTTTTTTGACATCTCTAAGGCGTTCGACCGCGTGTGGCATCCGGGACTCCTGTCGAAGATGGCAAGGCTCCAGTTTCCGGTTTGGGTCACATGGCTTATTCAATCTTACCTCACCGGCAGAATCTTCAGGGTCTACTGGCTCCGGGACGGATCCGGACTTCATCGCATCCGCGCTGGAGTCGCGCAAGGGTCCGTGCTGGGGCCAGTACTATTTAACATCTACACCCATGATATACCACGAGATCATGGGTGGAACACCATATCCGCCCTGTATGCTGACGACGCGGCGCTACTTACGCGCTCGTCGAAGAAATATGCTGCCGCTGAAAACCTACGGGAGGCAATCGACGCACTGGTCGCGTGGTATAGCCGGTGGAGGATAGCCGTCAACCCTGCTAAGACGAATGCCATCGTCTTCCACCCGGGATATGGAGCCTTGCCAGATGTCACCCTGTCCGTCGAAGGAAATGCCATCCCTTGGACCAGCGAGGTGAAATACTTGGGCGTGAAGCTGGACCGTAAGATGCTCTGGACGGCGCAGGTCGAACATGCCAGAGCAAAAGGACTTGCGGCCCTTAAGAGGTTGCGGCCGCACCTGGGATCCAGGACGCTGACGATGACCACGAAGCGGAGGCTGTACCTGAGCTGCATCAGGCCACTGGATGTCCTCTTCCCCACCATGGCAAAGGACTTCTTCGGCAAGGCCGCCAACTCTCTGTACCCGGAGGTTCGAAGTCTCGGGGACATACGGACTCGGTGGTGGGACAAATACAGACGGCCCATCGCCAGCCTGAACGACCTCGAATCTCTGCCACCGAAGAAGCGGCCGAGGGCGACCTGATTCACTACTGACCGCTCACCACCTGTGACAACCACAAGAGTTTCCCCCGAGCAGACGCATTTATAGAAATGGCAATGCGGAATGCCAACCACGGTTGGTTTAGAAGACTGCTAGTTTTTGACCAAAAACGCCATGACCCCACTTCCCTATCCGCCGTATTCACCCCGATCTCGCTCCGTGCGACTTTTATTTGTTCCCGAAGATGAAAAGATACCTTAAAGGAAAACGTTTTGTGGACGTAGATGAGGTGAAACAAAAAACGACACAATCTTTAAAAAACATTTCTTTGACGGAGTTTATGAACTGCTTCCAGAAGTGGAAAAAACGTATTGACCAGTGTATTGAGGCAAACGGAGAGTATTTTGAGGGTGATTAAAATATAAACGTGTAAATATAAATACACGATTTTTTATAACTTGTGTCCGGTTTTTTTTGGGTCCCCCCACGTACAACCAACAAGAACAGATATTGTTACTAGATACAATGGCTACAGATGGGTTGCAGAACCTGCCAAACGTCTTGGACGTACTGCATCTGGAAACAGTGCTGAGGATTCCAATTTGTAAAAAAGAAGCCAAAGAGATGAAAAATGAACTCCAAATATGGAAGCTCCTTATTAAAGATGAGATTATTGATAAAATTGTGAAATATACGAATCATGGGATAAGTATAAAAAGAAAAACTAATCGGACACAGCGAACTACTGCCAAGAAACTGATTCAGATGAAATCCGTGCTCCGGTAGGACTTGTACACGGCAGGAACTTTCAAGCAAGGAAACGTCAGCACAACCGAAATGGTCCATCCATGGCCATCGTATATATCGGGCAATAATGGCCGAGAGACAGTTCAGATTTCTGATAAATTGCATTAGAATTGATGACAAGACGCGCCGAAATCAGCAGGAGAAATTCACACCAATAAGAGAAATCTGGAATATCTTTCTCTCCAATTGCGCAAAATATTATAACCCCCACGAATTGAAGAACAGATGCTGAGTTTAAGGGGTAAATGTGCCTTTCCCGTTTACATTGCTTCAAAACCAGCCAATTATGGCCTATAAATCATTACTATGCGCGACGGTAGCCGAGCTTTACGCCGACAGACATCACGCCAACAGACACCACGCCGACAGACACCACGCCGGCAGGACTCTACGCCGACAGACACCACGCCGACAGACACTACGCCGACAGGATTCTACGCCGACAGACACTACGGCAGCAGGAAACTACGCCGATAGGACACTACGCCGAAAGACTACGCCGATTGAGCAATATAAGGCCAAACAATCCTACTTTAGAAGTTTCAATAATTTCGATGAAGTTTAATTTTTTGACCGAGGCCCTAATAATAGTACTCCACGTGTAATATGGCAATTGTTAATGACAATCGAATGAGAACTTTAAACAAAATAATGAAATCCATCAACTAGAAATTTTTATAACAATTAAGAATTTGCGGAGAAAAAAGGAAAAAATGTGAGGGGGGAGGAAGGGGGGGGGGCGTAATTTATTATAACAAAATATTAGCAATATTGGTATCTATCAACTAGGAATTTTTATAACAATTAAGAATTTGCGGAGAAAAAAGATGAAGAGGGGGACAGAGGGGAAAGGAAGGGGGCGTAATTTATTATAACAAAATATTAGCAATCTTGCTATCTTTTTGCATGGCAAATTCTATTAAGTTATTTTTTCGTGAAATAAATATGCACTTGATTCACATTACTTTACATTTATTTAGCCATTCTCAATAAAAAATGTATAAAAGAAGTGGTCAGCCTGGGATGTTCTTTGCCACCCAACTGAGCGTTCTTAATAATTCGGGAAATTTTCGATTCTAAAAAACGTCTTATTAATAATCGCCTGAAGGCTATAGTCGCCAATTGCGCAAATGAAGACGTGCTTGCATATTTAAGGCAAATTGCTGATAATTTGTGATTATCCACTCTAGGAAATTATGTATTTTGAAATGAAATTTAGTTGAGATTCCATAATATTTAAAGAAGGAATAATGCTGGCTGAATTTAAGCTATTTTATTTAACTATTCATTATCTTTGAATAAGTCTATTGTTTATATAAATTCAACCAGTCTTTTTTACTAAATTGTTTCAAATGAAATTTTTTCGTCATGTTTAGATGTCTATCTTTTGTAATATAATATTATTTCAATAGATATATAATCCTGGCAGTAATTTTTTTTATATTTTCTATCATTTCTTTGTTGGAAACAAATTAAACCTTTAATGAACCTCAAATATGATGCATATTAATGCCTTTGATTCGATCACTACATAAAATTATTGGATAACATTAACAATTTGCTTCATTAGCTAATCTACTATTGTGATGACCTTGCTAGCAGTGAATTTAACATAAATTAAATTTTTCTAAATAATACAAAAACGGTTTGTTTTTTGTCAATTTTGATATAACCTATTCCTAATTCCTAAGGATTTTTTAAAGTTCAAACACGCTTATTTGATGTGATTAAACTAAAAATTCCCTCCATAACAGATCCATAAGAATGAGCAGAAAACATTTAAATATTAATTTTCTGTGAAAAAGCAGGCAGAGTCAATGAAAGTACCATTAGTTTTCCTTTCAGCTAATCGTAGGCAATAAGGTTATATATTCAAGCGCATGTGTCATGTCATTTGAATCTAAGTCCAGTTTAATCAGCAAAAGTTGTTCATTTCAATCTTGTGTGTAATTTGGTCTAAAATTTATAAATGAGCAAATTTGAAGAAGAATGAAAACACTTATTCATATTATATTTCCATGAAATTACGTTCTGCGAATCTTATTACTAAATAGCAGATTCTGTTCTTATGCCAACTTTGTGTGAAAATCTCCATCACTATGGCAGATGATAAAATGTGTTGCTTTAAATCCTGCTTTTAATTCCAAGCATTTATATCTTGAAACTACTCGTAGATTAACTACTTACAAAAAAACATATATGATCAAAATAGGTAATAAAGTTAAACGGTATCAATGCTTATTATGACTCTCAATAAAGAACATTTAAATTATATGTTAGCCCCCCCCCCCCCTTCCTCCCCCCTCTGTACCCCTCAACATCTTTTTTTAACTTTTTCTTTGCGTATTCCTAATTGTTATAATAATTCCTAGTTGATGGATACCTATATTGCTAATATTATGTTATAATAAATTACGCCCCCTTACCTTCTTTCCCCTTCTGTCCCCTTCACCATCTTTCTTCCTTTTTTCTCCGCAAATTCTTAATTGTTATAAAAATTCCTAGTTGATGGATACCAACATTGCTAATATTTTGTTATTATAAATTACGCCCCCCTTCCTTTCCCCTCTGTCCTCTTCATCTTTTTTCTCCGCAAATTCCTAATTATAATAATTCCTAGTTGATGGATACCTATATTGCTAATATTTTGTTATAATAAATTACGCCCCCCCCTTCCTCCCCCCTCAGTCCCCCTCACATTTTTTCCTTTTTTATCCGCAAATTCTTAATTGTTATAAAAATTTCTAGTTGATGGATTTCATTATTTTATTTAAAATTCTCATTCGATTGTCATTAACAATTGCCATATTACACGTGGAGTACTACTATTAGGGCCTCGGTCAAAAAATTAAATTTCATCGAAATTATTGAAACTTCTAAAGTAGGATTGTTTGGCCTTATATTGCTCAATCGGCGTAGTCTTTCGGCGTAGTGTCCTATCGGCGTAGTTTCCTGTTGCCGTAGTGTCTGTCGGCGTAGAATCCTGTCGGCGTAGTGTCTGTCGGCGTAGAGTCTGCACACGATGTGCGACATCAGGACCTACTACATGATACATAAATGTTCATTGTTCAAATAAAATCAGTTATTACAGAATAAATCGTACCAAAATTTTAATGGGGTGCGCAGACACCCCGTATGCAGTAATAGCTTTCAAAAATGCGTATTCAGTCTAGGGTTAAGATTATTCTCGCACCATTTGGTCAAGACAAGACGAGAAATAGACCATTCTGTAATCTTAAAGGCAGCATCAGACACAACTAGACACTTTTAGCCTCCTTTTTTGTTTTGTGTGATTATTGTGAAATCTCATTCGTCCGAAATTTGGTTTTATTTTATTAACGCTGTCTCATCTTCAGTAGGCGCGTTTTGGTTTGTCTTGACTAGCTGATGTGAAAGAAGTCTTAGAATTAACAAAGGTTTTTCTAAAGAAGAAACCCAATGCCAATGCAATATTTTACGAAGACTATAACTCTTTTTCCTCGGAGGAGCCTGTAACCTCTAGAGGGCGCGTCCCCGGGTGGCGGATAGGGGAATGCTCTACAGATATGTAGGGTAGGAGGGAAATAAAATACCTCCCGCGGACCAACAGGCAGCAGCGTCTGTTCTCCATATTAGGGGCGGCTGCAAACAGCGTCTGTTCCCCATGTTAGGGGCGGCTGAATATATGGGCGGAAGGCAATGGGAAACCACCGCCACAATATATCCCATGTAGAGGCATCATGACGGAGTCTTCTCTTGTTAAATATTCCGGAGGCAAAATGGTCCCCCGCTCGGATCTCCGGGGGGGGACAACACGAGAGGTTCCGTTTAACACAAGGAAGGAAGGAAGCTGGAAAGTAGTTGAGAATTGGCACGTGGAATGTTAGAACACTCCTACGAGCAGGGAAGTTGGAAAATTTAAAGAAAGAGATGAAAATAAATAGAATGGATATGATTGGCTTAAGTGAAATGAGATGGGAAGGAAGAGGGGAAATAAAAAGTGATGACATCACGGTGTACTATTCAGGAGGTACTGGAGGAACGAATGGAGTAGGGGTAATTTTGAATAAGGAAATAGCAAATTGTGTACTGAGGGTGATATTTGTAAATGATAGAGCAATTGGTCTTAGAATAGGAATGCACCCAAAAGATCTACTGTTGATACAAGTTTATATGCCGACCAGCCAACATGAAGATGAGGCTGTTGAAGAAATATACGAGAAGATAGAAAATATTATGGAGGAGGAAGGTAAAAACTGTTGCAAGGTAGTGATGGGTGATTGGAACGCTGTGGTAGGAGAGGGAAGAGAAGACCAAGTAGTAGGAAAATTTGGACTAGGGAAAAGAAATGAAAGAGGTGAAAGACTTGTTGAGTTCTGTAAAGAGAAGAGGATGTTTATATCAAATACTTGGTTTGAAAATCATAAGAGAAGGCTATACACGTGGAAATCACCAGGAGATGGAGCCAGATATCAAATAGATTATATTCTAGTGGAAGAAAGATATAGAAATGGAGTAAAAAAGGCATATGGACTTCCAGGAGCAGACATTGACAGTGATCATGTGCTCCTCATGGCCGAAATAAAAATAGCCTTGAAGAAGGTTAAGAAGGGTAAGATAGTTAGGAAATGGGACTTAGAGAATATAGCCACAGTAGGAAAAGAAAGAAAAGGAGAAAAATTAGCTCAGGCAATCAAAAGAGAAAACGTGTCGGAGGAAAATGTGGATGAAGCATGGAATAGGATAAAGAAGGCTATAAGGAAAACAGCAGAACAGGCTATTGGGTTTTTCAAAGGAAAAAGAATAAAAAAGCCATGGGTGACAAAGGAGATGATAGAAAAGATGGAAGAAAGAAGGCAATACAAAAGCAGGACTGATGAAGATGGAAAAAGGAAATACAGGAAACTGAATAATGAACTAAGAAGAGAAACCCAAAAAGCAAGGGAGAGATGGCTAGAGGAGGAATGCTCAGATATAGAAGATCTAGAGAGAAAAGGAATGTATGACTTGATGTATAAGAAAGTAAAAAATGTAACGTGGGATAGATGGAGAACAAGTGCATGTATGAAAGAGATTGCAAGTAAAGAAGATAAAGTTCTATATAAGGAAGAGGAGGTCCTTAATAGATGGAGAGAATACATGGAGGAGTTGTACAAATCAAATGAAAAACCAAAGGATCTCCGTATTGAAGAGCAGGATGAAATAAATAATGACGAAACAGGGGTTTCGATATTGAAAATAGAGGTGCTACAAGCAATAAAGGATATGAAGAATGGGAAGGCAATGGGGGTAGATGAGATACCGATAGAATTATTTAAGTGTCTTAATGAGGAAGGACTGGAAGAAATAGTGAAGTTGTGTAATGCAATCTATGACAAGGGGATGTGGCCAGAGGATTTTGTCAAAACAATTATGATTCCAATTCCGAAAAAGCAAGGAACAAGAAAATGCAGTGAACACAGAACAATCAGTTTAATTACACATGCAGCAAAGGTTCTACTTAGGGTTATGAACAGGAGACTAATTAGCAAAATGGAAGAAAATGTTGCAGAGGAACAGTTTGGATTTAGAAAGAGTAGAGGTACAAGAGATGCAATAGGATTGATAAGAATGAGTGGAGAGAGATATATAGAAAGGGGTAAAGGAATTAGTCTGTGCTTCATAGATATGGAGAAGGCATTCGACCGAGTGAACTGGGAAAAACTGATGGAAATACTAAAAGCAAAAAAAGTAGACTGGAAAGATAGAAGGTTAATTAAAGAGCTGTATATGAAACAGAAAGCAGCTATGAGGATAAAAGATGCACAGACCGAATGGTATGATCTAGGAAGAGGAGTAAGGCAAGGTTGCTGCTTATCGCCAACCCTGTTCAATATATATGCTGAAGAAATGATTGACAATGGAATAGGGAATGATAAAGGAATTAGTATTGGGGGTAGAATAATAAATTGTATAAGGTTTGCTGATGACATGGTAATTTTGGCAGATGAAACGAGGCATATTCAGGAAATGGTTACAAAGCTAGAAGACAGGATGATGGAATATGGAATGAAAATGAACATAAAGAAAACAAAGGTGATGAGAATAGGGGATAGAGAGATTATGAATGTGTCAATAAAGGATGGAAGAGTGGAGCAAGTAAAACAGTATAGATATTTGGGAAGCATGCTAACTGAAGACTGGAGAAGTGAAAAAGAAATAAGAACAAGAATAGCAATGGCAAAAGAAACATTTAATAGGAAAAACGGGTACTATGTGGTAAAATGGATTTAAATCTGAAGAAACGTCTTGTGAAGTGCTATGTTTGGAGCGTATTGCTTTATGGGTGTGAAACATGGACGCTAAAGAAAAGAGAGAAAGAAAGACTAGAGGCATTTGAAATGTGGGTGTGGAGGCGGATGGAGAAGGTTAAATGGACGGATAGGATAAGGAATGAAGCAATACTAACAAGGGTGAATGAGAAGAGAAGATTACTTGAAACAATTCAGAGGAGGAAAAGTAACTGGTTAGGGCATATCTTGAGAGGAGAAGGTTTACTATTGATGGTGTTGGAAGGATCAGTAGAAGGTGAAAGGAAAAGGGGACGTAGAAGAATAAAAATGTTTGACGATCTGAAAGAAAGGGGAGGGTATCAGGAAATGAAAGAAATGGCAAGGAACAGAAATGAGTGGAGACAACGCTGGTGCCAGGGACCTGCCTAGAGGCAGAACACCTCATGATGATGATGATAACTCTTTTGCCACCCACGGCAAAGATCGTTACAAGAATTCTCGCCAATGGATTAGAGCAGCGTTTCCTAAAGTGTGGTCCGCGGCCCGGTACCGGTCCTTGGGAAAAATGCAGGTCCTCAGAAAATATTAAAATAATCGCGCTATCCTATTACGTCTACGTATACAGCTGTAACAAATTAAATGGACTCTTCTTTTGTGCACTCGTTCGTAAGTCTAAAGCCGTCGATACATTGGGTAAAATAAACGCGCCGGAATCTGCCGTGATCCGAACACGTTGGTTTAAATGGATTGCAACACATCGAGATGAAATTCCGTTCCGGTAGAAAATAAAACGCGACATGTAGCGATTTTTGGAATAATCGCTGTATGTGTCAGATACTTTGTAGCAGAATAAAAACGACGCGCTTATTCTGCTGCGTTAATTCTGCTCAATATGTCGCCATCCTAATTGTATATATTAGTAGCCTAGTGGCACAATTTGAGTAAATGCTGCCAGTGAGTCAAATCGACGGATTGATTGGCATTGACGCCAGAAGCCGCAAGTACGCCATTCAGCTGATTTTCAACGTTCGTAGTAGGTAGGTATATGGAAGAAGAAGATTAGGAAGTTAAGCTTCAACCATTTTGCGTTTACCTATAGATGTCTCAGTATATTGCAACTGCAGCGATCCTATTAGTTATGCAGTGAACAATTCCGCGACTAGGACTTCATCAGCAGATTCCCTTGGCCACCCCTACAGCAGAATTCCGTCACCACCATTTTCCAAGGTAGGACAAGAACTTTGGATATTAAATGTTAGTTAATAGACGAAATGTCTGTACATATTAAAAAAACAAATGATCATTTTCACAAATCTCACCATATATATGTGTATAATATTAGGTGCAAATTTCAATTCGTCCAAGCTAACACTGCCACTGATTTAGGTGAGTATTAACAAATATTGGTTGTGTGTTCTAGTTCGTTTAAGTCTTTTGTAGCACTGAAGTTTATTTTGGTATACGCTGTGCGTGTGCGACGTAGCAGTATCGTGCACATCTATTTATTTTTTATTTGTTTATTATTATTATTACATCGAATTATTTTCTAATTTATTATGTTTATTGTTAATATAATAGCCAGATCTTTTCAAATTTATTTTCAAGGAAATACCCTTTCATCTTAAGTATGGATAAATAGCTCAAGAGTAACAAAACCAACAACAATTCAAGTGATGTGCAGCCTAGCACAAGTAAAGGCATAGAAAATAACAGTAACAAACGTTCAAGCGATGTGCAGCTTAACCGTGACGACAAGAAAGCCAGAACTACTTGGAGCCGGAAGTATTTTGACGAATATTTGAAGTTCGGTTTTATTAACGCTGGTAACGAAAATCAGTTGCCATTATGCGTCATCGGTCATACTAAGTTATCGAATGAGTGCATGAAACCATCTAAACTTAAACGACATTTGGAATGCCAACATCCAAAACTTTCCAGTAAACCAATAGATTTTTTCGTAAATAAGAAGAAAGAATTAAACTCAACTCAAAAAAGCATGAAAAGCGCACTCTCTATGAGTTCATTCAATAAAAACTTGGTTTTCGCTTCATATGAAGTTTAAATACTAATAGCTGAGACAGGTTACCCACATAATGTTTATGAGAAGTTAATACTCCCTGCACTGAAAATTATTACAACCCGTGTTTATGGTAGAAAGCAAGAAAGTCTATTGCCTTTGCTGCCTTTATCCAACAATACAGTGAAACGTAGAATTGAGGACATGGCCAAAAATATTGAGGAAACTCTTGTGCATCGAATACAGAATAGTCAGTTTTTTTCATTACAAGTGGATGAAAGCACAGATATAACAGACAATTCCAATTTGATGTGCTTTGTAAGATATGATTTCATATGCTCCATTCAAGAAGATTTTATGTTATGTAAACCACTTCCAACAAGAACAACGGCTGAAGAAATCTTTAAGCTTATCAAGGATTTTATCGTTCAAAATAGCATTGACTGGAAAAAAAATATGTTGGACTGGGCAGCGATGGAGCTGGGGTAATGTCAAGTTGCTATACTGGGCTTTTCCAGAGAATTAGAGCATTAGCGCCAGACTGTGTATGGGTGCATTGTATTATTCACAGAGAGGCTCTAGCCGTGAAAGGTATGCCCTCACTTTTGGGTTAAACTATTCAAGAATGTGTGAAGTTTATAAATTATATTAAATCTCGTCCGTTGAATTCCAGGGTCTTTACTGCTTTGTGTAAGGAATTAGGAAGTGAACATGAGCATCTACTTTTACACTGTTATCAAAAGGAAACGTTTTGAAACGACTTATTGAAATGAAAGATGAATTTTTATGGTTTTTAGAACAACATCCTCCATCAGCAAGAGATGTTATTTACGAATTTAAAGACGGATTTCGCGAATTTGATTGGTTAACAACTTATGCGATATATTTTGTGCTTTAAATGAGTTAAACTTAAGTTACCAGGGCACCAACGAATATTTTTAAAGTTCAGGAAAAAGTTGAATCAACAATTAAAAAACTTTGTTTGTGGACACAACGAGTTGAAAAGGGAAATTGTAAGTTTTCTGTACTTTATCTGAATTACTAGAGAATTATGCCAAAGTAAATAACTTAGATGCGCTTTCTGTAACAATAAAAGAACATCTCTTGGGGCTAACATCAAACTTAAATGAATATTTTCCCCAAATTTACGGCAGTAAAACGTGGAAGTGGTTCCCAACCTGGGTGCCACAGCACACTGGGGCGCCGCAGCTGGTTTTTAAGGGTGTCACGATAAAACTAGCTTTATCAATAAATCAATGATTTGGATGTGTCATTAATTTTATGCCTAACTAACTAGGTCATTAATTTTATGCCTAATAAATTCATTATGGTGTGATACCAACAAATGGATATGTCCAAAGGTTTTAATACTCGTTTGTGAAAATATAAAAACATTGCTTGAAATTGCCGCGAAATTCTCTTTATCTTTGAAAGGGTGCCGCGCCTACTAAAAGATTGAGAACACTGTCCTGTGGGTTCGCGCGTGAATATTCTGAGAAAAAAAAATTAGTAATGACGTGCTTTTCACTTGCTCAGTTCTGCAGTTTTTACGAGCCTTATGCTTACGCCTAAGTAAAATCAAAAAAGTAAAACAAGCTTCATGCCGTGCTAGACTTAAGACAAAATTTCTCTTCCATAGAACCGAACTATAAAGCACTATGCTCTTCAAAACCAGCTCCGAGACAGGAGCGTAACTACGATTTTGGGCCCTTAAGCAAGTACAATGTTTGGGACACCCACCTACGCAAAAAATTGTTATAAAATTATTTTTATATGATTTTAATATTCTACTTTTTTCGACATTTCAATTCTCTATCAACTCTTCGGTTTTAATTGAGCATACTTCTGAGTTTCAAGCTTGGGGATCCCACGCACTGCATGAGTCTACACCCACCAAATTACGTCCCTGCTCAGGGGTCTCATTAGTTTTACTTAAACAGTTTTGTTTTCAATTTTTTGTTATATTTCAAGAGTTGCGTTTTAATTTTAATGGGTACTAACTATAAATTGAGAACAATAACAGAAATTCTCATTTTGCAAACGTGTAACATACTATGTAGAAACACTTACAAAAAAATGTTTACAAAATTTATTGATTGTTACAAGGGGTTAGCGAAGATAAAAAGGTTAGTAAATGCTGTCCTAGATACACCAACTTTTTACTATGTGTATCTCTCATATAGATCAACCTATTCTGAAAATTTGGAATCTCCACGTTGTAGGATTTCAGATAAGAAAAAGCGCTTAGAATGATAGCTACCGTAAGAAGAAATAAATATCTGCTTACAAATAAAATAAATGAGAGACAGAGGAAAAAATTATCGAAATATTATGTAAAATGTCGGCTTGTATAAAGCGGAAACATTGGCGAATAGGAAAAATGTTTGACAATATTAGGAAGGCTTTGTTATATGGTCGTCGAGACGAATGCTGAAAATAAAATGATGGATCGAGTAAAAGTGAGAGAATATTAAGAAAAGAAGATCGTTAAAACAAATGATAAGATAGATGATGGCGAATTAGATCCGGTATATTCTGAGGGACTCTAGAGTTAAAGAAGTTATTATCATTGCACAAATTACTGTAAAAAGCGCGAATTTTCCTTTTGCTAAGGTATCTCATGGCAACCAAAGCATCTGGTTTTCCCAAACTTTTATTGCTATTAGAAAAACGTAGATGTTCGTTCTGATTTCAGCCATAACGTGAGATCGACAATTTTTTTTAATCAAAATAGTTTTACCTTAGTTGCGAATGTTCAATATGATAAGGTGTCTCATGGTAATATATACAAAAATTGTGTCAGCATTTGTGTCCAGTCATTTTTCGCATCTCAATTAAAACATAATGTAAAAAGAAAATTTATAATACGTTACGTAATTTCCCAACGGTTGCTGACGATGTTTCTCTAACGCGAGAACGATAATAACGATAATAACCTATTATACAAACAAGTTTTTCGAGCTAACTCTAAAAATATTTATTTATTCATACACACTGTAACATAATGTTGAGTACTTACCTGATCCACAGTTAAAGTCATCCTTAAGTTGAGGCTGACTAGCGATGTGAAGTTTGGAACAACATTAAGGAGCGTGTTCGGGTTTAGGTGCCTCAGATACGAGATGTTTAACGCTTTAAGGTTCTGTTAAAAAGAGGAAAAAAGTAAATTGAGATGCGATTGAGTCCAAAGCATATTATAGAACTATGACTATATATATAGTACATATACATACATGCATTAATAAACAAAAATGAATTGAACTTATAGGCCTCTCGAGAAGAGGTGAAAAAAGTATTCATTGGGTATAATTAATGCTATATACTGTAGAAAATGCTAGTATTATTTCAATATTGATTATTTATTGTGCTAAAAAATATGCATGTATAAATAAATGATAGCGTATAAAATGAGTTAAAAATGAATTTAACAGCTTATCTTGTGGTTTTTACCGAATTAATAATTTATTAGCTCCTATATCTGTCACTGTTGAATGAACAAATGTTCGCTTCAACTAAAAATTAGCCGTCCGTAGCGTTAAGCAATAGTCTTAATAGACTCAATGTATTTTTATCGTTTTCTAAATCCACCAAATGAGAAGGAATAATGTAGGTATAGTATGTCTTAGTGAATTTCGGTGGGAAGGAGAAGGCGAGATAAATTCAGACGAATTTAAGATTATTTACTCGGGAGGAGAGAAAAAGGAAAGGGGAGTGTGGATTATAATGAGAAAAGAGATAGCTGAAAGAATTAGCAAGGTAGTGACAGTTAATGATAGATTAATAGCCGTAAAACTTCAGATGGAGCCAGTGGAAATGATTATAATTCAAGTGTATATGCCAACAACTAATGCTGGCGACGACGAAGTAGATGAAATCTATGAACAGATTAGGGAGATATTGGAGGAGGAGGGAAAAGGAAGGATCACCACCTTAGTAATGGGAGACTGGAACAGTGTAGTCGGAGAGGGACAGGAAGATAACATAGTGGGAAAATATGGACTAGGAAAGAAAAATGAAAGAGGGGAGAGACTTGTGGAATTCAGCCATAGATATAGATTGATTGTAACTAATACATGGTTTAAGCATCACCAGGGGAAACTTTACACATGGAGAAGCCCAGGAGACCAGAGACGATACCAGATAGATTACATACTAGTCAATGAAAGATTTAGAAATAGCATTAAAAATGTGAAAACACTACCAGGGGCAGATATCGATTCTGACCACAACCTTTTGGTGGCAAATACACAATGTAGACTGAAGAGCGTTAAGAGAAACATAAGAGTTAACAAGAAATGGAACTTAGAGGAACTCCTTAAAAACAAGGAGGCTATCATGACTGAGCTGGAGGAAAGGTTGGGGGAGAGATCTGAAGAAAATAAGAAGAGTGTAGATGAGGAGTGGAGATACATCCATAGCAACATTAAAGATGTAATGGAAAAGAAGGTAGGAAAGGTAACGGGTGAAAGAAACAAAAAACCCTGGATCACAGCAGCCATGATGCAAAAAATGGAAGAGCGGAGAAAGTGGAAGAACATAAACACTGAAGAAGGCCAAAGAAAGTACAAGGAGTTAAATAATGCTTTAAGAAGGGAAACAGATAAAGCCAGAGAACAGTGGATAAATGAGAAATGCGAGGAGATTGTCGAATGTGAAACTAGAAGAAGAACTATTCAAGAAAAAAGCAAGAAAGATAGGACGTTAAGGAATCATGAACAAAAGTGGTAAAATAGTATCGGAGCCAGACAATGTAAAGAATGTCTGGAAAGAATACATTGAAGTTCTGTATGACAAAGAAGGAAAGCCAAGAAATATTGAATTAAATGTAAAAGAGGATGTGGAAAAAGACCAGCTAGGACCAAGTATTCTCGAGTCTGAAGTAAATAGAACAATTGATGACATGAAAAGAAGGAAGGCTGTTGGGAGTGATGATATACCCGTGGACATTCTTAAGGTTTTGGGGTCTAAAGCAGTTAAGCAACTAACAAAAATTTTTAACCAAGTATATGATACTGGCATATGGCCTGAAGATTTTTTAGATGTTGTTATGGTACCACTGGAGAAAAAGAACAATGCAAAATGTTGTAAGGATTACAGAACTTTTAGTTTAATTTCTCATACAGCTAAAGTTCTAACCAGAATAATAACCAAAAGAATTGAATGTAAAATAGAAAAGGAGCTGCAAGATAATCAGTTTGGTTTTAGAAGAGGAAGGGGGACTAGAGATGCTATAGGATGTATGAGGATGATGATAGAAAGAGCGCTAGAAGTCAATAAATATATGTATTTTAGTTTTGTAGATTGGGAGAAAGCTTTTGACCGAGTGAAATGGGATAAAATGCTGGGTATTTTAAACAAAATAGGAATAGATTGTAAAGATAAAAGACTGCTTAAAAACCTTTACTTTGATCAAAAGATTAGAGTCAGGGTTGAAGGAGAAGAAACAGAAAGTACTTCAATAGGGAGGGGAGTGAGGCAGGGTTGTCCTATTTCACCAGCGATATTTAATATTTACGCAGAAACAATAACAGAAGAAGCGTTGGTGGAAGAGAAAGGATTTCAGATAGGAGGTGAAAGTATTACCACCATTAAATACGCAGATGATCAGGGCTTAATAGCAGAAGGCGAGAAAGAGCTTCAGATGATGACAGACAGACTAGAAGAGGTTGGCCAACAATATGGAATGAAGATCAATGCAGAAAAAACGAAAGTCATGGTGGTTTCAAAGGAACATAAAGAATTAAATATAATGGTAAATGGCCAAAAATTGGAACAAGTAAGTAGTTTCAAATATCTTGGCAGTATTTTAGCACAGGATGGAAGTAGTACACAGGACATCGGAAGTAGGATTGCAATGGCAAAAGCAGCATTTAACGAGAAGAAGGAGCTTCTCACAAGCAAGAAAATAAATTTAGAAACAAGGAAGAAATTAGCAAAATGCTACATATGGAGCATAGCTCTTTATGGTGCAGAGACTTGGACGGTAAGGAGAAAGGAGGAAAAATATTTAGAAAGTTTTGAGATGTGGGTATGGAGAAGAATGATGAAAGTGAAATGGACAGAGAGGAATAGAAACGAAGAAGTATTAGAAATGGTGGGAGAAGAAAGGACGCTAATAAAAACAATCTGGAAATGAAAAGCAAATTGGATAGGGCACATATTGAGAAGACAGTGTTTACAAAGGACGATCTTAGAAGGAAAAATTAGTGGAAAAAGAGGAAGAGGGAGAAAAAGAATAGGAATATTAGATAATATAAAGCAGGGATATACTACTTATAGAGGTATAAAAGAGGCTTCTAGGGAGAGAGAGAAATGGAGGCAGCGATTCAGTTAATACCTGTCTTCGGACAGAAGCATGATGATGATGATGATGATGAAATCCACTTATGCGTTCGATTTGTCCGTTTGTCTGTCATGCTAACTCCTAAACAAAAACAGCTAAAGACTTCATTTTTCACCAGTCGAAGTAGTATTCTATCTTGTTGTGCACATTTCCTCAGTTTGTCTTTCTGTTTCTCTAAATATTTTTTAAAAACTCATTTACTGTAAGCTTGAGCAGCTATTTCCTTGCTTGTTACAGTAAACGTCTAATAAGAATCGACCTCTGATTAGAATGAACATGAAATTAGAGCAAGTCTACGATCCAATTTTTTTATAACCTTGTGTACTCTCAAACGGAATACATGTAAACATTTGTTCCGGCTTTCCGCGACAATGAGTGCTGGATAAACTCGCGCCCTAGCAAATTTTTATCACTGGAATAAAAGCCAGTATATGCATTATTATTATTATGCATAACGCATAATTTTTAATTCATATTTTAAATTGAATACGGTTTTATTTATGAGAAATTCATAATTTGCCTTGTAATGGTATATATTAGTTTCCGCGAATTTAACTTATTTAATTCTGTGAATTATTTCAAAGACTATATTTCCATTCGCATTTTAATCAATATAGCTCTAAAAAAGGCTATGTAATACTCTCGTTCTGCTGTATTTTAGTATAACAGAAATGTCCAAACGCTGCTGTTGGGACAATTTGCGTAAACCAGGGGCTTCAAACTCAAATTTTATGTGGACCAAATAGATGATTTCGAATTATAAGACGAGTTGCATGTTGCAATGATGAGCATAAATATTTATTTGAGACTAAAACACATTACTTAAATTTCATTTCAATAAAAAACTACCATAAGATTTATGAATATTAAGCATATTTCCCGTTTTCGTATCTCTATGCCTTGCCGCGGTAGTCTCTTCAACGATATCTCTTCCAACGACTTCCAGAAGAAGAGTAATGCGAGGGTAAATTGGACTCAAATTGAAAGCCTCGTGCTTGAGATTTCTCTCTGTAATATTTTCGTGCTAGAATTGGAATAGGTATGTTTCATTGAAGAATTTTTATGATATACACATCGATAATATTTTATTTTATATTATTTTAAATCATAGTCATATCTGAATGCATCGAACAAGTTAATAGCATACTTTGACCATAATAAATTTGACAAATATATCTCTCGGCTTGTACGTTACACCACAAGGCAATATATTCTACTTCATTTTTTCTCGATCTACATTAATGAAATAGAAGAAAAATTAATCCGCGGCTTAATTATTTGCGCACAAGCAAAAATAGCGAGAGGATAAAATATCACTCCGTTTTTATAATGCAACGTTGACCTGGTAGTAGAGCTCGAGTATTCTATAGATCTTGACAGATATACTGGCCGGAGCATCTAATCATGTTAGGGTAACACCTGATATTAAGGCCACTTGGTAGGGACCGGACTAAGAGTATATAGTCTACTTAGCGTCTATAACTCGAAGAGGCGGCCGCATAATGCGTCTACTTCCAATGAGTCTGCCTATTCAGGAATGAGAGTCAGAGGGGAGTTGCAACAATTATAGAAAAAAGCGGGGCGAAGAGTTAGGAAGAGGCAGCAGGTAAACAGCCGTTTGACATTAATGAAAGTTTATAGAGAATCAGTAAACTTAGTAATTATTCAAATATATCTGCCAACGACTGAATGAATTGAGTGAGTGAAATCTTCGATCAATGAAAGAAGTAAACGTTAGAAATAAAATCCGAATGGACTTGGTAGACATAATAAATTGGAATGCTGTAATGGGGCAAGGGAAAGACGGAAGTGAAATTTTGGCTAGGAAGAATAAATGAAAGAGAACAGAAAACGGTCGATTTTTGTAAAAGAAACCGGCTGATGATAATAAAGACAAAGATATACGTGGAAAATGCTGGAAGACGCACAAGGGCATCGGTTCCATTGGTCAGTTGTAGGTATTGAATTGTGCCATAATCTCCCATTGATTTGCGGGGGCGGGTGTGAACCCTGACGACAATTTGGCGGTGGTGAAGTCTAGTCTGAAATTTAAAAAGTTACTGAAATCGATTACCAAGCTAGGATTTAGACGTGTTTAAGCAAATATAAAGTAATGAAATAGAATTTAGATGGGTTTAAGGACAGAAAGAGGAAAGATTATCATAATGCAGCAAGGAATGACATAGAGAATCCTGGCAAGCAAACGGCTGTTGAGGAATACCGGAATTGTATGAAGCCATATACCATAGAAAGGGCATAAAAACGAAAGAATGGTAACATCGAAGAAAATGGAGAAGCAATGGGTTGCAGGAGATACTATGTTTAAAGCGTTGAAGAGAGTAGGTGGAGAAAGCAGTTTGGTACAAAATATGTATCGAGGATGTCGGGAATTAAGCAATCAAGTTTGGAAGAAAACCACATAAGAGGGAGTTGTGGATGAAAGGGTAATGTGATGATATGGAATAACTGTAGAAAAAAGGCAGAAGAGAGACTATGAAAAAAGAGGTTATCAGGAAGCAAGAAGGGAAATGCGTTGGCCACAATCAATGAAAATTTGTTAAAATTTTAATTGAGGCAGAGGATGGTAGAAAAAATGGAAAGATTGATAGTTAGTTTGCTGGGCGTGAAGGAAGTATGTCAACTCAAGTTACCTTGCAGCGGCTTGGAAGCAAGGTGAGGGCAGCTAGGATATCGGCGACTCCGTACGAAGACCAAGTGACGGTGTGCGATGTCATGAGAGCGTGTAGATGATGACGTCGTAGATACGTGATGTGCTTCACTTCCTCTGCCAATTCATCAACTAGGTGAGAAGCTAATGAGAGGAAGAGATAAGGCCTAAATAGAGACATTTATATGTATATAATTTCCATAAAACTACACATAGAGAAGAGTCCTGATAGTTATTTTTGCTGTATTTTATGAATTGAGTTTGCAGCTGTTCTCAACCGGTGTGTCGCGACACAATGGTTTATCGCGAAGAGCTTGTACGTGTTTCGCCGAATATTTTAATAACGGCTTGTAAAAAATAAAATAATTTTTGCTAATGGGAGATTTGTCTTTCTCTAGTGTAATTTTTAACAACAATAAAAATAATATTTAGACTTAAACTCTTCATTGTTACACATTATCTCCTTTTTTATTTCGGAAGATTGCAGTGTGGAATGTGTGAACATCGACCGTCATGTGCGTCACGATGGAAATAAGGTTGGAAATTCTGTATTAGAAAACGGAGTATCAATTGCTTAGCATTCGGCTTCAGAGGCTCAGCATTAGCCGCCATAATATCATTAAGAATGGGCGTGATAAGAAGATCGCCATCTGAGTTAATCAAACGATTGTGGACGGATATAATTCAGAAAACTAAAGGGCGATTGGATTGGCGCTTTGACCAAAAGATGAATACGCATTCGCTTTGTCAAAACGGTTAACAGTTTGCTGTGACGATTGCTGTATCATCATCATGCTTCTGTCCAAAGACAGGTTTTAACTGAATCGCTGCCTGCATTTCTCTCTCTCCCTAGAAGCCTCTTTTATACCTCTATAAGTATTATATCCCTGCTTTATATTCTCTAATATTCCTATTCTTTTTCTCCCTCTTCCTCTTCATCCACTAATTTTTCCTTCTAAGATCGTCCTTTGTAAACATTGTCTTCTCAATATGTGCCCTATCCAATTTGCTTTTCATTTCCTGATTGATTTTATTAGCATCCTTTCTTCTCCCACCATTTCTAATACTTCTTCATTTCTCTTCCTCTCTGTCCATTTCACTTTCATCATTCTCCTCCATACCCACATCTCAAAACTTTCTAAATATTTTTCCTCCTTTCTCCTGACCGTCCAAGTCTCTGCACCATAAAGAGCTATGCTCCATATGTAGCATTTTGCTAATTTCTTCCCTGTTTCTAAATTTATTTTCGTGCTTGTGAGAAGCTCCTTCTTCTCGTTAAATGCTGCTTTTGCCATTGCAATCCTACTTCCGATGTCCTGTGTACTACTTCCATCCTGTGCTAAAATACTGCCGAGATATTTGAAACTACTTATTTGTTCCAATTTTTGGCCATTTACCATTATATTTAATTCTTTATGTTCCTTTGAAACCACCATGACTTTCGTTTTTTCTGCATTGATCTTCATTCCATATTGTTGGCCAACCTCTTCTAGTCTGTCTGTCATCCTCTGAAGCTCTTTCTCGTCTTCTGCTATTAAGCCCTGATCATCTGCGTATATTAAATACGCAGTGGTGGTAATGGTGGTGGTAATACTTTCACCTCCTATCTTAAATCCTTTTTCTTCCGTCAACGCTTCTTCTGTTATTGTTTCTGCATAAATATTAAATATTGCTGGTGAAATAGGACATCCCTGCCTCACTCCCCTCCCTATTGAAGTACTTTCTGTTTCTTCTCCTTCAACCCTGACTCTAATCTTTTGATCAAAGTAAAGGTTTTTAAGCAGTCTTTTATCTTTACAATCTATTCCTATTTTGTTTAAAATACCCAGCATTTTATCCCATTTCACTCGGTCAAAAGCTTTCTCCCAATCTACAAAACTAAAATACATATATTTATTGACTTCTAGCGCTCTTTCTATCATCATCCTCATACATCCTATAGCATCTCTAGTCCCCCTTCCTCTTCTAAAACCAAACTGATTATCTTGCAGCTCCTTTTCTATTTTACATTCAATTCTTTTGGTTATTATTCTGGTTAGAACTTTAGCTGTATGAGAAATTAAACTAAAAGTTCTGTAATCCTTACAACATTTTGCATTGTTCTTTTTCTCCAGTGGTACCATAACAACATCTAAAAAATCTTCAGGCCATATGCCAGTATCATATACTTGGTTAAAAATTTTTGTTAGTTGCTTAACTGCTTTAGACCCCAAAACCTTAAGAATGTCCACGGGTATATCATCACTCCCAACAGCCTTCCTTCTTTTCATGTCATCAATTGTTCTATTTACTTCAGACTCGAGAATACTTGGTCCTAGCTGGTCTTTTTCCACATCCTCTTTTTCATTTAATTCAATATTTCTTGGCTTTCCTTCTTTGTCATACAGAACTTCAATGTATTCTTTCCAGACATTCTTTACATTGTCTGGCTCCGATACTATTTTACCACTTTTGTTCATGATTCCTTTACGTCCTTTCTTTCTTGCTTTTTTCTTGAATAGTTCTTCTTCTAGTTTCACATTCGACAATCTCCTCGCATTTCTCATTTATCCACTGTTCTCTGGCTTTATCTGTTTCCCTTCTTAAAGCATTATTTAACTCCTTGTACTTTCTTTGGCCTTCTTCAGTGTTTATGTTCTTCCACTTTCTCCGCTCTTCCATTTTTTGCATCATGGCTGCTGTGATCCAGGGTTTTTTGTTTCTTTCACCCGTTACCTTTCCTACCTTCTTTTCCATTACATCTTTAATGTTGCTATGGATGTATCTCCACTCCTCATCTACACTCTTCTTATTTTCTTCAGATCTCTCCCCCAACCTTTCCTCCAGCTCAGTCATGATAGCCTCCTTGTTTTTAAGGAGTTCCTCTAAGTTCCATTTCTTGTTAACTCTTATGTTTCTCTTAACGCTCTTCAGTCTACATTGTGTATTTGCCACCAAAAGGTTGTGGTCAGAATCGATATCTGCCCCTGGTAGTGTTTTCACATTTTTAATGCTATTTCTAAATCTTTCATTGACTAGTATGTAATCTATCTGGTATCGTCTCTGGTCTCCTGGGCTTCTCCATGTGTAAAGTTTCCCCTGGTGATGCTTAAACCATGTATTAGTTACAATCAATCTATTTCTATGGCTGAATTTTACAAGTCTCTCCCCTCTTTCATTTCTCTTCCCTAGTCCATATTTTCCCACTATGTTATCTTCCTGTCCCTCTCCGACTACACTGTTCCAATCTCCCATTACTAAGGTGGTGATCCTTCCTTTTCCCTCCTCCTCCAATATCTCCATAATCTGTTCATACATATCATCTACTTCGTCGTCGCCAGCATTAGTTGTTGGCATATACACTTGAATTATAATCATTTCCACTGGCTCCATCTGAAATTTTACGGCTATTAATCTATCATTAACTGTCACTACCTTGCTAATTCTTTCAGCTATCTCTTTTCTCATTATAATCCCCACTCCCCTTTCCTTTTTCTCCCCTCCCGAGTAAATAATCTTAAATTCGTCTAAATTTATCTCGCCTTCTCCTTTCCACCAAACTTCCCTAAGACCTACTATACCTACATTACTCCTTCTCATTTCCCTTTTTAAGTTCTCTAGTTAACCCCCTGAATTCATAGTCCTAACATTCCATGTGCCTATTCTTAATTTCTCACTACTTGCTTTCTTATTAATTTTCCATTTCCTCTGTGCATCCCCTAGGGTAGTCCCCACCCGAAGATCCGAATGGGGGACTATTTTATCTCCGGAATATTTTACCCCAGAGAGATCCATAGAGGTATTTGCAGCTTTTCAGCCTATCATGGGAAATATAATGAGGTAGTTTCCCCTTGCTTTCCTCATCGCAGTTTCACAGAGTGATTACCCATCTGTAGCTGTTCAGATCCACATGATCACCACCTACAGAGGTACTGTGCAAGCTGCTGCTCTTGCACAGGGGGATGTAAAACCCCCAAGACTGCTTCTTAGTCTGACTCTTCCCCTCAGACCTTTCCGGCTTGGATGGTCCTACCAGGAGAATTATCTCCCGCCGACATAGCTCTTTGGTTCATAAGAGTACACAAACCCTCCCACCTCTGTAAGGTTATGCAGTCCTTAGGGATGGGATCGCTGTATACAGATCTTTTTTCGTAATGATTGAAATAGCAGCCTAATATTAAACTTTGATTCTGGTATATTTTGTGCTTAAAAGATTGACATTCATTAAAATGTTACGTGCTGTTTTCCTTACTCGATTACAAAATTGCCTTAGGCAACAATTACAAAATATATTCATCGAATATAAATGGTTTGTAAGATCTGACGTAATAAAACTGCAGTGTAACCTTAAAATTAATTTTTTAATAATGGTGTTTATCATGATACTGTTGCAATAAAATTGGAAATCCCTTCTCTACGAAAATATGCACAATTGGAATATATATTCAAATTCTCTTCGAATAATATTTAATGTTATTTACATTTTTATTAATGCAGCCACTGTAGTTGTATGCTTTGTTAAATCTTTTTTATATGCCACACGATATCCTTTGCCTAGTTGTATTCTCTTCATTTTGTGTTCTTGACGAAAAATCGATATCTTTCAATAATTTGGTGGTTAAAAAATTTAAGATATGATTTTCTTAGAAAATACAGAAATGCTTTTGATAACTTGAAATTATAGCTCCTAACCGTACAATAATATGCTATAATTTCAAGTTATCAGTAATCTTCGCCGTAGTCTCCTCTCCTATCTATCAATGTCTTTTGATACCAAATAACTTTCGGGTGAAATATTTTTGGTGCTTATTATTTTTTAAAAGTTGCCTATTTGTCTGAAAGCGATTGAGGTGAAGATCAAATGAGCCTATTTCACCTCTAAAACTTCTACAGGACAACTTCTGTGAAGAATTTTAAGTCCTGTGTTTTAACCCCTCTCGTTCCGTATCTCGAACAGCAGAATTTATTGTGTAGTGACCTTCGCCGAGATTTTTCTTCGAAGGATCAAACAGGCAAAATTATTGTGAACGACCTATTCGACTCGCGAATTGTCCACATCATCCGAAACGTTTTTTTACTATTATGCCGCATTCTGTCACTTCATGACGTTGTCTCCGAATACTTAGAAGAGTTTTCCATGAATCTGAGAAGCTTTGACGATCATGGCTCGCAAAAAAAACGGATAACATTACGAAATTGTTCGCGTGACCACGTTCACAGGCGACTCACCATGTTTACAATGCAACTGTGAATTCCCAATGCGCACAGACCGGCTCACATTTCCCAGAGTTGCCAAAGATGAACATGCAAAAGTGTCTGTTTTGGTAAAATTGCTCGCAGTTCGCTGACATTATCACCACAGGCCTTTAATATTACTTTCCGATCAACCCTCGTCGGTGTTAAGAGAAGCTTCTCCGCGAATGTTGAAGGTTTATTACACCTAAATTGAGCCTACAGAATACCTTACTGTTATATTCGGTATGGTTTTAGTCATTTATGCATTTAGTAATGAATTTGCATGCGTTGTAACCGTGGCAGTATACCGAAGGAATCTATATGTAATTTATATGCAGAAAGATTTGCGCTAATCGATGGTAGTAATAATCATATACTGTGTTCGGGTCTTCAGAAATGAAGCTTGCAAGATTTACAATTCTTTTGACTTTAATCCACTAATATAAACCCACCTCTCAAATCTCATGATTAGTATTTACATATGAAATTAACTCGAGATTCTGAGATATCATGTAAATTTCCTTAGTAATTTTTCTTGGAAAAAAAAATTTCCGTCGCGGTAAAGTCCGTCTCATGCCCAATGACGAGGCATCGACAGTGTTAGCATTTTTCATCACATTAGCAAAATTTTATGACATAATTCCAAAATTATTATGTCCCAAAGACTTCAAAAAACCTTATTGTTTTTTTGATCAAATTTTAGATGGTTACTCTTTCATTCGTGTACTGACTCAAATCAGGGGTGGGTAACCTTTTCTCCGTGGTAGACCGCATTAGTGGCCGAGAATTTATTTTTGAAAGTTGCCAACGCTTCGGCGGGCCGCATTTGTGTTTAAATAGGACGCTATTTGGAGATTCTGAGATATCACAGAAATGAAAAGCCATTCTAAATGAGGTTTTTACGGCTAACAGTTCAATATTAAATGTTTTATTATCATAATTTCAATAAAAATATGAATTTGTGTATTAATTTTTACGGAGTGCTTTTTCATCATAACTTCGCGGGCCGCATACACTTGCGTTAAATAATATAATGTTGTTATAAAAAATGTGGGAATATATTAAAAATAAAAGGTTTGCAAAAAGTTCCAGGATTGAATTTGCTGTAGGGGATATAAAATAGTGTGAAATGGAGCAAAAACCATTGTTTGCAATAACTGCTGAAACCATATGTCTAATTATAATGGTCTATCCTGTCTGAATATTCAGTCACATGCTAATTTGTGCATTTGCTTTAGTCTGTACATAGCATTTTGACATGACTACATTTTCATTATTACCATACAAGCCATCAAAACGTGTGGCAGAGGGAGTCATTTAGCAAAACCTTCACTCTAATTAAATCTTTATTAACTTTCCTTGTCGCATTAAAAAAAGAGCCAGCAGTACCGCTCGGTTTTCTTGTACGCTGTGGTTTACTCTTAACGCTCGTTAGCACCAGCAGATAAAACTATATCACGCAAATTCTCAATGATTTAGAGGTGATAAAATGTTTTGAAAATTTTCCGTTTGTATTCGTTTCTTCTGCACTTCAATTCAGTGGTAGAATATCCGCTCTGCAAGTTAAAATTCCCGGTTCGATTCCCGGTCGTTTTTCTCCTGATTTCAAATTAGTTCCAAATTCCAGCTCCTTCCTATCGCATAGGGATCTTATGATCCATTATTACTATCAATTTATAAATCAAACCTCTCAAAAGATGTGACAAGTTAATGTTGTATATATGGTCATTCTTAACAAAACGAGCCGATCTACCCTGCAATACTTCAAGCCCACCTCGAAAGAGTCAAAGACCAGGCCACAGTATACAGCAATTGTCCGAATTAACGAGATGCAGTTCCCTTCTAACTCAACAACCATTTCCGTAGGATTCCGTAAGAAAGTCATTCAGCGTTGTTCGCCGTTGCTATAAGAATTTTGACGTGGTCCATGTAGGTCATATTGTTACTGCGAATAATTCTTACATCTTTGTAATGAGTAAAAAGTTTAGGTTTAAACTCGAATTTTATATCGGTGGGGGGTTATGTTCATGGAACGTGTGAATGTTATTCTTTCTAGACGGAATTGCGTAATTTCCAAAGGTCTCTAATGACGTGTTTATGCGGTCCACTGTAGAAATTTCAACATTTAATTCTACCCAATAGTGAAATGGAATTGGCTGCTCACATCCGTCTTGGGGGATTTCTGCATCATAAACAATAAGACATCGAATTTGTTTTTCATCTGTCAACTACGTTGTCATTACTGACGCTCAAAAGGATGTGTATAACAAAAATTCCCACAATTCTTCTTGAGTTAAACGTTATTTACCCTAACGTTCTACGCATTCAAAAATCTACACCTTTATGATCTAAATGAAAGCTCTTGTAAGTTATTACAGCTACCTATCTTATTTTATTAATGCTAATTTGGATTAGCAATTATAGTTTCGACCATCTACGTATAGCTATAAAGAGGGTCGTTTTAAAGATTACAACTTCAGCAATAAATACAGATATTGAATCCTTTCAACGAGAAATCGTTATTTTTAATCGCTTGAAAATGGTCGCAAACGAGCGAAGTGGATAATACTTGGCATTAATACAATTTATCTGTCATGTTAGTCAAACAAAAGGATACGTTCGGTTAAGATTTGAGGTGAAACACTAAAATAGCCTTTTGGATGTACTTACGCAATTCATTGAACGGTGACTCAACAATGACGTACTTTTCGGAGTCGACCAGCTCCGTCATCTTCTGCCGAGATGTACACGAATAGCAGATGAGGTCGAAATTTCGAGCTATTGACACCATCGTCGATCTCTTCAGGGTTAAAGGCTGGTGTCTTAGCGGCATCTTCTAGCGTTCAGCTCCTATCCCTTTAGCTATTCTATCGAAACACTCTTCTTCCTATCCCTCACCGCCTACCCCATCATCTAATTTGTTTCGGCTCTCTCTTTTATTTCGCCTACACGTTCTCGCCTCTGTCTTCCACGTGGAAAAAGTGATAGCGGAGGAGAGAGAAACAAGGGCAGAGAGAAAAAGACAAGAGAGGGTGGAGAAAAGAGGGAGAAGAGATAGGGAGAAATAGAGTGAGAGATGGAAGGCCAAGCGGAGAGAGTAGAAAACGTAGGGGAAGGAAGAGAAGGGGAATAGCAAGAGCTGGAAAGAGGGAATTAGGTGGGGAAGGTTAAGAGAGAGAGGTGGAAGGGATAGTGGGGTGGAAGGGGGTGAAGGGCGAGAGAGGGGATAGGAGAGGGGGAGGGGAGGGGGGGAGGAAGCGAGCAGGCGTAAAGGAGAGGGAGTGAGAGGAGAAAGAAAATATTTTTAGCGGCTCGACTGCAAGTGACCACTCGCTCCCCAGTAACAATATAAATCGCCGCCAAGTTCTTAATAAGCACATAATTGAAATCAATACGGCTCTGAGCGTAAATAGTTTATTGGATAATTTTGTAAAAACTACGCATTATTTGTCTTCATATATATATATATATATATATATATATATATATATATATATATATATATATATATATATATAGAACTGTATGCTTTGAGGAAAGTCGCAAAATTCCAGAAACCGCATACTTTCCATTATATCTCTGGGATTGCTCTTAAAACTGGTCATGGTGTCAAGTAGATTTGGAAACACAAGAGTTTCACTCTTCTTCCACTCTTATAATATAAACGTCACCCCTTAAAAATTCAGCGTATAGAGTTTAAAAGTGCCACACATCATTTAATGCTAATTATGTCCGCTTTACTCACACTTCAGAATTTGAAGTGTGGGGAAAGTGGATATAACTAGCATGACACTCATTAGCACAAATACGTATATTAACTGTATCATATTTAATAAAGAGATTCAATAATCTGGTCAATATTATCTGAAAACGTGAGGCCGGAGTGGCGTAGCTAGGTTCTTCTTCGCCCGGGGGCAAGCCACATAGATGCCCCCCCTCCCTTTGCTCCCTGTAAAATTTTA
This sequence comes from Tanypteryx hageni, assembly GCA_028673005.1. Taxonomy (NCBI): domain Eukaryota; kingdom Metazoa; phylum Arthropoda; class Insecta; order Odonata; family Petaluridae; genus Tanypteryx; species Tanypteryx hageni. Next base: position 3,820,956 of record CM054120.1, read on the forward strand.
CAGACAAATGTAATGTGGGGAATATGATGGAAACGAAAGCATACTATACTAAAATTTTAATTCGGCATTTATTATAATATTGTTTTTGTTTTTAAACATAAACGTTAATTTTCGGTCCATGAGTTTGCGCACCTTCAGCCCTGCGCCCGGGGGCAACTGCCCCCCTCTGCTCCCCCCTCGCATTACCACTGGCGCGGAGGAAGAGAGAAGAGGGACAGGGATAGGTGAGGAGGGAGAGGGATAGGGTGGAGGGATGATTTTCGATGAAAAACTACATAGGACAAAAGTAGTATTTATGAACAGAGTGGAGTTCGCTTTAAAACATTCACATCTACCGACTATAAAATTTTCCCTCCCTAACGATCGTGGATGGAGAGGAGGTAAATGCACGCGAATCCTGGTTGGAGGAGACGTGGGGGAGAGAACTACGTTTTGTGTGGCGGCAAATGTGCGCGCTTACGATTAGGGGATTTGTCATGAGAGGAGAATTTGAGGACGTTTTGCCGGTTACAAGTGAGCAGCGAATGTAATACATAGTACAATAGAACTTTGATTATCCGAACTAATTGAGACCAAGTCAGCTTTGGATAATCGAAAAATACAGATAATTAATAAAAAGAAAGGGCAACCTTGCGTTAAAAAAATAAACACGCGATTTATGTTTTAAAGTTAGCACAAAGCGCAATTATTTATCTGTAATATGAATAGGTGCGGTAGTCGTATGAAAATATTTCGCTATTGGACAGTAGGCGTAATATCACGTGAATTTTACGCATCAAATTTTTAGCTAAGATATTTTTAGAAAAGAGTGCGTGAATTATTCGAGCAAATATGGTATTATTATGCATGTAATAACTTAATTTATAATATGCTAAAAATCTAAGTTAACTGTTGGAAATCGGATGTGTGTGAAAAAAACTGAGAAAGAATGAATATTTGAGAACCAAGAAATATGTTTAAACCTGCTTGACCAATTTCTCTACAATGGCTTACAAACCATTACCAGGGCCATAAAAGTTGCCCTAATCTCTCCATGATAAGGCAAAGTGTTAAAAATTGCATTTATAACCTTCGAGCTCGTGTCCCTCCACTCAGGGGGTGATGTCTAAAGTGAGTTGGGAGCACTGTATCGGTATTTACGCAAATGAGAGCATTTGGAGAATGTTTTAGGGTAGAGAGGGAATGCAGGAGTACCGAAAGAAAGTTTACCAAGGCGGTGGGGTAAATCCGAATGTCGCAGCGAAGGATCATAAATGCGTATTCTGATATATCCGAATGTCGTAGCACAAGGGTTTCAAAATTGTTTCGCATAATTGAACGTTCGGATACTCGGAGTGCTATTGTATTAATTATTTCGGCCGTTTACATCGGCGTTAGTTTTTTGTAGTCCGCCCTTCGTTTGTCATCTTATTTTGTTTTTCGTTCGTCAGTGTTGTTTTTAGTTTTCTTTTTGCTTTTCATTTTTCACTTATCATTGTTGTTTCTCTCACGTGAGTAGGGTTAAAAAGCGGCTTTTGGGACAACCTTGACCATGAATTGGCGAATACGTGTGTGAACTGACCTATGCGTGGACTGTGTTGAGTTCTGCGTAAGTCATTGACCTTGTCGTAGGTCTGGTTGGGTCATTGGCCTGGTAGTGTGTATGATGTAGGTGGGATTTTGTTAAAAAGCGGGGATTGGGACAACCTAGTCTGTGAATTGGCGAATATTGAATTGGCGAATACGTGTGTGAACTGACCGTGTTGAGTTCTGCGTAAGTCCTTGTCGTAGGTCATTGGTCTGGTTGTGTGTATGATTCAGGTGTGATTCTGTGTGTGTTTAGCGATGATGTTGTGGAATGATGTTATATTGTGTAAGGTAATGGTAATGGTTTTGCGTTATTGTTGATATTCGCATGGAAGTTGAATGACCCTTTCGCTTCTGCGTCATTCGTTGACCCTAATTTTCGCAATGTTTACATGTTTGAGGTGTTTATGTGTAAAGATGTGATTTTGCAGAGTCATTGACCAAGTGGTAGGTTTGTTTCGGTCATTGGCCTTGTTGTGGGTATGATAGAGGTGTGTGATGAAGTGTAAAGATGTGATTTTGCAGAGTCATTGACCTAGTGGTAGGTCTGTTTCGGTCATTGCGTGTTTTTATATTCGAATGGGGGTGATATTGTGTAAGGTAATGGTATTGGTTTTGCGTTATTGTTGATATTCGCAATGTTTACCTGTTTGGTATGAGTTAGTGCGATATGGCGTAGCCAAGTGAAAGTTGAATGACCCTTTCGCTTCTGCGCCAGTCGTTGACCCGTGGAGGGGATAGGGCCTTCCAATATTTACATCTGCGTGTGTTTTGGTTTCTCCTCAGCGCGTGTCTTCGGTCGGTCGTTTACCCTTCTAAGCAGGTTTTCGACGAGCTAAGTAGGTCACCAACTTTTAGGTAAAGAAAAACCGGTTCTGAGTGGGGTGGGGAGGGGAGAAGGATTGGGACCTCAAATTAAGAAAGGGAAATTAAAAGACCTGCGGTTGCTCCAGCGTGTCGAAAGAGAAAGTTATGTTTAATACCTGGGTGGTGTCTAAGGATAGGATATTTGCCTCTGGTTGTTTTAGAAACCTATGGTCGGGGCAGATTTTATCAAGTAAATTAAACACGAGAAAAGTAAAAAATCGATTTATTTAACAAAAATAATATACAAAGTTAGTTTTTTACAAACATTGCTCCATACTCATTCTATATTTATTATTAAACAACCTCCATGTCGCTTCATTGGTTATGGCCTCTTTTAATAACGACTTCACCAGTCCACTTTTCACCAAATCGTCTTTCTTTGCTTCGATAAGTTCTTTTCTGAAACCATTATCCAATAATTGAATGAGTCTTAATGTTATTATCACGTCAATGTTTTCATTTATTTTACACTTTGATGAAGACTTTTTACCATCTTCACACTGCATAAGAAGAGGTGGTAAAACATTGCCTCACATCGTCCTTTCTATGATTAACACGAAACTTAAAATGTCTTCTTTCACATCAGAGAGATTATCTTCTGTCAACACATCTTCAAAAGACGCACGAGTTCCAAGGGAAAGCTGCAACAAATATTCACCTGGCAATTCCAATGTTGCTAAAGTGAAATCATAGCTGCGGAGACGTAAATAATCTAAATTTTGAATTTCGTGAGTTTCACTTAATATCTGAGAGGTACACTTATCGTCACCCTGAGTTGTAATCTTAACGGCTGTAAGCAATATTGCGTATTTTCCACTCATGGTTGTCTCGGTATAACTCTAGACACGGTAGTAGTTTACCACACACCAGCCATTAGCGCAGTACCATCGTGGTTGCTTGACGAGTCCATTTATATCCGACAAATGTAAGAAATGGATTCACAGAAGCTGACCTCGATTCATGAGGAGAAGAGAGAGCCAATAGTATCCGAGAAATCTGTAAGGTTTGGAGATAGTATTAGCGTGAAAGTTTTGTATGTATATTCGTTTGCGAGCAGATAAGCAAGAAAATGTTACTGGGAGACCATTGCTAGAGACAGAGAAAGATTTAGATTAAAAATTAATTATTTAGGACATATCATAGAAAGTATTCTTTCGGAAACGCACAGAATGAATGTGCAGAAACGAATTGGGAGAACTCCGCTAGAGACAGAAAGATTTCGATTAACAAAAAATATTTTGTGATCCATCATAGAAAATATACTTTCGGAAACAAAATGAATATGCATAAACGAATTAAAAATTAATTTATATGGACTTGTCATAGAAAATTCACTATCATAAATTATGTACAAAAACAATTTAAAAATTGATTGGAATCGTCATAGAAAATAAACAAAAACCATCGATGTACTTGACATAATTCATACAATTTGGGATGTGTTATATATATCGAGGTAATATCAAATCAAGACTCACTTTAGAGTAAAGCTTTGCTGAAGAACTCAAATTGAAGGAAGATATGGATAAGATAAGACGAGCACATTGTGAGGCGCAACAGGAGTTGAAAAATCGAGCCAACACCGTGGTGAATGTGAAAAGTGGAAGAACGAACAGTACTGATATTAAAGCAGACGATGGAGAGGATATGATTGAAGACGTGGGAAATCAAGCGATTGAAGAATTCTACTGGTGGAGAGAAGACGATGAATATTTTAAAACGATTAAAAGGGATAATCATATTGAATTCTGGAAGTAGTTGCTGTACTTTTTTTAAATGAATAAATAAACTGATTATCTCAAACATGTGTTTTATTTCCATGAAACTTGGTACGAGGCTTTTGAAACCGGAGCTAAATTTTTATTTCCCAAATTTATTGCGTCTCAAATCAGGAGACATTCTAAGCGGAATTTCGTTAACATAAAAAAGGAGGCAAACTCACACTCTTCCGAGGTGAAAGTGAAAGTATTATGAAACCCGGTACGAGGCTTTTAAAACCGAAGTCAAAGTTTTATTTCCCAATTTAGAAAACCATGGGAACGAGTTTTCTATTACGTAACCGTCAAGAATATCGTATTAGAACCATGGATGGAGGACTTGTGATAGATGATAATTTATCACGTCACAAATTTTTAAATTTTTATTTCCCAATTTAAAAACCCATGGGAACGAGTTTTCTATTACGTAACCCGAGGTAAAAGTGAAAGTATTATGAAACCCGGTATGAGGCTTTAGAAACCGAAGTTAAATTTTTATTTCCCAATTTAGAAACCCATGGCAATGAGTTTTCTATTACGTCACCGGGAGCGTGGGGTATTATATATATATATATATATATATATATATATATATATATATATATATATATATATATAGAAGGAAATGGTAGAAATCTAGCAGAAATCAAAGATCAACCTTCGAAGACACTCGTCTTTTTCCGCGCTGATGTAAAACAACGTTTTATTTTCATTCGAGTGAAGATACAGTTGTCAGTTGCAGATTACTCAACAGTTCAGAAGCGTTTCATTATAAAAAGTAAGTACCTACTAATTAATTATTTAATGATGTATGAATTAATGGTAATTTTAACTCCAGTGAGGTTATTGTGGACAAAAACAATTCTTTGTTCTTTTTCTTTTGTCTTTTCAGATGGCATTCATGAAAAAATTGAACGATCAATCGCAAATAGTAGCCTACAAACCAATTGGTGGGCTCGAAAAGCACGTCGAATACCGGATTTTGAGATTTGATGTGTGTTGCGGTTTGTAAGACTCTTTTGTTTGGGTGAAGCGAAGCTTCGGAGGCTTTACGCACGGCAGGAAGAGTGTGTGCTGAGACGCTGGAGAGAGAAGACTGTGTGTGCTGAGACGCTCGAGAGTGACGACGAGTTGCGGACTACGGTGCTTGTGTTTTGTGTTTGTAGAACCTTTAGACTACGTTAATTATACAGTCCACTAAATTGCATACGTGTTAATCATTATTTCGATTATAACCTTTGTGTAACCGGCCCTTCTGATCTGATATCAGTCGATGTGCATGCCACAATGTGGTTGACGCCAAATACGGTCCGACACTAAGAGCATATATTGAAAGGAACGGTGAGTCTTGGAAAGTTTTCCTGCCGAAGAGATTCGACCCTAGTCAGTTCTCCTCAAAAGAGCTAGAAGAATATAATATTGGGGAAGAAAAACATAATTTAATATATAAGGGAAAACTTGGGAATGTTCATGATGTGACAATAGTGTAACGATGGAAAAACACTGGAAAAAAAGAAAATTGAGTGAATATTTAGACAGTTATACAAACAGTCCGATCGTGGGTAATGATTTAGAAAGTGAAAGAGACACGTCGGTGATCGGCGATAAAAAAAGAAGAGTTGAAGAAGACGAAGTAGAAGTAGCATTTAATGGTTCTTTGAGAACCTATAAATTTAGTAATATTAAGGATTGTAAGAGTGTAGAAACATTTCTAGAAAATAAAAGAATATATTTGGTGGATAAAATTAGAAAAAATTTAATAGTAGATAAAACATTAAAATTTAACATATTTTTAGAATGTAACTTCGTCAATATTGCTGGTGAAGAACAGAAGCGAGCTTTCAAAACTAAAAATGTAGCTGTTTATATGGATTCAAATGTAGGTGAGATGGTAGATTCAGCCCTAAAAAAAATCACATGTGAGATGGAAGAGAGTGGAACAAAAAAAAGTGGGTGGATGTTAAATGAAATTGTTCACATATTACTTAGAATTAACGTGTTTAAACCTTTAAGAGGAAGAAAATATATTAATCTACCAAATTGCATAGCTTCAACTAGAGCATGTGTAAATGTGCAAAATTTAGACAATAATTGTTTTCGATATTCTATTCTTGGAAAATTAGTTACCATTCACCATCCTGAGAGAGTAAGTTCCTACAGAAATATAACTCATTCTTACGATTTTGACTGTATAGATTTTCCCACACCTTTGAATCAGATAAAATTATTTGAACGTCGAAATAACATTAGCATCAACGTATTCGGTATTGATAATGACTCTAATGTGTATCCGTTGAAAGTTGTTGATGAAGAATTAGTGGATCATCGCGATCTGTTGCTATTGACTGAGGGCAAAGAAATTCACTGTTTGGATAAAGAACTTCAATAGACTAATTTCCCGTCAACTTATTAAAAGTAAACGTTCAATATCTATTTGTAAACGATGTTTTAATTACTACACAGGTATTGACCGTGAGGTTCGATTAAGAAATCATTTAGAATTATGTAAATTTAATCATCCAACAAGAATTGTTCTGCCTGAAATTAAAGATGGTAAAGTACCGCATATAGAATTTAAAAATTATCAAAACAAACTTCGAGCTCCCTTTGTAATTTATGCTGATATCGAATCAATATTACTACCCATTCAAGGTTGTCCTGGAGATCCGACAAGTTCCCACACGTCTTCATATCAGAAACATGAAGCAATGAGCTTTTGCGTTTATGTTAAATCATCTTTTGCGGCAGATATTATTCCACAGAAACCATACATATATCGAGGAGTAGATGCAGCATATAAATTAGTAGAGTACTTAGCTTATCTAGCAAACAAAATTACAGATATTTATGCAAGGAAAATTGGAATGATAGAATTAACGTCAATGCAAGAAGAAAATTACAAAAATTGTGCTGATTGTCATATTTGCGGAGGAAAAATTGAAGAAATTAGCAAAAATTATAAAGTTAAAGATCATTGTCATTTGAGTGGGGAGTTTAGAGGAGCTGCTCATCGAATATGTAATTTAAATTTTAAGAATCCGAATTTCATTCCTGTGTACATACACAATTTGAGTGGATATGATTCACATTTTATTATAAAAGAACTGGGAAATATTCCAGGGAGGATACAAGTGATTCCCAATACAGAGGAGCGATATATTAGCTTTATAAAGTATATTGGGAACATACAGTTAAGATTTGTGGATACATATAGATTTATTCCCTATAGCTTAGAGTATTTAATGTCAATTCTCCCAGCGTCAAAATTCGTAGAGGCATCAAAACACTTTCATGGTGAACAATTTAAATTAATTACAAAGAAAGGTGTTTTTCCATATGATTTCATCGATTGTTTTGAAAAATTAGAATTGCCATTTCTTTCTCCGATGGATTCTTTTGTAAATATATTAAATGAAACTGATCTTTCTATTTCTGACTATGAGCATGCTAAAAAAGTGTGGGAGACTTTCAATGTTAAAAACTTAAGGGAGTACAGTGATATATATCTGACGGGTGACGTTGTGGGACTCGTCGATGTATTTGAGAATTTCATCAGTGAATATTTGCAATCATATGGTCTGGATCCTAGTTACTATTTCACATCCCCCGGACTTGCTTGGGAAGCCGCCCTCAAACATAGTAAAATAAAATTAGATCTACTGACTGATTACGATATGATTATTATGATAGAACGTGGAATCAGGGGAGGTTTGGCTCAATGTGTTAAACGATTATCGAAAGCAAACAATAAGTACATGAATGAATATAATCCTAGAGAAGAAAGTTCATATATAGCATATATAGACGCAAATAACTTGTATGGGTATAGTATGTGTAAAAAAATGCCTTATTCGGGATTTAGATGGGTTGATCCAAAAGATATAGGAGGCATTGAAGAGATTGATGATGAAGGCACCGTAGGATATTTGTTAGATGTAGATTTGGAATACCCAAGTTACCTTCACGATCAGCATAACGAATTTCCCCTTCTACCTGAAAATGATAAACCGCCAGGTTCAGATCAGAAAAAACTACTAACAACATTATTCAATAAGAAACGCTATGTAATTCACATTTCTCTGTTGAAACAAGCATTACAGCTAGGGTTAAAATTAAAAAATATTAATAGAATAATAGAATTTCAACAATCTAATTGGCTTGAGTCATATATAATAAATAATACTGAGAAGCGGAAATTGGCTACTAACGATTTCGAAAAGGAATTCTTTAAATTAATGAACAATTCAGTTTTTGGGAAATCTATGGAGAACGTACGTAAAAGAATAAATATTGAATTGATCTGTGACATGAAAAGATTGCAAAAAGTAATAGCAAAAAGTAATTTTCTAGATCGAACCATATATTCGGAAAATCTGGTAGCAGTACATATGGCGAAAGAAAAAATTGTTTTTGATAAACCCATTTATGTAGGAATGGCAATTTTAGATTTATCTAAAATTTTAATGTATGATTTTCATTACAACGTAATGAAGTCCATGTATGAAAAAGAAAATCTAAAATTGTTGTATATGGATACAGATTCATTTATTTACGAGGTAAAAACGGATGATTTTTATGAAGACTTGATAAAAAATATTTCTTTCTTTGATACTTCAGACTATCCAACTGATCACAAATGTTATTCTTTGGCAAATAAGAAAGTGTTGGGTAAATTTAAAGATGAAGCCTGTGCAAAATCAATCTCTGAATTTGTAGGATTGAGAGCAAAGATGTATTCCATTATCATCGACGGTGAGGAAAAAAAGCGTGCCAAAGGCGTTAAAAAATGCGCCGTTAACAATAAAATAAAATTCAAAGATTATTTGGACTGTTTGAATGAAAGTAAAGAAAAAATGACATCATTTAGACAGATAAGATCTAAAAAACATGAGTTATATTCTGTAGAAGTGAACAAACTATCGTTATCACCTTTTGATGACAAGAGGTACATTTTATGTGATGGAATCAATACATTAGCTCATGGTCATTACTTAACTCCGAATGACGAATGAAAATAATTTTTTTTCTATTTAGTTTTTAGTATTGATATTTCTGTACTTTTTATGTGAAATGTGTGCGCAATTGAAATCATTTTTTTCTATTTAGTTTTTAGTATTGATATTTCTGTACTTTTTATGTGAAATGTGTGCGCAATTGAATTGCGCTTTATTCTATTGGTGATGGAAAATTATTTCCTAAATTTGAATAAAAACAATTGAATATTAATCATAAAACTTTTATTTATTTCAACATTTGATTTCCATCTTCCCATGTATTATAACAATTGTCGAATCCCAACCGTTTAACGTACGCCTTATCACCACGTCTCTTCAAAATCTTTTCCACTAAGTAAACATCCTGGAACTTTGTTTTCTGCAATTCCTCTTGATAAAAGCCGCCTTTAATAGGTTGATTATTTTGGTCTCTGAGAATATAAGTTGGTGGAACCGTATTTTTTACTTCATCTATGACAAATATCTCTGTAGACCAAGAAGGCGTAAAACCTTTTTCAAATATTGCCTTGCTTTTTGATATGCGTACATTGTCCCCTTCACTAAATTTGACCTTTTTAGCGCTTTTTCTTATTTTCCTTTGATAAATTCTTGATAATATATCCTTTTCATTTTCCTTAGTGACATCAGCAGGTTTCATCTTGATCGTTCTATGTACCCTATTATTATACTCTTGAACTAAAATAGGTAATATTGTTAACCATTTGTGGTTACCTTGTATACTAAATCGTTTCCACATTTCAGTTTTAAGAGTACGGTTCCATCGTTCTACTATTGAAGCTTTCATTTTGCTAAATGTGCTGTAATGGTTAATTCCATGTTTTTTCATCAAACTAATGAATTTATTGTTGTAAAACTCTTTCCCTTGATCAGTTTGAATATTTCTCGGTTTCCTTTGTTTGAGAATCATCTTCACAGCCCGCGAGACATCTTCTGAGGTTTTTCGTTTCACAGGAACAGCCCAAGCGTATTTTGATAAGGCATCTATCATGGTTAATAGGTATTTGTATCCACGATTTTCACGTGAATAAGGAAGCATTTCTACCAAATCAGCTTGCCATAAGTCGTCCAAACCTTTTATCAGAACTTTTCTTCGTTCATAATTCTTCCTCGCTGGTTTGTGAAGTTCATTGACAATTCCACGTCTGATATCCATCTTCACGTCTAGGTTGACTGCCTATTCCGTGAGCGTTGAAATGTTTCTCCATTAATACTGACGTTTTAAAACCTTTTTCCTCAAATAACCCAAATTGACAACGTCTGTTTCTTCCAAAGGATCTCTCACATTAGTCAGAGCATGTCCGCGTGTATCAAATTTATTCTTATTTAGCGTGATAGTGTTATTTGCAACATTGTTTAGATGGACTGTTGAGCTTTCAAGCAAAGTCTTAAAATTAACAGCGTCACTTTCATCTTGAGGGTTTGATACGTTTGTTATTCGATGACTTTTCACATATATCACACCGCTATCCATAATAACAGCATTCTGTAATTTTGTAAGCAAGGTCTTATAATTAACTGCATCATATTCATCCAGAGGATCATTCAAATCCGTTATTCGGGTTTTCATTGCACTCGTAGTGTCTTTTGCTATTGTTATAGCATTTTGAAGCAAAAAACGTTTATTTACTACATTACCCTCATCTATTGGTTCTTTCGCACTTACGATTCTTCGTCCACCTGCTGAAATATAATGTCTCGTCGCTCCTGGTATTCGAAAGTCCACGTACTCTTTTGAGACAGCATCTCTAGGTTGAAGAGATTTGCCTATATTAGATATGCGACGATTGTCAGCATTTATTTGATGTTCAGTCAATGAAAGTGTGTTATCTCTCAAATATCCTTTTGTGACAGCATCATTGGTGTCTATAGGAGAAGCTAAATTTGTTAGACGATTTCCGAGCATATCATACGAATCCATCCTCCTTCTTCTCCTCAAAGAACGTCCAAACTTATCCACAGGCATTATTTTACTGCGAAAGTAAAATCGCTATCATATCTTATATAATGATATCGCTATCTCTAAGCTCTTCTATGATGGCGACGATTTCATTGTCGTGACCTGAATGCCCCGAAGCCTTAGATGAAAGAATTAATTTAAGTCTATCCACAAGTTCATTCGGCTCATCCCAATACTCAATGATAGGTTGTGAAACATCCATCCCTCGGCCTGCTGTAGAATTGGGGAACAATTTAGATATAATTTTTACGTACTTAGATCCTCGATTATTGTTTATCTTCTCCCGACTATTATATCCTCGTTTATGAGCATTGGTATCTATTAATATTTGACGATAATTTTCCATATCCTTAGGCTTAACTTCATCCATTTTTGGTTTCGTCATAAATAAAAGCTCAAGCAGTTCCGGTGTCTCAACATAAGTCTTATCTCTCACGATGAGGTTTTCATCATCCATTTCAACAGGTGAATCTCCAATAAACCAATCAGTTCCGCTATATCTGACTCCAAAAGTGCGATCTATTCTCTTATCATTGCTCATAACCAATTTAATGTAATTACTAAAAAGAGTTTTGTCTGGAGATTTTTCATCGGACTGAATGAACCTATAAAATGTTGTGTGGTTTTATAAAAGAATCAAACATTTTTCTATAGCGTCCCTTATTAATATCACATTCTTTATCTATTACCATAAAGCCATATTTATCCCTCCAACACTCCATGCATATGTTCTTAAATTGCGCGAAAGTCATATCCGTATTTACATGATCATCATAAATATGCTTGAGATTTAATTCATCCTGCTTAAAAAGTATAATCAAATTTACATTATCCCGTATCAATTGCTTCGGAACTTTTGAATAAGTCTGAGCAAGATAAAAACAATCAACCATCTTGTGCCGACCACTGCTAAAATATATTCTCATATTATCTTGCTTTTCACAAGAAATGTCATCAAATATAAATACAGAGTGCGGTCTTACATCATCTATATTTACAACTCCTTTGTTGTCTTTGAAAAAGAAGTGTCCAATTTCAGGAACTAAGGAAAGAATATTTTGCAGAAATAAATATTTTGGTTGATTCAACGACTTACTGTATAAATACACGTTTTCATACTTTAGCCCATTTGTCTCTGTGAGAAGATTAATTACTACATTTGTTTTACCAGAATTAGATGGACCGCAAACAATGCAGCGGATACTTTCAGGAAGGGACCATGCCTCTCGCGCGGTTTACATTCATCAAACGAGAATGTACCTATCGGGAGCTTTTCGCACTGTTCCTCTACCTCCATTATAATGATATTCTTTCCACCGTGAGTTTAAATAAATAGCAAAACAAACTTTCTACCACATTAGCATGAGTCGGTACGCATCTGGAAAAGGACTGGTGAATAGTGTCATTAATAAGTTACCATTTGAGCTTCATTTACCAGGGTACCAATTCTGTGGTCCAGGGACGAAATTAAACCAACGTCTTGCAAGAGGAGATCAAGGTATAAATCCACTAGATGTTTATTGTAAACAACGCGACATAGCATACTCTAAATCTAAAGATTTATCTGATAGACATAAAGCCGACCTCGAACTAGCCGAAAAGGCTTGGCAACGTGTAAAATCAAAAGACGCGAGTTTAGGTGAAAAGATATCTGCAGGTATAGTTACGAATATAATGAAAGCAAAAGTGAAGGTGGGTAGTGGAACTAGAAAGTCTAACTGTTTTAGAAATATCATGCGGAGAGCTCGAGTAGCAATGAAAAACTTGAAAAATAAAAACCTCAATCAGGCTGCTAAATTAACACTTAATGTTATTCGAAGGGATGTGAAAAAGAAAAGGAATAAATATACTACGCCTAGAGTTATACCAATTCCAAAGACTGGAGGAATTATCCCACTAATACCTTTATTTGCAGGGTTGTCAGCATTAGGTGGTTTGGCAGGTGGTGCATCAGGTATAATAAAAGCTGATTCTGAGGCAAATGCCGCAAAAAAGAGATTGGAAGAATCAAAAAGACATAATGCTAGAATGGAAGCAATAACGTTGCGTGGGAAAGGGCTCTATATGAAACCATATAAGAAGGGATTAGGCTTATACATTTCACCACCGAATAAAAAAAAACTTTTAAGTAGGTTACCTAAGAGAGCGCTCTCCAATTTTGATCTAATTCACTATGTTAAGAAGTTAAATATTCCAAATTTTCGAGGCGTATTTATGAGAGACGGATTGCCTTTACGATCGCCGTGGTCTAATGAAAGTGGTATTGTAAATTTGGATGACTCTGATGGGGCGGGAACACATTGGGTGTGTTACAGAAAAACGGGCAAACATGTTGATTACTTTGACAGTTTTGGAAATCTTCCACCGCCTACATAACTCCTAAATTATTTTTAAAATAGCACGATTCATTATAACAGAGATATCAGAAAACAAAAGCTGTAAATTGCGGTCATTTATGTTTAAAATTTTTGAATAAAGATGCAAACATCTGGAATTGTAATTAGTCATGTCTTGGACGTTAACGTTTACGGGTAAAACATCCACTCTTAATGCTGATTATTTTCCCGAGATCGCCTTGGATGCTGATAAGAATTATAGCATAGGATGTGTGAGTTTAGAAACTTATTATACACTACCTAACGTGTTCGATGGGAACAATATCTTCCACTATGGAAGCGGAAATTCTGTGTTAATACCAACAGGAACATATGAAATTGATGATTTAAACGAATATTTACAAAGTGTTTTAGAAAAAGATGCAATAAAGATCGAAGCAAATAATAATACTTTACGTTCAGCATTGACTTGTAACTTTGAGGTGGATTTTACTAAACATGGTTCGATAGCATCACTTCTCGGATTTGCGAAGAGAAAATTGGAAGCAAAAGTAAGATACATATCAGACAATATTGTAGACGTTTTTCACGTTAATGACATTCTTATCGAATGTAAGATTGTAGAAGGTTCGTATAAAAACGGTGAGAATGTGCATATATTACATCAGTTTTTTCCTGAAGTTCCACCGGGGTATAAAATAATAGAAAGACCCAGTGAGATAATTTATTTGCCTGTGAATACCAGAACGATAAACAACACCACTCTCAGATTGTTAGATCAAAACGGAAATCCAGTAGACTTCCGCAACGAAACTATTACAATTAGATTACATTTAAAAGAAAATGGGTCTTGATTTTACCCGAAATCCTCATAATCGCGGTGCGGCGATGAGATGGATTAGTGCACCACGTACTGCTAAACCGTTATCATCTAATAACATACAGTTTCTAGAATCTCTCGGGTTCCGTCTGCATCCGAAATGGATATTTTAAATATAGACTCCAGTGCGCGTTATGATGAATCAATAACTTCCATCGAGTACCATACTCATCATCCTTACACACAATCAAAGTTCGATTACAATGATGAAATTCGTATGGTAGTTCAAAATCAATCTGATTTTATTCTTCCAAGTCAAAGTCACATCTATATAGAAGGTCATATTACAAAAGAAGATGGATCCGCTATAGCATAAACCACCACGCTTGTAAATAATGCTTTCTATCATCTTTTTTCTGAGGCTCGTTATTGTTTAAATGGTGCTGAAATAGACAGCGTGAGAAATCCAGGAGTTACCTGCACTCTCAAGGGTTATGTTTCACTAACAGACAGTACATCGAAAGGATTACTAAATGCAGGATTGGTAATCCCCGGAAAGTCGAGCGAGGTATTGGAAGATGGGAATTTTAACGTTTGTATCCCGCTGAATACAATGTTTGGGTTAATGGAAGATTTTTTATCAACGGAAATCATGAGCTCATTTTAATCAGAGCACGCACTGATGATAACTGCTACATATCTACCAATAATGTGAAAGCTAAAATTACAACTGATAAGATTTGTTGGAGAATTCCATATGTTACAGTATCCGATAAGCAGAAATTACTTTTACTCAAACGTATTGATCAAAATAAACCTATTCAGATAACGTATCGACGCTGGAAACTTTCATCCTACCCAGAATTACCGAGAAGTGAAAAACAGACTTGGGTCGTAAAGACAACCTCTCAGTTTGGTAAGCCTCGTTATGTTATATTCGCATTTCAAACATCACGGAATAATATTGTACAGCGGGATAGCAGTGTTTTCGACCACTGTAATTTAAGAGGCATTCAAGTTTTTCTCAATAATAAAAGTTTCCCCTACGATGTATTAGATTTAAATTTTAGCAAGGGGCAGATAGCTGAGCTTTACAATATGTACGCAAAATTTCAGAAATCATATTATGGAAATGAACCAAAACCTTTGTTGTCACGTGATCAATTCGTTAATATCGCACCTATCGCAGTCATTGATTGTTCGAAGCAAGATGAATCAATCACTTCAGGTGCTGTAGACGTAAGAGTAGACTTCGAATCAGAAACAAATTTCCTTTCTAGAACTAGCGCTCATTGCTTAGTGATCAGTGATGAGTCATTTTGGTATGATCCGCTGACTGGCTCAGTGAAATTTGCAGGATGATAAATATAGTGCGATGATACTTTCCACCATCAGTAGCAAACAGGAATTCAACTATTGTTGACTTCAATCTTGACAAAGATGCATCGGGACGTTTTTTGTTGCGAGAATTATCCATAATCTCATTAAACACCTTTGCAAGTCAACATTGGATTTTTAAAACGCCTAAGTTGGAAAATCATTCAAATAGCGTCAATGTATGGAACACGCAAGAGTATCATGCTATAGATGAGCATATTGGCGATGTGGAATATGATATGGCAGAATACATATTGAAGGAATATACAAGGCCATTCGATTACATCTTTACTAAAGGAGTGGAAAAGTGTAAATTTCTAAGAAAGGCCATCCATTCGCAAATTAAAAATGTCTATAACTTAGATGACTTTGACTGCCCTGCACTAGAGAAGCTGAATAAGAGAATTGGTACTGAGTATATTTACCATTTTCGAATAGATATGCCAGATATTTGTTCCCACAGTCGGGCATTTTCTCTCGCTGAATGGTGTCGTCTCAATTTAAGTGACATTAATTTATTGGAAAGAAGTGCACGCATAAAGACATTCAAGGAATGGAAGAATACATCGGTGTCTCCTGAGAATCTCGCCGAAGCCGGAATGGTGTACTGCTGCGGAACATACGATACAGTTCAATGTGTTTACTGCGGATTGCGGATGACACAGTGGCGTGAAGGTGATGTACCACTAGATGATCACAGAAGAGAAAAACACAATTGTATCATGTTTGGTTTTTCATGTTTTGATGAAACTGATTAAGAATGCATTTTTTGTCAAGATGATATTGATTGAACAAAAAAAATAAATCGATTTTTAAAATTTTATCATGTTTTATTTACTTGATAAAACCCATCCCGACCGTAGAGGTCAATAACCTATCCTTATCCATTTTATTTCACCTCCCAATTAACCTTCGACAAGTTAAGACCTGCTGATTCCTCGAGAGAGTATCTCATACGTTGAATCATTTAGATCTGAGATTCGATAGAGGACAGAGGAGCACATAAATCTTCTACTCATCAAAACGCTCTCCGAAGGTAATGGATATAATTAATATTTGATATTATTAGTATATTATAAATCTAAGAAATTATTGATTTGAAAACAATTACATTTCAGTTATGGACTTAAAACAACTTGCAATTATACATAAAGTTGGGTCAGTTATTCGGACCTATCATGAACATAATTGGAAGTGGGTCAATAGACCAGATCTGAAATTTATACCTATTGATTACATTTAATTGTATCATCCGCATGATATGGAAGAGATGACGACTACATGTCACGAATTACAAAAAATGGAAGAATGGTATCAGAGGGAACGACATCAAGAATGTCTCAAGCACTATAATAAGGGTCATATTCATGTCGATGGGCCGCCTCCTTTGAAAAAAGATTGTAATTTTTGTCGTGGATATTGATAACGTGTTAATGATTGTATTTATTCATTGTCAATAAACATGATCTGCCCACTCGATGTTGTTTCATTTTGAATCATTTCAACCGTCCCCACCCCACTCAGAACCGGTTTTTCTTTACCTAAAAGTTGGTGACCTACTTAGCTCGTCGAAAACCTGCTTAGAAGGGTAAACGACCGACCGAAGACGCGCTGAGGAGAAACCAAAACACACGCAGATGTAAATATTGGAAGGCCCTATCCCCTCCACGGGTCAACGACTGGCGCAGAAGCGAAAGGGTCATTCAACTTTCACTTGGCTACGCCATATCGCACTAACTCATACCAAACAGGTAAACATTGCGAATATCAACAATAACGCAAAACCAATACCATTACCTTACACAATACATTCTTTCGTTACAATTCCTTAAACTACAGTCAGATCCCGATTTAGCACTCCCCTATATAGTGCCACCCCCCGCATACCGTCCATGAATCGTTGTGAACAAAACTTTCATCTTATGATTACATAGTACCACTACAAGTATCCCTCGATTTACCCCCACCCCTGATTTAACCCCAATGGCAGTGATGGACAAACGGTGGCGCTAAATCGGGATCTGACTCTATCTCATTTGTTTTTTTTTGGAAACGGCTTTTTTGAGGGCTGGCCCAGCTCAGCGCAATGGCGAGTGCATTCTTGTAAATAAAAAATATTGCAGGTGATAAAAAATGTCAGTTCAGACCGTGGCGTAACAATATTGTGGTGTGAATGGCTAAATGCCACGGAACCCTGGGTGGCTTCGAATTTTCCCGAATATAGAAGGAATTAAGATATTTTACCGATTTCTCTTTTTTATCCTAGTTTCTGAAGTATCCTAGTTTTCATATATTTTTGGATAGAGTAATTCCAAAAGCCTTACCTTTCAGCATATTCCTGACAACTGATTAATAAATCCATCTTTGTAGGATTTACAATGGGTTTCAGTTTTAATTGAACATTTATATGTTTGTTGATGGGGTAGGGGCAGGGCCAGGGTATTTTGCGCTCTAGGCAAACCTTCCGCATTGCGCTCCCTCGCTCACAATTAACTTTCAAAAATGAATATTGTTCATTAGTATTATAGAAATTCTGCTTTTATAATTTAATATTTAGTCTACACGATAAAGGAGAATAATCTGATAATGAGTGTATATTTTCATTGTTTTATACTTTAGACATTATACATCCTAGAAGAAATGAGCCTAGTATTAATACATTATAATTTAGAATTTTATTTCTATGCTGGCCCTACGCCAAGTCAAAGCATAACACTTTCTTTCTTATTCATTTTTGCTGCAATGGCGGCAAAAAATGTTTTCGGGAGCGGCTTTTCCGCCACCCCAAATTGAGCCGCCTTAAGCTGCCGCTTAGTTTGTCTAGTGGTTAAACCGTCCCTGGGTAATATTCTTCTGCTCCTAGTTACGCAACTGTGTTCAGAGCTTTTTTATAACGGGTTAACGGTTGATGCTAATGTGATGGAAAGCAGAAGGCAGAGTTTGTTTGTTTGTTCTTTGTAGGGTCTTTGAATTTTTCTCGCAGTTCCTAAAATAATTATCATTTAACCTATTTGGAATTTTTAGAAATATTACAGGTATGGGGAAAGTCATGTTGTGGCCACATCAGATTTTTACTTTCTCCATATACTAACAAAAAGTATAGAGAAGTAGGGAATAATTTTGAATCGAGAAAAAAATCTGCTATGACCGGGAATCGAACCCGGGTCTTCCACTTGCCGGGCGGATATTCTACCATTGAACTATCGTAGCAGATCATTTTTCTCGTTTCTGTTTTTGAGAAGTAGTTTTCATGAAAAATAATCGAATTTAACAGAAATACATGATTTAAGGTTCAACACGTTTTGAATATTTTCTCAATGATATTTGTGTGTGTGTGTCTGTCTGTGACCGGAATTTTGTGGTTGCTCTAACTCAAAAACTAATAATCCGATCAGCATAAAATTTCATGTTTAGCATTTATATTAGAATCGGTCGACCGAAAGTGGATGTTTATTCTTGTCATTTTTCCGTTTGAGTCAAATATTTCCTGTAATTCTTCATTAACGTAATCATATGTAGTAGCATAAGTTATAGATAATTTTATTCTCTACAATCTTTGCATTGAATAATTTTTTGTAGAGCCAATTGTTAAGGAGATCTTTCAGTTCAGTATTGACAGAAATTCCAGCGCCGCCAACTCGTTAGTTACCGACTTCATATGGAGATAGTCATGTGTTGGCCACATCAGGTTTATTACCTGGTTTTTATGACAACCCGAGGAGTATAAAAAAGATGGGCATCGGGAGCGGGGGTCTTTAACTCACTAAAGTGGTCCGCAGACCGAAAAAGTTTGAGAAACACTGCTCTAGAGCAGTGTTTTTCAACCGGTGTTCCCCGGAACACTGGTGTCCGCTGACATTGCCTAAGTGTTCCGCGAAATATTCCACCGAAAAAAGATTCTATAAATTTAGATTTCTTAATGAACTTAAAAATAAAAAGTATTTTAATTTTGCTCTCACACCGTAAGTCCATCTATCGGAGAAGCAGAAAGTGACAGGTTACAACTTCTAACCTGCTGCAGTACGCATGCCCGTTCCCACAGCCATGGTAAATATATATTATGCTTATGTATATAGGTGTTCCGCCAATATATGTGTATATATATAGGTGTTCCACCAATATATGTGTGTGTATATATATATATATATATATATATATATATATATATATATATATATATAGGTGTTCCGCCATTTTTTTCTCCTATCCAAAGTGTTCCGCCATTCAAAAAAGGTTGAAAAACACTGCTCTAGATTAAGCCATACCTAGGCCCCACGTATTCCCGAGTATATAGTACCTAGAGTACGGCATGCCTAAACGAAAGTCCAGACAAAGCGTACTCTAGTCAGGTGATTTGGACTCACAGTTGGTAAGAAAAAATTATCTGCTAATAAATGACAGAAATTACCTGGCACAGAAAATTGCCTAGTCCATTTTTTTTTCAAATTAGGTAACTCTACCCAATATGGCCTAGCTAAGCTTCATTAATTTTTTAAACACCTTTCCCAAATTCTGAAAGTAAAACTAACATAATGTACTCTTGGACAGTTTATTTAAGTAAACAGAAATTTTTTTTACAACTATAACACTTCAACATGGAATTACTGGTTAGCATTTTTGCAAAACCTTTCTGTTAGGATATATTAGGAACATATTATCTCAATATGGCTTATTGAGTTATTGTTCCAAAAATAAGAGAACAAGAATCTGAAATATTTATCAAATATCAAAATTCTAATGCTTGATTGCTCAAAAATGGTTACAATAAATTGGCTGTAGGCAAAAATAACTAAAAATGAGAGAATAAAAGTCAAGATTCTAATTTTACACAGGTCAAAATCGTAAAATTGTACCAACCAAAGATTTAGGCACACGAGGTCAAAATTTAATTTAAATAAAGAAATGAACAACAAAATAAAATCTTAAATCCCTTTAAAAATTCATTTTCATTATTTAAGGCTCACAAAATGGGCAATATGGCCTACATAGGCCGTAATGGGGAGACTTGGACTAGTAAAACATATTCCGTTGGAACCACGTGAGATCTCAATGAATTGCCAAAACAATCACACCACTAATAGTAGAGACCATTATATTGTAGAATGCATGAGGTCAAATTAATTAATTAACTTTTACCTGTACAAACAATGACTTAACAAACGTCTTGAAAATAGATGCACGTAACCACGAACGCTCGTCTCAAACAAAACACTCCTGCAAATTTAGCCAACAGAGCACGTCCAGCGGAATTCCATATAAACACAGTTGTTAACAGTCTACCGATATACTGCAACCACCATCTATCAATTTTGTCACGAAGCACGATCGATACGGCAATTAGGCCATTTTGGGTACAGTTACATTATACAATTACGTTTTCACAATTTCTTCAGTATATTTATGGAAAATCACAACATAGTCCTTGCAGCATTTTCTTACTAACATTTTGGATTAAAATGCAATTGGATGATTGAATGATTAGAAGCGCACTGCTGGTGAATGGATGGATAAATGATTAGAATTGCCCAACTGGTACAAAATTTGATTATATGTTACTTTTAAAATAGATAAGAAAATTACTTTCATTCCAAATGGAGGGGGTTAGAAGAAGGTGGAGGGAAAGGGGGGCGAAAGAAATCCTAAGGAAACACAGTCAAAATTGGGATCAATCAACTAAAAATTGTATTAAAATTACGAATATGAAGCAAAAAATAAAATGGAGGGGGTAGAAAGATGGGGGGGGGGGGGGCGTAAAAATTCTAAGGAAACAGTCGACATTGGTATCAATCAACTAATAATTTTATTAAAATTACGAATATGAAGAAAAAAAATAATGAAAAATATGAAAGTCCCAAGGTGCTCATTCGTTCGCTGGGCATAAGCTAAGAAAATTCACATACATTTTGTTCCTCCGATCATTCTATTCAAATGGAAATTGTAGATTCACGGCTTCACCTTTCGCGTGTTTCGCTCTTCCACGATCCATCATTTGCGACCAGATTCTTCTTCCGCGATTTAAGATCGCAGAAGTTTCAATTCTGCTTTGTGATTTCGAACAATAAATGAAAGAATGTTTGAAATATAAACGAAAATGAACATTTCCGCTCAAATATAGCCAATATAATGAAATGTCCATCAAGGGCGGATCCAGAAACTTCCCAAGGGGGGGGGCGATCAGCCCCAATTGCCCCTCCCCCTTCTTGATTCCGCTTCTGCCGACGACCATACATTTTGAAAATCTCTATCCCCATCAGAATCTATCTTTCCGTTTTCATACAGACTTAAGTTCGGCGTAGAAACAAGGAATGAATTTAAGAAGGCACCAAGTTTAGAGAATTGGGTCGTCCAAGGGGAAAGCGATCGCCCCCATTGTCCCCCCCCTTGAATCCGCCACATATGTCCATATTGGATAAAATAAAATTCATTTTAATATACGTGTCACGTAAGAAAACGGAATATTGTCGTAATGAAACGAATACTTTGTGGTTTCCACAACTTTAATATAACACGACCGGTTTCGCTACGATCGTAGCATCATCAGGTGAAAATATATAAATTGTTCCATATATATAGGGTAAAATGAGGGGGGGGGGGAAGGGAGACAGTAGGGGTTACAAAGAAAACGAATGGGAGGTAATAGGATGAGCGGTTGGGAAAAGAAGGGGGAAGCCAACTGTTACAAAATTACAAAAACTTGCTAAACGGGCCAAGGCAACCATGTAGATACAAAGTAATTACAAATTTTTTTGTAAGTTGAATAGAGGAGAATGATTGTCGAAAACGTATTCGTTTAAGAGGGGCGAGTCTTTACAAATGATTATTTCTAACTGCTCGAGGGCATCCAATTTACGACCTTTACTTTCAAAATGGAGAAATTTAGGGTTGAAGGAACTATGACGGTTGAGGTTTAACAGATGTTACGCAAATTGGGAATTCAAGTTATTTAAACGGAAGTATCGTTTATGTTCCTTCATCCTCTTGTCAAAACTCCTCCCCGTTTGGTCGATGTAGACCGCTCCGCAATCATCACACGCCAATTTGTATACACCACTTCTTGAGGACGACTTTATCGGGTCTTTAGCATTAAGGAATAATTTGGAAAAAGTAACTGGGGAGTAGAAAGCAGGTTTGATTTTGAGTTTAGGAATATCGTCGGTTTCCGAAACAATTTACTAGTTGAGAGGTAAACGTTGGAATAAGAGTCGGTCGTCCGAGGGGCAAAGAGCGATGTAGACGGAATCGGTGTGTCTTGACAATACCACAGCATATGCTCCGCCCTCTACAGATCCCATCCCTTATTAATTAAAGTATAATTCAAGATAACGTATAATATATATTAATATAATAGATATATTAATTATACGAGTAATTAAACAAAAAAAATCCTCATTTATATTTTCCGCAATCCTATTAAAGTGTTCTTAATTCTTAACGTGAAAAGTTGCTAGGGGTACACTTTAATTAAACTCGTATTCCCATGTTTACCTATCGATTCGCAAGTTGTTTAGGAAATCGGCAATGCAAGATATCTGAAAATTGTAGGTAATCGTCTCCACATTTTCAGAAACAACATGCTTAAATTTTATTAACACGCTGACGACGGGCATTTAAACGATGTCTTTCCTAAATTACACAACCTGATATAAAAATTCATAACTTTCTTCAATATTAACATTTTGAAAAAAATTGAAGCATTTTGCTCGCAATTGATTTTAGTATTTTTCTGCGAATGAAATCATGTCTTCGCCCCAGCCTCTTGCTAAAGTTGACTGGCGTATCTTCTGCCAGAAAACATTCTCTAAGCCAGGGGTGGGGAACCGGCGGCCTTTTGTGATACTCAGTGCGGCCTTTTGCATACTTGTCTAAACGTACTCAAACTCGTATATGCGGGAACGCATCCGGAGACTTTAAATGTAAGCCAATGTTGTTTTACCGAGCTGAGAATCCTCGTGCTTTAAAAGGAAAGAATAAATTACAGTCGCCTGTATTCTGGAGGTCCAACAAGAAAGCATGGGTTACAGGCAAACTGTTTGAAGACTGGTTTGAGAATTGTTTTATTCAAGAAGTGAAAAGCTACCTAAGGAAGAAGAATTTGTCATTTAAGGTGCTTCTCGTTTTAGACAACGCGTCAAGACATCCAGTTTCTCTTGCAGAAAGCCATCCCATTGTCGAAGTAATGTTCCTGCCATCTAACACCACTGCACTCCTACAGCCTATGGACCAAGAGTTCATTGCAGCTATTAAATCGTATTGCATCCGAAGAAGTTTCAGCCATATTCTCGAGGCGGTTGACATTATTCCTTCACAAACTGCTCGTGAAGCTTGGAATTCATTTAACATATTGACAGCCGTTGAAATCATAAAACAATCATGGGAAGATGTTGCAAATTCAACTATGAATGCGTCCTGGCAGAAACTATGGCCCGAAATTGTCCACTTCAAAGTGTTTCCCAACATTCACAAAGAAATAAGTAGGATCATTGAATTGACTGGAATGATTGGAGGAGAAGGATTCGACGATTTGCAAGAGGAGGAAGTTAACAGTTTGAGTCTCAACAGGAAGAATTGACTAATGAGGAACTTTTAGAAGTGTTGCAGTCAAGTGATATAGAGCAAAAGGAATCTAAACTAACAGCAAAAGCGTTATCAGAGTGTCGATCCATTGATGGAAAGAAGTTTAAAATTTAAGAGAGACATTGATGCTGCATTAGAACCTTATGTTAAAGTTTATAGACGTTTAAAAACACCGGGAAGGCAGCTTCAGATTACACAATTCTTCAATCCAGCATCTTCCTGCCCCCGTGACAACTAACTCTCATCTTCAACATCTCCATCCACATCATCACAAGTTTTTCAACATCATTCATGGTAAGTTAAACAAAATTAATACAATTTCCTTTTCATTTTTCTCATTTAAATCGATCATTCTTCTGTCTCTCTCCCATAGACATTCTATTTTATCTCTCTATCTCGATGTTCTATGTTCTTTCTTTTTGCGATATTAGCGAGTCAGGCAACCGTCGTCATTTTTCTCGATTTTACTACGAAACTTCAATAAAATTTTATTTTCTTATACTTTTTTCGTGTCATTTATTTTGTTATGTCTCTCTTCTGTCTACGTTCATTTTGCCGCATATCTCTATTTTTCAGTGCTCACCAATACAGAGAAAAATTGCCTCGTAATCCAATTCCGCTGGGATAGGAACCGAACCCTGTATTTCCATTACCTTAATTACTTCTCTTTCGCGATTTCGACTTTCGCTGAGTAACGTAACCCCTGCGAAAGACTAGGTCTGCCTGTACATTTGAGGGCAGTAAATGTTGATTTTAGAAAGTATGTTTTTGATTTTCATTGAAATATTTTCTTTTATTTTGAAGCAAGTAAAGGATACACAAAGGACACACGTAAAACACAGGATCTTTCGAGGTTTATCTCTTCGTCAGGACAGAAGAGAGATGTGTGTCACTTCGACACCCCCAGCAGGTCGCCAACTTAAAGACACCTTATTGGTAAGAACTCACTGGGCTTCCTTATCCCAACAACTTGTTGCCATCCATTTAAATATATACTAGTAGAAGGTGCTTGCATACTGCAAGCATTTCATCTCCCCTTGAAAAAACATTAATTTTGCAGACAGATATTTCATCATTACAAATATTCAATTAATTCTAAAGATTTTACCTCCGCAGCGATTTTCGTTTTCCCCACATGTAAAAATAATAGTTTAAAACAATCCCCAAATGTTGTATTTTTAAACATTTTACACTTTCTCCATTATGGGGTACTATTGCTACACATTTGAGACAAATTTTAAAGTTGTAGCACTTATAGAAGTAAAATAATATTTTTCTAATTGTTTAAAATTTAAACATTTTTAACGGTTGCCGCAATATATATATATGGAGAGATTGAAATGTATATTTGTGCAAATGCACTGTTCTGTTAATAATTTCAAAATTGCAGCATCCTAGCTCATCCCGTAGTACATAAAAAATTATTAAAATTTAATGTTCGAATGGGGTTAAAACAACCCCTAAAATTTACGATTTAAAAATTTTTGACTTTTATAGTTGGTTATGACAAATGTTCTATAAACTTGCAAAATTTCAGCATCCTAAACCTATTAGATTGGTCTACACACTGGATTGCGTTTTCCCATGCTAACTTATGGGAGATATACCTGGGTCTCTGGAATCGAACCCATGACACTTTAAGCAAAAGTGACAATAATTCCTAATATATATTGCGGCCATTTAGAAGCACTGAAAATTTCATCTTTCTAGCTTACCGGCAAAGGCCCATAATTAATTTACAAAAATGGCGCAATGCATTTCTTATGGGAAAAAACGCAAATTTCGGAATTTCTGGAGTCGAACTCATGTCACTTAGGTAAGAAATCTCATTTTATCTGAATGTTTCTTCATTATTTCTAAAAAACCTAAAATTTTCAGCTTTCTAGCTCTTGTAGTTTGGGCTGTGCATTAGTTTCCTCCTATATGTTATCTATTATATATCTACGACACTTACAGAGGAGGATATAACATATATATATATATATATATATATATATATATATATATATATATATATATATAACATACTAGTAGTTGGTGCTTGCATACTGCAAGCATTTCATTTCACTTTAAAAAAACATTCATTTTTCAGACAGACATTTCATCATTACAAATACTCTTTTAATTCTAAATATTTCACCTCTGCAGCGATTTTCGTTTTTCCCAAATGTAAAAATAATAGTTTTAAACAATCCCCAAATGTTGTAATTTAAAATTTTTTACACTTTCTCCATTATGGGGTACTAATGCTACACTATTTAGCAATATTTTAAAGTTGTAGCACTTCTAGAAGTCAAATAATATTTTTTAATTGTTTAAATTTAAATAATTTTTAACGGCCGCCACATTTCATATATGGTAAAATTGAAATGTTTTTTGTGCAAATTTACTACTCTGTAAATAATTTGAAAATTTCAGCTTCCTAGTTCATCCCGTAGTACCAAAGCAGTTATCCAATTGTTTAAACTTTAAGAATTTTTAAATGCCAATTAAATTAAAATATCAAAATTTGTATAATCATTATTTCGTTTTTTTTTAATTCTACTTACAAAAAAAATTTCAACTCCGTAGCACATGCGGAAATGCATAAACCATGAAAACTTGTTTAAACAATTGCGAATTTACGCACTTCCAGATGAGCTGGAGATTCGAAATTTTTTTCTTAGGTAGGATTTTGTACAAAACCGACGAGAAAAAACGAAAATCTTCAAATAGTGCAACAATGCGGCCGCTAAAAATTCGCAATTGTTTAAACAAATTTTCATGGTTTATGTATTTCCGCATTTGCTGGGGAGTTGAAATTTTTTTATAGGTAGAATTCCTAAAATAACGAAATAGGGATTATACAAATTTCGATATTTTAATTTGTTTGGCAGTTAAAAATTCTTAAATTTTAAAAAAATAGATAACTGTTTAGGTACTACGGAATGAGCTAGGAAGCTGAAATTTTCACATTTTTTACAAAGTTATGTATTTGCACAAATAAACATTTCAATTTTACCATATTTGAATTGCAACGGCCGTTAAAAATTATTTAAATTTAAACAATTAAAAAATATTAATTTAGTTCTAGAAGTGCTAGACCTATAAAAAATGGCTAAAATATGTAGCATTAGTACCCCATCATGAAGATAATGTAAAATTTTTAAAATTGCAAAATTTGAGGATTGTTTTAAACTATAATTTTTACATAAGGGAAAAACGAAAATCGCTGCGGTAGTGAAATATTTTGAATAAAAAGAATATTTGTGATGATTAAATGTCTTTCTGAAAAATGAATGTTTTTTCAAGGTGATATGAAATGCTTGCAGTATGCAAGCACCAACTACTAGTAAGTTATATCCTCCTCCTCTGTAAGGTACGTCTATATAGAATGATAGGAGGATACTAATGTTTAGGCACTTCCAGATATGCTGGAGATTCGAAATTTTTTTCATAGGTAGGATTTTGTGCAAAACCGACTAGAAAAAACGAAAATCTTGTAAAAGTGCAACAATGCGGCCGCTAAAAATTTGCAATTGTTTAAACAAATTTTCTAGGTTTATGTATTTTAGAATGAGCTGTGGTGCTGAATTTTTTTATAAGTAGATCTCTCAAAAAAACGAAATAGGGATTATACAAATTTTGATAATTTAATTTGTTTGGCATTTAAAAATTCTTAAATTTTAAACAAATAGATAACTGTTTAGGTACTACTGGATTAGCTATGAAGCTGAAATTTTCAAATTATTTACTGAGTAGTAAAATTGCACAAATAAACATTTAAATTTTACCATATATGTATTGCGAAAATCGCTACGGAGGTGAAATCTTTAGAATTAATGGAATATTTGTAATGGTGAAATATCTGTCTGAAAAATTAATGTTTTTTCAAGGTGAGATGAAATGCTTGCAGTATGCAAGCACCTTCTACTAGTATGTTATATCCTCCTCTGTAAGAAACGTCAATATATAATGACTAGTAGAAGGTGCTTGCATACTGCAAGCATTTCATCTCACCTTAAAAAAACATTAATTTTTAAGAGAGATATTTCATCATGGGAAATATTTGGTTAATTTAAATGATTTCTCCTCGGGACCGATTTTGTTTTTTCCTGATGGAAAAATAATGGAGTAAAAAAATAGCTAATTTTTGCAATTTTAGGAATATTATACTTTTTCCACATTGGGTTAATAATGCCACACAATCCTGCCAAATGTTAAATTTATTGCACAATTAGAAGACAAATAACATTTATCTAATTGTTTAAAATTAAATAATAGTAATGGCCGCAATAAACATTTAATGGATACACTGAAATATTTTTTCGTTTACATAGACTAAATCCTAAATAACATAAAAGTTTCACCTCTCTAACTTGCTCCGTAGTACCTAAAGAGTTATCTATTTGTTTAAACTTTAAGAATTTTTTACTGCCAAACAAATTAAAATATCAATATTTCTATAATCTTTATTTCGTTTTTATACAAATCCTACCTCTAAAAAATATTTCAGCTCCGTATCACTTTCGAAAATACATAAACCTTGAAAATTTGTTTAAACAAACGCGAATTTTTAGCGGCCGCATTGTTAAACATTTTCTAGATTTTCTCTTTTTCTAGTCGATTTTGCACACAATCCTACCTAAGAAAAAATTTCGAATCTCTAGCTCATCTGGAAGTGCCTAAACATTAGTATCCTCCTATATGTTATATGCAGTGGCGGTTCGTAGCTAAAATTAGTGGGGGTGCTGCTCCAGAAAATTTTTAGCCTTTGTTTAAAAATTGTGTAAAAGGAAAAAAACATGTATTAAAAGAAAATTTATTCAGGAACTTGATAAAATCTTAACAAAAAAAACCAAACATTTTTTACTTTAACTTAAATTGTTACAGTTCAAGCTTGATCTATTCATTTAAAAATGAAATCCATTCTTCTTGTTTTAATTTGCACAAAAAGTTCAATAATTTTCTCCTTGATCTCTGGATGACAATTGAGGAAATTTTTCTCCATTGAAAGTACTGCAAGCGCATTTAGTCTTTCCGAATTCATAGTGCTTCTTAAAAAAGTTTTTATTCTTTTCAATGTTGAAAAGCAGCGCTCTGCCTCTGATGTAGTCATGGGAATTGTCAAGGGGATTTTTATTAGTTTCGTAATTTCACTAAAAACATCATCTAGATTATTTTCCAAGATAAATTTCAGCTGCTCAATTAATTTGCAATATTCATGAATATCAGTGCAAAACAGTGCATTTTTTACTTCACCGCCGCAAAGCCAACTTTTCCGTTGGTACCATTCAGAATTAAAGCTACGAATATATTTCCTGTTGTTGCTTTTGCCTGGCTGAGATATTAGAATATCAGGTGTTGAACGACCTCTTTTCTTAACTGTAACTTTCTCATGGAGAGATAGCTGTGAAAACTTAAGCTGTTGAAGTTCACTTACAGTCACAGAACTTATTTCTTGGGGATGCAAGGAAATGGTTAAAGTTTTCTGTTAAATAAAAGAACCGAAAAAAAATGAATCAAATAGAATAGCTGGAAGCAGAATAATAATCTAATTCTACACTCTTCTACACTTTATCACATTCAAGTATATGGTACACGGTTTTTAAGCACAACACACGCTGAGTAAAAAAAAACTTCCTTCCACCATCACGCCAGAGCCGGCACTGCGAGAGCAACAGTGCTCTCTCTACCTGGCAGTCCCGCCTTCCTCCCCACCCCCCTCCTATGTGCGCATGCGCACAACAGTCAAACACCACGTCGCTGGCACTGTGAAGCGCACAGTTCCATACAAAGATTTTTGTATCTTTTTCATAAACTGGGGGATGGCTACTGAAGTACTGACATTAAGCTTAAGGAATATATATTGTACTACAAAAATAAAGAAAGAATTAAAGAAAAAAGGACTCATTATATTAAATGTTATCGATAATATCAAGTGGAAATAGGGGGTGCTGCAGTTCCGCAGTGCCTATACACGAGCCGCCACTGGTTATATGTTATCTCCTCCTCCTCCTCTGTAAGAAATGTCGATATATAATGATATATATATAATCATAAGTGATGGTCAATATATAAATCTAAAGTTTACCGGGCCCTGTAAATCCACTCCACATGTGGCATTTTTTTCCTAATCTACTCAACTATATTTTCCATGTTTTCATTTCCTGAGTTGTTTCTGCAGTAATCAATAAGGCCATGAAGAATGTTACTTTACAAATGTAACTCAAATTTTATATATATAAAGAAGCTTAGTGGCAATATTTTGCGCGTAATTAATTTGTGATATTATATAATGGACATCTGAATTATTTACTCACATTTTTTTATTACTACACTTATAATTATAAACTCGTGGGTGCCACAGCCATCTTAAGGGGGAAGCCACATGGTCCTTGGTCCAGGGCCTTACTTTAATGGGGGTCCTCAAAATTTGGATAAGAAATATAAAACAGAGACACAAAAGTCAGAAATACTTATGAACTATTAGACATGAGGAAAGAAACAGAAAAAATAGCCTATTTGGTTTTCTACATTGAATTTTTAATGAATATATAATATGAAATCGTGAGTTAACTTTACACATTTTGTTTATTTGATATTTTAATTTTTTCAGTATTTTTTTATACCCCCAGCCATAAATAGCATAATACTGCATATTGTTATCTCTATGAAATCAGATAGGTAGTAACCATCGCAACATTTTACAATCAATACAGAAATTTGATAAATAAGTCATGCTCTGCAAATGGGTGGGCTCAAAAAAGTTAGGGCCCATGGCTTCCAAATGTCTTAAGACAAATAAGCATTTTTCCTCAGAAGGGCGCAGAGCATGCAAAATGCAGAAATATTTGGAGTTTTTAGCTTTTCCTTTGTAATACCTGGATATTTTAGGCACACAACACAATGAAAATATTCTCGTTCAATATTATTCCTTCAACATATTTGGTCAAGTAAATTGAAAACAATTGCTAAAGATGCAGAACTGTCTCTTTTAACAATCTCCAAATTCTGTGAAGTGTGCAGGAGTGAATTTTTGCACCAATTTCTGCATAGCTTTTTAACATCCTTGAATGCATTAGCCTTTTATTTATGTAAAAATAATTCTACAGGGGAATGTAAAGATTTTTACAAATATTAAACAAAATTGGACAATCTAGAGATGATGGCAGGTCTTGCTGATATTTTACAAATATTTTTATGATTTAAAAAAATCCAAGCAGATAACATAGCAATTGGTAAATATCAGCACATTTAAAATCATGTTTCAAGGCCATTGATGAACTTCGGGAACATATACTGGGAGGATGGGGAGGCACTTTAAATGTAACCATAGAAACAAATAACTAAGACAAAGATAATACCCCAATAAAATATCTAAAATATATAGAACTATGGACACCTCTGCACTGCAGAAAGGAACATCATTTATTTGTCAGTAACAGACACGAGGTGGTTGCAATTAGAATTGAAATTATTTGCAGTCTCTAACAAATCTTAATTCAACACTATGACATTGATCAACAGGTTTTAACAATTTATAGCACTGGATCTCTCTGCAGATTAAAAAAATATTCACTCAATCCATGGCCATGGATTAAAGTTGTCCAAGTTATTTTTGCAATATAAAAACTTTTATGAAGAAAAAGTCTTCAAATCAGCAAGTTTGACAAACAGTAGAGCAACTCTCCACATATACTGATAATTATACGGAAATTTTAATTGTGTTGGCAAGAATATTAGCTGCCACTCCTCATTCCACAGATGTTTAAGTATGCATTAGCACCAACAACTTGCTGAAAACTTCATTAAGGGCATTATTATTCAAACATGTTTTTATGTCCTCAAAGTGTACAAGCAACAAGCATGAGACACTGCTATACAACTCACTACTTTTCTCGAAACTCAACTATAAACTATTAATGACTGTGTCCAGTATGTAGTTGTGCACCTCTATTTCAAAGTCTTTTGGACTATTGCTTAGTCCCCAAATTCTAATCTCTTATATAACCTCAACTATTCTTTTCATTATCTCCTTATTTTTCTTAATTTCGTATTTTCTCCTCTGTTTTTCACCTGAAAAGTGTAAGTGTTCAACACTGCTGCCCTTAAAATTCAACATATGTGCATCAGCATAATTCCTGTGGAAATTGCATTCTTCATGTTCCTTGATTCATTGGTAAATATGTTTACAGTCTCTCATACCACTCACAAACTGATTGGTTTCTGTATACTTACTATATCCTAGACATACTGTACAGTAAATAGCTTCTTTTTTCTTACTGTATGTCATTCAATAATGTCTAGAACTATCTTTTCTTCATGAACTGAAGTTTTCACAAAAGCCACAGTGGACTCCACTTCAGTGAAGCTTTTGTCATTGTCATCCATAGAGTCGTGAGATTTCTCCTCAGTCTTTGATGAAGCACTACCCTCTTTACTTACTTGCTTCTTCAACTAAGAGTTTCCTCTTTTTTCACATTATTTTACTAGTTTATTCTTCTGCTTTTTATCCATCTATAACAGTGGTTCTCAAACGGTGTACTGCAGTAGATATTTAGGGATGCAGCAAAAAACTTTCTTTAGTAAATAAATCAATGATTTGTATGTGTTAGTGTGTAATTAGGACATTAATTTTTCTTATAATAAATTGATTATGTAGTAGCATCAGCAAATGGATGTGTACAAAGGTTGTAATATCCATATCTAAAAATGTATAAAGCTTGACATAAGACTGGGATGCCGCGAAACCCTCTTTATACATTAAAGTGTGCCACAGTGCAACAAGTTTGAGGTCCACTGATCTATAAAATATTGGGGAAATTACAGTTGACTGAACATTAATGGAACAATTGATGTTTTCAAATAAACTCTGATTAACAGTATAAGATTTAGACTTCAGTACTCACTATTGATTACATTACTACTAAAACAGCAAAGTAGAGAAGGAAGAGTGTTGTAAGGAGAAAGTGCATAAGATATAGAGAGGATGGAAGATGAGAGAGAATGATAGAGAAACCAAGAAGAGGAAGGGAGGAATACAGAGAGGACAGGAAACAAGGAGGAAGGGAGAAAGACAGAGAAGAGAGAGAGAGTGGGAGTATGGATTGATTTTGATTTGATTTATTTATTACGCTCTGGGACATGTCCCCTAAGAGCACTTAGAATACAAACAATAATGGAGGAGCAGAGAAACAGGAGGAGAAATATGTAAGTTTAATATTTCACCCTCATTTTTGACATACAATTACACTAACAGTTACTGAGAGCAGAGGTGGTATATAGGCAAGGCTGGCCAAGTACTTTTGGGGGCCTGAATGCATGCAAATTTTTAGGGCTCCCCTATGTCAAAAAAACCTGACATTTTGTACACAT
The DNA here is from genome assembly GCA_028673005.1 of Tanypteryx hageni. NCBI lineage: Eukaryota > Metazoa > Arthropoda > Insecta > Odonata > Petaluridae > Tanypteryx > Tanypteryx hageni. Next base: position 3,854,582 of record CM054120.1, read on the forward strand.
CAATGTTAAAGCTTAGAGAGAACATGTACTTATAATTATAAAGTTACTATAATGATAATTAATTTAATAAAAAAGCAAAATTTTGTTTAAAGATGTAAATATATTATTTATAATCAACATTTGGGGGTCCCTAAAAATCGGTGGCCCGGATATCTTGCATCCGCTGCACTCCCTACTTGGCCGGCCCTGTATATAGGATATTTTCAATTTACATAATAGAAAAAAATTACCTTCTAAATTTCCGAAGTTGATGGTTAGAAGTTCGAGGAAAATAAAACTGTATTAGGTTACGAGTTTAATTAAAATTTAACTGGCACAAACGTGAATATGTTACCCCGATTTTTATCTATGTCTCGCCGTTCGCGGTAATTACATTCCTGGAGAATCCCGCGAAACGCAAAACCGTGACCAGATAGTGAATAAAGGAATGAAGAAAATGAAGTTTCGTTCCTATAATTGTGAGAATGAGAGGGAGAGAGAGATGGAGAGGGAGGGAAAAAGTATAAATCGGTAAAAAGAGAAAACAACCGCAAGAGAGATTAAAAGTAATAAAAAGAGATTTTTTCTGCAACTCACCATGAAAGATGCGCAGTAAATCATTGCCGTTTTAAGAGGGTCACTTTCTTCTGAAACATCGCAAACTGCAAAATCGCGAACAGCAAGACCTTAAGTAAATGAGAAATAGGTGGTTAAGGATCGGGGTCAGCGGAACGAAGTCTATACATGGTTTAGAGATTACATTTTGCGAAAAAAAATTTAATCCAATATGGTTAATTAACCCATTATCCCAATACATCCCAATCCCATCCCAATTAAAGCTTTGTCTATCCTTAGTTTTGTCTTTCTGTCGCGTTTGAGACTTCATTAGTTATCAACTGGAAGTCAAAGCTGAAACTCGGTGCGTTAAGGTGGATTGTTATTCCAAAAATTAGAAAAAGTAACATAGTTTAGAAATAATTAATATATGAAAATTTCTAATAATAACAAGAAACACATTGCATAGGAATAAAAATCCAAAAATTTGCTTTTCAACTGTGGTTACGACCGAGATTCGAACATGGCTCTCGGACAGATACGCATTAATTCTGAATGACACCATTTTCCAAAATAATCCAGTCTCATCCGCTTTGAATACTTCCTGGGGCTTACATTCCTTTAATTCTACCACAAAAATGTTCATAATAATGGGATTTTATAGGAGTTTACCTGAAATATATGCCTTTAAATTATTAAGACACATTTTGGCAACTCTTGCACCAGTACGGAGGCATTTAAAATAAGATCGTGATTAAACAACCTTCGAATCTGCCTCACAAACGGCAAGGTTTAGTCTCAATATATCAGTGGTCCTGGTGGAATTAATGGTTTCGTAGACCCTAGGCCAGGGATGGCAAATTGGTTTTCATTTGCGTGCCAAGGAATGTAAAATTTTTGTTATATAGCTTCAGGCGTGCCATACATTTATTTATTAAAAATACCCAACGCTTATATTAATATTAATATGGATTTATTTTATTCAAATTGTAGCGTACAGCGTACAGGTTTATGTATTAATGATTTTCAACTTGTCGTATGTCCAAAAGGAAAAAAATACACGACTATAAAATTGGAAAAATATGCAAATTAAAATATTGTATTACGTATTTATTTGTTTGAACTTTTTTGAATAATTTTTGAAGGATTATCTTTGAAGTGAGACGTTGAAGGAGATGGCCTCAGAATTGCTGATGATAGTGCTTATTAATAACACTGATTATTGTAATAAGCCGCCTGTTATAATCAAATACAGGACAAATTTCAGTATAGAGATGCAATTTCCTACCCATACTATATTCACGTCCGTCGTTTATTGTGATCAAGATTTTATCTGATATCTGGTCGTCTGAAGGCAAGAAATTGGTTAATAAAAGACTCTTCGCATATCTTTTCTACTACATTGTATATATCAAAAACTTTCCGACAACACACTAACACTACGCGAGAGTTGGCGAGTTACGCTGCGCAGGTACTCTAGTTCAGATGGCTAATACCTGAGATTCAATAACAGAAAAAATAATATGATATTTATAAAATTTCGTTCATGATTGCAAAGTTATAGTTTCCTAGTAATATTCCATCGCGTGCCAAGTGTGGCACGCGTGCCATCTATTTACCATCCCTGCCTTAGGCAATATGGTTCGTAGGTCTTTTGACAATTATATGTATGTATCTGTTTGTGTGTATAAACACACAAACACTCACATGCCGCATTGATCCGAATATAGGCCGTCCCCGAACATGAGATCTCTTTGAAAGGAAAAAATATATCTCTACCTATGATACCGATTATAGGCCGCAGTCATGTTTTATAAAAGCCAGATTTGGGGGAAAAGTGCGGCCTATATTCAGACGAATACGGTCAATATAGGATGATGCTTCAATGGGGAAAAGTTATTATTGACTTCTCAAGAAAGTTATTCTAGAAATTAGGTTTCCCTTGTTGGAAAAATTACATTCACATCAAAGGTTTTCCACATTTTTAAAAGTAAAATTTGAAATAATTTCATCAGTATTCAATTGTCGGATTAGTTCGCATTCTATTGAAAGGAAATGAAGAGGCGGTAGTTTCTTTTGCCCAATTGCAGATCTTTGTTAGTTTTATGTCAACATTTTTCTTATTTGAACTTTTAGTAGGTCCTAAGCATAGTGCCAATATTGCCTTGGCCATAATCCGGCCCAGTCAGTGGTCAGTCAGCGGAAAACACCGATAGATAAATTAATCAACGATTTGGAAATGTTGATAAGTATTTTTGGCAATAAAATCTGCTCTAATAAATGACGTGATACAAACAAATGAGTGGTTCCAAACGTGCTACTCAAATGTAAAAATACGGAGTCTTGTTTTCTTTTCTTGGGGTGCCGCGAAATACTCTGTCTTAGAAAGAATGACGCGCCTAAAAGGCTATTGGGAACCACTGCTATAAATGAATCGCGAACCATCAAAACCGCGAACGGCAAGGGATTTACTTTGCCAAGTAATATGTCGGGTTTGAAGCTGTTTCTTAGGCTCTACGCATAGAGCGCAGTCGTCGGCAAAATAGTCTTTTGGCAGATTTTCGTCAAAACCCTCCCTCGCTCTCTAATGATGATAGACCCATACGTATTTACTGAGACAATATTTTTCGTTGACCTTTACCACTTTACCTTATTCTGATCTCCTTTCTAGTACTGGTGGACTTGCGAAGGCCTCCGTGTTTTTTTATTGCGAAAAAGCCGTATTCAATGCCGTGAAAATGTAAAAATGGTCACTACTGCGGTCACCGCAAATAAGCAGATCCGCGATCGGCGAGGAACAAATTTTTCTTAAACTAGTTCTTACATCCCATTCTCATTAATTTGCGAAAAATAAGAAAAAGTTTTTCATGATTTTGCCTTATATGTCATGTAATTTTTGGTACAGTTTAAAATGACTGTACTCAATTTTGGAGGCCATAACTACGAAGGATTAATTATTTGAACAAAATTACCAGGACGAGGTGAAATACCAATTTGAATTGGTGGCGCCCAAACCTGTTATATCAGCAGTGTATGACTTTCCCGACAACGGCGCTGCATCTGCTCTTCGTTATGGGAGTTGATGCGATCATGCGATCTAGACACTAGCAAAACAGACGTTAGGGAAAGCGGAGACGTTACAGGATCGTGGCCTTAGGTACTGTCCGGTTTTCTTGAGAATACTGTCAGGTTTTTAATCGTTTTCATGCACAATGGCGGCTGGTTCAACTGAAGCGTTTGCAACATCTAGAGGTGGTATTGGATGCTTTAGTGATGATATTTTGAAGTCTACTCCGGATAAATTCTGGGCTGGAGAAGTTTTGGCAACCGCGTCTACTGGTGGTTTTTGGGAAGATGATCCGGAAGAAAATGTGAAGAGAAGGGTGAACGAATTAAAGAGGAAATTCCACCAGGGTCGCACTTTACTGATTAAACATTTACCACGAGATGCAACGGAAGAGGTGAGTAAATATTCAGTTTTTATATTTAATCATTATTAAAACTGACATCGTATCGGTTTTGTGTGTTTGACACTCTTTGGGATGGGGTGTTGATGTTTTTTGGATTAATGCGGAGTTGGTTTAGTTCTTCCAATCAATTATTTTGTAAACTATCGTGAATGCTGGACCTGCCAGTAATACTTTGCGATGCGTATATTTACAAGGATATACCGAATTTCACAGGATTTCAGATTTGTAACATTTGCAAGAAATTGGCGAAAACAACTTGAAAATTTTGCAGAACGGCATAAAACTATTTGTTTTGTTTTGATATGCAGCTTATAATAAAGGTTCTTGTTGGAAGCATGAGTTATTGCGAGACTCTAATTAGTTACTCGTGTCATACACCGCAGCAAATTAAAAACAATTCTTACTTAAAAAATATGATAAACGATTATTGTCGTAGGATTGAGTTGTTTTAAAAAATTTCTGAAAAATGTAAGTAATTGGCTGATTAAAAAAGAATTTTATATCTTTCTAAGGGCCTCAAATTATTCCTCATTGTCAATGGCCCTGAAATTTATTAGGCTTACCCTGCGTGGGAATTGCGATTTAGTTTATTTATAAGTTGCACGAAAAAGTCGAATCAAAGTAGAAAGAAAGTGAAACAACTTCTCAATACAGTTTCAAAAATTTGTTTTGTTTTCTTTGTGCGTTCATTATTAAGCAATTCACAAAGTCGTGTCTTTCCTAAAACTTTTCACAGAATAACAGTGCGATTATAGAAAATGTATATTGCCTTTCGTGTTTCTCATAAGAATGTCGCAGGATTCTAGTTTTACGCGAGAAAAAAATATTTCTGAAAATTCTTTTATTCAAGTTGTCGAGAAATTTCAATTGTTTTAAAAATAAAAGTCTTCATAACGAACCATGTACGTGTTCCGCCAATGTCAAATATTCATGATATTTCTATAAAATCACTTTCGTATACCGTGTTCATATAAGATATACTCTTGTTTCTAATTGAAGTTTTTTTGGGAAATACAAATGATTCCTCTTTTCAGCCTCTTTGTAGTGTTATAGCCTGTGCTATGTTATTAATGATTTTATTAACACGTATGAATCCGTGGTTTTAATAACCATGTTACTACACATAATTAATACGTATATATTTATGGTTCAAATAACCACCTCCTGTAATAAATTACCTATGTATTAGCTGCTAGAGTGAGAGAAAATTTTGGTCTTTCTCTCCTCTCTATTGGAATCTATATTCAGGTCTATGCACCCATGTGTTAAAACTTGATTATTTTACATTGCACCTAGGTACGTTTGACATTGGCTTCCAGGTAATTCGCTTTCGATTGTTTTATCATATCATGTATTCGTTCATTGATTTTCGAAATGCTTACAATAGTTTCTCTACATAGTACTATGAGTATTATCAAGATTTTGTAATTTTTTGCTAATATTTTAAACTGCAAACGAAAGTTACCTGTATCAAACACTGTAATTGTAATGTTTTACGATATTTATTCTCTTTTCTACATATATAAGAAGCGCTTGCTATTTCTTTTCCAATAACATCTGCTGCAGTTGCAGCAGTGGCGGATTTGTAAATTTCCCGACCATAGGCCTAATTATTTTTCCGCCCCCTTTTTGCCGCTATTTTCCTGCAAAAATGGCCCATGTATATAGTTTTCCTGTCCGTCCGTCTGCGAATCATAATAGTTTAATTCATTAAAAGACTGCGTAATATTAATTTTTATTATTCTCGCCCTGAAATCCCGTTTTTATTGCCGCCCCGAAATCTCGCCACTCCTAGACCATTGTTTACTTTTGCCTTATTTCAAATCCACTGATGAGTTACGGGAATACATTATCATTTTCCTTGAGTAGTTTGTCAAATCAGAATGATCTTCTGAATTGTGCATATCTCTAATTGATTTTTCACCCCTGGTTACATATCAGGTTGAGCCTGTAGTTGAGAAAATTCTCCACAGCTATACCTACCTATACCTACCTTTTTAGCATAGAAGTTGTATAGCCTGTTTGGGAGTAATATGTTGGGTTTAAAGTAAGTTTAAATGTTAAATCCTAATTTAAGTATAATTAATCAGGTTGAAAACAAATTATGTTCACAGATTTGGAGAGTTGTATCTGGAAGTCAAATCAGAGGTCAAATATATATATTAAAAATATATTTAAAATGCATTTTTAATGTGTTTCACTATGTGATATTTTCTTGCAATTAATCTGCTAAGTGATAAATAACGCTTTTATGATGTACATATAAGAATTTATGACAATATATGTTAGTTATATAGCGAGAAAGTCTGCAATTCCATGGTTTAACTTTTCAAGTTGCCATATAGATGATGACACAGCATTTAATGTTACCTGCACATTGGCTAATTTATTGCATTACTAACTGTTGATTTGTAAACAGAAGAACTTTGCCATCTGCCTTCAATATTTAATTGTCCGACTCTTCTCTATATTAACTGCATTGTCTTGGAGGATATCAAATTCAGGATACCATTGTTGCCATGAACATGATTTCATTTTATCTCTTAGTGATTTCTGATTAGACTTCAGGATAAAATGGAATTTCCTTTTAAAGGCTCGTGCAAATACTAATTTAAGTGAACAAATTGTTAATTCAAACAAGATTTTAGTTACATGGAAAATACTCAGTAATATTATTGAGAATAAGGTTATAGAGAGAAATTCCAGCCATAGGGCTTAGCTGTTATTCATCTTTGTCACATAATTTGGTGGTGTTATTATGATAAATTTCTCAAGTAAGGGAAGAATCTTAAAATTATTTATAGATATTCAGTTTTAGTTTTGAGAATGAAGAGGGTATTCAGGATATTGTACCTATGCTAAGTGTAGATAACATCTCAGTGCATTTTCTAAGGGATTTAGAATAGAGAGGAATGCGTTTTTTTATAAACTGACACAGAGATTTATCAAGGAGTGTGGCCAAAGGAGTCAACAAGGTAAATTTTAATACATTTTAAGTATTGGAATAAACATATTTGTTACCAAGGCCATAGTATAGTCATTTTAATCTCACAGGCGTGTTAAATGAGCAGGTCAGAATGTAATGAAAGTTAATAATTATCGGAAGATCAATTTGGGATTCCGTAAGGACGAAGTACTGGGCCGACGATTCCCCACCGGAAATATGAAAGAAAACTTCTCCCAATTTAAACTCCGTAGGTAATTTTCGACAACCCTAGGCTGGAGACATTTCCCGTAATCTGCTTATGCGTGGGACACCCAAAAGTTTCCAAATAGTTCCTGCGCATAATAATAAGTCGGAGCATATGTGTCTGATGTGTTCGTAGATTTCAGGACATTTACCGCGTGAAAAATGTCAAAACAGTGCTTCATCCGACCCTTCCATGCGCATATTCTATGCCTCTTAATCACTATTCGAATCTTATTTCTCCGATGGACGGTAAAAATCATACTGAACCGGAGTTATCAGTTATAAATTCAGAGAGATTGCGTTGTCATCCCTTCTGGAATGACCCGGAACCGCCAGTAATCGCGCGTCTTCTACTGTCTCCTTGGTACAAATTGGCTTCTCGGCCGGTTCCTCCGGGAATCTAGTTTTGTTAGCACATTCCTCTAGTTTTCTTAACACACCACTTACAAGTAAAATGGATACACAAACATGTAGATCCACACATACTATCAACGCGTAGTGGGTTATATGTGATGCAATGGGAAAATACGCGTCTCTGTTAATGACATGCGACTGATAATTTATGTCTGTGTGTTGCGTTGTGTAAGTCGTGATTTCATTTTCCAGCCAAAGCTTTGGTTAATCGATTCGTTGCACACATTCTGCGGCGGATTTACTTGTATAAATACAATACAGCCTCGTTAATCCGGCCCCCGGAAATCCGCATCTTCAGATAATGCGGGACGGACAATGCTCAGACCAGCGCTGCCAACTCCCAGCTTCATGAAACCGCTAAAACCACTCGAAAAAACGCTAGATCCCGCTAGATTGATTTGAAAAATAAAAACCGACAAAGAAAAGAAAAAGCATAAATGCAAATAAAAACTTCTTACGACATTTTTATCGATTATTTGTATAATGTTAACATTTTTAATTACTTAAAATTTTTTCACTTTTTTGTTTATTTTTTACATTTAAATTTCGTTAAATCAAAATCATAACATCACAAACAAGATAGTTTAAAGTATACTCAAACACAAACATGAAATCATAGACAAGATAGTTTAAAACAGGAAGGAAGGTGATGGTGTTATAGAGGAATTTAGAAGGAATGAGTAACAGTGCATAAAACTCGACCCGGTTACTTGTGGGACTTAAAATTTCAATTTAATCTCCTATTTTCATTTGGAGAGAGGAATTTAAAATGTGCAAATCGACAGCACAGAATACGTTTTAGCGCAAAAAACCTTAGGGCAGTTGTCAGTAAATATGTAGTTTGCTTTCTGTCGTCATATGCACTCAAGTTAAATTAGAAGCAATTGTTATGTTTATTCATAATTTAAAACCAATGCAACGGAAATCCACTGATCATAAAAATATGCAAACTAGCAATATAGCTATTTTAAAAATTAAAGCTATCTTTGGGTTATATTCAAGATCTTTCGCTAATCATGTATCCCTATTTATAAATAACAACAGTGTTCACATTAAATTAGTACTTGAGAAAAATGTCTGTATTAGAAAGTGATTAATTTGAATTATGACATATCAAATGCTGCAAATTTGACGCCAGGGAAATTTCGATGAATTCGTAAGAATAGTTGAAAACAAAAGCAATTATTGCTGTGAAACCAATCACTCTCGGAACCAAGTATTTCCTCCTTAAAAAGTGCATAATTCAAAATTAACTTAATATACTAAGCGAAAAACATAAAATACAATTTAATTATATCGGATGAAAATACTAACGAGTTATAATTCACCAACTACAAATATTGCAGTCAAAATCAAAAAAACACTGACGCCCTCTCAGTATTGGTATTGTTTCAAACCAGGGCATCGAACCGAAATTTTTTTCGCTCTGGTTTTCGTTCCGGTTCATACAAAACAAAAAAATTCGGTTCGGTTCCGGTTTTGCTCAAGTAATCACCATTGAACCGGTTCGAACCAGTTTTTTTTTGCTCCGACTGAATTTTTTGGGGAAAATTTCTCGAGAATTCCAAAATAATCTTTATTAATCAATGTTATTTTTTATTTAAACCAAATGCGTCTTCACTATAGCAAGTCAAGACAAAAATAGATATCCGCACGTAACATCGTGCAAACGCCCCCTCTCACCATCTAACGAACAGAAAACATCCCGTCTAATACTGTTCTATAGGAATTTAAAATGTATTTTTTCCCTTTTTAGCGCGCATAAAATCTATTAAAAATGTTATTTATTTTTTAGTCTTTAATTTGATGTAAAACCGTTGTTATTCTTTCAGAAGTCAACATTTATTTGATTTTACAATTCCAATACAAACAGATACATTATCATAACCAGTTTACTCCAACAGTACTCATGACGTACTTGAACAGATACAATAATATTAATTCACGTTTGAATGTAGAATGTAATTCATAGAGTGAAGAATGTGAAGGTTAATTTATATAATGTTTATGTTATTATTACCTCCTAATTCAAATGCCTGATAAATATGTACTTATAAATAAAATTTCCACAATATGTTTTATTTTAAAATAAATAAGAACCTAACCCCCAATTTTACATGAGGTGTTAGTTTCGATTTATATTTTGATTTACACGGCGATTTTTAAGAACGCATCTCCCGTGTAAATCGAGGGATGCATGTATTGAGATGCCAATGAAAAATCCCTCCATCGAACCGAAAGATATCATCGCAAAGATGCATCTCTCCAAAGGCATAGGAGCATGTATTCTCAATAAAACCATTAGCCTCTGCCTTATTCAGTGTTGAAAAGTGAGGCTTTCAAAAAAGACATATTAAAGCATAAGGAAAAACCCTTCCTTTGCTCCCATTGTTTATGCGAAACGAAAAAAATGGAACGAAATAAATAACGGTTTTCGGTTTCAGTTTGTGTTCAGAAAAATATTTTTTTCAGTTCGGGATCGGTTTCACTCCAGCTAAAATGACGTCTTTTTTCGGTTTTCGGTTCCCGTTCGCTGTCCTGTTATGAGCACAATCCTTGTAAAACTTATGGCTAAAAATCGTTCTGCTTTTCCCAAATGTGGTTTGAAAATTTCTTAAAAAAACATTTCCTCAAAATCCACTCGTTGTCTCCTTTGCATGCTAACTGACTCCTCCATCTGGATGCTATTTGAGATCCAGGATCATTTTGCTTTACCCTTCACGAGACGAGACAACTCTTTTTTCATTCGATGTGGGGCATACGGTCACCATCCCGCCAGGTTTTCGGATCTTACAGCCACTTACTTGCGATCGTGTGCTATGCATCAACCCCTTACGGCTTTCAACTCACAAATTCCGCCAGAAAAAGCCGAAAGTTGCATATTTCACGCTTGATTTCCTGCTACCCGCTAAATGATAATTTTTTCCGCTAAGCTACTCCAAAACCCTCCAGATCTAGTGGGAAAAAGCCAGATTGGCAGCACTGGCTCAGACTCACCCGGATACCGAAGAAGTACGAAGAGGAAATCTCACATTTTGCTAAATTCCTCCCTATGTCACGGCGATACACCAACCCGTAGATCGGGTTGTTGCATCGGCAAATACGTGTTATAGAATAGAAGCTCTTAATTTTCTGCGAAAAAATAAGTCGAGCGTAATTATGATGTCTAAAATTTTCAGCTCAACGATCTTTTTAAGAATTCCAAAAGCCAACACTGGGAACTTACTATCGCTGAATAAGTAATAATGTATGGTTGTAGGCATAATCATTCCCGATTCAAATGAATTTTTTAAATTCCGGTTAAAAGGCTTCTTCTCACTGTCCATCCTTGTCCTTATAAAAGAGCGGACGATGATATCAATACTCGGGGCCATTGCAGTTCAGTATGGCAAGGGCGCAACAATTAGTTATTTTGGCAGCTTTCCCTTCTCATAATTGCTCTCTCCCTCTTAAATCTCGATACTGTCAAGGAGAGGACACGGTAGTGGGATCAAGGATTTATATGAAACTTGGTAGGTGTATAGCTCTGAATTCCAGGATCATTGCAAATCTCCCTTTTGGGCGTACACCCCCGATAGTTTTTTTTAAAATCGCTATTAAATATTGCAGTTTCTCGTCAACTGGAATAACTTTCATATCAGAAATACTATCGGCCGTATACGCCCACAAGGGGGATTTGCAGTGATCCAAAAATCCAGAGCTATACACCTTCCAAGTTTCAATATAAATCCGTGATCCCACTACCGTGCCCTCTCCTTGCGAGAGAATGGCTCAATAGGGGCTTTTTGCAACATTCGTTATCCATTAACCCTTTTCTCGGAAACTTTAAAAATTCCTACGCAGCAAAGGAAAATCTCATCGGCTTGCGGGTTCTTTCAGATTCCATCCTTCGCCTCCAATTGTCGCGGATGGGAATCCTGATTTATTGAAAGTCCTTTTTCAAAAAATTTCCTTTGGCCTTATTTCTGGGTTATATCTTCGCATAAAAAAGTAAAGTATCTTTTTCTCGACCCCCAAAGAAAGTGAAGGAAGTTACGTCATTTTTAACTACCACGTACGGTAGGGCTGCTATAGGCTAGAAAACCTCTTCATCCAAACATGGGAGGAGAGAATCCCGGTGCCGGCATTAGCTTGCTCTTACGAATAACACCAAGGGGACAATGGCTTAACGGCCCTTCCGAAGGACTGAGTGTTGATTTATGCGCGCTCCTCAGAGTTGCTTTTTCTCATTGTCTCGTCCTCGTCACCTTAGTACCATCGCACACAAATAGGGGGCGGGAGCGTCCTCGGGAAAAAATCCTCATAAGGACTCGAACCGGGTGTCGCTTTAGCAGATCTTACGATGGGGCCAACACTCTAACCACTACACCACCGGCTCACCATTTGTTCACCTAGGTTAATATATCACGAATATTATATACATAATATCCTAATTTTGCCCTTCCGTCGGTACGCTGCTTTGATTCGTATTGAGTGAAATCTGAAGCTCGATAGCGATCTTTTTAATGTGTTTAACGCTCGACTGTCACGATCTTTTAATGCGTTTTGACAATTTTTCCGACTAGATAGAGGATCGAAATTCGGTATATCTCAAGGATGAGATATTTAGCTTAGTTATGCGGAGAAAAAAATGTAAATCTCATACGTAAATATCCAAAAATTACGTTTTAATAAGATCTTTTCACGTTTTCATGCATTTGATTTATATTGGGCCACTGTTGCCTCAATTGTTGAATTTTATTCATGCTTAATAAATGCGCCATTTTAGTGCTTTAATACGGATCAGACTATTATACATGGGTATAACACATTTACTGAATCTATTAAATAGTTAGTGGGAGGAAGGAAAAGAGAAGGAGAATGAGCAGAAATCGAGGAAGAGGACGTAGTATTTGTATAGGATTAAAAGAAGCTGCAGTAAAAAATAACAATAATAAATTATAATTAGTTATAAAACATTTTATAAGATTGAATCATGCGCCATTTCCAACGGTGGGATTTCATAAAACTAAATGTAACGTTATTTTCAATGGATTTTAAATGATAATGCAGCAAATATTTCGAACCGAATTCCTCATAATTTTGAAAAAATCACCTTTTATGACTTGTCTAATTTTATTCAAATTACACCAACTTTCTGAAAAAATTTCCTAACTTCTATAGTTAAAAGATAAATGCGATCTTAAAATATAGTTAAAACTCATTGCAATTCATGTAAGTATTTAGTTCATACTAAGTTATTACACATTTTCCTTTAATGGTAAATTGACCGTTCATTCACGTTTTATCCTGTTTTGACGCGTTAAAAAGAGTAGTAAAATAATTTAATTATTAATTTAGATTCTATAATTTTTAAATAACTTATAATTTTGGGAATAATTTTGAAACAGGAAAAAAGCCTATCAGCATAGGGTCATTAGATCATATTATTTCATCAACTTCTAGTTTGGCCATCTCACCGTTTGAGAGGGAGGGGTTTCCTTCGACGCATCTCTTGGAGGTCGTCCGTTGGGGCTGGTTAGCTTGGCTAGCCCGGACCATCTATGAAAAACACCCACGTTCAGAAAAGGGGGAAATTAACTGCTACGGTAGTTGAGTGGTAGTGGAAGACCAGGGTTCGATTCCTGGTCATAGCAGAATTTTTTCGTTTCAAAGTTATTCCCAAAATTACAGCTTATGCCTGTCTGTATAGGGTCATTAGATCATATTATTCCATCAACTTATAATTTGGTCAAATATTTCAAGTAAATTTTTGCTGATTCTTCGTACATTATATATTATTTGGATTTCCCTCTTATTTTCGGCAAATATTTGGATAATCATTTGACCTCCCTGTTTGTAATTATTTAAACGTTATAATTAAAACAAAGATAACTTTTAAAAACACTGATCATAGCAGATTTAACTGATTTTTCATATCGAAATCAAATATCTTTGGAATACTTTCATGATGATCCCATCATTTTTGAAGGAAAATTTTCTAGAATGCGATAAATATACATTTGGTTGAAATTTAGGTCTTAGAACTTTCTTTAAATTTTAATAATAATCATAGCAATTAATTTGTTGTAAGGAAACGGTTACATTTACTCCTCTTAATTTCATCGTATGCGCCTAAGTCAGCGATATCTATCATGCTCTCAAGATGATTGTGAACTTTAGATTTGATTTTGTCCCGATAAGTATTGGACGGTACGCAAAATGTTCAAGTTTTCATGTTTAAATTGGCGACCAGTCAATCATCTATCATAGGCACTGCACGTTTTTCTAAATCACATAACTTATAATTGATTGTTAAACCGAAAAGTATTACTTTTATTCTCGGATAAATACAAAATATCTTCCTCCCCCAACATCCTTACATTATATCTGGTTTCTGTTATATTTAATTATTCCGGGCTCGCATGCTAGTCTTACAATTAGACAAGTCTTCATTTACTCGTTAAAATATCCAAAATTGGGAGCCCTTAGCTGCGGTAAAAGTAAGTAGTAACAGGATTGTCAGTCTCGGTATTTATCGGGAAAATATTGAATTTTTTACATATCGAATGCCGATAAAATCTCCGAGAAAAGATGTACAAAAGCAGTGATCGTGCACGAGTTTGGATGAGAGTGATGGCGGTGTATAGGCGAGGGTAAATCTACATAATAATCGCTTCAAGATGAAAAGTCCATTCTAGCGAAATAACTGCTTTTAGCACACTTAGTACACTATTAAAATAACTTTTTCAGTATAGAACCACTTTCACTGTATTGCAGGGGAACCGGTGGTTCTGACAGTTATTTTTGAAGAAAATTCAAGTCTGAATGATAAGTTTCACTAAGTGACGCTTAATTCTGTAGGTTACTTTAGGCAATTTAAATTATGAGTGAAAATGCTACGATGAATAAGTATATATATTCGGAATTTTTTAATAAATCACGGTTGTTAATACCTTTATCGGATGGTCATTTGTTACAAAAACGAAATAATTAAACAGTCAATAAAGAGGCTTTGCCAACAGAGGCTATTTAGTTTTAATTTTTATTGAGATAGTGAATGAATACACGAAGCGGAAAAAATAATTAACCTCGACAAGTAAATTAGAAAATACAAAAAAGTAACCATAGCACAATTTGTTTGGATTGGCTCAGCCCGTATTTATCCTTTGCTCCGTTTTTATCTCGTCGGCTCTGGCTATCCTCGCATTTAACCCGAGAACGTGTTGGAGAAATACACAAATGCTCGCATTACAGTTTCCCTTTTTCGAATTTGCTGTATTTCTTTCTTCTGGTTATCCGGAGAATAGTAACCATACGCAACCGATAATTCTCTGTGATTTCTGGACCCGATTCATATTTATAGCTTTTTCCTGATGCGAATATTCTCTATTAGTGATATTTTGATTTTCTTTTTGGTATGGTACAATCTTTGAACGTCGTCATACTAATGATTTTTTAATTGAAAGTGGATGAAAATTCATTCTTGGCTCATTCGCGCACCGTGCGCCCAGAATTACGTGTGATATCTGTTGTTGATAAAGGTATTGAATCAAATATTGATAAACTCAGTGCAATAAGAGTAAACATTTGAAAAAGTAAAACTTTTTAAAAGGACAGTCGGGGAAAAAAACAAATTTCATGCAAATATGAGTGTATTGCTTGTTCAGTACGGTGATATAACAATAAATACTATTTGGCATTGTTACTCGTATGTGAAACTAAGATTATGTAACTTCAACAAAAATATTACAACTATGGAGCAAGCTAATAATTAGCTGATCTTGGTGAATTTTTCTCCTACGAGGTCCGTCAGGCTGTTGCTATAAAGGAAATGTGTGCGTAGTGTTTTCATATTTTAAAATACAGTCATAATATCTCTTCAACTTCTCCTCATAAAGGGTTCGATATGTTATTTTCTAGGTTTAATATACTGAAGGGTTGTTATGTAGCTTCAGTCTTGCTCGGTAAAAACATCTCCGTTCAAAATATTACTACAGTCATTTCTCGATCTATTCGCGTTTCATTTCGGTTTAACACTGCCGAAAAATATATACCACTTCTCAATTTAGGACTCTTTAGTTCTTACTAAAACGCTGTTAGCAACTAGGCGGAGTGGTTAGAGCGTTGGCCTTCCACGCAGCGGTCTCAGGTTCGAATCTGAATGTGGCCGGATTTTTCATTTTTAATCTGGGATCGTTCCCTACTCTCCGTCCTTCGGAAGAGACGTTAAGCAGTTGGTCCCCTTGGCGCTCTTCGTAAAGAGTAGGCTAATGCCGGCACTGGGTTTCTCTCCTCTCTTGTTTGTTCGGTGTGGAAGGAGTTGCGGCTATAATAAGAGGCTGATTAGCCAGAAATACAAACAAGCAAGCTGTTAGCAATAAAGCATATGGCAGGCGACCGGTAGACGTAGATGAGCGCGCCGCGTAGTGGTAGGTACTCACCTAGTCGAATCGAACCGAAGCTCGGCAACCAGAAAAATATTCTAACCACATGTTTAAATGAGTCCACTCTCACTTCGGCGAATGGAATCGAAACGAAAAGAAGCGCAGAGAATTTGCAAAGAATATTTTCTTGTATTCGACGACGGCGCGAGGCGAAGATTTAGACCAGGGTTTTCCAAACTTTTCTTGCTGACGTACCCCTTAAAGCATTTTGTTAATGGTCGCGTACCCCTTAGACCATTTTTATCGCGTATCCCCAATTACATTTTAAAGTGATATTGAAATGAACCACACTGGCGTTAAGTTGGATAACTCATATTACGTTTAAATTCACAGTTTCGACGATTTTTTGTTTTATAACGTTATTCGTAGTCGTAAAATCACAACTTTTGATTCCAAAGTCATGCATGAAAGACGAAGGAGAAAATTATAATCTTAAACGCTTTCGCTTACCCCTTTAAAACTTTTGAGGTACCCCGAGGGGTACGCGTACCCCCGGTTGAAAACCCCTGTTTTAGACTTTCGGGCAGGATCAAGGGTTCAATATTCGGCTCATGCTGGGACCATAGTGAAAAGTGGCCCCCCCAAAGGCCTTCAGACCGACATAAACTCGGATTAGGAGTTCGAACCTCGAAGTCCAAACTCAAAACCTTATCTGTCTCTTCGCGGCAGGGCGTTACTAGCCCTCCACGTCATTTGCAATAAAATGTAAACAATTTTATGTTGTTAACTTAGCAAGGAAGTAACTCGAGCATGAATCCGAGTAAATTTGCTGATTAAGATCGTCTTTTAAACTTAATTCTCCGATAAATAGTAAGAAATATACGCCCTCATTTAATCACATCCATGCGAAGTAAATCTCAGTTTATGTTTAGATCATGAAGAACATGGATCGTTGTTATTTATTCCAGACTGACCATCGCCATTCGCCTCCGCTATCCTCCACCACTCACGGTCGCCAACACGCAGCATTTCTGTCCTGTAACTTCACTCTCTACGCCAGTGGTGCTCAACCTACGGCCCGCGAAGCTATAATGAAAAAGCAACTCGAAAAATTTAACCCACAAATCAATACATTTCCATGAAAATTTTGGTAATAAAAATTTTAATATTGAAATGTTAAACATAAAAAACTTATTTGGACGTGGGTTTCACTAATATAGCACCTCAGAATATACAGCCAACTTCCGATTCAAACTCTAATCGGGCCCGCTGAAGAATTGGCAACTTCCTATGCGGCTCGCCGAAGGATTCGCAATCACCGATGCGGCACGCCAGCAGAAATGGTTGAGCATTACTGCCGAACGCGATGAATTTAAAAACACTATAAAAATAATTTTTGGTACTTCTTGACACAAATTTTACATGAATAAACGTCTGTAACTATCGGTTGGGTCTTCAACCCTGGACACCGGATTTACACCCAACCCCTCCCCTTTTCCATTATTTATTATAGGGAGTTCTTAATTTACGCGACACTTTTCAGGAACGCATCTGCCACGTAAATCGAGAAATTACTGTACACCCAGTTGGTTGCTATCGCCTGGTCAGCCAGGGCGAAGCCCTGTCGCCCGCAAGAGTTTTAATGTTGAAAGTTTGCACCTTACAGTATGCAAGTGACAATTTTGAACCATCTTTCTTATTATGGTGAGGCTAAAAAATTCAAATATTTATCCAATATACCAAAGACCACGAAACGATAAGAAAACACAAGACCCTCAAAGTAATCGGTATACTCGTATTTGAAGCCTATGACGTAATCCACACTTGGGGAATAAATAGAAAAAACAATAAATCGAGATAAGAAAAGATGGAATATTTTTTCTTAGATATGTTGTATGTGTCAGTGTTTCCGAACCCATGTTTAATCTGGACGGCATTTCCCCCTGAGCCCATGGATTACGTTCACATATAGTGGGGCCCTGGGGATCGCGCAGTCCTAGCTACGCCACTGAGTACATTCCTTCTCTAGTTCCTCATGAACTCGATTAATATTTCTCTCAGGTGTATCTCTCTGCATTAACACGCTTCATTATAATTTTTCACTAATTTAAGTCTAAGTGGAGAGCACTACAAAGAAAAAGATTTTCTATTCCTTTTTTCTGATGCAAATTTTTCTCACACCTAAGTTGCTAAGCTCCAAAAGGTGGAAATTATTTCACTTCAGTGAGAACGCATTTTCCTGTGCGTACATATTATTTTTCGTACTTAGCGATTGCCATATTTTGCCTTGGATATTTCTTTTCTCTAATGCTTGTATTAGTCTTCTTTCATTTGTTTTCGTCTTTGGTTTATTTGAATGGCGCACGCAGATGGGTCATTGGCTTCCCACGTACACCAATTCGATGGATGCGTTTATGTAAATTACCTAATCATGCGAGATAAGAACCAAATATCTCGCACTTATTAAACTTTGTCTATAATGCAGTAAATTCTAAAAAAATAACTTTCGCAGAATTACCACTTAATATTTCTGCATTGTAGCCAAAATGCGCGACTGGCTTTTCATAACAATGTATGGTTATTGGAAATTGGAGATACTGAACTTTTACAATTTTGGATGCTTAAGTGCTTCTTTTTTTAACGTTTGACTTACTCATTGTAAAGTATTTCAGAGCAATTACGCTCACATTTCCGATGATATATTTTGAGGGGTAATGAATGACTGGGTTGGGTTGGTAGGTTTTGGTTTAGCTTCTATCTTCCTTAATATTTCCCGTGGAAGATCGTTTAAAAGGAGCATATGTTTAGTGCGACAATTCGAAAGTTGCAGTTATGTGAATTAGCAATAAAACAAATTTGGCATAAATACCATTTAAAGCAGTTGAAGTTTGTAGATCCCCCGGTGAAAGTTTTGAAGGTTTTCCGCAGACTTTGGAGGAAGTGTTTATATATATTATGATTTTTTATATATAATTACTCAATGTCTGTCCGTCCGTCCGTCCTCCCTTATATCTCTTGAACAGTTTGTCATAAAGAAATGTTGTAAACGCCATTTTGTTTCTGCCAACTAGGGGACCCCGGGAAAACTATTTTAATTTACATGTGTGTCCCAGGATCGACTCCAGGAGACAATTATATATTCCCATATGTTTACACGGGAGTTTCAATTTTTCAAGGTGCAAGGTTTTTTTTCTTCATTTAAACACGTAAATATGGATCGAATGTCTCCGTTTTTGCTTTATTCCACGGCTAAAACTATAAAATATCCTATTCTTGCGATTTTTAGATGTTACACGGAAGAATTTGGCAGAAACACGCGTTTCTTTTCGAAATTTTATGACTTATTCGTACTCTTTCCAAATGTTGTCAAGGCGACCCGCATTGGTGCCTCCGATTAAATTATTATCTATTAAGCCTTCAAATAGACGAAAGAATTGCGTTATTCGCATTCGCATCGAAATTATAGTTGCAGCAACGTCAAACTTAATAGATTGCAACGTTAATAATTGCAGATTATTATTATTCATTAAACTGAGTGTGGGCTGTGGGTATTTTTAACGAATACTGGAATGTTACCTTTTTCGTAAGGGAGAAGCAATTAAATTGCACATATAAATTATAAAAACACATGAAGTTCGAAATGTCATTTGTTTAATTTTATAAGGAGAAATGAGCTATTATTACTTTTAAACATGCAGATTTCTGACTGACTTCACAAAAGTTTTTGCGGGTGCCACTAGTATATATTATTATTATATATTAATATATTTACTTGTTGACTCATTTTCAATATTTTATTCTTAAGTGCATATTTAAAAAAGATAGTTTTTAGCCATAAGACGAGCTTAATAATTTTATATTGAATTAATACTAACTATATAGTGCTTGGCACCTGGACCCACAACCCGGGTAACACTCACTAAAGCTGGGTAGCATTCACTATATAGTTGGCGCTACCTGAGGATGTCAACTAGGGTTGCCACCTCTCCGGTTTTTGTCCGGAGACTCCGGTTTTTTCAGTTCATCACCGGTCTCCGGCTTTAATGTCCATTCTCTGGTTTTCAGCCAATTTTTCCTGAAATGTGTGGTATCCCTTGTGAAATCAATAATGGACCAACTTCCTCCTGTTAGTTTTTATGAAAAGAAAAATATTGTTTCAAATACATGGAACATTCCATCTGTACTCAATCAATATCTATTTCAGAAAACATATTGCGTTCTCACATCATTATGTTTTTTATAAATTTCGTTCATCTGTAAGTCATTCCAATGAATTTTTTAATGCATGCCTTAAAGACAATTTGTTCACCTCGGATTGCGCGTTGGATTTTACAAGCCATCGAAAACATACGTATGCGATACAATGTACACATTGTTATAGCATCATTGAAAATTCATACATTGTCGCATGAGCATTATAATATCCTGAGACATTTGTGGCAAGCGATACAATGTAGATTATCGTCTTCTGAGAAATCGAGTTAAATTCGCTAGTCCGATAGTCTGAGGAACCGGAATCGTGTTCAACCAACTTGCACACCGAAAGAATTTTCTTTTAATGCCGGACATCTTACAAACTTTAAATGGCACGCATGTTACCACAATTAGACTACTAACTGAGAACATGGAGCGAGTTATGCAGTTTTTTTAAGCGACTGGTTCGTGTCAGTAGATAACGTTAGCTATGAGAAGCACCAGGAAGAGACTGAGGTAAATAAATTCATCTGCACGGGTAATCTTTCAAAGAAACAACAAGGACAGTGTATTTCTTATTATTATAGAATGCGAATTTTGTGGTCATTAGTTTCCAAGAAAGAGGGTTGCTATCGTAATATTTATGCGGAAAAACCTAATCCAGAATTCAGATGCTTATTTGCTCATCATAACAATATCAAAGGTCGTTACTTCCTCGAAAAATGCTGCTTTTCTACACCCGCCTTAAAATAATTGCTATATAGATATGCTTTTCCTCGTTATATGTGAGTTTTGGTGTATTTATTTTTCATTCTGGTGTAATTCTTTTTAGCTTTTATTTCTATCGTTCCTTTATCTGATTGATCGAAGAATTCGTCCGCTTCCTCCTCTCTGTGTCATTCGTTGGCAGATAAACTTGGATAATTACTAAGTGTACTGATTCTTTCTTAAATTCCACTAATGTCAAACGGTCGTTCTACTGCTGCGTGTAATAAATATTTGCCCTGCTTCGTTGTCTAACACACCTCTCCCCACTGGCTTTCATTTTCACACTGCGTTACTGACTCGCCAGCTTAAGATATTTATCTTACTTCTCTTCCTTTCTATCTTTGCTTTCTTATTTACCATCATTCCAATCTTCTTTTCCTTATTATAATCTCAGTATTTATTGGCATTGAAACCGATATAGCCATCGTCATACCAGCACTGTCGTACGCGAACGACAATGTTCTTAACTCGACACCATCGCATCCATATGCTGACCCAACATTTCAGCCGCCTCTCAATTTACTGAATTTGCGAATACCACTCGAGTGGTCCATAGATGAACCAACCAGGAATGGATGGCTTAGCACAGCGGTTTCTAAACATTACAAATCCGCGCCCCCCTTCACCTATCAAAACTTTCTTCGCGCCCCCTCTCTCCCATGTTCAATTACGGTTCATAAACAATACCTACTGGACATACAATTACTATTTTAAAAACCATCTTAAGAAAAAACATGGACGCAAACGATACGCGCCACACAGTTTGGAAAGCCCTGGCGTAGCCACTGCCACTTTGGAGCTGAACACTTAAATTTAATTCGAATGAAATTTACTTTTCTCTGTACGAAGTGAGTCAGACTGTATAGTACGATACGAGTCCGCACGAAGCAGAACCATTTGCTCATCGAATGAATAGTTAAGTTTTATCAATAGTCGCTGTTTGGAAGCGCATTTTAAATCAGATTAATACAATTTGTAATTTAGATAGCTCCAGTATCCATAAAAATATTGTAAAAACCTGATTAACAGTACGGCTACAAAGCAGCCATCCTCAGTTGTGATCCTTCGATAGTAGATTCCAACAAAGAACTATCGGTGAATCACTGCTGAGGGCTGCTTCTTCGTAGCTGAACTGCGCGTCTGGTTTTCCCAATCTTATTTTGATTTTGTACTGCAAATTTTCACAGCAAGAAATACCTATAGTATATATGTATTAAGCACATTGCTGGTGTTTAAGAGACATACTTGAACGTCTTAAGAAATGTCCTGAGAATGGATTTTACGATGTTTAATAAGCTTCTACGAACATTGCTCTTAATGTAGGTTTTGAGCCAATATTTCAGAAGAGAGATTTTTACTAATTGAAATAAAAAATATTTGAGATTCAATAATATTTGTTCCAATGCGGCTCCTTGGAGGGAATCTGCGTGAAATTGTACTGATGAGGCCTTCTTGCTCAATTCAAGTTAATTCTCGCTTCTGCTTTCATTCGTTATTTTGAAAAACTTGCAGCAGCGAGAATTGTTCGATGTAGCTCTAATGAACCAGAAAAATGTAAAATTTTACTTAAATCACTACTAATTGTTTGTATCGAATACTAATGTTTATTCTTTACGTTATCTCGCTATGTTTAATATGTACGTGTTGCCAGCACTATCTAAATCCAGGGCCGTTACTCATTGAATTAATATCTTGCCGTTCACGATTTTGCCGTTAGCTGGATAATTATGGAACGTAACTCGCGAACGGCAAAAGGCCACTATTATGATGAATTACGAATGATAGATTTTCTCATAAAAATAACAAATAGGCTGGAAAAAAGAATTTTCTTGGACCAGCAAAAGCAGCCATTCCTACATTGGCTTGAGCGACCCTTAAACTTCTCGAGGAGACGTCCGTGTAGAGGGTGAAAATATACGACGCGTACGTGGAAGAACAAGATAAAATTCATCATATCCACGTTATCTTCTTGAAATTTTCAATATGCTCGCACAGAAAAAGCAAGCACAGATTTTAGCGTCCCAAATAAAATAAACACGATTTTATGAAAAGCTAAATTCTGAAGTTTTCAGATGATAATACAAGAGAATTGCGAAATGTTCCCGAAACATAAACTTATTTGGAGTAAGAGTTAACTGTATTATTAACTCGTGTTATTAAATTGTATGGAAGCGAATTAAAATAAATCTTTCCGCACTGAAACTTGTAGAATAGTTGCTGTATCTCGATTAGGGTTACCAATTTTTTCTGGTGTCATTACCGAACACTGACTAAAAACCATGATATCGTTACTCGATTTGAACAGTCGATTCAGTTAATAATCGAAATGCTAACTTTCGAATTGTATTAAACTAAAATTTGATAAAAACTTGTTTGATAGATTTTACCGAACATTTTTGTGTTCAGTACGAACAACGAACAAATAATTTGATTACCGAACTGTTCTGGCGAAAACCGAACGGATGGTAACTCTAATTTCGATCCGAAGGAGTCCTTGCGAATATGGTCGGTACATATAACTTCTGATTTTCGTCCGTGTTTTATATATTTGTTAAAGCCAGAAACACGATTTCGTTTCGAAAATTCTCGGGATTTTTAAATTTAATTCTCATTAGTGTACCACCCAGGGCCGTGCAAAGGGGAGAGCGGCGGATGCGAGGCATCCGGGCCCCCGTTGGGGCTCCCTGAAGTTTGGAAAACTCACTTCTTCAAGTAACGAGTGTCAATTTTGCATAAACTTTTACTAAGAAGGCCTTTGTCGAAATGATTTCCTATAAAAAATACTGCGAAGAAGTTAAATTTTAGAAGTGGAGGCCCAATATATTACAGAATTTTCTACTGTTTACTGTAATGTTTGTTGTACACTTACAGATTAACAATGTTTTTATTATACTTTGTTTATTGTTATTCTATAAAGTAATTTTTAGACGCTCGTTATAAATTATAATAAGTACCCATAATTAAAAGTTATATTAAAAATTAATATTTCGTTTGTTTTTACCATACATATCAATCTCGTAGGGCGCCATGAATATTCGCATCCGAGCCTCCTAGAGTGCTTGGCCGGTACTTGATCGTTCACTTCCCTTTGGAACCCAAATTTGTGCTACGAGCCAAGGCGATGGAAGGAAACAGCTGCTTCTAGCCTGCCTCTTCCTGCACCTCCCCTCCTGCCACTCTCCCCTCCCCTCGCCACTCTCCCCCTCCCCTCCCCATGCCCCACCCTGCCCCTCCCCATGCCCCTCCCATCCCTTTCCCTCCCTCCCCTTTCCCTCCCTCCCCTTCCCCTCCCCCTTCCACCCACCTTTCCCCTGCCCCTTCCCCCTCCCTTTGCCCTCCCCCCTGCTCCTCCCCCCTATTGCTCCCCTTTTCACTCATCCCTCACCACCCCCGCTTCCTCGCTCCCACACTTCGATCGGAGTAGCACTAGTAACCATAAATGATTCTTGCTTTCTTACTAATTCTTAGTCCCTCTATTGCTCCCCACGATCGAAAATAACGTTGGGAGTCGAGTAATCAATTATATCCGAGTAGTCGTAGTATTTCGGTAGAATTCCGTATTTTTATTAATCCTTGACGACGTAAACTTGACCTTACATTGACCTTGTGTATGTTGTGGTTATGAGAACTGATGTGAATGTGAAGTGACGCACCAATTCAAGTAATAGTTTTGGTATGGACGCTGAGTTTTGAAATATTTAGTATCACCCATTTTGTACCTTCTAGTGCAGGGGTGGGCAAACTACGGCCCGCCGGCCACATGTGGCCCGCGAGGGCATTTGATGTGGCCCGCTATGCTTATGAAAGCGAACCGTAGTATAAAATGCAGACAATTTCATATTTGTATCTTACAAATATGGCCGGAAAACCTTTTCCCGCGATGTTATTGGGATAACATATTGTTTATTATTGATTTCCACTAACAGGATCCCTCACATTATCTAAAATAACTTCCGATGTGAACCCTAACGAAGCATTTTCATCAGTCAACGCGTCCCTCCTAAGAAGCTGCAACTACTAATGCGGCCCGCCACGTTAAAAGTTGACTAGGGTTGCCAGATGAAAATTTCCAAAAATCAGTACATGTGGGTAAATTTCTTAAAAAATCAGTACATAGGTGAAGGAGAGGTTTTGTTAAAAAAGTATTTAATCAGCTAAATAAAGATGTTTTTAGTTACAAAAATACTTTATTTATAAGAGTATTTAAATAACAGAGATGAGATCAAATTCATCTTCTTTTTTAAACATACAACAGAGAAAAACTTACATAGGTTCTTTAATTAATAAAAACATACTTAATGATTCCAAGCGAT
The DNA here is from genome assembly GCA_028673005.1 of Tanypteryx hageni. Taxonomy (NCBI): domain Eukaryota; kingdom Metazoa; phylum Arthropoda; class Insecta; order Odonata; family Petaluridae; genus Tanypteryx; species Tanypteryx hageni. The sequence goes on from CM054120.1 coordinate 3,879,831, forward strand.
ATTTATAAACAGGAAACTTAGAATTGTTGTTTTATTAAATATTTGGCAATAATTTTTTACAATATCATTAATTTCCTAATACCAAATAATTTCAATTAATTCTACTTTACAATTTGGTACAGTTACAATGGAGCGAGTAAAAAGTATAAGCGGTATGACTTTACTTTTGACAAATTATATTATTAAGTAGGTGTTAAAAACTAGAAACAAATCTTATAAGGCAACTCTTCAAAATAAACTGAATTAATATTCATACATTCACTTGACTTAATTTTTTTCAATAAATTATCACTTGGCAAAACAAATTCGTAAAATTCTTTGCAAGTTTTATTGAAATTATGTTTAAATAAATTTTCTGCCTCCACATTGTTAGCAGTAAGCGATTTCTTTCTTTTCTCCAGGTATAAAACATCCAGCTAAACATTCTTTCACTCATTGCATTTGAGTGAGAAAGAGCAAATATAAATTGAACTATTTTTTGCATATTTGGAGCATTGTATGTATTTAAAAAGGTTTTCCATCTTTCTTCATATGAACATCTTTTTAATGACGGCACCATTTTTTAAAATTAGAAAGTTCATCAAACAAAACATCAAAATCAATTGCAAGATTCGACATAGGAAATAATTTTACTACATTTAATAGTTCTTCAAAATGCGGAATGTCGTCTAATTTAAAAACCTAAGTCTCGAATTTATTCCCAGAAAAAGGAAATCTAGATTCAACGTACTCAAGCATTTTTTCTAAAAACCTAGTTGATCTTTCGATAAATAATTTTTTTCGGTCATGCTATCACAACTATCCAAAATTTGTTTTGCAATCATACCATAAAACCTTTCTTCTATGCGAAATTTTAGCGCAACTTGCAGATTTTTTTAGTAATACAAACATTTCAATAACAAGAGGACCTTCTCGCTCCAACTTTAAAATTACATTTTGTAAAATCGCCCCTATATTTGAAACTATACCTAAATATACCTCAGCTAGTTCATTATTTAAAAAATCGAACAATAAAGCCGGCACGGAAGTATTTGAATTTAAATAAGATTTAATTGGCTCCAAATTTTTGTTTAAACGGTCTATAGCCGGTAGCAGAGAGCCATCTGGTGGAAACATGCCACAACATTTCGGAATAGTCTAGGTCACAGTATTCATCAAATTCTACCCGAGTTCGTTTCCTTTTTGTATGGGAGCTAAATTCGTTAAATATTTTTACAACAATATATTCTAGATCAAACTTGAAGCAATTGGAAGCCTTTTTAATGGAATTATCAATCATATGACAGAGGCATCCAATATCTATAATATCGGGGTTTACTTTTTATGTTTATTTTGTTCGATGCATCTGTCGCTATCGTAAATGGAAGATTATTGTTTTTAATATCGTTAATGATTTTACATTGAGATTCAGTTGATAAAATATTCGCAATCTTGGAACTTTTTGTCCGTCCACAAGTAAATCTGGACACAATTTTAGAATCCGAAAATATTACAGGAAACAAGGCACTGGTACAGTTAACAGAATTAAAACTATGTGCATTCTATATGCTATGAAAAGTTGCTTCTGCAGCTGCCGTATTTTTAAAAGAAAATAATGAACACGATGAAGATGCCGAGAGAAAAGAACTTGCATTTCCGGTGCTCGCTACTGTTTTCTCAAGCTTTTGGTGTTTTACCGTTTTTAGGTGTCGTTTCACGTCTGAAATCCCAGCTTTTGTAATACTAAATTCCGTGCTACAGTGAGTACATTTTGCATATCCATCCTTTCCGGCTGCAATCCTAGAATATTTTTTCCATTCTTCGTTAAAGTGATTAGTTCCTCTTCTTTTTCTCTTAATTCTCGACCTTTGATTTTGACTTTGATGTTGAAAAGAATCCATGGAGAAATGACATATTTGTGCAGAGACACACAACTCGTTACCAAACGTATGAAATTCATTCGGTTTTACTTAAGATACCCTTATTTTAATTTGTAAGCCCAATAATGAATATTTAATGAAAGAATAAACGAATTATGTTTAACTGATTGTATTTAAGTCAATAAATTTAATTACTCTACAATGTTGTTAGCTGCATTGTATTACCTTAATTAATTAACATTGTAGGTATTTGATTTGATTCTTACCGTATTTATTATGTTATTTAAACGTTGCGGAAGCTGGGAACTTTCATATTATCGTTACAATTAATGGATAGTGGATTCCACGATCAAAAGCGTTTCTAAAATAAAAATACATTAGTATGGGTAAATTCTTCGTTAGAACTAAAGCTTCGGAAATCAAATATTTAAGATCCATTTATTTTGAAGGGTAATCGTTGGCATCATAATAGATGACTTAATTCTAATAATATGTTTCGTATCCTATAATATTTTATTGATGCAATCTTTGGATACATTTGTCAATGGTAAGGAGGTTTTTAAAAGGTCGGTGAGGGTCATTTGGTCACCATAACTCTCACCCAGATAAAACATTCCGAAAGTACAGGAGTGAAATAATCGTCTATTACGAAAGTAGTAATAAGGAATTTAATGTAATCATTTCCACAAAATTGACATACGCATGCAGTGTGGAGTGATGTGGGCGGATAACCTCGTGGCCGTGGTGATGCCGCTACACCACCTACCCTTTCATTTCCCAACTCCAACGGGTTGTTCACCTTGCAAGACAAGCCACAGCGAGCATTGCCTCTCCTCGCTCAAGGACCACCGTTGCCACATCTACCCTCGGCAAAGAGTCTTTTCTGTTCTTGTTTTCGGATTAAAGCATCGAAATGCAATTTGATGGAAAAACGCGACCGTTAGAGCAATTGGAATAAAAACTGTGATTTCTTTGAGAAAGAATCGCTTTTAAAGCAGTTGAGGGTGTTGTTATTGCCAAGGAATTAGATTCAGTCTACCACTATATCAGTGTAGTATAGTGAATCCGCGATAGTGAGAGCGCATATAATTTAAAAATTATCTCAATGACGAATACAACTCTAGGGTGTATGAAAATTTGGTTATATGTAACCAGTCGGGTATGCGTGAATTATCCACTTCGCATAAGTTCTCATCAATGCGTTTCTTATAAATACGTGATGTTATATTATTATTCTAATGTGTTTGTTATTACGAAACATAATGCATAGCTAATTAATTTGTTACCATAGCAGATTTTCCTGTACTCAATAATATTACAGTAACGCCTGTATTGGCACGCATTATCTCGTTATGGGCCTTCTACTAATTTTGATAAAAATCATAAAATATATGTTAAAATAATTCCAAGGAAGTATGTTCCTGTGATCTCCTCATATAGTGAGGAACGAGGTCTATTGACGATCTTCGGCAAATCTGCGATTGTCTGTTACACTGATGGTAAACCTTTAGAAGACGAGTGCCACATTTGTCGAGTTAACCTGTGGAAGCGTGCCACATGCAAATTTAGTCTTTTAAAAACAATTTCTTCGTGAAAATTCGTCTGAATTTTGAAGTTATATATTTAACTATTACAAAGAATTTAATCCCAAGCATTCAATCATCTAATGAAATTAAAAATTAAAAATGTATTGTTTCCATCTAATTGGTATCTAACGCAGCTTTTGAATATATATTTTTTGCATGTGCTATCTTTATCTGGAGTTAAATATGCGTACTCCATTAGGTAGTGGGGCAATGAATAGGCGATTTAACATTCGGGAACGGAAGTTATTTAAGTACATATTCATAGCAAAACGGCAGCGCAAAATTGTCATCCTAATCGCATTTATCTTTATAAGACAGCAATCTCACAAATTCGTTGTTTTATTCAATGGTACTTTCGTTCATTTGATTTCATATTATAATTACATTGAATATTGTACAATTCCATGAAATAAGTATTCAGCCAGGAATATTTTTTTCCATTTAAGTTACACTTATGTTCCGGAAAGATAACTAATAGAAAATGACTACAAATGTATTCGTCTTCCAGAAACGTCTTTATTGCTACTCTTCGGACGTACGCGTGCCTTATGTTAGCCATCCTTGGTCATTTATGACATGCACCTCTTCCGCTCACTCTTCCATCTCGGCCCTTCAGGTCCCGATCGCCCATCGTCCCATCCTGCTCTTCCTCTTCGCCCCCTTCTTTTTCTCCTCGCCCCTTCTTTTTCTCCTCGCCCCTTCTTTTTCTCCTCGCCCCCTTCTTTTCCTCCTCGTCCCTTCTTTTCTCCTCGCCCTCTTTTCCTCCCCTCCTCTCCTTACCTCCTCGCCCCCTTTATTCGTCTTCTAACCTCCATTCCTCCTCGCCTTCCTCTTTACCTCCTCTTCCCTTCTTTCTCCATCGCCCTTCTTTTTCTCTCCTCCACCTTCTCTATTCATTCTCGCCCCTTCTTTTCCCACTCCCCTTTTTAATGCTCTCTCTTGTCCTATCTTAATCGAACCATTCTCCTTGTAAATAGATTATTTCTGGGAATTTCATAATATATATTTTTAACCTCTGACAAATTCAACCCTTCTGAAATGGCTCAGCGCAGATAATGTTCGATATTCTTCGCCGCGTGATTTTTTAGTATGTTACCGGAGGATTTGCGAATTTTCAATTTCATAAGCGCGCTGCGGGAATTGATATGTAAATGTTAATTCCAAATTCCAATTGCTTTAAAGCGACAATTGTAAGACTTTTATAGATACTAATAACATTCAGGTGAACTACGTCATATTGGTTCATTCTGGAATTAGGAATGAATAAGGTACTTATTAAAAATTTTACTTTTAAAATAATTTAATGCGACCTGATGATGTTGCTGTGCGAGGAAGACTTTTAGTTCCTAAATTTACCTCATCAGCGGCAAAGGAAGAGCCAATGATAAGACTTTTACGGAAATGGGGAATAATAGCGGTGACAGCGTTAGCGGAGGTGGTTGCCCCCAGGGGTAGTCAACTCTTCCGGGTGACTGCCTCTGGGAAGGTGGATGTTTTCACACCTTTATTGTTTATAGTTTTCCTAACAATATTAATTTAAATATTTAATGTTCTCTTTCATGCAGAAAATACTATTCCTAGACGTCGTATTTCTTAGAGTAGTGAAAAATTAATGTGTTAGCGTACGTATGCATCAAGTACGTATTTTAAAGCGACAAAATAGTCTTCCAGATCTCATAAATTAATTTATATAAAGTAAATCGTACAACATTTTAATTAACTATATTAAATATGCGGCCTAGGCCTGGCAACTGGAAAAATCCATTTTAAAACTCCCAATATTAAAATTAACCTTTCAACAGCTTACGTTTTCTCCAAGGTGAACAAATATATATGGCGAATTATTTTCACCCTAATGTCCTCTGTTCATGTTTTTATAAAAACTTCTCACAATAACATAAATGGTAATTCTTTATGAAACCTGATGAGAGTGGTGGCGAGCACTATTTTTTGATCATTTGGAGAGCATCCAAGGAAATTAGGAGACTTTTATCTTACTCGCTAGCAGCATGTTGCGGGCTTCTGTTCATAGCAAATGTTCAAGGGAAGAAAGTTTATTTAGGTAAGAGCAGCGCACATTCCTCATGGAAGAAAGATGAGATGCCCTGAGGAACGAGTCTTTTTAAAATGATGCGATCGTATATAATCGCCGGATTTGGAAGTTGTGGTTGAGAGCTAAGAAAATGAATACATTCATCAGGAGTCTGGAAAATGGAGGAAATGGAAAAATGGCTAACGCTATTGACATCTATATATCACTTAACTATTGTATGAAGCATTTGGGGGCTCGCACACCAAAGAGACACGAAACATGAGGCATGCGGTAAATGCTGCGCGAACCGAAGGAGACGTGAAATTGCGGTTAGTTAAGGTGACCAGACAGACGTCCTCTTTCAAGAGGATAGTTCTCTTTGTGAAGATTTTTTCCTCTTTGAAAATGATGTCCTCTTCTGTCATTTATACACCCTCTTTGTTAATTATGCCAACATTTATACCCAAAATATAACATACTAGTGAGACAATTCCTGCCTGTTGATTTGTGTACCATCCATGTGTATCCATTGTCAGTCTTAAGCGTAACTTTGTGGAACGATTCCATAATTATAAATCAGGGAATACATTGTTCTTCCGTTTCCCTGGTTTATAATACTATAATCTGTTAAATATAAAATAGAATTGGCTTCTGGAGTATACTTGGATGAATGGGCAGCTCCTATGGAAGAATTTAAATATTTTGTATGGACAATGCTTAAAGAAGTAGTCACCTGGGAAAATGTTAGCGAAACTTTAGAATCCATAACTAAGAAATTCAAAAATGTTAGTATTGATGACAGCCAGTTATTCGATGATATAAGACGCTTAAACTTACACTGCAATGCAAACATTTGAATAAGAGGAACCAAATGAATATTTGTGCGGATAAACGCTGAATAGAGGGTTTTGCTCATTTTGATTGGGAGCTCATACCACATCCAAATCTGTTGTTGATTATCGAGTTCTGTTTTGCGCTATCAGGTTTAAATGAAGCGGTGGAATGGTTTTTTTTTCAATCATCAAAATGATATTTGAACCCTTGAAAATACTGAAATATCTTTGGCATGTGTTACTTCACAGGCTGTGGTAAAAGAAAGTTTACATACAAAACTTTGCGATATTTTACAACTTCAAATAAACAAATAATGATTTGTTAAAAATTTTAATAGTAGTGACAAATATAAATAAATAAAAGAACTTTACGATAAAGTTTTTTACTATTTATTTAAAAAATGATCTACATATCTTGAAATTTTGAAATTCTGGTGCCTTAGCCATGCTTTCAGTAATTTCATCACATAATTAGTGACCCACTGACAAATATGACTAGAGAATTTTATTAAGCATCTATTTGATTAAAATGTTCCTTTTGTTGTGGCTTTTATTGAGAAATGGCTAATTTAGATATAACGCCTTGTTTTTTATTGCAAATCCATAATAAAACATTTTTCACCAAATTTTGTCTTCTTTTTTGTTGCGTTTTAACCGTTTGTCCTCTTTTCACTAACAATAAGTCAAAATCTTATCACCTTAGGTTAGACAGACAGACAAACGACTTTATTTAGGGCGAAATTGAGACAATCTACATCTACATGTTACCCTGCAATTCACGTAATTGGTGGGTGGCAGGGGTGCAATGCACCAAAACCTACCTAAAGATTGTTTATCACAGGTTGAAAATTTCTATTGTGATCTCGTATTGTCCTCGGAAAGAACGAGCCTAGATAACCCTCCGTCCTACAATCGATCTTACGTATCTTATCGTCACGGTCGTTTCTATTTGTATACGTTGGTGTTTCAATTTTTCCTACAACCTCGTCTTTTAGACATTCCGATCTATATTTCTCCAAAAGCCACAACCTTGAGTTCAATCTACGATCCTCCAGTGGTACCCAGTTCAAATCCCTCAATAATGAGGTGATGCTTTCCTTATGTTCGTACTTTTGTTTTACGAATTTATACTATATACTACTGTACTATATAGTCCCTTCTTACATTTAACCCTTTCGTTATATAAGTAGTTACAATATTTACATATTAATAGAAATTAAGAGTTTACCGTCTTGCCGACTTTTATTACATGATTATTCCAGGTAAGTGTTTCATTAATTAGAATACCGAGATTTTTTACGATTTTGCTGTAGGGTATAACTGAACCGTTCAAAGACAGAGGAACTGATTCCTCAAGGAAAGGAAAGAGATAAGTTATTCGGTTTGTTTGGTTTGTTGCTTGGAGTAAGTTAGGTATCGAGAACAATTATTAATAAATAGAGAGAACAATAGAGGACCTAAAATTGAGCCCTGAGGAACGCCTTGGTTAACATTAAGCCATGAAGACGAGGACTCGTTGGAGATGGCTTGTTGTAAATGGTCGCTAAGGTATGAGGAGACCCAATCTCTTGAAGGTGAAGAGAATCGCATGCAGCGGAGTTTTGCTAGGAGTATGTCTTTGTCTACTGAGTCAAACGCTTTGCTCAAGTCGAGCAACACTAGTACTGTAAGTTTTCTGTCATCCATGTGTCTGCGTATATCATCGGTGATTTTAATTAGCGCGGTGGTGGTGCTATGTGACTTCTGAAAGCCAGATTGATGGGAGTAAAGTAGATAATTTGCGTTGAGAAAATCTGTTACTTGTTCATGCGCAAGTCGCTCAAGTGCTTTTGATAAAGTGGGAAGAAAGGTAATCGGTCGATAGTCATTGTTTGCGAAGAGAGATTTCTTAGGGATTGGGTGGACTAACGCGCGTTTCCCTTGCGATGGGAATTTTCCTTGTAATAAGGAGTGGTTGAAAATGTTAGTGAGTACTGCGAGTATTAGATGTATTAATTTGTTTGTGATTATGATAGGAATACCATCAGCACCTTGGGCTTTAGTTTTGATTCTGCGTATTGCTGAAAGTACGTCATCAATTTCTGGTGAACCAAGAGTATCTCGTTGGATGTTAATTATTTCGTTGGACGGAGTAGAGATTCCAGTTTCAGACTCGATTAAATATATTGCAGTCACGATCTCTCGTGGGACACCCACATTTGCCGATTGATCGGTGCCGCTAACAAAAAGCTGGCCTTTATAGGGAGAATAGTTCGAAATAGCTCCGAAAAAGTGAAAGAATTATGTTATTTATCATTGGTTCGACCGCATGTCGAATATGCGTCAGCTGTGTGGGAGACCTACGAAAAGGGACCCAATAACGAGGTAGAAAAGGTTCATTCAGGGCATCTAAATTTGTAAAGGGAAACTACGATAGTACACAAAGTGTAACATCGTTAGTAGAAAATCTGAAATGTACATCGTTAGAGGAACGTAGGCTGAAGACTATATTTAAACTACTGGAAAAATTTATGTCGGACGGACTAGCGAATGAGGCAGTAGGACTTAACAGAAGCCCGGCGTATCTCGGAAGGCAGGACAGCGAGGATAAATTCGCGAGATCGACTGTAGAACGGAGCGATATAGAGGATCGTTTTTCCCTAAGACGATAAGAGAACATAATAGGAAAAGATAACGTAGGAAAACTATGGACCCTTGGTGCACTGCACCCCCTGCCATCTATCAAAAAGGTGACTTGCAGGGTATCATGTAGATGTACGTTAAATTGCGAAACAGCTTTAAAGTGGAATTGTGGAGAACCGGAAGACTCGTTCGCTTTTACAGTAAGACTACTAATGACTTTGCGTTTTCGTCCTATGTCGATTTTTGTTCGATTAGTCGAGAAGCTCTTATTAATGGAGTCTAGTGATATGTTTGGTGATAAGGAAGATTCCTTCGGTTTACCAATACCTAGGTTTCGCAGGTTATCCCATAGGGCGGATGTTGTTGCATTGGAGCCTGATATAGAATAAGCAAATTTTATTTTGGCATTTCTAATCTGTTGCTTGGTTTTGTTTCTAATACATTTGTAGGCTTTGAACCTATTTGGGAATTTATTTGATTTGAAGAGATGGAAAATTGAATCGCGTCGAGCCATCAATAGTTTTAAGTCGGCCGTTATCCACGAGGCGCGAGGTTTAGAGAGACATGTGGTTTTGATGGGCACGTATTTATCGAGTAAATGTAACAGAAAAGTGTTAAGTGATTCAATTTTTGCGTCTATGTCGTCAGAATATTCATTGGTGTGCCACGGAAGACACGCCGCTTCGGCAATTAGACTATCATAATCATGTTTTTTTTAAAATTTCGTTGAGAGATGAATTTCTGCTTAAATTTTGGAGAGTTTAGGAAGTAGGCTAGAAAAATTAAGTCATGGGATGAAATACCCGGGGCAGATAGTTGACCATGGGTGCAAACTTTATCTGGATCCAAGTGGGAGAGTTTTTAGTGTTATTTGTGGGTTTTAATGGTAATATGCTGAGGTTGTGCGACGTAAAAGAGTTTTTAAAAAAGACTCCATCGGAGGAGCTTGAGGCGAAATTGGCATTAAAGTCACCAGATATGATTATGTGTTCATAATCGTGTCTTAAGTTGGCGATGGTCTCGTCAATGTCAGATAGATAACCAATTTTTGGAGGACGATAAACGATTCCTAACAGAATTTTTTTTTTAATTGACTACTTCAAGGAAGAGATATTCAGGTCTGAGGGAGTATTGTGCGTCGCTGGTGGCGATTACTTTGCAAACAAGGTCTTTACGGATGTAGATTCCTACTCCCCCTCCTCCTTTCCCTATCCTATCATTGCGAAACAAGTTATAGCCGGGCATTTCTACAGAAGAGCTCGAGATAGCGGGTTTCAGCCACGTCTCGGAAATCGCAATAGCCTGTAGATCGTTGGGCGGGAGTAATGAGTCAGTTCGTCGAAGTCTGGGACAATACTTTGGGCGTTAAGATAGATAAGTTGGAAGGATCGAGGAAAAGTTTTAAGTTCTTCTGCAAGAAGACAATATTTGGAACTTGGATGGGTAGGGGAAAGCCATTATGGGGTGGGGGTGGACGGTTGGTGGTAAGATGAGGATTGTGATAATTAGTTCGTCTGTGGGTGGTCGGTCTGACATATGGGAAAAATTCAGGGGCTTTAGGGTTTGCGTATGGGCAGATTTAGGCTGAAGAAAAGTTTCGGTGGAAGGCTCAATGACAAACATTTTGCGGGTGGTTGAGTAAACTAAGCAGCAAAGTGTAGTGGATGATTCAGGTAAAGAAGTGGTTGAGAAGAGCTACGATAAAGTGATTAATGCACACAGGAAAAAGCACATATACTGGAGAAGTAATGCTACAGTATATGCCAATGACTAAGTAACAATAATAAAAATAGCTATTAATTATTAATAAATAATAAATGAGGCACCACACCAAAGCAGCACAGGTAGAACAAAATAGAGGCAGAGATGAAATAAAGTGATTGAGGGGAACACTTGTTAGGAATTGAACACGAAGAAACTAATCGGATAAAGAGCACTGCACTGGAAATGGACGCTACGATTGAGAAAGGGGAATGCGAGGGGATTGCACTTGAAACTAGTTGGAGGGAATGAAGGAGCACTGAAGGTGGAAGTAAATCACTGATTTGATGAGAAAAGCGCTGAACCGGGAAACACTGAAAATCACTAAATAGGATTTACGCCAACACTAAGGGCTACTTCTACACAGGGGAAAAGGAGCACTAAAACATTGGGAAACACTAAAATAAACGCAGCACAAAAACTAAGAGAAAGACCGAAAAAGGAGAAATTTTTTGCACCGGAACCACTTGGAAATAAGCACTAGGGAGAGAGAATTACACTAAAAACTTGCGAAGTGGAGGACACTACGGGGAGGGGATGGCAGGCGTCACGGGAACGGAGATGGCAGGCAGAGGTCGATTTAAGGAGTAGGCACCGGCAGGATATCTATTCAACGAAGGACTTGAAGCAAATGTAGAGAGAACGCTCAAATACACGCTAATCACGGAAAGCCATCCTCCTACATCTATATCTACATCTACATATTACCCTGTAAGTCACCTTGACGGTGGATGGCAGGGGGTGCCTCGCACCAAGTTCCTAACTAATTATTATTCACAGTTATCTATTGTGGTCACGTATTGTCCTAGGGAAAAAGGACTCCTTATACCTCTCCGTCCGACTATCTATTTCGCGAATCTTGTCGTCATTATCCCTCCGTCCGATATACGTTGGTTGTCGAATAATATCCTTCATTTCATTTACGAATATCTCCGACCTATATTTATCTAGAAGTTTAAGTCTCGCCTGTAATCTACGATCTTTCAACGATGGCCAACTCAACTCATCAATGAGTAACGTAACGCTCTGTTTTTTATCGTAATTCTTTTTCACGAATCTAGCTGCTCGCCGCTGTATTTTTTCTAAATCCTTTATGAGTCCCCTCTGATATGGATCCCAAACCGCTGCTGCGTATTCCATTTGAGGTCTAACCAACGGTAAATAACAGGATTCTCTCACCTTTTCCGTGTTTTTCCTGACTATCCTACGCACAAAAGCCAACTTCTTATTTGCCGCACCTATCACTCGTCTTATGTGGGTGTCCCAAGACAGGTCACGATTCAAGGTTACCCCGAGGTATTTCACGGATTCCGAAACAGGAATGATCTCACCATCTATCGAGTAGGTAAACACGGACGATGGGCTTCTAGATTTCCAAAAGTTTAGAACGTTACTCTTTTTCTGATTGATTACTAGCTGCCATTCCTTGCACCAAACAGATAACGCATCCAGATCATCCTGAAGCTGACGATGGTCGCTAGGACCACTAATTTCTCTATAGACTACGGTGTCATCCGCAAAAAGCCTGATATTACTTTTTACAACTGAGCTGATGTCGTTTATATAAAGCAAGAAAAGCATAGGTCCGATCACACTACCCTGCGGCACTCCAGAGACTACATCTGCCACACTCGAGGACTTACCATCGATGACTACTTTTTGTTTTCTATTCCTAAGGAAAGCGCGAACCCAGTTAATGACTTTAACATTAACGCCAAGATTTCCCAATTTTAATAACAACTTACGGTGGGGAACCTTGTCAAAAGCTTTTCTAAAATCAAGGAACACTGCATCGATCTGCTTATTATTTTCGCCGCATGATAAAACATCATTCACAAACAGACCGAGTTGTGTGTCACAGGATCTACCTTTTCTGAAGCCATGTTGACAGCTGACTAAGAGCGATCTACTCTCAAGATAACGCATTGTGTTGCTAACAATAATGTGCTCCAAAATCTTACATGATAATGATCTTAGAGAAATCGGCCTATAATTTTCGGGGTTTTCTTTGTCACCTCCCTTATGAATGGGTGTGACGTGTGCTAGTTTCCAATCATCAGGAACCTCACAGAGGGTAAGAGATTTCTCGAAAACTATCCGAAGGAAGGGAGCTATATCTTCTGCTAGTTCTTTTAATACACGCGCGGGAATTCCTTCTGGTCCAGGATTTTTGTTGGGCTTTATCGCACTCAGTTGCTTCGCTATTCCTGCCTCAGAGATTTTAATATTATCCATCCGAGTACATCCATCGGGAATAAGATTATCTTTAAGTATATTTCCACCTGCCGTGAACGCCTTCGCGAAGTAAACGTTTAGTAGATTAGCTTTATCCTCCCCATCGTGAAGGATGTCTCCGGAATCACATCGCAGGGAGGGTATTGAAGGACCCACTCCCTTGACTTCTCTTACGTAGGACCAGAACGCTTTTGGATCCTCCTTCAATTTTGTATTTAATACCTCATTCCGGAAGGTGTTAAATGCGTTACGCATGGTTTTTCTCGCTAGTACGCGGGCACTGTTATACTCATGGACTATAGCTGTGCGATACTCATCGGAAGCGGTGGTAGGTATGTTTTTCAATTTTGCGTGGCTACGCCTCTGTCGTCTTAAGGCGATCCTGACTTCCTTATTAAACCAACGAGGTTCTTTCTTATCAGATTTTATCTTACTGGGGATAAATCTATCGATACCTCTTCCTAGTATATTCTTAAATAATAACCATGATGGCTCCATACCAAATCGTTCTGTCTTTTCACGATAACTGACAAAGGTACTTTTGAGATATAAGCTGAAACTTTTAAAGTCGGCCTTGGCGAAATCGTATACATTCCGAAGAGGCTTAGGATGTCTTTTGAGCTTTAATTCGCACTCCGCATACACAGCTCGATGGTCGCTAAGTCCCTCCTCTGTGGATACCTTAGTTATCCTATGCGGGATGTTAGAAGCAAGCAAGTCGAGAACATTGCCCGAACGCGTGGCTTTTCGTACCATTTGGATTAAGGGATATTCATGAAACGTGTCAATTAAGGCTTCACACGATTCGCGTTCTTTACCTCCCGTTACGAAACGAATAACGAAATATAGGGGTTCATCATCATCATGCTGCTGTCCGAAGACAGGTTTTAGCTGAATCGCTGCCTCCATCTCTCTCTCTCTCCCTAGAATCCTCTTTTATGCCTCTAAAAGTACTATATTAGAATAGTGATAATATGCTTGCGCAGAAGAGTGTGTTGACGTCGCCTTCTTTCTCTGGGAGAACATTTGGGGTTTGGATGAGGGTTTAGGGAGAGGGAATAGGTAATTATTTGTCATTGTAATATCGACCATGGAGCTCGTTACTCGGGTTGGGATAAGGATTTTTTAGTGTTTTATTTAATTAAGATTTCTGAAAATGGTTTCTAGGGTTTTATTCTGGTAGTCGAGGATGTGTTCCATTCGGTTTGCTGCTGTGCGGCGGAGAGGATCCTTCTTCGCTTCTTCATAGTCCTCCCCTAGGCGTGGTCGGTGGCATAAGCAACGCTAATCGGAGATACTCCTCTCGATGCCCGAAATTGCGTAGTGACGGTGGCGGACTAATCACGAGGGTCTCGTAGAGGCCCAGTGCCAATACTCAGTTCCCCTTGCTCGTGAAAGCTTCTTCCTCCGGCATGTGGTGGCAGCCATGAGAGTCCGGGATGTTGTAAATCTTTAATACGGGCAAAATGCACCGTCTTTATTTCTGATCCCAGGATTGGTATCACCTTTGATCCAAAGAGGAAATTTTCGGGAACGCTCTTTACGGTGAGGAATGTCTTCGAGAAGAAGGGTCGGGGGTTAATGCCATTTTCCCCATCCGTCGGATCCCTACTTACCAGTGAGTTTGACCCTCTTATTAGACTCATAGTAGTGATGAGGGTGGCAACACGGTGTTGAAAATTAATGTATTTCATTTGGTTTGTCTTTACAAAAAACTTATCGTTCATCGGTGTAACAATGGAGCTTCTCAATGTCAACAAAAGCTACAACTAGAATTGAAACTTCTGTTTAAGGCGATAAGAAATCTTTGTTTGGTAACCAGCATTTCAAGACCAGGATTTTAGTGAAGTATCTCCTTACGCTGCTCATTAAAGAAATTTACGATAGGAGTATAATAAAGAAAATTTAAGTTTACATTGACGGTGGAACAATGAGACAAATGAAATTGATCTTTAATATAAGTAGTAATGACGAAAGGTGTGTTTATAATCCCCTAACGAATTTTAAGGATATAGGTGCAATGTTCATGACGGATCGTGGTGGCAATATTTCAGGAGCGATTGATTTCGCAGTTTCACCTGTAAATTCGTCTACGACGCGACTTCATCATTTACATTTTCTTTCAAAACATGTTGATGCAATGGTATTTCCGTTATTTTTTCCTCGTGGTAACTTTAGTTTTACTTAAAATACGCCGCATTTTGAAGAATGTACAACCGCCGTACGGAATACAATAACTCATCTTGAATTTTATTCATATCGAATTGCAATTCGTAGAAATCAATTCCATTCTCTTAATTTTGGTGGTTAATTATTTCAAGAATATTTATTTCACGCGTATTGCATGTATGGAGCAAATAAAATTAATTGTTTCCATACTCATCAAATTGAATTTTGAGTAGAATCTTATACTGGCTTATTGAATCACTTAAGCAATTTTGGTGGAGTTATTTCAAGAATATTTATTTCACGCGTATTGCATGTATGGAGCAAATAAAATTAATTGTTTCCATACTCATCAAATTGAATTTTGAGTAGAATCTTATACGGGCTTATTGAATCACTTAAGCAATTTTGGTGGAGTTGTTGAAATGTTTTCACTCTTCCTTCGTCATGCGTTTGTTCTCCAAGTTATATGGCATGTTTGTATGAACATTGTTTATTCTTCTGGATCATACAAATTCAACAGGGCACTCTAGTTATTCAAAGATTCCAATTAGGTATATACACATTTTTAGTGAAACAACAGACAACGTATTATCTATTTATATTGCAACACCCGATACAAGCGATGAAAATCATAATGGCTCAGCAAAATCTGGTGCACTGTAAAGTGTGCAAATTTTAGAAATGTATGCTAGAGATACAGAATTTTATGTAAAATTTAATATGCTAAATTTCAAGAATTCAAAGTAAAACTAAACTGCTGAAAATGTATTTCTATTTATATAACGAACCAACTTCAATTTGAATTAAAAAATCCGTTTTTTAATTTGCTCAGTTTTATTTCCTTATAAAATCCGTTTTTTGTACCATGTAACATTGACGGCGAATTCACCACAGCCTTATTGAGAGATGGTTTCTAAGAGAAGTGTTGCTTTATTTTCTTTAGTTTACGTAGTATTGGGATTTTAAAAATAATTTCCACGAAGATGTATTAGAATGCACACGTTATACTAATTTCATACGCATTTAAGTTAATCATACTAGATCTAAAGGTAATCTAGACGATTCTGTTTGATTGTAGCATATCCCAGTTGCATTAAAAACAAATCAAATCGATTGAGACTGAAGATCGAATCCGAAACCAGTAACGAAAGAAGTCGTAACCGCGCCCACAGTTGTGTACCAAGTAAATATGTCCTGCTGTGTACACCTAGAAACATTCGGCAGAATCTGTTATTAATGTCCTATATCGCTTAGTTAATTTATTTTCCTATCAAAAATATAAACTCGGATGAATTAATTAATTACTGTTAAAAACATCTATCTCACTTTCTACGGAAATATTACCGTAATACAAGACACTTGCATTTTGAATCAGTTGCGTTTACGAAAAAACATTAAAGGAATACGTATTTCAGTAGCCGCGATTGAAATTTTCATAAAAACTATTAAATAATCGACATTGGGGAAAGAAGATTAAATTATGGAATCGATGGGGGATGCCGCCGAGGGTTCGTAGACGGAGGGAAAGCAAGCAAGGAATAGAGCAGGAGTCCGCAACCTTTTCAATGTGGCGAGCACCAATTAACATTCAAGAGCACCCAGCTAGCACCGCTATCTAACATCTATAAAAGCCTACTTCCGTTCCTTTGTGGCTCCCTCTGCCACGCTATAAAAATGCAAATAACTCGATAATAGATGGAGATATATTTTTGAAATTTTTCAAGAATATTACATTCTCATATGTTAAGGCGACGAAGAAATAAAATCTCGAAAAATGTCCTGGGTTCGACTCCTAGGAAAACATTTCCATTTCCCATAAAATAACACGTAAGAATTGACTTTTCGACGTGGTCTTTTATTCTTTTTGAGATCTAAATTAGAAAGAATTAACCTACAATCTTCGGATCTGAACTATTTTAAAGAAAACATTATTAAGTTTCTTATTATGTTCATCTTTTATCGTCTACAGTTCGAAATCGCTCATGTAAAACGTTTAATTCACATATTTTAGGGAAATCTTGCCATTTTAATGGGATGCTGCCTTGCCAACTCATTCCATTGTAAAACCTCGAAATCCTAGTGTTATTTCAATCCTTATGGATGAAAGTATGCTTTGAATGCTTTTAATAAGAGAGACAGAGAGAGAGGGGGAGGGGAGAGGGAGAGAGAGATTAATTGAGTTGGTCTTTATTTGGGGCGAGATTGAGACTAAGAAGTCCCATCTTCCACCCTAAGAGAGACAGGGAGAGGAGGGAGGGAGGGAGGGTGGGTGGGTGGGTGGGAGGGAAGGAGGTATTGATTGATTCGACCCTTTATTAGGCGAGGTTAGGCCCAGTTGGTTCTCTCTTCCACCTAACCTCGTAAAATACAATTTAAGATACATAGTAAATGATACAGGAGACTGTGTGAACAGAGATAAAAAAATTAACAATACCTAACAACTAACCGAGAATACACAGTTTATGGTAGAGACAAAATGATACAGGAGATTGAGTAAACAAAGAGAAAGGAAATAAAATAATAGCAATACCTAAGACTAACATAGAATACACAGTTTATGGTAAGGACAAAAACGATACATGTAAATGAGTACATGAGTACATGAGTAAACAAAGAAGAGATAAACAATTTACAATACCTAATAACTAAGAGAGAATACACTGAGATACAAATTACGATAAGTAATAATAAAAGTAAACCATATTTGAGTTTAATCATATCTGAGGAATTTATATAATAGTAGTATTTATTTAAGAATAATTAATAATTTACATGGAAAACTTCACTTAGAACTCTACCTCTCCAGGGTTCCTAGGTGTGCAGATATTGCACTCTGATTTGGATTTGAGGTCAGGATGAGGAATTGAATTCCATAATCTCACCCCAAGTACAGTGAAGGAGTTGGTATTGGCTTCGGGTCTGTGGGTAGGGATTACAAGTTTATCTACTGAGTGTTTTCGGAAGTTATGGGTCGTATTCAGAATTTTAAATAGGTTAGCAGTGTAGTTAGAGGCGGAATGATTTAGCGCTTTGTGAACATGAGAAAGAGTGGAGTTTACGTCTTGACTCGAGTCGGAGCCATGATACTTCCCTGAGAAGAGTAGAGATGTGATCTGATGATTTGGTGTTGAAGATGAATTTTACTGAATGGTTAAAGGCGCGTTGAAGTTTGGTGGCGTTGGATTTGGCGGTACCGTTGATGATGATATCTTCGTAATCAAATATGGGGAGAATTAGAGATTGTACAATAGTTTTCTTTAGTCTTAATGGAGAATGTTTTTTGTCTTTTGAAACAATGCAGGGCGGCGTAGGATTTGTTGCAGATAGACGTGACTTGTGGCCTCCATGAGAGGGTCTGTTCAATTAGGACACCAAGGTTTCGGACACAGCTGCTGTAAGGAATTTCTATCCCATCAATACATACCCTGGGAATGGATGGAGGATCGATCATTTTGAGTGATTTCGGATATCCAATAACAATTGTTTAGTTTTTGATGGATTCAGTTTTAGGGCGAGTGACTTGAACCACCTATTAAGGTTCTGTATATCCCTGTTCATTCTTCTGACTGCGGTTGCAAGGTTTTCGGGTTCGATGGAGATGTAGATTTGTAGATCGTCAGAAAATAGATGGTAAGAGGAGCTGATAACATTAGAAAAAATATTGTGATGGAGAGAGAGAAAATTAGTGGACCTAAGACTGAACCTTGGGGTACACCGTAATGGAAATTTAGCCAAGAGGAGTCGTTGCCATTAATGAGGCACTTTTGCTTGCGGTCCGTTAGATAAGAGGAGAACCATGCAATCGAAGATTCGGAGAAGTTGAGGGTTAGGAGTTTAGCCAGAAGAATGTCGACGTTGACTGAGTCAAAGGCCTTAGAAAGATCAAGTAGCGCAAGGATTGTGAATTTTTTCTGGTCCATGGCTGCCTTGATATCGTCAGTGACTTTATGGAGTGCAGTAGTTATGCTGTGGTTTCGTCTGAAGTCTGATTGTTAAGGATCAACTAGGCTGTTTTCTGTCAAATACTTTATTACTTGTTGGTGCACAAGACGTTCAAGAGCTTTGGAGATGGAGGGTAAAATACTGATAGGACGAAAGTCTTCAAGTATAGATGGGTTTTGGGATTTTGGTACCGGGCGAATTATGGAAAGTTTCCATTGCGATGGAAGGACACCAGAGAATAGAGAGTGGTTGAATATGTAGGTCACGTATGGGAAGATAATAGGAAGTATTTTATGATAGAAGGTAATAAGGGATATTATCAGAGTCAGGGGCAGAAGGTTTGGTGTCAAGAAGTGCTTTCTTTACTTCAGCATTGGATATAGCTGTGAACTTGAATTGAGGATTATTTAACGAAGGGAGATTCAGGATTTTTCCTATAGATTGTTTTAGGTCATTAGGTTCAATAGAGATGAAGTTGTTCACAAAGTATTGGTTAAAGGAACCTGGAAGGAGGTTATGTGAGGGAGGCATTTTGTGAGAGCGGTTTCCGATCCCAAGTTTTGATAGGCCAGATCAGAGATATTTCGGGGAGAGATTAGAGTTTAAGAGTCCATCGGCGAAACGTGATTTAGCGCTCATTATTTGTTTTTTGACATTGTTTCTGAAGAATTGGTATATGTCGTGATCATCTATATTCTTAGATCTTTTGTTTAGAGAGTATGCTGAGTCTCTTTCCCGCATGAGGGCGAGAATAGTTTCGTTCATCTATGCAGTAGGATTGCTTCTAAATCGTTTCGTTTTGAAAGGAGCATGTTCGTCGTAGAGCAGGAGGTTATAATTTAGGATACGAATCATATCGTCAACGTTCTGTTTGACATAGTTATCATCAAAAGGGAGTTGTATTGCGGAAAGAATAAGGGAGTCATTTTTTATTTTCTTGTAATCTCGGTGGGAAATGAGAGGCGATTTCCTCTTAGGAGAATGCATCGCATAAATGAGGTAGATAATGTCGTGAGGTGAGATTCCTGGTGCCGATACTAGCCCGTGTATGAGAGCTTTATCGGAGTTGGATGTAATGATAAGATCTAGAAGTGAAGAGCAGTGCGATGTTGTATAGGTGGCGTCAAGAGGGAGAATTTTTAGATCAAGGGAGGTGAAAAGGCTGATTAGTTGTTCAGCTACTGATGTATTATTGATAAGATTCGTGTTAAAATCCCCCATGATAATAATGTTATCATAAGAAAGAAGGAAATCTGATAGAGCTTTTTCAATATCTGTGATAAAACCTATTTTAGGGGGGCGGTATACCACGCAACAGAGAAGTTTCTGGAAGTTCAATAATATTTCCACCATTAGAAATTCAGGTCTGGAGCAAAAGTTAGAAGGAGATTTTGAAAGAATGCGACATTTTAAATATTTCCAAACGTACACACAAACGCCACTACCTTTCTTGCCTATACGAAGAAGAGTCAAGTTTGATATGGTGACCGAGGATGATGGGATGGACGGTTTTAAGCATAATTCGCTTATGCAGATGATGTCAAGCTTGTTACAAGAAGCAATGTTTGGATTTCCTCGATGCGAGCTGAAATACTTGGAGCATTAATATGAATCGCGAGGAGAGCTCTAGGGTGAAGGGAGGCGACCTTAAAAAGTGTAGAGACAGGTGGTAGTGGTGACCGAGTTTCGGTTCCGTGGGGGAATGAGGGAGTGGAAGGGTTAGGTTGACGATCGGAATTCACGATGAGAGGCAAGAGCGATTTAGAGGAGTGGTGAGGTTTAGATCTCCGTGCGCCGGAAAGAAAATACTAGCCATTGGGTAGGGAAACGTCCTATTCTGCGGGTTAGGAGGAAAGAATTGAGGAGCCAGTGAATTCAGGGAACTCTAAGTAGGCGGTAGGGAAAAGGATTGAGCTTGGCTGGGTGGATGTGGATACATGAGGATTAAGATAATATATGTTTAATTGCACATCCATTGTTGGGATTCGGTGGTTTAGAGGGTTAATGTTGGCTGCTGTCGTTTGAGTTGGGAGGAAGAACTGGCGTGTCTCGCAGAACCGAAAGTATTTTTTCGAATTGTCTCTTCATTATTTTTTTTTTTGCTTTTTAGCTAGTGAGTCTATAGAATGTATTAGAGCTACAGTGTTCATGGATTATTTTTGGGCAATAGAAAGAATTTGTTCCGACGTCTTTCCTCCGGATTAAAATCACTTTCCTTGATGGCAGCAGTGACGTGATTGGTATCTTCATAATCCGATGAAGAAGCACTAAGAGAGGAGGCGATTTCAGTGTCGGAAGAAGGTTCGGAAGTGGAGTCGGAAGGATGGCCGGACGGGAAGCCCACGAGTTCATCAAGGCCTTTACGCTTGAACAATCCCTCCGCCGCGGGTGAACAAACGCTGGCCCTCTTATTACCGCTCGAGGTTGAGGGGGTAGGGGATCTAATAGAGGTAGGGATGCTACGGCGATTTAATGTTATTTTAGTTGAAGGGATGGTACTTTCACTGGGATCAACGGGTAGGTAAGCGGAGGATGTTGACTCCTGAGGTTTAATGACGGCGCGAATCAGTTCTTTAGGGAAAAGAAGTGAGGAGTTTGTATCACATTTATCAGTTTTAGATAGATCAAATGGAGCTAGAATATACTCTTTAAGACAGTTAGTACTCGAGGTGTTCTCAATGATTCGATCAGTTGCTGAGCCTATGGGAGGCTAAGCGAGTAGAGGGAACTGTTCCTCATTCACCACTAGTTGAGGGAGGGGTGTTCGTTCAACTGTAGGGAACGTTCACTGAGATGACCCTTTCTGTTGCAAATAACACATGCATAATCTTCTAGTGATAAAAAAATGTTATAAGTTACTGTATCCAGCACAATCGGTATGCTTGGGGGGACTATTTCCGGTTTGGGAAAAACTATATAAGCGAGTCTTCTGAATGATTTCACATGAGAAAATTGAGGTAGCTTGCTCCCAAAAGAAAGGTCCTTGATCGGGCCTGCAAGCTTACCATAAGGAGCTAAGTGTGACACTAATAGTTCATTACTAATGTCAGGGACGACATTAGAGAGCACAACTCTCGTCGCCCCGGAAACATACCTCCTAAAGGACACCTTGTGCCCCCCGATGACGAAGGGCGTTGCTGTGGTCGCTCTGACGACATCAGCTTCGGAGGAAAGCTAAAAGCTCATGCGATAAGGCTAATCCTCGATGCATAATTAATGTTTGCGGGATCATTGTTGGCGCTAAATGCGAGAAGATAGTCGTCATTGCACAGCTCTAGCAACGTTTCACTAATCACTGCGTGTTTACGATTAGCAATGCAGTTGTGCAGGGGCGCTTCATTATGGCCACTGACTGACGATTTACCTTTGGCGAGCGCGCTCGCAAATGATTTCATAGGGTCGGATGCCGGGACGCGAGAAATGGTTGATCCAAGTGGGAGGAAAGGCGACCTTTCTGAAGTCGAGGAGTGGCGGGGTGAGGCTTCGAATGATGAGTTGGGGGCGGATGAGAGAGAGGTATGTTGCTCGACGCCGGAAGTGGAGAGGGTAGTTTGGTTGGATGGCGCTGAGGTTGGTTGAGAGATGAATGTCGCAGTGAGCTGTCCGAGGGCGATGATTATGGTTGACGACTGGGTTCAGCATGCAGAGGGTTCGAGGGTCGACGCTGGTGCCCGGCTGAGGGTCAAGGGAGGAGTGGGGTGGGGCTGCGATCATAGGACCCGACCACGGTCGGGCATTGCCGTTAAGTTGCATGCGTTATGCGTTGAATACTTCGAACTTAAATGACGAAAGGAAAACTAAACATTCACCACTGAATATAAATAAATGCAAAATCACATGGGAACAGATCGTCTGAAACTGATGCACAGGATGCACGGGATAGCACGACGACACTTAACGAAACCAAGCGAAGAAGGCCTGGTATTGGCAATGTGCAAGGCCGACTTGGGCATGTATTAAATAGAAGATCCCACTGAAAGGTATAAAACTATAAATAACGAAGGATCCACTGGTGCAAATAATAAGACAAAAACGACACTGGGTAGTGACGCACTTCCGATACATGTGGACATAAGCATTATTAAAAGAAACAATAACTTCCATAGAAAAACGGGAAATACGGGGGAGCAATTGGACACACGTCTAACTGGGTGCGCGAGGATGACAGAGGGAGAGGGGGAGAGAGAGAAAGACAGACAGAGAGAGAGAGGGGAGGGGGGAGGAGAGGAGGGGAGGGCAGGGGGAGAGGGAGGGAAATGATTTTCATAGCAACGAATGTAAACAACATCGTTGCGTTATTTACGAGAAGGAATTCATTTTAATGTAGAAAATTAATCATTCGCATAGCAGAATGTCTTAAAACCATGATAGGAGTTCAAGGTTTAAAAGTACGAACCCCTAAAAGAACGAATGTTTGTTTTCCTGCCATCGATTTTCGAATACGCGTCGAATCGATCACCAGCTCATTTTTTAACGCGAGAATTTGACGCATTCTTAGTGATTCGCATTGTTACCGGTTTCGTGTAATTGGGTGACATTGACGTGGATAATAGCTTGGCGTCGCATCTATTCACGAAGTTTCATTTAAAAAACTTTCCCGTTGAATTTCAACGGGCATCTCCCTAGTACTTTTGTAAAAGTGGGAATGATCGTAAATAAAATCAAATGAACGACATAGTGATTAAAAATGTTCTCTCGTACGTTTAGAATGAAACCAAGCGAACAAATATAATTAATGGTTCTAGGAAGGACGATTTTTAGCATCCTAGAAGTGCACGGTAAGACTGCTAAAGAGCACCGCGGTGTTCGCAAACACAATTGCGGACCTCTGCAATAGAGAATAAGTCGGGAAAACACGCTCAT
This sequence comes from Tanypteryx hageni, assembly GCA_028673005.1. Taxonomy (NCBI): domain Eukaryota; kingdom Metazoa; phylum Arthropoda; class Insecta; order Odonata; family Petaluridae; genus Tanypteryx; species Tanypteryx hageni. The sequence goes on from CM054120.1 coordinate 3,903,733, forward strand.
TTAGGATAAGGCGGTCTTTTTGGGAAGCGCAGTATAATCTCCAGTTGTTCCAGGGCATCCATTTTCAGGCCTTTCGCTTAGCTGCTAAGCATGAGGTCAATGCCAGGCAGTAAAGGGATTCGAAACTATTTCTGTATTTCTATAAGTCAGTTTGCTTGAAGCTGTTCTCCTGTTCAGTAGCAAAATCTGAGTGTTGCATTAGTGTGCATTTAATTTGTGATTCTTTAAAACTAGTGTTGATATTTTGTGTAACGTTATAATTTAAATTTTAGTATTACTTATAACTGAATTAATTTTGTCATTATTTTCCCGAACGTAGTGTTTTAAACCCTCAAAATGAGTTTGCGCAAATCGCTTAAAAGAAAAGCTGAGTGTGTTTGTAACCGTGAGTTTAATAGTGGGTGGGAAGAAGAATTTCGTTTTATCTAATTTGGGATTTGATGGTAAACCTGTGTACCTAGTGTTTTGTGGCACAATTAAAAATCTAAAAAAATTTGATCTGAAGAGGCATTATGAGACTAAACTTAAAGATCAGATTGAAGGGCAAAGGATAAAATGTGGCACGAAATTACGCAGTGAATATGTACGCAATAAGATTTCGTGTTTTAAAAAACAGTAATTTCTTTTTAAGAAGTGCGGTGATGTAAGCGTATCTATGCCACTGACCCAGAAGATATTCCTGCTCGCGTTTTAAAACAATTAGCTGAAGAAATAGCACCTTTTCTTCGGATAATATTCGAGAAATCCATTTCCCGCGGAGAGGTCCCAAACGACTGGAAGTTAGCGCACGTTACCCCAATTCATAAGGGCGGCGACAAGGAGAACCTAGAAAATTAGAGGCCGATCTCCTTAACTTCGATATCGTGTTAAGATTCTCGAACATACTCGTTAGCAACATAATGCGATTTCTTGATAGTAATTCATTGTTAGATGATTGTCAACATGGCTTCAGGAAAGGTAGGTCTTGTGATACTCAGATCGGTCTTTTTGTGAATTGTATACTGATAAGCGGAAAAAATAGTAGGCATGTCGATGCCATCTTCTTAGATTTTAGGAATCTTTGATAAGGTACCTCACAGGAAGTTAATAACGAAATTAGAAACCTTAGGCGTTAATTCCAAAATTGTTAGTTGGATAAGCGAATTTTTAAATCATGGAAAGCATGAAGTTGTTATAGATGGGAAATCCTCGAACTTAGTGGAGGTTGTCTCTGCCGTTCCACAGGGTAGTGTAATTGGTCCGTTATTATTTCTAATTTATATACACGATATCAGCTCAGTAGTAGGAAGTAAAATTAGGCTTTTCGCGGACGACACCGTCATTTATAGAGATATAAGCAGTCCGGATGACCATCAATATCTCCAAAATAATCTAGAATTTCTATTTCTGCATGGTATAAGGAACGGCAGTTAGAGATCAACCAAAAGAAAGCTGCGTCATCAATTTCTGGAGAGCCAAGAATATCTCGTTGTATGTCAATTATTCGTTGGACGGAGTAGAGATTCCAGTTTCAGACTCGATTAAATATATTGCAGTCACGATCCATCGTGATCTCTCGTGGGACACCCACATTTGCCGATTGATAGGTGCCGCTAGGGATACGAAAAAAGTATCGATACTTTACTCATATCGGTAATTTTCTTTCGATACCAAGTACTTTTGTACTCGATTCTTTTCTTTCGATTTTCTAGTGATATCGGTGCTTTTGAGCCGATACTTTTGTGGTATCGATACTTTTCATTCAACATAACATATGAGTAAGGTATCGATACTTTCGTTTCGATTTCGTATCCTTAGATACGAAAAAAGTATCGATACTCTACTCACATCGGTAATTTCCTTTCGATACCAAGTACTTTTGTACTCGATTCTTTTCTTTCGATTTTCTAGTGTCATCGGTACTTTCTGCCCGATACTTTTGTGGTATCGATACTTTTCATTCGATACATCATATGATTACGGTATCGATACTTTCGTTTCGATATCGTATCCCTAGGTGCCGCTAACAAAATGCTGGCCTTTATATGGAGAATAGTTCGGAATAGCTCCGAAAAAGTGAAAGAATTATGTTATTTATCATTGGTTCGACCACATGTCGAATATGCGTCAGCTGTGTGGGAGACCTACGAAAAGGGACCCAATAACGAGGTAGAAAAGGTTCATTCAGGGCATCTAAATTTGTAAAGGGAAACTACGATAGTACACAAAGTGTAACATCGTTAGTAGAAAATCTGAAATGTACATCGTTAGAGGAACGTAGGCTGAAGACTATATTTAAACTACTGGAAAAATTTATGTCGGACGGACTAGCGAATGAGGCAGTAGGACTTAACAGAAGCCCGGCGTATCTCGGAAGGCAGGATAGTGAGAATAAGTTTTGCGAGCTCGATTGTAGAACGGAGCGATATAGAGGATCGTTTTTCCTAGGACGATAAAAGAACATAATAGGAAAAGATAACGTAGGAAAACTATGGACCCTTGGTGCACTGCACCCCCTGCCATCTATCAAAAAGGTGACTCATAGGGTATCATGTAGATGTATGCTTGTGGCGTCGTACGAAATTGCTTTTCTGCTTGCTAAAAAAGAAGCCATTTTCAGCTGGTGAAGAGTTAATAAAACCCAGTCTTGAAATTATCGCTGCACGACTTGGTGATTCGATAATTGAATAAAAAGTAAGGGATATCTTGCTATCAAGAGAGACCATAACGCGACGAGTGGAAGAAGTCGCAAACGATGTTGTTAAGCATATTACAAACCTTGCTTTGGGGTGCAAATACTTTTCAATCGCAATGGACAAATCTATGGGCATTTGCGACACTGCACAGCTTTGCATTTTTATAAAAGCAGTAAGCGAAGATTTCTACATAACTGAGGAGCTTCTTAGTCTCGAATCACTCCTTGGGCAACAAATTACCATAAGCTGGAAAGTTTTTGTACTGATGGCGCACCAGCAATGATAGGGAAAAAGAATGGGTGCACGGCTTTACTTGGAACCTTTTTGAATCGACCTTTGTTATCATATCACTGTATTATAAACAAAGAAGCCTTGTGTGGGAAAAGTTTTAAAATGACGTTATGGTTGCTGTGGTTAAGTGTGTCAATAAAATTAGAGCAAAAGGACTATCACCGACAGTTCAAAGAAAACTGCGAAATGTTGGAAGAAGAGTACGGTGATGTTATTCTGCATGCCGAGTTGCGTTGGCTTTCCAGAAGGAAAGTATTGCATCGCTTTTGGCTTCTGAAAGATACCATCCTACAATTTTTTGGAAGAAAAGGATGAGCTCTATAAGAAAAGAAGAACTTTGAGAGATAACGAGTGGCTAAGTGACCTAACATTTTTAGCAGATATTACTGGTCATCTTAATACTTTAAATGTAAAACTGCAAGGGAAAGATAAATTGTTTTCACACCTTTTTAATGATACAATGTCGTTTAAGATGAAACTTAATATATTGGCATCTCATCTAAGAAAAGACTGGATCACATTGAACACCTAAAAATGCAGAGTGACGTATTCAAATTTAGCAATGATAAATATATTGAAAAACTTGGACTCGTTAATGCGAATTCGAAGGAGAGGAAAGCAACATTGCACTTATAACGAATCCGTTCCTATTATCAGATGAAAGGATTAATGACATGGATTCTAAAATTCAAACAGAAATTATGGACTTAAAATTCAATTCCGCACTGAAAAGCAAATTTGATAAACTTTCTGCAGTACCAAATGGGAAATGAATGAATTTTGGCGAATTCTGCCTCTTGAAAGTTTTCCAAATTTGAGAGACTGCGCAGAAATGTATATGTCGGTTTGCAAGTACGTACATCTGCGAACAATCGTTTTCGGCGATGAAAGTTATCAAAAACAAGCATCAATTAAAGAATGGTAATCTCCAGAATCTGCTTCTTCTTGCAATAACTACCTTGATACCGGACATCAGCCTAGCTGCAAACGGCGCCAAAATTGAGTTCTAAAAAGGTGAGAGTTTTTTAAATCTATACTTAAAATTTTATCTATCCACCCCCAGCAGAAAATCCTAAGTGTGCCTGTTATCATTATTTGTTTATGCATAAGTTTTCGGCACAAATTTCATCACATTCGGAACTATTAAAATTTTACGTTTGAAGTTAAAATTATTAGAGGGAATGAACTTCAGAGAAAAGTCGTAAAAATGTAGAAAGATAAACAGGAGGCCGGAGAGTAATTTCCAAATCTAAAGCAGAAATTCTATCGAGAATAGACATAAATTGATTAGTATTACATATTAAAGAAGCCAAACAGTTGATCGTAGTCTGACACTAATATCAATAAAATAAATACAATTTGATTTGTAAATATATTAATATTATGTTTTGAAAACTTTTCGTGGCACTTCGCCAGATCACTCGTGTCTGAGTGGCCCGCGGTTAATCAAGGATGCGCACCACTGGCTTAGCATATGTGGTACTTCCCCAGAAAAGGATTTCCTTTGGTTTTCCTCCAAAAGATGTTTCGCACAGTGCGAGCAGGCATCCTTCAATCTGAATGACCGTTTATGTTCATTCACTCTCCTTTTTAAATTTCTGCCTGTTCGTCGGATGTAGGAAGCACCACAACTATCACACGAGAACCTGTATACTCCACACTTGTCTTCCATTTCCAATTCGTCTTTTGAATTGGCGAGTAATCTCGTTAGGTTAAAGGGGGGTAGAAACCGCCTTGAGATTGTTTTTGGGGAGTCAATTTGATAATTTGCAGGGTATATAACCTAAAAATGTTAGTTTTCAATTCGGCGGTTCATCAAGTGGAGTCGGGAGAATTGGCGTTATAATAAAAAGGGAGGTAATTTTTCAGAGTTTTCTGTTTAATAAATAGTTTATTAATCTGATATTGTAGCCGTTGTTTTCCCCATTTGTTTTATGGTGATGAGTTCTTATTCGAAAGATGTTTTATTAAGGGGGATATTTAGAAGGCGGTGGATGGAGTGGAAAGCTGCATGTTTGTGGGAAATATGGCGGGATGAGGAATTATGTATAACGTGACTAGGATATTCAGGTTGTCTATGCATCACATCGAAAGCCGGGTCTTGTTGAAGTATTAAAACAGTGTAAAATACTAAGTTGCTATTTTATTTATTCATCATGGTATAATTCCACAAAGTTACGCCTACCACCTTGAATTTTATGCTGACGCAGCTTTTAGATCCTCTTTTCTGAGTAATTTGAATTTAGAATTATCAAACAGTTGGGAGAAATCGATTGGAGAGGATTCTCGGGACTTATTTTTTCTTTGTTTGAATCGCTGCAAATCTATTAACTCAAATCGCTGCAAATCTATGAACTCAAATTGCTGCAAATCTATTAACTCAAAACTGAAAACGGATCATCGAATAAATCAAGCAGAATCATCTGCGTCATCTTCATCATAGGCAGTCTGTCCGTAGACTGGTCTGTGATTATTATTGATTAAATATGTTCTCCACATACTCCTGTTTTCCACAATCTTCGTCATTTCTTGATAGCCGCTTTATTCTTCAAGTTGTGTAGGATCTGAGACAGTTCCTTCCTCTTTCTCTAGTGTTTTTGTCCCTTACTCTCCCAATTGTTTCACACATGCTCTATCACTACATTCATCTACAGTTTACCCTGCAAGCCACCGCAAGGGTGTGTGGCAGGGGATGAATTAACACCAAGGGGAAAACTCCAAAATTAGGTCTGGGTATATTGGTATTACATATAGTGCTATAATAATATATTTAAGGCTCCAGTATTTCGGCCCCTCCCATGTAAATTCCTTTCCAATAATATTGAATATTTTTAATTTTGATATTTTCTGTATATTTATTGAAATTATTAGAATAATCATTTTTTTTCTTTTACATTCTTTTTTATTTTTCTTGTGTTATTGTCATTTTTCTTTCTGTTATTTTTGTTTTATTGTATTATTTTGTGTTATAGTTGTATTGTGTATTTGTGGCTTTACTTGTTTAATTATTTTGTTTTTGTAACTATCTACTAACTCTATCAATCGTATACAAAGTTATGTGGCAGAAGGCCAAATAGGACCTAACCTTGCCAATAAAATCAATAAATCCATCTTTTTTCCTTTCGGTTATCTTCCTAACACGTCTTTAGCGGTGCGTTCTCTCCTTAGGTAATATCCTATCCAGTTAGTTGGCTTTCCTTTTTATTACGATCTGTAAAATTATTCGTTCTCGTCTCTGCTCCATAAAAAGCGGTCCTATACTTTTTAAATTTCTTACATATGTCTTCGTTTATTTTTCCTTTTAGTAGAAGTTTCTTTTTTTCTGAAGGCGACTTTTTCTTTCTCTGTTATATTCCATCGGTGCATTTTGCATCTCTTGTTTTGTTGCTTCCAAGGCATTTATAGTCTGAAACCTTTTTAATACCTTTCCACAAATCTTTATTTTCGAGGCTTCTTTGCCCGATATTCGCATGACCTAGTTTTTTCTGTATTTATTTGCATTCCATATTTTTACCGTCAGTTACTAGTCTATTTATCATTTTCTGGAGACCCTTTTCCTTTCTTGCAGGAAGTACTTGGTCACCAGCATATTTTCTGTTTTTGTAATCCTTCCTCCAATCTTGAAAGCTGCTGAGCGTCCTACTACTATTTGCATTAGCCTTTCCGATGTATGTTGATTAGGATCGACAACAGACAAAAACCTTCCCTTATTTCCCTCCCGATGTCTACTCCGCTGGTATCATCTTCCTCTGATATGATTATCATAACTTGAATCGTTTATAGAATCCTGATAAGTCTCCTGTTCCTCCTGTTTTCACCTATATCCTTTAATATCCTTCAACAACATTACCCAATTTTTTACTCTATCGAAGGCCTTCTGAAATTCCGCGAAACATACGCAGCAATCTTGGTTTTACTATATTGCCTTTTCTAATATTATTCTCACTACTCCGATAGCATTTCAAATCGCTTATAGATCTATTGGATATAGGCATAACCAACATAATTTGTTTTTGGATCTATATCATACCGACAATAAGGCTGCCCACTGCCAGGCACAGGTTGGTTGGTTCTTTTTGAAAAAACCGCCATTCGAGGGAATCGAACCCTGGGAAGCCGATACGCTAACCACTACGTCACCAATGCATTTTCATGCAGTAGGCTGCCTGTCACGAAGAAACGTGTGAGAGAAATCCTCAAGAGTGAAAGAAAAAGCAGCCGATCGAGAGAAAACGAAGCAATTGGCTGTTATTAATTACCGGACGACACGATCAAATTATTACGTACATTTATGTTCTCATGTTGTAAAAGGAATGGAAACCAACTACGCCGTGGTTTTATCACATAAAGTTCTCCTTTGCTGTAAATCAAACATTTTGAAGTCACGGAACCGTTATATGTAAAATAACTTTACCAAGAACCCTAACCAAAGGGTATCACACATCGGGAGTCTTCCTTTCATTCTCTTATGGATCGCCATTAAGCTTTAGTGGAACCTTCGAGTTCTGCGAAACACAGTTTGAAAACCCCTGCTGTAAAAAGAGATTATTAAAGGAAAATGGAAAATGCGCATACGCAGTTATGTCCATTCACGCATACACTCGTCCTCTACAATTCACTTTTTAACTGGATGTACATTTCAACGATTACGTTGCCATCGCCAGGAGACTGATTAAACTTAGGAAAATGGACGTGAAGAATGAAGCCGGGAATCAGGCCCGGGTCACTATTCATCACTTTGTTTTTGTACAAGGGTCGAGTTCTTTGTCGTTGTATTGTAGTTTTACTAGTTTGAAACATTGAATTGTTACAAGATGTGGATTATAAGGTTTAGTATACTGATTTTTCTAATATATTTTTATTCTAGTGCCCTATTCGCTCTTACGTTCTTACAATATTTCTAAATATAATTTTTCTCTTAGCTTAACCTATATGAAGGTTTTTGCATCCGTTGCGTTTAATTTCCTAAACTCATGATTTTTCGTTCTCTGGTATTTTGTCTTGAGCTAAAGTTTTAGTTTATTTTGATATTGAAAAGAAATCTCCGCCCCTTATTATACTCTTTAACCGCTGCTTCTTCCAAGCCGTTTCCCCAATAGTGGAAGGCAGTCAGCGTGCGTCCAACATTGTGGAGAATGACAAAATATGTTTTATGGGTATCATCCCATCAAATACAGTGCAGTCACGATCGATAGAACTAATAGGGCGGTCGGGCCCTTGGGAACTCTTGAGAATTTCTAAAGTCGTGACTTTCGTGTCCGGTCACCGTAATATGTACTGACGGTCATAAAACATCTTTAAAAGACTAAAATAAACCCTAAATAACTAATGCAGCATAATACACAGTTAATATAAGCTATACTAATGAATCGGTAACTAACATTTCACACAAACAAAACTTCGCAAATTGTAGATGTACAGTATACCGAATTATACCGATCTGCATGTTTGAATACCGTCGCACTTTAGAATGCGGTTGACAGTGAACCATGGTGTATCAGATAGGAAAAGCTATCATAATGAAAGAAATATCCAAATTAAATTAAATGCTTTCTATGAGGCAGTTCGAAACTTCGTGACTGCACTGTATTTATACATTTTGCGAAAATATTATTCACAAACTGCTTCTCTTTTTCACCCTCCCCTATAGTTCCAAGTAACAACACGATTTTCTTCCGGGCAGATCTTTTTTAACGAACCCCACTGTTCTCGTCAATCATATATCGCACTCCTTTGAAAGATACAAGTTTTATGTGTGTTACATTGGCTTAGTGAAAGCATTTGATACTTTAATCCACTGAGTTCTCTATAAACACATCGGTCGCATGGACATTCATCACTATTTCCTATCTCTAATTTCATCCTTTCTTTCCGACAGAACCCAGCGTGTTGTGATTGATGGCCACTCCTCTGCTCTTGTCCAGATTACTTCGAGTGTCCCACAAGGTAGTGTCCTTGGTCCTAATCTCTTCATTTTTCGGCAATGATGATCCTGCCGAAATAATTACCTGCCACTTGTGGGATTTTTTTGTCTGCATCTGCGGCGGGGAGTAATAAGCTAAACCGGCAGACACTTAACAAAAAGAGGGGAGAGACTATTTACCGTGGTCATCATGGTTGATGATAGGGGTTTGGAGAGGTGGGAATAGCTCGCGCAACGTTATGGTGTGTGCATTAATATTTCCGAGTACCTCGGAGGACCGCATTTAAGTCGCGGTTGCTTCGATGGGCCGCATTTAATGTCTCGGATGGCTCGTTGGGCCGCGTAGGACGTTAGCCTTTAAGAGGTCGCGCGGTATTGTGTAACTTAAGAGTCGCGTGGGGTCATTTTGACCGCGCTGGAAATTTTTTTACCCGTTCAAAAAATAAAAAAACATAAAAAACAGTACGCGATTAGGTTGAGTAAATAAATTGTTGTACTGTAAATAATTAAACGAGTACTTCTCATTTCCAACGTCTCGACCGAGAATTGCGAGCCACCGGCACCAGGGGCGGAACCCCCAGTGCTCTTAATTTTCTTTCCACTTGGTCTAAAACTGGCTCCTTTGTACCTTCTTTGTGATTTGTGTCCTACCTCTTCTTGATTACAGCTAGCTAGCTCCTCCTCTACGTATTTAAATCTTCTTGAGAAATCTCTGATCTCTTCTTAATTCTCTATTAATCTTCCTCTTCACACATCCTCATATCTCCGAGTTTATTGTCCCGCTCTGTTCGAAAATCATCCAATGATATAAAATTCTTAATAGCCACTGTAATTGGCAAATTAAGATCTCCAGAATTCGCTACGTTTCCTGCTCTTCGTGAGCCCTCGCGCCTCAGCCCACCCCTCCACTTTCCTATCCATTTACTTACATTTACTAATTGTTTTTCCAGCCTCTTATCATCCTCTAATATGGCCTACTATATCTTCTTAGATAACTTTCTCTTCTCATAGGAATATTTTCAATTCCTACCTATTTTGTATTTTCTGCTAAATTCTTCTTTGCCTCAATTTGTTCTTGCTGATTTTCTACATTATGTTTTTATCTATTGTTAATGTTTTATGCTATATTTCGTGTAAATTATCCTGTTATTGAATGTGTTAATGTCCAATGTAAAAGGGACGAGTGATGCTTTCTTCACACTTTCTTAAATAATTCAAATATTTTATCCTTAATCTTTCAAGCACGACTTTGGAATCGTAGGTATTGAAGTTACACCTGAGAACGACTTCATAAAACGTTAATGGCACGTTTTTACCTACAAAACCAGTTTTGAAGTAAAAAATATTTTAAAATGTTCACCTGCTTCTTCAAAGTAAATTGAGTAAGTAAATTTGACCTTTGATAGGCCGCGTAGGTTTTTCAGGCACGGGGCCGCTCACGGTCTTGTTGACAATTTTGGAAAAATATAGTCACACATAAATGAACCAAATATAATTTACTTTTATAAATGTATTTAACACAGGTACTGTTAATTTTGTTATCATTTTAAAGTATGAGTTTATATCTGAATTATAACTAATTTTAAAATGGAAATTTATGAAACTCGGCTCAGATTTCCATGTTTTCTTATGGAGTATCAAAATGGAGCATTGGGGTCAAAAATACCCCACTAAAATTAAAAAAATTGGGAATTTTCGATTTTTCTGTTTGGTTGTATCTAATAACCTGTCATCTCGCCAATTTCAGGAGTACCTTAGGTTTTATATATTATATATATACTAGTAGAAGGTGCTTGCATACTGCAAGCATTTCATCTCACCTTCAAAAAACATTAATTTTTTTGAGAGATATTTCATCATGGGAAATATTTCTTTAATTCGAAAGATTTCTCCTAGGGAACAAATTTTTTCCTCATGGAACAATAATCGTGTAAAACAATTGCTTATTTTTGAAATTTTATGAATATTATACGTTTTCCACATTGTGTTAATAATACTTCACATTTATGCCAAATTTTAAATTTGTAGCACATTTAGAAGTGAAATATCATTTATCTAATTGTTTAAATTAAAATAATTTTTAACGGCCGCAATAAGAATTTCATAGATACAATGAAATGTTTATTCGTTTTAGTAGACTAAACTCTAAATAACTTGAAAATTTCAGCACTCTAAACATTTACCCGATTGTTTAAACTTTAAGAATTTTTAACTGCCAAACAAGTTAAAATATCAAAATTCGTATAATCCTCATTTCGTATTTTTACAAATCCTACCTTTAAACAAAATTTCAGCTCCGTAGCGCATTCGGAAATACACAAACTTTGAAAATTTGTTTAAACAATTGCAAATTTTTAGCGTCCGCATCGTTGCACTTTTTCAAGATTTTCGTTTTTTCTAGTCGGTTTTGCACACAATCCTACCTAAGAAAAAAATTTCGAATCTCCATCTAATCTGAAAGTGCGTAAACATTAGTTTCCTCCTATATGTTATATGTTATCATTATATACGTTCCTTACAGAGGATATATATATATATATATATATATATATATATATATATATATATATATATATATATATATCTTACTAGTAGTTGGTACTTGCATACTGCAAGCATTTCATCTCAAATTAAAAGAACATTCATTTTTCAGACAGAAATTTCAACATTACAAATAGTCTTTTAATTCTAAAGATTTCATTTCTGCAGGGATTTTCGTTTTTCCCACATGTAAGAATAATAGTTTAAAACAATCTCCAAATGTCGCAATTTTAACAATTTTACACTTTCTTCATTATAAGGTTCTAATGCTACACATTTTAGCCAAATTTTTAAGTTGTAGCACTTCTAGAAATAAAATAATATTTTTCTAATTGTTTAAATTTAAATAATTTTTAACGGCCGCCGCAATACATATATGGTAAAATTGAAATGTTTATTTGTGCAAATTTACTATACTGTAAATAATTTGAAAATTTCAGCTTCCTAGCTCATCCCATAGTACCTAAACAGCTATCTATTTGTTTAAATTTAAAGAATTTTTAACTGCCAAACAAATTAAAATATCAAAATTTGTATGATCCCTATTTCGTTTTTTAAAGAATTCTACTTATAAAAAAAATTTCAACTCCGTGGCACATTCGGTAATATATAAACCTTGAAAATTTGTTTAAACAATTGCGAATTTTTAGCGGCCGCATTGTTGCACTTTTTAAAGATTTTCGCTTACTTCCAGATGAGCTGGAGATTCAAAATTTTTTTCTTAGGTAGGATTTTGTGCAAAACCGACTAGAAAAAACGAAAATCTTGAAAAAGTGCAACAATGCGGCCGCTAAAAATTCGCAATTGTTTAAACAAATCTTCATTGTTAATGTATTTCCGCATGTGCTACGGAGTTGTAATTTTTTTGTAAGTAGAATTCCTAAAAAAACGAAATAGGGATTATACAAATTTTGATATTTTAATTTGTTTGGCAGTTAAAAATTCTTAAAGTTTAAACAAATGGATAACTGTTTAGGTACAACAGTATGAGCTAGGAAGCTGAAATTTTCAAATTATTTACAAAGTAGCAAATTTGCATAAATAAACATTTCAATTTTACCATATATGAATTGCGGCGGCCGTTAAAATTTATTTAAATTTAAACAATTAGAAAAATATTATTTTTCTTCTAGAAATGCTACAACTTTAAAATTTGGCTAAAATGTGTAGCATTAGTACCCCATAATGGAGCAAGTGTAAAATATTTAAAATTGCAACATTTGGGGATTTTTTTAAACTATTATTTTTACATGTGGGAAAAACGAAAATCGTTGCGGAGTTGAAATCTTTAGAATTAAAAGAATATTTGTAATGATGAAATGTCTGTCTGAAAAATGAATGTTTTTTCAAGGTGATATGAAATGCTTGCAGTATGCAAGCACCAACTACTAGTATGTTATATCCTCCTCCTCCTCTGTAAGGAACGTCTATATATATATCTTATATCATGTATCCTATATCCTCGGTAAGAAGCAACTATTTATTATATATATATCATATTTAGTACTAAAAGCATGAATTAATACATGAAATTCATAAATAGTTTTAAATGCAAAGAAAATCGCGATAGTCGCTGAGTTTTTTCTTGGCCGACTGGTTACTCGTTTCGGTAAACATTTTAGTGTTTTGAAATCCTTAGTCCAAAATTCATGTTGAAAAGTTGATAGCGGTGGAGGAATGAAATAAAATAAAAGTTCAACAATAGTACTACCCGCAGCGGTTCAGCGCCATGAGCGCGGTCCATTCTCGCGTAAAAGCGGCTTACAGACGATTCTGTTACCAAGTGAGCCTTGCGCAACAAGGACAAATTTCCACGTTTTGCATATATAGTTTGATATTAGATCTCGATCATTGCCATCATCATCATGCTTCTGTCCGAAGACAGGTTTTAACTGAATCGCTGCCTCCATTTCTCTCTCTCCCTAGAAGCCTCTTTTATATCTCTATAAGTATTATATCCCTGCTTTATATTATCTAATATTCCTATTCTTTTTCTCCCTCTTCCTCTTCTTCCACTAATTTTTCCTTCTAAGATCGCCCTTTGTAAACACTGTCTTCTCAATATGTGCCCCATCCAATTTGCTTTTCTTTTCCTGATTGTTTTTATTAGCATCCTATCTTCTCCCACCATTTCTAATACTTCTTCATTTCTCTTCCTCTCTGTCCATTTCACTTTCATCATTCTCCTCCATACCCACATCTCAAAACTTTCTAAATATTTTTCCTCCTTTCTCCTTACCGTCCACGTCTCTGCACCATAAAGAGCTATGCTCCATATGTAGCATTTTGCTAATTTCTTCCTTGTTTTTAAATTTATTTTCTTGCTTGTGAGAAGCTCCTTCTTCAGTGTAAAGTCTTATAAAATATCGATTTATATCGCAGGAAAAGCCTAATAGAATCCCTAGGTCTGATGCGTTTCGACAAAGTTGGTGGGGATCCTTTAATATTTTCCAAAGTAATACCTTTCTCCTTCAGTATCATGTTCACGGTTGATTTAGAATAGTTCATACACCTTCCAATATCAGTTATCGAAATTCCACTCTCATATTTTTTAATCATACATAGTTTATCTTCTAAAGTAATTGCCTTCTGCTTTTTCTTCTCACAATTAGAGGCATCGCCAACACTTTTCCTTTTATTAGAGGGCATTTATAATTATTTAATGATTTAAATCTGTAAAATATATTCAGAAACCACAATTCGATCTGCACCGAACTGAAAAATAAGAGACAATGCGCTGTGAACAGAATCTTCTAGAGCGCACAGTACGCAGCTTTTGATTGGCCGAAATTTGACTCGGCGTCGGTGTACGCTTTAGCGAAGTTGGCGTCCTTTACGTACGTTGTACGGGTATCTAAGTATCAATGTTATAAGTTCGTTATAGCGAAAGTGCGTTGAGTGAGCGTACGTAAAGCGGGTATATGTATGTGTGTGTGTGATGGACGAGACCGAGACTTCGTGGAGTTCCATAATCAAATAAAATAAACAATACGAGATGGTGAAAATTGTAATAAATTGCTTTGTTATTTAAAATAACTCGCTACTTTTAATCGGTAATATAGAATTTTTTACTTGCCTATATATTCACCTATCCAAGTATAGGTGGGCCACGGAAAATTTTTGTTTGTTTAGATGGACCGCGGATAATATCCTGTATTTTAGGTGGGCTCTATTATCAGAAAGATTGAGAAACGCAGCTGCGTCGTACCAAATTTTCATCGCTTCCAGCTCTAAATTGAATAAGGAGGGAAGAATCTTGTGCCACATACCTTTTATTGACTATTTTTTAGTAGTTCGTAGTCATTTTCATTTTTATAACATTGAATCTCTTCCAGATCCATTTTGTATTTGGGCGTTTCATATAGAAGGTGTTTTTTATGTTGAGGCTAGTACATTCAGCCGAGTCTACAAGTTGTTCTCCTCGTTCAATTCTGTCTCCATAGCCTCATTTTCCGCCTAAGTTGTCATCTTCCTTTTGTTCTCCTACCTCCGCGTTGAAATCGCCACTCACACATAAGTTAACATTATGAAAACAGAAGACAAAATAAAAATACAAATGTCGATCCCATTTAATTTAGTGCCTTCGATGGGGATATTCCAGTGACCTCGGTGGATCTCTGTGCAGAGGACGCGGCATGTACCTCAACATTATTAGAGAAGGCAGTGGCAACTCTGTATCTGGAGAGAGCTACAGATATACTAATAGATTGGTATCATACATGGGGGGTTCAGCCCAGTGAAATCATCTTGAAACATGGGATTTTTCGAGGACTCTTGCGGCACACCCGGGAACACAATCGAGCCAAAATCTAAGAAAGAGATTTATCGAATGACTTTGAGCCGGTAAATCACTTTTACACGTCCTGCAGAAAAGATGGGGCCACAAGACTACCGGGTTTTAAATCGCTATAACGCCCTTTTTTCCTTGTGCAACCCTGTAGCAAATATTCCACCAGCACAAAATGGTCATCTACCTACCCGCACGTCGTTCTGCTTGAAGTGGGAAAATTTGGAATTCGGGGAGAAACTTGTTCGAAATTTTGTGTGTATTTCTGGCTAATCAACCTCTTGGATTATAATAGCCATAACTCCTTACACATCAGACACTCACAAGGGAGGAAGGAAACCCGGTGCCGGTGTAGGAGACAGGGTGGACTACACTGCTCCCAAACATGACGCCAGGTAAGACGTACTCTACCAGGCAACGTGGACTCGATTGGTTTTATTTCGATTTTTCACGTATCTCTATACGTAAATATTTTGCATAAACGATCGTGCTGCTTAAAGTAGCTGAATGCACTACTTTTCACACCGGAATATGCTGGGTGAAAGGTTTAAATAATTATTTTTTCCATTTGAATAACATGGGAATGCCTTGAATTAAGAGTGCAGGACGTTTTTCATTAACATTTTAAAAGGTGATAAAATTAAGCTATCGAATCAAAGTTTATATCATCCTGCGGGGAATTAAATGTAGTTTTTGATTCATATGGTAGACTTTTACATTGAGTTCGAAATTACTTGAAAATTACTTTTATTTTCTGATTTTATTTGTGCGTTTTCTCTAGCCACGCGATTCTTTCCTTGCGAATATACATGCACGGTCATATTTCAATTTCTATTGAATATTAAGTGACAATTTTTTTATGTGACTTCAGTAATGATTCCGAATAATGACAAAGTAATTCAAGAATACATAAAAAGTATGAACTACTTAAAAATATAATAATCGTAACATTTATCTAAAATTCTCAGTCGAGACGTGAAAAAGTTGACCTGCGGTAAACTTTTTCCCTAATTAATTTAGAGAGATGGTTGCAGCAAATGAAATGTTTAGAATTGTTTACATTTATATTTGAAGAAAGTTGCATGCCAATAACTACAATAGTTTTGACGATATTGAGTATTATATGAAAGCGCGGGCACACACTGGATAGGTAACGGTTCGGTTTGCAAATCGCTTCTCTCCAGCAAAGAGCCTCTACTTATATCAAGCTAGCGTAAAAGTTATAGTTTTAAAATATCATGTTTTGCGTAAAAAACTCAAAAAATTTCGTAAAAATCCAATGAAGAGGTGAAAAGTTATTAGTTTTTTTTTATTTTTGCAATTTTTGCGCCTGCAGTTTCGGCATCTGGGGTGGGATATATATAAACGTCCTCCGGGTATAAGGGGTTAAATTAAAATTTTACAATACATCTTCTCTACATTTTGAAGGATTTGTTTGTGCAGAATGAAGTTTTGTACCGCGACTACCTACAGTGACCAAATTTTGTGCAATAGAACCTTCTGTCTAATATTGATGAATGGAACACTTTTTTACCTAAAGTGGTCAATCAGTGATGCCGATATAAGGGATTAAATTTTTAATGTGTTAACCTGGCTTTCATCTTCCTTTCAACAGATATACTGACAATTGCTACGGATATATGGCTATAATTAATAACTACGGAAATCTACCATTTCAAAAGCCAAGATTGGTCTGTGCTATATAAGAGATTCAAGTTTTTTAATGCGTTAATCTTGATCTCGGAATGCATCAAATTGATTTTCATAAACTTTGGTAGACATATAGATAAGTGAAAATTGCGTAGAAAACTAGCGCTTCAAATGCATGGGTCGATCAGTGTTACCAATATAGGTCATTTTAATGTTATCAACTAAATTCCATCTCGGCTTAAATCAAACGGATTCCCATGATATTGGCGATACATTTTAATGATAGGAATGTTTATATTTGTGAATTTTATGCGTGAAAAACATTTCAAGTACAGGCGCAATAAAAACTTGTTTTGGTCTGCTTTTTACAGGAAGCAACCTCATCCTCTGAAATGTATTTTTATAACTATGAAGTAACTCAAACCTTGCTTCGGTAAAATTATTAGAATAACAGCGGCAGAGGCTCCGAATTTATCATCACAAACGATTACTTTACAATTGTTGAAAACAATAATCGTAAATAGCAACATATTATTTACCGTTCCTGAGTATAAAAAGGTAAATAGTAATAACTAAATAATTCTTATTTAACTTGCTTTAATTACGTTATTAATTATCAAATTTTCTTCAATTTTTTGTCTTTATTTAAAAACCCGAGCAAAATCAGGTATATTTGCTAGTTATAAAGAAAACAAAAAACTGTATTTGAAAGTAAAAAAAAATATTTGCTGTGTTTCAGGTACAATGTAGAGGGGTTTTCATCAGAAGCTTTTTGTTAAATTTTTTGCCACTCTTCACCCGATTAAAATGATTTACAGGATTTTTAATATAGATACATACATATGACTGGTAAATTGTCAGAAGGCAGAATTGTGGAAATAATAATATCAATGGTAAGTTTCAGATGAAGGACGGCGATAATAAATACCAATCAGAATGTTGAGTAGAGTAGCCATAGAATAATTTCAATGCCTGTACCCCAAGACCCTGGTTTGTCAATTTTTGATTTTTTTCAAGTAGGCATTGACCGATAAATATTCTGAAATAAACTTGGATTCAAATAATGCCTTGTATTTGTTATCTCGGATGTCATTGCATGCTGCTGTTCGGAAGAATTGATGATGATCTTTTGAAATCATGACATCATAGCTGATTTCTCGAAACAGACAGTTGCCATCTCCTGTAATTCGATGAATGGCGAAAGGTTGACCAAGTGGCTTTTTTAGCCACACTCCTGTAGTCGAGAGGGCATGGATGTCATAACACGTTTTAGCATTTCGTTGGGGATTCCTCGAATACACACCTGAATTCGCCGTTTCAAATCATCAGTGTTGGCAGGACGTGTCTCGTAGTCCTTGCTTTTGGGGTAGCCCCAAAGAAAGTAATGCGGTGCCGAAAGATCAGACGAGAGGGGGGGGGCAGTTGATGTCTTCGAAACGAGAGATGAGTCTACCAGAAAACATCTCCCTGAGAACTGCCATTGAAATTCGTGCTTTGTGAGCAGTGGCTCCATCTTTCTGAAACTAAAATGAATTAAGTTGACGAGGATTTAACTCGTTCCGCAGATGTTTCCAGCATGACCGTGTATCGCTCGGCGTTGGCTGTTGCACTACGTCCTTCCTCGTTCTCAAAGAAATAGGAACCAATTATGCAACTGGAAGAAATTGCACACCACACTGTTACTTTTGCTGAATGCAGAGGACGTTGGTGAAGTTCATTTGGATTGTTTGGCGTCCATTAACGACAATTCTGCTTATTCACAAAACCAGCCAACCAGGCTTCATCTGACATCAGTAATGAATTCACTATGTCGCGATTGTTATTCACTAAGTCTAAGTGATCGCAAAGCTGAAGTCGGTCACCTTGTCCTGTTCAATAAGTTCATGAGCAACTTGGACTTTGTAGGAATGATAATGCTACTGTCCTTTAATCCAAGCGCGAGATCTTGCCGCCGAGCTGACCTGTGAGGACTTTGCAACATGGCGTCTCTTACCCGATCCGCATTTTCAGGTGTATGAACCGAACGTGGACGTCCTTATGGTTTACTATCCTTCACTTATCATTCTTGACGCCATTTCGATACTTGAGTGCAGTCAATTGTGTTGATAACCTCTTTTGCGGGATGTCTCTTTCGAAGATTTCTAGAAAATTGGTATTATTAGAATGTTTAACTTTGAATTTCAAAGAACTCCCACATGAGAGATCATTATTTTTTTCATGATATGCTTTCATATATCCCTGTTGTTTATGGCGGTCATCAACCATTCACTTGAGTATTTGGGAGTACCAAAAAATAGAGAATGATTAGGGATAATTAGGCTTACCATACGTCCCGGTTTTTAGGTCTTGTCCCGGCGTACCGGCCGGTTTACTGTTTTGTCCCGGGTAATAAGTATGAATCAACGTCAGGGCTAGTTGTATACGTATACTTACAAACTGCAAAACACAAATCGTCTTTAGCAGTGGTATCCTCAGCATCAATTGTATCATTTTTTGAGAAAAATGATTCAAATGCTGAAGGTCCTATTGCAGCTGCAATAGAAGCCACTTCGGATTGTGCTAACAAATTGATTTAAAATGTTTTCGAATCTAAGTTTGCTGTTGCTCGAACAAAATGTGAATCTGTAGTTTTAAATGTAATCACACCAATGTGCATTGAAGAGTTACATGAAGAATAAGATAAATCCAACTTTTTCAGTGTGATTACCTTGTTTCTTCAATAAAAGAACATCAACTTATGAATAAAATTGTAGGATTTGTGGTGATAGTTGCAACACGAATTTCGGAGGTGTGAAAAGAAATTGGCAGAAATATCATTGGAATTGGCTGTACAGCACACATAGCACACAATTTCATCCAAAATGCTGTTCACATTCTACCGATTTAAATAGAAGCCTTTGCAGTAAAGATTTATAAATATTTTCACGTAAACACAGTTCATGTAACTCAACTAAAAGAATTTTGCGAATTCGCAGAAATTGCGTACATAAAGGTCTTAAAACATGACAACACGAGATTTCTTTCCATTTTACCGGCTTTGGAAAGGCTTTTTGATGTTTGAAGGTCTAAAAAACTATTTCGATTCAAAAGAACAGTGATCGCTAATAATAAAACATTTTTGAAGACCCATGTGGAGAAGTACATTTGCGATTTGTTCTCGGACTACTCAGTTTATTTAATAAAACAATAGTGAACAACGCTAGTGCAAAAAACGTAGCTTGTGACCTACAAAATTTACAAATTAATTGGCAAGAACGCAAGGAATGCTCTTTCATCCCACAAGGGGCTAAAATTTTACTAAGGAAATTCAGAGAATCTCGGAATGCGATTTCTAAAGCGATAATCAAAGAAAAAACAGCGCAAAATATTAATCAAAGATATGGAAAGCTTTTAATCTACATCGACATCTTTTCGATGAAGTAAGTTTAGCAAAGCAATATGTTTCATTATGACAGAAAGAGAAGTTGGGATGAGAATTTGAAGATAGATGGAGTGAACTTTTTCGACATTTTCCCGAACAGAATATTTCCATTGTCAATCTAACGAAAGTTATTGAATACGTATTCTGTTTATCCGGAGCATCAGCTCCAGTAAAGCGACTTTTTTCGATTATGAATAACGTGTTGCCCTAATGTTGCATGGATAAAAGTACAGTAAGAGCGATATTACTCTCTAAAATCAATATTGAGTTTACTTGTGAAGAATCTAATGCTAAAATCGAAAATTATAAAAAGGTTTCGGATAAAGTTATGTTTAGCGACAAATATAACCGGTTTAATAAACAGGAAGATTTTTGTATATTGTATTGATATATTTAATATTTAAATATAAAAAATATTTCGTGTTTTCTCTTTTATATATTTTTGACAGCCCTATCCCAGTCTCCTCCTCCCCATAATATTTTTTGGTTGTTTAAATATGCATCAAATGGAAAAGAATATAAATAATGTATATTTAAACAATAAAAAATAAAAGATTAGTCGTCCCGAATTTTGTCCAGGTTATGTTAGATGATGTCCCGGATTTGTCCCTGTTTCTTATCTTCAGAAATCGTTGGTAATCCTAGGGATAATGAATCATAATTTGTTTCTTAGATTTAGTTCAAGTACACACAAATTTGAGTAACTGACCTTGTTGGTTTTTTGAAACTTTTCTGTAATAAATTCCTCGGGTATTCTTCACATAAAAGCAAAAAAAATTTACTTTCAGGAAATTGTATATTTTATATATCGCTCTAGTTTTAAAAGAGGGCTCGATAAAACCTGCTGGAAATGGAACATTCAGATTAATCGGATACTAATTATTACTCCTTTTTTGGTTTTTTTATTGTTTCGTAATTAGTGAAGTAATTAAAACAATATGAATCATTAGCAAGAGAAGTAAGTTTTATTTGAATTAATAAAAATGTACATTGAGCGCCCTTTCGCAACCGCCCGATCCGCCGGTATCCGAGCCGGCCCTGCCTCGATCCTCGTATCCCTTCTGGGATTGGCAGACGTGTGAAATTCCGCACGTTCGGTCGGTTGCCCCTAGCTAGAGGGCGATTTTAACCAACATTTCTCTTTGAAGAAGCGCAGAAAGCCGAGTACAGTGTGAAAACTCATATAATTCCAGCTGTTGGTTATTGTTAAGCGGCTCTTTACCCTCGGGCCTCGAAGAAAGGTGCGTCCGGTATGAACGAAGAGTTTACCAGTTACCCTATGGCACTTTAGAACGGAACTGCAGATTATCGTGGTGCCACACGTGATGTTTTTTAAATCTACATTCGGCGAGTCGGTACTGAGAGCGGCTTCTTTGTATCCGAAATGGCTTTCCTAACAGTTTTGTAGCGGCTACAGGTACCTTCATGTTCGATTCTCAGGCATATGATAAATCGAGAGCAAAGACTTGAGGGCACATCGCACTAAGATAGCATTTGGCACTATGTCGGGTAGCCTGTTAAAACGTGAAGAGCGGTTGAATGCTATTGTTTCTGTCGTCATCGCTCGCTTATTGATCCATCCCTCTCTCAATCTCCCCTCCCTCCAATTTCTCTTCTGCCTTACTTATCTCCCCTCCCCTGCTTTTCTCCCTTTTGTATCCTTCTTTTTCCTCCCTACCTTTTTTCCCTCCCTACCTTTTTTCCCTCCCTTTCAAACTCCTTCCAGCCTTCTTCCGTTTTCCATTTACCTCGTCTACCCCAAACCTCTCCTCACCTCTTCATTCACGCGCCGAGCTAAATCTGCTTTGCCCTTTACCTTTTCTATTAAAATCCGTGCCCTACGAGGCAATCGAACGTGGTCACCACGCCCTCCGTCCTTTGATCGTTTGAAATCGGCCATCCGTGTTTATTGGAAGAAACTCTTTCCGCTTGCACTACCCCTTTGACCGATCACCGCACATTCACTTCTCGCCAAAATGAACTATCCACCTGACCTCCCTCCTAATTATTTCTTTGCGGCTAGCTTTAATCGAATTTTAAACCTCGTTATTTTAAATTTTGCGCATTGTCACTTGAAGCATTGCGGTGCCGATAACCTTTTACATTTCGGTTGCATTTAGTCATTGCGATGCAGTCTTTTTGCCCTGCCATAAACTTCTAGAATAGCGAAACTCTGACTACATGCTTTTTTTTAACGGAGTACAATTAACTATTTTGCTGTTCAGTCCAATTTTCTTTAAATATTTAAAGATCCGTTTTTTACTTTATCTTTTACAAAGTACATAGAAAAGTTATTGCGATCGAAAAAAATTCGGATTCGGGATTTTGATGTTTTAGATGTCCTTGAGCACGAAAAAGTGCTTTTTGCAATTTGGCCTTTGTAGAGTCTGTCGTGAATGCGCGGCCCCTAGGAGCCAAACATTTCAACATAGTATAGGTTTAGCATTTATATAGGATATTACCTGAAATAGAAGCCGTGTTGAAATTAAGCATATCGCGCAACAATTTATTCTTGCCGATTTTTCCAAACTGTCGATTAACTAAAAAATGGATGTCGTTTAAATTAGTGCAGTTATAGCGCTAAATGCCATGAAAATATTATATAAACTATATATCTCAAAAAGTAAGTATATAACATCCAGTGGCATTTTAACGTACCTATTGAGTTCTACACCCAGCTATCACCAGTACACGCCAGTCACACCAGTCACGCCACGGCAGCAGCATTGTTGGTTGTTCAGGGTAGATACGTATTAATGTTAACACAGAAACATTATTGTAAGGGCTAGAAGAGTACGGATATGAGAAAATTCGTGCAGTGTTTGTTGCACCGATTTTTAAACGAGTTCTCAGAATTTTATCCGTGCGTATGTCATGCCTGAAAAGTGTTTTAATGTTGGGACGAAAGTTTGAGAAAAATAGGTTATAACTATTTGGGCCCACACACCTACAGATATGATCGCAAGAAACTGAGAAATTCGTCAGAATTCGAATCATATCCTTCTTACATCGGTGTTGTGTTTCGAAAATTAAACGCGGCGGAGTGGTTAGAGCTGTGGTTCTCAACCTTTTGTTGTGTGCGTCATCACGTTTTCAGTTGTACGTCACCCCGTTTACAGTTGCATCTCCTTTGACTAGCAATTAGAGTTAGATTGGGCTATTCCTATCATATAGAGATAAAAATGTACGCATTTAAAGAAACGGGTCCCTATTCGCTTGATTTTATTTATTTTCATAAGCCAGAATATGAAATCTTGTGAATTTATCAAATTTTCACGCCATCCTCCAGTAACTCTTACGTCACCCTGGGGTGTGATGTCACCCCCGTTGAGAACAACTGGGCTAGAGTGCTGGCCTTCCTCGCAGCGATCCCACGTTCAAATGCGGTGGATGTCAGATTTTTAAACCTGGGATCGTTCCGTCCCCTACTTGTGTGGCATGAGGAGACCGCGCAAGCGAGCGCTCAGTCCTTTGGAAGGGACGTTAAGCAGTTGGTCTCCTTGTTGCTCTTTGTAAGAGCAAGCTAGTGCCAGCACCGGGTTTTTCTCCTCCCTTATGTGTGTGTGTGCGAGCGAGTTTGGTGTGGAAGAAGTTATGGCTATAATAGTGACTGGTTAGCTCGAAACAAGCAAACAAACCGCCTGTACTTGCAGAGATTACAATAGTCAAGTTCAACTCTCACGGAAAGCTTAGCTGGTCGCGCTCTCCTTTCTCACTTTAACCGTTAGGGTTTACAACTATAATATTACATGCGGTTTTATCACACGAAATGTTTTCTGGCAGTTTTTGTTAAGCGTTAACTTTCTTTCTATGAATTTCGGATGTCACAGACGATGACATTTTGTAGGATATCGAGTTTTAAATCGGCTGTGCCGAATATTTCAGTCATGGAAACACATAGGATACATCGGCCAATAGAGAGTGGAAAGTTTCATTTTGATGGTAAAAATTCCGTGTAATTTCATTAGCGAATATGGCTGGCAGTGTCACTTGGTGCGAGGGAAATTCAAGCGATGAGGTTAGACTTTGTAATGTGGGATTACGTATGACATTGATCGCTTGAGAGTTATTTCAAGTTCACGACACAAATATGATGCACATATGATCTGATATAGTTATTAGACTAAAATATGTAGCACTAGAGCGCTCTGTCCCCTACTCGCTACCGCTCGCTCGCTCCGGCTTTCTCGGGCCTTCGGTCCTTGCCCGTCGCCCCTCTTTTCTCGATAGCTGGCGCGTGGTTGTAACCACTTCTATATAAAGGTCTTGCCTGAGCCGCCTGGCCCATCGATAAAGAATAGACGTTGCTGAGAATTCGGATCAGAAAAACATTTCGTAATTGCTGTAAAAATAATTCATTGTCTGTCGTTCAATTTTCCGAATTTGTTCTGCAATACCGACGTGTTCGTCAACAGAAATATAGTCTTCGAACAAAGCAGCATTAATATCGACAGCTGGTAAGTCAAAATCTGCAACAGATCTATCGTTACCTCGCAATTTCTGCTCAATTTCTATTTATCCGGATTATTGTCTACACGCCTACTTCCACATTTTCGACTACGTTGTCTTTCATGTTCATGATATAAATTTCGATGATAATATTCTCTTTGACGTCGTCAATGGCGTTCGTGACGTTCTTCACTTGATAAACGCGCGCACGGCATAATAACCCTGAAATGTAATGAGATACTGACAGTAATGAGGTCAACTACTGCGCCATCCACAATTCGTCGGTGGTCGCGTAAAGAATCGTCGGAAACGTCAACAACTGCGCCATCTACAATTCCTCGGTGTCCGCGTAAAGAATTACTGAAAACGTCAATGGGCAGCACGGTCTAGTTTTTTATGTAATAGAGAGATATTTTCTATAATTTAAAAAATTTACACTTTTTTCTTGTAGATCAGATTTCAGTACAGGAGACCCTTGAGCATTACGCGTTTATTTTACCTTTTTGCGGGACACCTCTGTATACCATTATAGTAATCGCGGGAGGTAGTCTTTCGCGGGGTATACTATGGTTATGATTCGTAGAATTCGACGTTTAAATTTTGAAAATCGATGTTTATTTTCCCGAGAGGTTTTTAACGAATACTGACTCTTAAAATTACTACTCACACACACACACACACACACACACATATATATATATATACACACACAGTAGTGTCTCGATAATACGACCTAAACGGGGCCGAGGAGTGGTCGGATTGCCGAAAATGTCGGACTATACGTTTATTAATCATTATTCTACAGTACAACTAACATAATAGAGTACAAAACTATTATTTGAAGTTCAAGTTTTTGTTTTAAAAATTGAGTAATTGAGGTTTGTTTCCAGGCTTTGCTTCTCTTCCTTGCGGCGAGGTCGCGCCAGCATCTTAGTAATATGACATCAGTACCAGTACTTATAAAAAAGTGGTAGAACAGTAGGAGCTAGGTTTTTGAAAGCTCGTGGTTTTTTTGGCCTTTCCAATAAGTATGACTTTTAATTTGTGGCTACCAGTAGCGTTACTACAGGCTAAAATCGTCACTCTTTCTTTACTTCGTTTATACGCAGGATCTGAAGCTTCAGCCCGAGAAGTTAAAGTTTTTGAAAGCAGAATTTTATAATTTTAGCCTGTCTCATTGAAGTTATATATCTTCTCACCTAACAATCCTTCGTTGTCAATGAGATAACGAAATTTCGCTGCAAATTTCAAAATTTTGTCCGAATTTGCTGATAATTTTTCGCCATAGATTATGCGGAATGTCTGATTATCGGGACTCTACTGTATGTGTATATATATATATATATATATATATATATATATATATATATATATGGATGGCAACAAGATGTTGGGATGAGGAAGCCCAGTGAACATCACCAATCAGACAACTTCAGGTTGGCGAGGCCCTGGGGATGTCTCTGTAGCTGATGAAGGAATAACTCCGAAAGCTTCTACGTTTGTGATGTTTCTGTGTTGTGTTAGTGTTCTTTTACATGTGTCGCTTCGACATCCCAGGGCCTCGCCAACCTGAAGTCATCTGATTGGTGAGTGTTCACTGGGCTTCCTCATCCCAACATCTTGTTGCCATCCATATATCCATTTTACCTTTCCTTTTCCATAAGGTGTTATATATATATATGTATATATTTTTTTTCTTCAAACGACCACCAAAATTCCTTTCTTTTGAACCTCGTTTAACAGGGGTCAAGAAAGTCTCAGCAGGATATATCCATGACCTTATCTCTATAGAGAGGCCCATAGAATATCCCACCATTAATTAGGTTGGCAAATATAATCACAATAACCTAAAAAGGTCTAAGAAACACGTGTTCTCAAAAGTACATTAGGACCTTGCAGTTAAGTGATTGCTCAGAGTAGAAGCATGAGCATTTCAAAAACATGAATATTTGGTGTAAGGAAATACCCCTCTTTCAGTCCCACTGTTAATGTAAGCCCAGAAAAGGAACGAAATCATAGGTAACAAATAATATTGAGAAAAAGTAAACAAAAACAACTTTAATATTATAATCCAAAATAGGTTTTTAGACGTATACTTTTCCATCTTGTTGGAAAATGGACACTTATCAACGACTATTCATTTTCGTCGATTTTGAAATAAATAAAATCGATGTTTATCAACGTTTTTCAATTTAAATCAAATCCTACCAAATGAATAGAATAGTTATTATTAAAGATAAAATGGCCAGTGGTTAACAGAATATTGTGAGTGCAAGTACCTGGGAGTAATTTTTAATATTTACCAAAGATATAGAGTGGAAATCTCAAGTGAGCAGCATTCTAACAAAAGCGTACAAAGCTTTACATTTATAATGAAAATGCCATAAAAAGATCTCCGTTTACTTAACTCACAAATCTGCAGTTAGGCTAGCACTGAGATGGTCTGGCATCTGAATTTATTAGAGCAAGTAAAAAAGCTGGAATTGTTTCAGTGGACCGTTTTGTGTTAGGAAACTACAAAAGGGATAACTGCATTATGTTCTTGACATGGCTGTCGGAGGATGGATGTGCTCTTCCTCCTGCAAGATCCTGGCGATATACGAGTGGCCTAAGTAGCAATAGCCTTAAGTGTAGTAGTAGCCATATTTTTAAGTTAAATTAACGTTTTTATGCTGTATTAATTGTATTTTTTCTTTTACTTTGGTACTGTAGTTTATCCGATAACTGATTCATTACATTCATCAATTGTATAGTTAGTTATTAATCATAGCATAGCATTTTCCCTAGTGCACCTGTTTGTACTAGAAAGTAACCTTTTATAAATCTGATATATTAACTATATTATGTACTTCCTTTTTAGCTTAACTGTTTTATAACCATAAAGGGAGTCTAGCTCGCAAGCATTTTAAAATTGCAAATCATTTTATGTAGCATTGTTTTTGCAGTCTCCAAAGTTAGTTAGTCTATACACATGGACCAAACTCAAATTTATATATTATTAAATATTTCAAGTAATAATATTTGTAAACAATCTCAGAAATTTAACTAGTGTATTAAATAAACACTTTCAGTTGCTCAATCCCATTTTAAATCCTGCACAGTTGGATCAGAGATTAATATTCTTGCTGCTGCCAGCGTATTTTATAGGTGTTCGAAGGACGTAACGTTTGATGCCGAATACTGTTTTCATAAAGAATGAGTTTAAGGCCTAATCGTCGGGTTGGGGCAATTTCCCTCTGTGGGTAAGGGGAGAGTGAATTTACAGAGACTATGAAAGGTGGGAGGTCTGGGAAAACATGTAAGGTGCCCGCATATTTTGCATGGTACCTTGATGCGGCCCATGGATTTACTGAAGAGCCCTCATGCAGTCCGCGCACCAGTATAAGTTAGAGACCCCTGGTGTAGGTAGTGTCACTGCTTTGGTGAACTTTCCTTCCCATTTCCATTTGATATACATGCGCTGGACCTTCAATCTCTTATAGTTGTTTGTTTAGGATGCCTAACTACTTAGTCTGAATCTCCCTGCCTTAGGAAAAAATTCGTTTATACTATTGATTCTTAGCAGCAGTCCTTTTGCATTTATTATTGTGTTACTTAAGAGAATACTTAAGTGTATGACTTCTCTGAAGAATCATGTTTCCACCATTTGGATGTCACTGGTAGCAAGAGAATCAAGGCTCAAATCACGGAGTTGGAGATGGTGGCTGCAGATCTCCTCTCCAGAGTGCAAATGTCAGAGGCAGCTTTGTCTCGCGTGAGCATAGGAATATCACCAAAAACTTGCTATGCCAAATTGGCAGCTCTGGTTTTCCTGAGCACAGATATGGGCTGAGCAGTCTATGTTGACTCTGACTATTAATTGCGGCTACAGACACTATAGATCTGGAGATGCGGCGATTGAAGAGTGGTGTCCACTTGGAGGGGTCATGAAGATGGTATTATGGAGACAAAGTTGAAAGAATGCCTAGGCAAACTATTTCCTATATATAATTGGTTTACAGTTTTGTCGGAGGACAATTGCCAACATTGCATCTGAACATTCCTCTGTCCGCTGTGTGGAATCTGGGCACCAAGAGGAGCCTGGTGGAAAAAGGTAACAATTAGCGAGAGGCAGCTGCAATGTCCGACTTGTGGTGGCACCCATGCTGTCATGGGCCCTTCTCAGGGTGTCACTGAGCAAGTGTTCTCCAAATGAATTTCCAGAGCTATGGTGCCCCAAGTGACTAATGATTTGAGGTGGTCGCTCGTGGGCACGAATTTCAATGTGCCGCGATTGGTGACGGATGTGGGGAGGCTTAGAAGAATGGATATGAGGATATATGTAGCTCTCTACAAGGCTGACTGCGTCCAAGAGGAATCATGTACCCCTTTGCATCTTAACATTTGCAGTAGGTACAGTCATACCTCTTATATCTCTTTTAATGTTGTTTCATTATAACGCTAATCATTCTGGACTTCTGCATGAGAATATGCAACATAGAATGCTCTCCTCTTTTGTATGACTTTTTGTGTTTGCTGGTGCTATGCTAATCAAAGCCAGCATACACCAGTTTTCAGCATTTACCATAGTTGTGTGTTTACTCCACTGTGAGATCTCTCTTTTTGCTTAATTTGTTCCTGTTTCTTGTGACCATCTGTAATCCATAATACCTGCAAGTGAGACTTCTGGTAATGTGGTCAAACAGTAAAAAAAAGTATCACCAAGGATGTGGAAATGCAGGTTACAAAGCAGGTACAGGCAGGAGAACATCAAGATGTTGTTGGTCATAGCTTGGATTTGGTTACATCAATGATTAGGACCATTCTCAAGAATGAAGACAAGATAAAAAATTTCTCAGAATTCACCACTGAGTTAACTGCAACCAAGTCTTCCAGTTTTAGCAACATTTTATTAAGTGTTTGGAAGATCAGAGACTGCCTCATATGCCCATAAGCCAACTGATCACTATGGAGCAGGCTAAACGCATCTCCACCTACATGCTGGAGCAAGAAGGCGAGGGATCAACGATGGAGGCATTTCAGGCTAGTTGAGGTTGGTTCCAGGAGCTTAAGCACCACACTTACTTGCACAGGTTGTATCTATGGTGAGGCTATGAGTGGTTACGAATAGGCTGCTCATGAATTCTCCGACATCCTGAAGGCGATCATTAACCAGTGCAGGTACCCTCTAGAATTTGTGTTTAATGTCGATGGATGAAGCTTCTTTTGGAAGCATGTGCTTTAAGCCACATTCATTTCTGGGAAAGAAAAGCATGCATCTGTGTTCAAGACCTCCAAAGACCGACTAACACTGCTGGTCGGTAATTCAGCAGACTATGGCCATCTACCAATCTGAAACATCTTGAGGAATAGAAAATTTTTTTTAGTTTCCACATAAAAAGATACTTCAAACTACCAGTTTCACCTTTCGCAGCATCATCAGGTTATGAAAGCTTTGTATATGGAAGAGGATGGAACTAAGGGGGGAGGGGTTGAACAATTAATGGATAGGAGGAGAGATTTCATAGGCTATGAGCTAGGAGGAGTGGGTGAAGAAGGAGGTAAATATAGTGGAGGGAGGAACACAAGATTGATGATGAGGTAATTGGAACCAATTGACAGAAAATACAATAATTGTATGCTAGTTACAAAGTAGCAAAAGTATGAAGCCATTAATTCAATTAGAGAATGGGAGAATGATTAGAAAAAATATTCGTTAGTAAACTTAGAATTGTTAGTGGCATTATGGATTAAAATTTTCAGCTGCTTCAAAGAAGTAGATATTTACTTTTAGCCCTTTTGCTGCCATTGAGCTGATTGGGCCGATGCAGAATGCCATGCTAAGACTGTCACGAGCTGATGTAGCTGATCCAATGTAGGCTTTTTCGTTTGCACCTAACATCTATTTTGATAACAGATGGTGTAATCATTCATTCTGAATGATTCCCAGTACTTTCAACTGCTAGCTTTAAAAATAGGTTAAATACCAATAGATTACGTTTGTCAAAAATCAGTATGGCATTTCTAGCAGGGTATACAGCTCTAGGCTTGGCAGTAAAATGGTTAAGGAACCAGTAACATAAATACCCATTACCTGTAACTTAGATAAAATAATAGAAATAAAAACAGTTATTGTAACTTCCACTAATTGCTTTTATTTCTATTATGGAATCTTTTCACAAAGTCGAGACTTCCTAAGTGGAGTTTGTTAAATGAAATAAAAATTGTTGTTGTAAGTTGCAGGTGTTTTGGAAAGAAATAAGCTGGCTTTTACCATTTAGTTGAGAGCCCTTTTTCAGATGCCATGCTGACAGATGGACATTAGACAAAATCGATTCGAACTAGATTTTCCCACCATATTGCATCATTTATCATGAAGATGGGAAGCAAAGATTCGGAAGCGGAGTTTTTATCGCCGTTAGGAATAGTTTATTTAGCCGATTCAAGGAATTTTACGTTTTCGGATATTGCACATTGGTTTGGTGATCAATTCTTATTCTGTTCTATGATAAATAAATGTCATTCCATTTGGCTATTTTAGTGTGCTGCATTGCTGCATTTGCTCCTGTAAATACAGTAGGCTGCCAATATTCACGGTAGTTACATTCCTGTAAAATATTAAGATTAAAGGCTTATGGGGAAAAGCGAATTTGGTAGAAACCAAGACAAACATTCATGATAAATACGAATGAACTCATAAAAAGGGCTGCAGGCAATAACAAAAAGAAATGAAAGCCCTTTAAAAATGTTATTTATGGAGAACTGTTAAAAATAAAATAAAAAACATTTTATTTACCGTTAATGATGATATTGAAATGATGACGAGAGTGGTAATGATGAAGATCATTCCATGGAGGTGGCCTACATTAGTCTGCAGAGTAGGAAGTTGTAACTGCGAGACTTCTTAAAATAACTCCTTATTGACGCTTGCTTCATCATTCATTCCAAATCTCTGTGTAAAGGAAAGAAGGACCCTAAAATGGTGGTTTCTAAAATTTTGATCATGGCAAACCCTTTGCTATATTTTGTTAAATGCCGAGGCCATGTATCTCTCGGCGGCTTCGATCAAGCAGTAAGAGGAACCCCTAGTGGTGATGCTAAATGGGCAAGAGCAACAACATTGCTTTTAGTAAAACATGAGGTTCAAATTGTTATTAAGTTTTCTCGTTCGCTCTATCCCCCAGGAATTTTTCACTCATCGGTCGGCAATGCACCCTTTCTTTTATTCAACCACTTACTTGCATATGGAGCAAAGATTGCGAGTGTTTAGATGCAGACGTGTATCCTCAGATGAATTATCTCAAATCCTCTGTTTTAAAGCCATATTTTTAGACTGCCATCCACCATTACGGATTTTTTTGCGAACCTCATTAAGCATCTCGTGCACCACCGGTTTGGAAGTAATGTTATATATCTATTATAAATAGTTGATTCTTACATAGGATATGGGAGGATATAAATGTTTAGGTATTTCTAGAAAAGATACAGACCTGAAATTTAGCAGGATGATAGGTCGTTTTGTACAACCTACAGGAAAATCGAAAATTCCAAATTGTTACATTACAATACCCCATAAGAAAAGCATGGAAATCTGTACAGGGATTTATAAAATTGTACTTTTAAATTAGTTAAAATGTAGATAGAAACTCGGGATTAAACTTGTTCTATTGCTATTGATTAAAAGTGCTCTATTGCTTTATTATTTTTTAAGACTAAATTCAAATCGGCACCGGATTGTCATAGAAATTTGTTTTTTATCGGAAAAAGGTGACATTTTCAACAATCATTAATATCAACTACCATGCCAATGAGTAAATGCTTTTAAATGGGAATTGATAATCTGTATTGTACTATCATCGATTCAGTACTATTTCTAAGGGAATTGATGGACTTCATTATAATCCCATTGATTTCGACTAATGACGTATGCATATGATGTAGTCGTAATATAAAACACGATATAACATTAAATTATAACACATTACTCCTTTTAATTATGGGGATTGATAATCTTTATATAATAATAGCTCTGATTTAGTGCTTTTAATGAGAATCAGTTGATTATTTTATAATGTAAACTTCTGATGATGTCATAACCATAAAACACGGTACTTTAGCAAAACTTGAAAGAAGTTCTAATGTATCGTAGTTTTTTGAGAAATTTTTAACTCTTTCAATTATGAACGAAATGGTCAAGAGAATTGAAAAAAACCTTGATGAAATTGTGGAAGCAGTAATTCCATAAGCTTTTATTAATAACAAAAATATAATGACATCTTACGTATTTTGTGATTTTTTAAATCTGGGCACGTACTTAAAGGCACAGACAGACACCATAATCCTATCACATAAAATATCCTAATTTTGCCATAAATTTTAGTGCAACACGTAGGCTAACACTGAGCCATGAAACTTGAAATACGTAAACTTAAACAAAAGCCGATTGCCAGATAAATTGGAAATTCTAGAAAGGTACCTTAATTTCGTGGAAGTTGAGAAATATTCTGCGAGAGCTCTTGCAATTTATTATTTTATATGTATGGGATCCGCGTGGCATGAATGCCGTTGTCTTGGAGATCGTATTTGTATATTTACCAACTTAGAGCTTGGTGAATGATTTTTTTAAGCACTTTCAGTATCCAAGCACCAAAAAGTAATAAAAATTAAAGGAAAAAATGTTCATAGTTTATCTACATAAAGTATAAAAATAAAAAAGTAAAGATTTCCTTTATTTATTTATTTACATACTCTCATTGCAGGTTGGCTACTTGCCAGGTGGCAACGCTACATCAAATGCTGTCATGAATTTAAAAGAGATTTGAAAATATTAAAAACTTACATCATGATCATAATTACTTGTAAAAAAATATATTTTTTTAAATTTCTATAAAAAATATACAATTTACAATCACATTGCTTTTTCCATTTGGCTTTAATGCCATATCCCCTCGGAGCCTAAGTTTTTGGGGTTCATGGTAGGCCTTCACGGTTACTGTAGCGGTCCTGGGGCCCACAAAGTCCCCACCATACTTAATCCTACCAAGCATTAACCAATTTTTAAACCATTGGAGTGATATTGCTTTATCGGGAAATTTGTGAAAACTTACCGATCTATTTTTACAGTTATTGGTTGTGTTTGAACGTCCTACAATATAGCGTGACACCATTTTAAACATACAACTATTATCTTCTCTGTGAAAATTTCTACACTGTATTAAGCTACTAAGAATTAATTCACCTGGCAAAAGTAAACTTTTAATATTTCCTCTTACAGAGTAGAGTAACAACTAAGAGCATCAAGTTCAGCTTTTGCGCTACAATAATACTCCACTTTCCCGGTGCTGGCCGGCTGCTTGTCTAGCATGATGTCATCAGTGAAATATGTTACCTCCATTTTTCTGGCTACAAAGAACTGAACTGAATTTTTTTCAATGCTATAATGTTAACCTATCAGGAACTATGTGATTTGAGATGAAAACTTCATATAACTAGAAATAAATTTTAAGTTGACTATTCCATTGAGGCATAATATATTAAACAGATATAAAAATGTATAATACTAGCCATAGAAATGCTAGCCTTCCTCATCTTCTGAAAATTTTTATGGGTCTTCCTTATCAGAATTTAATTACAGATGCATTACACTGGCGTCACCTTTCTGTTTTTCCAAACTTATAAAAATGTATTTTTGTTCATTCTACTATATGAAAACCTCTCTTAAATGAGAATAAGGGTGAATCTACACTGCTATTTTGCTATACCATCTCCAGAGTATGAAAGTAGATGAAACTCATTAAATGGTACATGTGATAAAGTGATGACAGTGTTTCATAGCCATTTGAGTATTGTGTGTTATTTACATCTAATCATAGATGTCCTTATTAGAGTATACAAAGTTGTACTTTAAAATTCTTACAGTACTCAAATTCAATTCAAAAGGTTTTTATTTCCGATGAGCCATGTATGCATTTCAGTCAATCAATACATCCTTTTACAATTTTTGGTTTCTTTCTTTATACATGGGCCTGATCAGAAAAGAACCCTGTTATATGCAGAAGGCCTCTGATTTAGGTAGAAAAGGTTCCTAGCTTATTTGAAACTTATGGCTAGTTCAATGCAATGTAAAACTTTTTCAGCCATAAAAATTGTAGAAACCTGATGTATTTCGCCCACTAAGTGGGCATCTTCAGGGGTTACTTGACCGGACAGTGACTAAAATTTTCGCTAAACTAAAAGTTTAGTCACTGTCCAGTCAAGTCATCCCTGAAGATGCCCACTTAGCGGGTGAAATGCATCAGGTTTCTACAATTTTTATGGCTGAAGGAGTTTTACATTGCATCAAGTATAAAAGTTTAATTTTTTTTGTTCAACCATTGGTAGTTTATTTTTTATAGTACAGTAGTGGTACAGCTGTACATTTTTATTAGGAGGAAACATCTCAGGATGTTTTGCTATCTTTCAGGAAAATATTCATATGCCCCAGAGCAAATATCAGGGATGGCCCTTGGGGC
The DNA here is from genome assembly GCA_028673005.1 of Tanypteryx hageni. Taxonomy (NCBI): domain Eukaryota; kingdom Metazoa; phylum Arthropoda; class Insecta; order Odonata; family Petaluridae; genus Tanypteryx; species Tanypteryx hageni. The sequence goes on from CM054120.1 coordinate 3,938,960, forward strand.
CACATGCGATAATCTTCAGAAGTTTGACACATTCTGTGCTCATAAATTTACAAGAAGTAAACATAACCTGTATCCGAAGCAATTCAGATATAATGCATCTCCCTTAGGCATCCCCAACACATCTCAAGGCACACTACATCATTATGTTCTGTAATGAAAAATGTTGACATGCCTCTGAATGGAAATTGAAAAGAGCCACATATGAAGTTCAAAGAGCCATGGTTTTGGCCACCCCTGCCAATATGCCCTGCTCTTGGTACTAAAAAATGAAAATGATACTTTTGATTCTTTCATACCTCTTATGTTTATTTTTGTTAAGATCTAAACTGAGACACAATATACAAACATATATTTATATCAGCCAAAAAGGTAATTAAAAATGTGATAAAAGGGAAGAAGTGAACATTTCTTACTTGAATTCACTGTTTTACATTTGCTTGCTTGTTAATTAATTGAGTTACCTCAGTTGAAAATGTTTGGAGCTAGGATCATTATCTCCCTCACTGCCAGATATTATTCTTGAGGTGATAAGGATCACTCCTTTAGCTTAGCTGAGGCCATCTAGTTGCAATACATAAAGGATTTTACCATAGACTGGAGACTACCATATAAATTGAATTGATAAATTATAATTTTGTGATTATAAATATAGATTAATTACAGTGATTTTGAAGGTGTTTTTGTAAATTACCTCTTGCTCTTTATTCAGTCATTTCATTTAATATATTATTTTCACAGGAAGTGAGAGAACTTCTCTCCGATTTTCCTGTGCAGTCTGTGCAAATGATTGGGTCTGGATCTGGTTCTGGAATGGCACGAGTGACACTCGAGGACCCAGAAATGCTGGAAGATTGGGACAAAGATCGTGTATTCCTTCTTCGTAATCAGAGATTACCTGTAACCCCGTCACCAACAGAAATGATGCTCTGTGTAGCTCGTCTTCCCTTAGATTACACCGAGGAACAGTTTACTTGCTTGGTATGTTGCTGTGGAGAAGTTAGTCGCAGCTTTCTGATGATCAGTGAGAAAACAGGTGAGAAAAATTCTTTCTTTTTTATCATAAGATTTGGGCCACTTTGTAGAAAGAGAATAGTTTTGGGAATAGGGGAGTTAAATCTTAAACAAAAGTTGTAACTGAGAGTAGTTGCTCCATGATTAACATCTTACAGATATTCAATGGAATATGGCATTAGTTGAGGCATTATGTGGACTTAAGCTTAGGTCTTCCACTACCTGCTAGGGTGCTCCATATTTTAGAAAATATTCTCACTAGATAAGTTAATTGCCTGAAATAACTGCTTGTGAGCCTTTATCAAGCAACATTTTTTCATGGCTCTTTCTGCTTTACTGCGGCAAAAATAATAATTTTGTACTATGGTTTCGTGAGGGTTTTCTGTAGCAATGCTATAATTGATAAAATTAATCTTTGATTTTTGAAAACATTTACACAACAAACTTGAAAGAAATACAGTCAAACTCGTTTATAACGAGCACGGTTGTAACGAGTTCACGGCTATAGTGAGCAAATGCTACCTCCAAGATAAGTTTACATGCATTTACATACAAATATTCCACGTATATAACGAGCACGTTTCACGGATATATCGAGCAAACTTTGACCACTTCTCACTGTCTCAAACACGGCGGCGGTCAGCCCCTTCAATCCTCATAGTGACCCAAAGCATGTAACCTTGTGTTCTTGAGTCCAGCCTCTACACCCTATCCCTCGGGGAGGTTAAAGACCGCGGCGTTGTTGTTAAAAATAATTCCTTCGTCCAAACCAAGAATTCCCAACTTGCAGGTACAGTGGCACTCACGGAGGTCCTTTGTCCTCTCCTCCCAACCCCCAGCTCTTTTACAGCCAGGAGGTTGTGTTTGGAAGGGGGTAAGGGGTAAGGGCATGTACAATGGCGCCCACCCCCGTCGCTCAGCCGAATGCACCCAACACCCTTTCCCACGTAAAGATGGGAAATCCTACGTTTAATCCGTCTCCTCATTAACTTTTCCTGGAATTGGTATGCTCACAGTTTGCAAAGAAATTTCGTAGCGTTGATCACTAAAATCAGTTGAGATTTTGCCCTTGAACGAGTAACATGTCCGTACATAAAAGGAAGTGTTTGTCTATTCGCGAAAAGGTTGATATTATTCGAGAGTTAGAACGTGGTAAAAAAATGTTGAAGTGTGTAAAAAATTTAATTTATCGTTGTCTACGGTTTCAACCTTATGGAAAAACAAAGAAGCGATTTTATCTGCACTAGAGAACAACCTAACAACGAACAGGAAAATGAGGAAGTGCGACTTGGGTACTGTTGATCAAGCACTTCTGGAATGGTTTAAGAGGCAGAGAAATGCTGGTTTCCCCATCAAGGTACAGGCAGATAAATTTGCAAAACAGTTAGGACACGAGAACTTCACATGCAATAACGGGTGGCTTGATCGTTTTAAAAATCGGCATAACATTGTTTATGCGAAAGGCCCTGTCAGCAGATTCAAAAACGGCAAGTGAATGGGTGAAAAGTTTTTGGGAGGAGTGTCGAAAAGGTTACAGAGAAGAAGACATCTACAATGCCGACGAAACTGGACTGTTTTACAACATGATGCCTGATGCAACGTTTAAATTCAAAGGTGACAAATGTGTTGGTGGCAAAAGACCTAAGAATCGTTTAACAGTTTTAATGTGCGCAAACATGAATGGGAGTGACAAAAAAAACTTTTTGTTATTGGTAAGTCACAAAAGCCACGTTGTTTCAAAAATGTAAAGAAGCTTCCCGTTGAATATGCAGCTAATAAAAAGGCATGGATGACTTCCAATATTTTTCAGAAATATGTAAGTCAGTGGAACAACGAGTTACGGAGGAAAAATAGAAACATTCTACTCCTTGTCGATAACTGTCCTGCGCACCCACATATGCAGAAGTTATCCAATGTAAAACTGGTGTTTTGCCTCCAAATGCGACTTCTATTTTGCAGCCAATGGACATGGGGATAATTAAAAGTATTAAATGCCATTTCAAGCGATTTTTTGTTCTTATGTTGATTGAAAGGAGGGAAAGAGGTTTAGATGGCAACGACTCTGTATTGGATGCAATTCATTTGATGACAGATGCATGTTTCACCTACAACTATCATAAACTGTTTTCGAATGTCTGGTTTAATATCGGGAGAATTTTCGATTGATAACCATAACGTTGATGAAGATCAGAATGGCTTAAGAAAATGGAATTGCGAATTTTGACCATGTAAATGACATTGACAATTTTGTTCATGTTGATGATGATTTGATTACCAGTGGAATTCCTACGGAGAATGAAATACATAATATAGACAGTATAAAGCACAGCAGACAGTGATGAAGACAATGTTGAATGTGTCGAAGACACAATCCTTACTCAGGATGCCGTGGAAACATTAAATGATTTTTTTGAAAACATTGACATTTCCGATTGTGTTTTTAGTGCACTAAGTGTAATAAGAGGAAACTTAAGAGACTTCAAAGTGAGATCTATGAAACAGGCTACTATTCAAAGTTATTTTTGTGAAAAGGGGAGTGATTAAGGATGCAGCTGTGAGTAAATTTTTTATGTACGTATGTTTACTTTAAATTTTCTAGTTTATTCTCATAATTAGGTTTTTTCATAAATTTACTAATTAACCTTTCTGTTTATATATTCACTTTTACTTCTTATGTCTTATTTCACCATACGCATGCATGCTTTTGCCTTCACGGATATTAAGTTTAACGGCTATAACGAGCAAAACTAAACGGTCCCGTGGCGCTCGTTATAGCCGAGTTTGACTGTAAATGGTTGCCATAGTGCTATATAATTGTATGCAATCACTTTGAATGTGCAGATTGTCATGATATAGTCATTAAATCTTGCATCAGTGAGTGTGTGACACCAGCTGAATACACACCCCTCATACACTTAGTGATATCATCATGATTGACTCACCACCTGTTATTTAATTATATTTTTATAATATTTTTAGGTGTAAGGTTATGGTATAATCAATTGTGTGCAGTATCTTATATTCAGTTATAAATTTCTAGCAGACTGCCTGTTGCAGCACTGCTTACAAAACGATTTATGAAAGATTTGTATGAAAAAAGAATTTGTCTACAAAAATTCTAAAGATCTTCTCTTTTGACAATATTTTTATTTTTCACTAGGGAGGCTTCACCTCCTGCCCGCTTTGCGGCCAAATGCATTTTGCTCTCTTTGCTTGCAATTTCATAACCAAGGAAGAGGAGTGGGTGCATTTTGCTCACTCATGATTTTTTAACCAATGTAGCAGTTAAATATCGATTCCAGATAATGTTTCACCCTTCTTTCTACAACATTAAACTTTCATACATGGTCTGTCTTTAAAGAGTACTAATGCAGGACAGTGGTGTCGCTTGTGAAACAGGCTGGCTTCGGACCCAGGAGAAGTGGGGGAGGAGCTGCTTGGTAGAGTTGCACTGGCTTAAGAAAAGTGTCTGATGGAAACACAATTCTTTTTATTATATAGAGAGATAATAATAATAACTAGCTAGCCATACTGGGAACAGATGGTGTTGCTGCACAAATGAAAAGGACTCATGAGTGGGCTGGAATGTGGGGAATTACCTGGAATTGGTGTGGTCATGCAGTTTTTGCCTGCAGTAGATGTTCGTTGATGACACACTGCACCATGAGCTGAGTTCCATTGCAAAGGCCATTCTTAGAGGCAAGGTTGCACAAAAGCATAAAAAGCATCTAGCGAAGGAGGATCTATAAGATCTCAAGTGAGTTTAGGTACTCAGGATTGCTGTTGCATTTTCATCATCCACAATGGCATCTGGGCTTCAAGAAACCCACTATTAATCAGGAAATATTGCAGCAACAGCATTGGATGCATCCAGACAAGCCGGATTTTTGTCTGAACACAGCTCACCACATGAGTATGCTCTCAGTATTTTGTTTATGCGTGCGCATCCCTCGTCGTTTTATCTGTGAAAACTTATGATTTTGCTTCCTTAAAGTTATCTAAGTGCTATTTCAGTGCTAATAATGCATCTACTATGAAAGAAATGAAGGGTAGTGTGAAGAGGAAGCATATTACTTAACAATGAACGATAAGTTGAAAAATCTTAAAAAGTTAGATGCTGGTGTTTCCTACGCATATATAGTGGCGGAGTTTGGTATTGCTAAGCATTTTTTTCTCTATTTTCTATAAATATGTGCTCTAACCCTTGCTAGTCTGGATGATCGCCTAGTCTGGACACCCCTTCCCCCATATCATCTGGATTAGGGAGGATTTACTGTATTTTTCATTTTATATCACAACAGCTAGACAGTGTTGGCTTGGTGACTACAGGTAGTCCTATAATGTGCTTTCCATTTACATGTCTTCTTTACTATGCAATGTATCAATGAGGGACCATTTTCATATTGTGCAGCACCTTTTCATTATTAATGTAAATAAACCAGAATTTTGTAAATTTCTACTTGACAAATTTATTGTGACCGGTTTTGCCTGTTACAGCATCATCAGGTGATGAAAGCTTAGCAGAGGGTTCTATATACAGTAGAAGATCGTTTATCCGGAATTTCTGGGACCTGGCCTCTTCCGGATAAACGATATTTCCGCTGTTTAGATAGCTTAACTACAAAAGAGCACAATCGTCAAAAAAAGACGTTTAAGCATGTAATATGTATAATATGTAATACGGGACTAAAGTAGGGTAAGAAATAAACAAGTTTAAAAAGAGTATATGTTTTAGAAAATCTTTAATTTAATGCAAACTTTTCATGCGATGAATTTGAGAATGTATGTATTAAATATCGTCGTCAATTTTGCAGCAATGGAAGACGTAGTTGGGTATATCTGAAAACGGAAAAAAATAATATGTATGTTACAACATAAGTTGACAAAAACATTCGTAATTACATAATTTGAAGTAGACATACATAACTGGTTAATATTATTTTACTATCATGCAAATAGATTTCACTTCGGATACCATGCTGTGTGCGTACTCCCACACGATCTGGATGTAAGCCAATCTAATTCGCTCATCAATATGCGATAAACACCCCAAAACAATTTTACAATGATCGGTCTACTCGTTCGTACATAAAATAATAACTATTTTATACTACATATATATAATAATCATTATTAAGAAAATTCTCAATTTTCAAAGCCCACTCATTTCCGTAAAAATCGCAAAAAAGAAGCATATAGAAATAAAAATTGAAATTTTATTTACCTGGAAATCCTTGTTGATCTGCAGATAGGGATGTAGAGAATCACTTAACAGTAGGATTTGTGCTAACAGCATCTGCAGAAACTGAAGGAGAGGATGATGAAACAGTTCTTTTAAAAAAATCTGTCAGTGTCATCTGCTTGCACTTGCTACGCCCTTCTTTTTCAAATTTTTCTTTCAGCCTGTACATCTGGAGTACCTCCTGCTCAGTTGTAAAGGACCTTTGCTCCATGAACTTGATAAGATTATCACAACATACAATAGCCTCGGACATAGTCATTTTCTTCTCCTCGTCAACTAACACATCACTGTCCTCGCTGTCTTCACTCTCATTTAACATGGGGCCAATAACAGCATCGATAATTTCAATGTCAGTAAAAGTTTGACAAATAGGAGCATTTTTATCACATTCAATCCATCCCTCAATTTCATTATCGGTTAGGTATGGGATAGCATTAATTCCCTTCGTATATTGCACAAATTCTACAAAATCATCATTAAGTTCGGATGAATCAAATCCAAGAAAGTCGTCTGTGTCTCTGGAATCTTCATTAAATTTTGATTCTGGCAAAATATTATGCCAACACCGTTTTAAAACTGAGGGTGTTACTTTATTCCATGCACGTGAAATACACCACACCGCGTCCTTCATTGTCACATTCTTTTTGAACCGTTTGTAGCGGAAAGACCCCTCAAAATTTTCAATTTTTCTCATTAATTCACTTTGATAATGGCATTTAAAATTTTTAATTATGCCTTGATCCATTGGTTGGATGAGAGAGGTACAATTTGGGGGTAAATACGACACAAAAACATTCTCCTTGACGAGAGTTTCTACTGGAGGGTGAGCAGGGCAGTTGTCCAACAATAATAATATTTTTGCATTTTCAGGTAAGCCAACCTTCTTGAAATGATCCCTTACCTCAGGTAAAAAATGACCATTAAACCACTCACCAAAAATGTCTTGAGTGATCCAAGCACGTTTGTTTGCACGGTAAATCACGGGGAAAATCTTTATGCCTTTGAAGACTCTAGGTTTTGCACTTTTTCCTATTACCATGAGCTTGCACTTGTGTGTGCCGGCAGATTTGGAACACATCATTACAATAAGTCTCTCCTTAGACTCTTTTACTCCCGACGCTGCTTTTTCATCAATGCAAACAAAAGTATGCCGTGGGAGACAACGCCAAAACAAACCTGTCTCGTCCATATTGTATATTTGCTCCGTGCTAAGTCCATGTTCTTCCACCAACTTTGCTAAATCATTAACATATTTCTCCGCGGCTTCATAATTTGCTGACATTTTTTCACCAGAAACTTTTAAATACCGTATACCATGGCGATTTTTGAATTTCTGCAACCATCCCATAGAATAATCACATTCTCCTTCGATTTTTAGGTGTTCGTGGTAAGATTTTGCCTTCTCCATTATCATAGGACCTGAGATAGGAATCCCTTCACTCCTACGTTGGCGGAACCACTCATACACTACTTTGTCTAGGTCACTACTCTTGGGACCACATAAAGTTTTCCTTTTTGAGATACCGGCCATTGAATCTGATTCCGCAACAAATTGGAAAATTTTATCTTTCTGCGCCTTTATGTCATATATTGTAGATTGTCCTATACCATACTCCTGACGAAGTTGAGAGACACTTACGCCGCGATCTATTTTTCTCAAAACCTCCACTTTTTGCTGGATAGTGAGATTCTGTCTTTTTCTCTTGCCGGCACTTGTTCCAGTCCCAACGTCTTCTGGATGCGTCTTCTTGGGTATTCTCTCCATTATTACGGTTGAGGGACGGGATGAATAAAATATTTGCAAAACTGCTGTTTACCACTTAAAACAAAAAAGTTTTAACACCTTGTAAACACACCTTTAACACCTCTCGTGCACGTGGTTAGAAAGCAACAAGCGGTGGTGGTGGCTTTCGGAACTAATATGGCAAATCGTTCTTCAATTATGTATTAAATTGGCGCTACTGAAAAAATGGACCGTGATAAAATTCTTTTAGTATAATTCCGTTGTTTGGATGTTTCCGTTGTTTAGAATTCCGGATAAACGATCCTCTACTGTATATGGAGAAGGTTGAAGGGGGGTAGGGTAGAAACGAGAAAAAAGTGGAAGACCTGGGTTCGATTCCTGGTCATAGCAGAATTTTTCTTGTATCAAAAATTATTCCCAACTTTACAGCTAATGCCTGTCTGCTAAATCTTATGATCATTTCACTCCATCAATTTCTAGCTTGGCAATCTCACCATTTGAGAGGGAGGGATTATCTTCGACGTATCTCTTGGAGGTTGTCAATTGGGGCTGGTTGATACTAGCTTGGCTAGCCCAGACCCAACTAAGAAAAACACCCACATTCAGAAATGGGACAAATTATCTGCTACAATAGTTCAGTGGAAGAATATCCGCCTGGCAAGTTGAAGACCCGGGTTTGATTCCTGGTCACGGCAAAATTTTTTCTCATTTCCAAAATTATTCCCAGTAATGAGATAATTTGAAAACAATCAAAAAGTGGAAATTACAAAGTAATATGACATTAATTCAAAAGGTAATGCATAACAATAAAGTGAGAAAAGTTTGTAATTAGATAATTGAAATAAATAACAAAAGTTACAAAACGGCATTAAAATTACAAAGTAAATAAGCCATTAATTTAATTAGTTGTGGAAAGCAGTAAAGAGAACAATGGAGACTGATTAGAAAAACATATTCATTAGTAAGTTCAACATTGTCCGTAGCATCATGTATTACAATTTCCAACTGCTCTAAGAGGTCTAATCTGTTAACTTTTGCTTCGAAGTGGAGAAACTCGGGAATGAACGAACTGAACGAAATTTTTACTTTGTAATTTTAACGCCTTTTTCTAACTTCCGTTAATTATTTCCATTTTATAATAACAAACTTTGCTTACTTTACTGTTTTACATAACCGTTTGAATTAATGTCATATTACTTTGTAATTTCTACTTTTTGATTTTTTCAAATGATCTCATTACTGACTGTATGTTCTCCCTCTGCTAAGCTTTCGTCACCTGTAGCAGGCAAAACCGGTCACAATAAATTTGTCTAGTGGAAATTTACAAAATTCATTTTTATTTACATTATGGAATCTTTCCACAAGGTAGAGCCTTCCCAAGTGGAATATGTTTTTCATTATTATGTGAAAGGCTCATTAGGCAGTGCTGCTTGCTGAGTACAGTAATTCCTCAGTTAACGTGTTTTTGTTATTATGAGGTTTTTCAATGAATGATCATTTTTCAAACAATATGGTAATTTTTCATTGCTATGCAGGAAAATTCTTTGAATGGCATTGGCCATGCAGTGCCCAGGCCAGTGATTTTATATCAGCAAGCATCAAATTTGCAAAAACTAAAAATTTGACAAATATTAATTTTTGTTAATAAGACTGGATTTTTCATCACTACATTTTCATATGGATTTCTGTGAACAATACTTTTAATTTATCAAGTTGACAATTGCAGAGATAAATATAATTTTTATCTAACTTCCAGACATAATCCCTTATAGTGTGAAAAGTATTATTCTCAGGCTTCCATAAAACTCAGAGTTACTGCATTGCATTAAATGATGTTCATTTATTGTTGATATGGATTTTCTAATTATTGTTGCAGGTGATAGTAAAGGTTATGGTTTTGTGGAATATACTACCAAAGAGTCTGCCCTACAAGCTAAGAATATACTGGATGGAAAAGAGATTGATAATTGGGTGCTCTGCTGTGATTGGTTGGACTCAAGCCATGCCACCTTTGAATCTTTACACTCCAAGTGCCTGTATGTAGACCAATTGCCTCAAGATTTTCGTGACATGGGCGAATTTCGAAAAGTGTTCAGTTCAGTTGTTAACCCACCATACTGCCAGGTGAGTTTAAATATTCCCTTATATTTATGATGATTCTTAGGGTTTTAAAAACTTACTTCCTTATGATAGATTTGAATCTTGTTATTGGTGAATATTTCTGAATGAAGGAAACACTAATGGTTATAGATTATGAAAGCACTGCACATAACTGAACAGAATAATTTAATGCAATTATCAAGGCTTGCTTAGTGGCCAAATTAACTTTCTTTCCTGTGGATGTTTGTTTAAATGGTCTTATGAAAAGTCTTTATATAAAGATTATTTTGGCTTTTAGTGTTTATAAGCTTATGCAGTGAGATTGTCCCTTACTGGCTGCTAGGTTTATATTGATTTGATTCACATCTAATGTAAATTCATGTCCCTGGTTTGCTGCATTTGCTTAACTCAAAATGTGAAATTTTTGTTAAGAAAACAATTTTTGGTAGTATCATTGTATTGAAACTAAAAAATATGCAGAAAATTACATTTTTCACAAGTAATATCAATCATCTTTAGTGCAAATGCATGCTTTCAAATTGTATCTATAAAATGTTCTCAATGAAATTCTTTATCAAAATTTTTTATTTAGATAATTTTTTTAAATTGCTAAATCAGGTGAGGAGATAAGGATAAGCCAGATTTTTGTGCATCAATGATTTTTTCATCTATCTGAGATTCAAACTATTGTTTTCATGAAGGAATATTTTTACAAAAATTAGGAGAAAAAATTGGGATTCAAAAATAGCCATTTGTTATGGTTGCTACCTAGTAGCTTGAACCAAATGTTATATCACAAGACACCAAGTTTTCATCCTCCAGTCTTACTTTCCCAATTCTCCTCAAATTCCTATTCTTTCACTTCACATCCATTAACTTATTATTCATATTTCTTTCATCCACTCACTTTTTTTATGAATCTCTATGCATTACCAAATTTCATTAAATAAAATTCTGTTTCTTTCATTACTTGTTAGTCCCTTCCAATAGCAACCTACCTTTCCACAAATTCTTAGCGTTAATGAAAATCTTTAGTTCCATTGGATCTTTTTCTTTATAGCACCACTAATTTTTTTTTAAGGTCATATAATTTCAAAATTCAAACAAACAAAAGGAAAAATATAGCTTCAGATCATTAAACAATTTCAGAACAAAACTGATATTGGACCATGGTGGATAGGTGGCAATGAAATTGATGAGAAAGTGGTGAGAAGATGTGCTACGTAGTCCTAGGAAATTCGTGTTTTGCACGTGGTTTGAGTGTAATGGTGCGATACCCAGATCAAGTGGAAGGTGTTTTTGGGATGGGTTCAATTAAGGAAGACTAACCCAACCCGATGGAGAGTGCAAATGTGAACATGGAAGAAAAACCAATCCAACCCCCTAACTAACCCAACCTGGTAGGTTTAGGATGGCAGGGAATCTTGGAAAGCTATGAGTAATATTTCGTAAGTTTCAAATTTCCGTAATATGTAGTCTTGTCACTATCTCACTATTCACAGCACCACTGTCACTACGGTCCAATATCAGGTTTGTACCATAATTTCTAAAATATAAACAACCCAACACAACCCATATATATTGTTTACTTAGGTTGTTAATATCAAGATTGAGGCCAGGCTCAACCCTGTGGAATTTACTCATCAAGAAAAAGAAAAAACTTGGTCACTTCCACAAATTTATTTGGCACGACCGGTTTCACTACGATCGTAGCATCATCAGGTGATAAATTATAAAAATCATTCCATATATATAGTGAAAAAAGGGGGGAAGGAGACAGGAGGGGTTACACAGAAAACTAATGGAAGGTAATTAAAGAAACTGTTAGGAAAAGGAAGGCAGAAGCAAAATTAAGTTACAAAAAGTTACAAATGTTACAAAAAATTGGTAAAAAAGCCAAAGATGACAAAGATACAAAGTATTTTCAAAATATTTGGTAAGCTTAATAGAGGAGAATGATTGTGGAAAAGGTATTCATTTAAGAGAAGCGAGTCTTCACAAATAATTATCTCTAGCTGTTCAAGAGCATCCAATTTGCGACCTTTAATTTCAAAGTGGAGGAATTTAGGGTTGAAGGAACTATGATGATTGAGGTTTAAAAGATGTTTCACAAATTGAGAATTCATATTATTTAAATGGAAGTATCGCTTATGCTCCTTAATCCTCTTGACAAAACTCATCCCCGTTTGGTCGATGTAGACCGCTCCTCAATTGTCACAAGCAAGTTTATATACACCACTTCTTAATGACAACTATATCGGGTCTTTAGCATTAAGGAATAATTTGGATAAAGGTAACTGTGGAGTAGAAAGCAGGTTTAAGTTTAGGAAAAAGGTTGGACAATTTATAAGAAAGGTTTCTTAAAAATGGGAGTCTGCGCCAACTAAGAAGTTTGGTGGTGAGATTAGGTTGAAAAGAAATGATTTTTTGGGAGGCAATAAATAAACGTTTTTTAGAGATAATTTTATCGATTAAACCAGTTTTGTAGTCACTATTGATAGCGATCTGTTTAATGGTGTTAAGTTCTAAAAGGAAAGGGGTATACTAAGAAGGCAGTGAAGCATAGAATGAAAAGCAGTGTGTTTCTGAGAAAAATGATGGGAAGACTGATTGGGAATGACCTGATCTGTGTAAGTGGGTTTACAAAAAATAGCAATGGTAGGTGTGTTGTTCAGCAGAGACAAAGTGAGATCTAAAAAGTTAAGCAAACCATTGGTTTCAGATTCAACCGTAAAAGAAATGGAAGGGTGGAGGGTATTTAAAAGGGTTAAAAATTCAGAAAGTTAGTCATCTGTACCACTCCAGACACAAAATATCATCCACATACCTACCCCAAAATTTGGAATAAGTTAATAAAGGATTGCTAGAATTGATAAGGTTAACTTCTAAATTATTGAGAAAAATCTCAGCAAGGAGAGGGGAAAATTTTTCCTTTTAAGGTATGGTGGAATTTTTAATACCAAATTTGGGACTAAAATGAGAATAATTACGAAGAAGTGTATTGAGTTTGAAGGCGAGTTTATGGGCAGGCGCAGAGGTACTGAAGACAACAGGACTAATAGGGCAATCCTTTTTGTGAAGTTCTGGTAAACCATAAAGTCTAGGGGGAAGGGGGTTTATCACTAACAAGTTGTGTTTGTCTTTAGGAGCAAAAAGAAGCAAAGTCGAAGAAATAGTTTTTTGGACCGCATATTGATAAATTGAGGTAGGGTCTTTTTTTCAAAACAGAAATATTGTTGTTATGAATGAAATCATAAAATTTCTCCAAATAAAGGTCTCTGTCCATCACCACCATGCCATTACCTTTATCAGCCTTTTGGACAATCAAATTGTTGTCTGTAATGAACTTTTTAACACTAGAAAGTAAGGCGGGAGAGTGAGAGCAGGATAGTGGTCTGAGTTGAGGAACATTGAGGAAGGAAGAAATATTACAAGCAAAAACGTACTTTAATGAAGGAGATTCTTTTTGTAGAGCCAAATCACAGTCAACGACTAGATTCTTCAACACACGTGTAGATAATGGGAGGCTAGGGGCGAATTTCAGGCCTAAGTTAAACACGTCCAAAACAGAAGGGGGTAAAACACAATTGGATAAATTGGTCACTCTAGGGTGGAACTTGTGGTCACTGAGTTTAGGACTGGAATCACTACACTGCACTAATTTTGAGGAAAGAGCAGCCCGTTTTTTCCTAAGGGTAGAGAGCTTGGTGAAACCAACCTCACTTACACGTCTTACACTGTCATCAATGTTTAACCATTCCAGCCAGTGAAGAGCGTGGCACAATTCAGAATGGAGGAGGCACAAGTAATGGGAAAGAGAACACCTCTTGGAATACCAAGATTTGAGTTCTGACTTCAACCAAGAAATCTTAGCCATCTTGATGGCCTGCAAAGCAGCTGATGAAGAAGAATTACTCTTGATGCACACAAACCTTGGGAAAACACCAAGTCTTAAACACTTACTAATGAAGAATATGTTTAACGATGCAAACTTGAACTTAATGGAACAATTTAAATACATCTTGGTCGTAACTGCTAAACTAGCATTACAAATATCAGGAATGAGGTCAGGCTCAACCCTGTGGAATTTACTCATCGAGAAAAAGAAAGAACTTTGTCACTTCCACAAATTTATTTGGCATGACTGGTTTCACTACGATCATAGCATCATCAGGTGATAAATTATAAAAATCGTTCCATATATATAGGGAAAAAAGGGGATATATACATGGAACGATTTTTATAATCTATCACCTGATGTTGCTACGATTGTAGTGAAACCAGTCGTGCCAAATAAATTTGTGGAAGTGACAAAGTTCTATCTTTTTCTCGTTAGGTTGTTAAGTTTACTTATTTTGGTTGTTAATCTATTTCCATAACTAAAATACATAAATGATTTAAAAAATTGTTTTGATTGAATTGGTGGGGTTATAAAGGAAAAGACTAGTTCCATTCCTGATTGTGCTTTTCCCCATGATGCTCTCACAATCCATCCTGAGCCAATTGTCATTTCTTTTCAACCCATTCCAGCACCCTTGTATGCATTACTTTTTTCTAATCTTATTTCCGATCTAATTCAATTTCCATAATGGAAACCCAATAAATAAATATAGAAGTATGAACCAAGTGCTACTTATTGGTCAGCATTAATTTGGAATGCCTTATGTGTTTGAAACTTTTTCATTTTCTTGTACCTTAGATTGCTCTTAAGAATGGATGTCCTCAAGATTGGGGACTAGTGGAATTTAACTCTGCCGATGATGCTGAAAACACTCAAGTCATGCTTAATGGCTATCAGCTTAAGGGTCAACAGATACGCATATCCTATTATATACCAGGGGTCCGTGCTATTAACCTGTACCTAAAACTGCTTAATGATGCTGTAAGTATGCTTATATTTTTTTACTTGTTAAGCATTTTATAAAGACTTGTATTGTTTTGTTAGAATACTCTTCCTCGTAAATGGATATGCTTTTGTTATACTATTACAAAATTATGGATATTTTATTTTTATTTTTTAACAGAAGAAATGAAGTGTCCGATTCAAAATCAATTATTGAGTAAATGTATATTTCGGATTTTTATCTCTTTTTTCTCAAGACAGGAGGTTAGAGCCAATGGCTCTGGAATTTGCCCTGGATAATTGTAAGCAAGACACACATCAAACTAGAAATGTCTTTGGATTTATGTGACAAAATCTCCAAATTTTTAGGAAATTTTATGTAAATTTTTCGATTCTAAATACAGGTAGCCCTCGATTTACGCCGGGGATGCATTCCTGAACGAACCGGTGTAATCGGAATTGGCGTAAATTGAAACGATTTTATAATGTAAATCAATGGGAAGTCAATAATTTGCATTCCTGGCAACCAAACATTGACGAGTAATATAATGGCATTGCATTTAAAGTTCTGAAATAACGTAAATATAATAAAGGGAATTTAAATATATAAATATATTTTGTACACTTACAACCGGCAATGGCGTAATGAAGCAGCATTAGTTCTCTGACGAAGTCCCTGGTTGAGGATCGTCACGTTTTTTAAAGAAAGCATGCAGTGTGGACTGTCATGATTTCTTCTTTCTTTCTATCAAAATGTCATGATAAGACCTCATGGATATCATAACGCTCCTCTTCGCTGTAGCACTCCGCTCCCAGTCGTGGCCGTGTCTGAGAGGATGCGCTAGAGATCGATTGCCTTCATTTCACGTAGAGGAAGTTCTTCTTCCTCTCTTTCCTCCTCTTCCTTTTGGCCCGGTTGTGCGGCCAATTCTTCTAAGTCTTCATTGGAAAGAGACTGCCCATGGCTTTCCACAAGTTCTGTTACATCTTTATCTGTCACTTCGTCCAAGCCCACCTCTTGTGCTAGTCTTCTTACGTCATCTATGATGTTCTCCGCTGGTTGGAATCCTGCGAAGGAAACAAATTCTGGCAGAAGTTTGCCCCACACTCCATTCAAACAATTCACTGATACTTCCTCCCAGGCTGCATCGATGTTATTAATGCCCCTAAAAATGTCGAATGAGCGCCAATAATCCTTTACGGTTTTGTCGGAATTTTCCAAAATTCTCAGCATTTCTTTGAAGGTGTTTCGGAGATAATAGGCTTTAAAGGTCGCAATTAAACCTTGGTCCATTGGTTGCAAAACCATATAAAATCAGTTCAAATTTTTAATGAGAGTCCATCAAAAAAAGTCATAAAAGGGAAAATGCTTTTAATTAAGATGAGTGTGATAGGAATTGATGAGGAAGATGGAAATTCATATTAATAAATTTAGGGAAAGAAAATTATAGCGTGAGATATGAAAAATTTTCCACTAAACGAAGATTAACATAAATTGTCAGGAGCATTAAATAGAGGTTTTCCACACAATGTAATCTATCCACAAAGCCACCACATTTCCCTTTTGTCAAGATATATACAGGTAGCCCTCGATTTGCGCCGGTCCAATTTGCGCAGATTCAGAATAACGTCGATTTTGAAAGCAGGAGGTCAGAAAGTGAAAAAAATATATTTACTATTATTTAAAACATTTTACAATTTTTTCGTACTGCTTCTTATACTACATCGTAATTCTTACATCGCTGATTTTGAATAAAAATTATAAATACAGTCATCTCTACGAATTTGCTCTAATGAGATCGAGCTGCTTGTAAAATGTAAACTTTTACATATGCGAGTTTGCTCTTATGCGATTTCATTCCCGGCGCTTTAACCTATCAAAGGACAAATTTAATCTCTGCGGAGGTCCCGGGGTTATTTTTATTATGCGATTTTCTATAGGTCGGCATCTTACATGAATGCAACTATCGCGTAATAGCAAAGATGACTGTACACATAGACCACACGAAAGAATTAGAGTCAATCACGAGGACCAATGAATTGCTATAATTGTGAGATAATCTCCTCAAAAACCGACACCATTCCACGACAGTCACGTCAGCATTAGTCACTTGTCACGGTGAGTCATTTCCTCTCTGCCTAGATAAGGAGTAAGGACCGAACTCATTAAGAAGGTTTGTTTTTTTTTCCTTTCCACTCACTCCTCAAGAGGGTTTTCTCATTTGGGTGTCTGGCATGGAAAGGAGTGGAAGGAGGGTAAGACATAAAGGCAAGATAAAATGCGCTCAGTTCGCTTTGTGTTCACGCATTGAATGTGCTGAAAACTGAGAGCTAACATGTTTGTGTTGTTGTTTGACTATTATTCTGCAGTAGTAACTATGTTATTATCATGACCATATATATATATATATATATATATATATATATATATATATATATATATATATATATATATATATCATCCATCATGGAACTGACCCATCTCCATTATCATCTTCACAGACACATTACCCTCAACTGCCAGATTGAATTCCTCAACTCCTGCCTTGCACTTGGACTCACCCCCAAAAGCCTCACCATCAGAATTCCTCTTTCAGGCCTTCCTCCCCCTATCCGCGCTTCCCTAGCCCTCACGTATCACCTCGCCTCGATCCATATTGTCCGTTTCACCATACACCATTATACCACCCTCTCTAACACCCACTTTGCTAATTGTAAATCTCTCGTTCTTTATCTTCGTCATTCTCCGCAATCCATAACTGACCTTCACGCCACTTTCCTTAAAGTGGCTAATGATATTACCACACATCGCAACAGACTTCTCCGTAAACTCTCTCTGCTTTGCGTCTGGCACCTCAAACTTGGTGTTCCCCTTCCGTTCATATCAGCTGGCGATGTCAACAAACCACCTCCTTCCCCGCCACTCATTGGCCAAACTCCCTGTCTTGTGGATCTCCTGGGATTCCCAATGCCACCATCACTCTATATCCTGAAAAAGACCCACACTTTCCTAACCCGCAAACCTTTGAAGCACTCCTATTTTTCGCACTCTCCTGCCACCACCTCTTCATCTTGCCATCCAGATGAAGTCTTGAACCTTTCCTCCCACGTACTTACCCCTGCCGAGAATGAACTCCCATCATGCGGCCTTTCCTTTTGTCCTACCACCAAATTTGATCATTTTCGCCTTCTTGCCGACGTCCAGTCCTTTGCCCGCACACTACGTCTAAAAACCTACCCTCCCAAAGAAGACTCTCTCACCTCTGCCAACCCAAAACTCCCTCCCGGCCTTCCACCTACCTTTTCCATCTTCAAACCTCCTTCCCAATACATTCCACCCACTCTTCCTTCCTTACACCCGGTCGAACAATACCACAATTATATCCTTTCCAGAGTCTCCCAACCCAACTTTTCCAATCTTATCGACCATGCAGATAATTTTACCAGACGTGAAAGGCATGCCATTTCTACACTCAAACATATCATCATCCTCCCTGACGACAAGGCACCACCACGGTTGTGATGGATCGCACCAAATATAACGAGGAAGCCGAGCGCCAACTTTCTGACGAAACCTTTTACCATCACCTTACTTCCAACCCCACAGACCACCACTCCTACAAAATTTCATCCTATCTTCATTCCTCAGGAAAACAGGAAAGCCTTCTCGATTCCGCCATTGCTCTATTGATCCCCAACAAACCCTGCACACCCACATTGTACCTTCCCCCTAAAATCCATAAACCCAACATCCCCGGCTGCCCCATTGTTGCCAGCTTTAATTCCCCTACAGAATGCATCTCTGCCTTCGTTGACTCCCACCTACAACCTCTCATTCGTCAATTCTCTTCTTACATCCAAGACACTAAGCACTTTCTCAAATGCCTGAAACACCTCCCCTTTCCTCTCCCACCCAATACCATTTTGGCCACTATCGATGTCTGTTCCCTCTACACAAACATCCCCCATGATGATGGACTCTCTGCCCTTAGTAAACTCCTGGACTCAAGACCACCCGACTCAAGACCTTCCTCCCATTTCTTATTAGACTTGGCAGCTATGGTGCTAAAAATGAACAACTTCTCCTTCGATGGGCGTCACTACCTTCAAATTAGAGGCACTGCGATGGGCACCCATATGGTGCCTTCATATGCCAATTGTTACTTGGGAGAATGGGAACGACTCTTCCTCAACGTACCACTCAGACCACTTTTGTGGCTGAGATACATCGACGATGTCGTCCTCATTTGGATGCATGGACCTGACTCTCTCCTTTCCATTCTCTCATGCCTCTCCTCCCATCCTTCACTGTCTTTCACCCACCAATCCTCTACCTCCCACATCACATTCATGGATGTCGATCTTTACCTTCAAGACAGCAAAATTCGCACCTGTGTTCATGTCAAACCCACCAACAGCCTCCAATACCTCCACTTTGATAGCTGTCATCCCCTTCATACCAAAACTTCTATCCCCTATGCCCTTGCTCGACGAGGATGGAGGCTTTGTTCTGATAGAGCATCCCTTCTACAGTACTACTCTGTCCTCGAGGATGCTCTTCTCAAACGTGGCTACCCTCCAGTCCTGGTCCGCGAACAGATCCATAGGGCGATGACGCCTACCCACTATGGATCCCTTCCACACACACCTACTATCCCTGCATCAACCCCTCCACTCACTCTTACTACACTTTTCCTTCCTGGTATTCACGAAGCCCTCAAAACAAAACAATCCTCCATTCTGCTCATCCAATTCTTACCTCTTCCTCCCACCAGTCCCTCTCTATCAACCTTTTTGCTAATCCCCTGCTCCTCTCCTTCCGCCGGCCCCCCAATTTGGGAAATATCTTGTGGATGAAGGAACTTCCCACTTCTACCACGCCTCTTGCAATAGGCTCCCACCCCTGCGGAAAACCTCGCTGCCTCACTTGCCCTATCCACCTACCATCATCTTCTTTCTCGAGTCCCTCCACCAATATCACCTACCCCATCACCTCTAGAAGCAACTGCATCACCCGTAACGTCATTTACCTCCTTACCTGTACTCTTTGTCCCGTGTTTTACATAGGCCTCACCAGCAATCCGTTAAATATCCACATGAACGGTCACCAGAATAGCGTCTCTCTCAGACGCCCCCTCCCAGTTGCATTACATGCCAATGCCCACAATGTCCCCTTCAATAATTGCTACAATTTAAGGGTTATTCATGCCTTACCCAATGACACTTCTGCCCCCCTTCTCCGGCACTGGGAACTTGCACATATACATCTTCTTGACTCTTTCTCCCCGCCTGGCCTCAACCTCTGCTAACCCTATTAGCCCCCTTACAATATCTCCTCTGTTACTTTGCAGCTATTTGCACTTTAACTCACCACACTCACTCCTCATTGGCTATCCACCCTTCCTACTCCCCGCCTCCTCCGATCATCAACCTCCCCACATCACCCTGTCATTCCCCGCCCAGTGTGTCACTCTCAGTTACTCTATCACTGAAGAAGGGCATAGACCCAATAAGCTTGCGTGTTTTTTTGTGTTCGTGTGTTCAACGTGTCTCTTCGACGCCCCCAGCAGCCTGCCATCTTGGTCCCCGACTCAGTAAGTGTCCGCTGGGCTTCCTTCAACACCTTGTTGCCACCCTCATCACTACCTTTTCATTTCCTTAAGTTTATATATATATATATATATATTATTGGCTATCCACCCTTCCCACTCCCTGCCTCCTCCAATCATCAACCTTCTTACATCACCCTGTCATTTCCCGCCCAGTGTTTCACTTTCTGTTACTCTATCTCCATCGCTGATGAAGGGTATATGCCCAAAAAGCTTACATGGTTTTTTGTGTGCATGTTTTCTGTCTCTCTTCGACACCCCTGGCAGCCTGCCAAGTGTCCGCTGGTCTTCCTTCAACACCTTGTTGCCACCCTCATCACTACCTTTCCTTTTGCTTAAGTTTATACATATATATATATATATATCATATAGTTTAAATACTCATCATCTCATTAAAACATATCATTATCAACTTAACTCTTCCATAATAATAACATGCCGATCTTAGCTTCATTACATTATATCCTATTTTATTCTAAATCCATGATAAATCTCAAAACACATCAATGACTTCATGACCTATTTCATAATGTTACATAATTTTGGAATATCTTATTATCACATCAAATATTAAATCTTGAAGAACTTATCTTTTTAATTATCGGTTCACCCTACTCTCTTTATTAACCAATCTTTAGTTATTTAGTTATGAATAACACTTTCAATACGGCATGACTGGAGTTCCAGTCATGGGTCTAAGTCTCTTCATAATGCTTTGGGTGAGCGACCACCAGGCTGATGAGTTCCCCATCTGATTTCAGCCACCCGTTTCACTCCTACCTTCCTTTGGGTAAGGTCAGTTTTTCAGTCGGTGGTTTTTCTTCGAAATTTCAGCCTTCTCGATTGTGCATTTTTCCCCATAAGAAAGCATTCGGGCATTTTTGTAAATTAATTTCGGAAACTTTCCGATAAGCTACGGTAATGAAAGTTTGAGTGTTGCTAGAGGGCTGCAATACCTATTAGGAATTGGTATCATTTTGCTTACAGTGTCCTGGGTTCGACTCCAGATGCCTCGAAAAATCTCCCATAAGTTAGCATGAAGAAAAGTTATTCCAGTGGGTGGACCAATCTAAGATGTATCGGGAGCTGAAAATTTGCACGATTATAGGATTTTGTTCACAACCAACCAGAAAAATTGAAAATTTCAAAATTGTTAATTTTTAGTGGTTATTTTTACCCCATCCACATTCAGAAACGAGAAAATTGATCTGCTACGATAGTTCATTAGTAGAATATCCATCCAGCAAGTGGAAGACCCAGGTTCGATTCCCAGTCATAGCAGACTTTTTTCTTGTTTCAAAATTATTTCCATTTGTATGTTAAAATTTAATAATTTTTATCTCGGAAACTATAAGTTGTATAAACGAACTTATACAAATATTTTGTAGCAAATTCTATATAGAAAAAGAAGGAAAATCTTGAAAAAGCCCAACAATGTGTCGCTAAAAATTCGCAAATGTTTAAACAAATTTTTCAAGTTGATGTATTTCCAAATGTGCAACGAAGCTAAAAATTTTTTAAAGGTAGAATTTGAAAAAAAATGAAATAGGGATTATAGATATGTTGATATTTTCATTTGTTTGGCTGTTAAAAATTCTTAAAATTTAAACACATAGATAAATAATTGATAGTAGCTCAATAACTTTGGCTAAGATTAATAAAGGTGAAATACTCCTTTAGCCAAACAATTAAAGGGTTACAACACCCAATGCATTTCGCCCACAAGGTGGGCATCGTCAGGGGTAAAACCTGTTTCAACAGTGACTGAAAGCCAACTGCCAGGTTTGAAACGGAAAGTGTTAAGAAGACGACCGAGAAACAAGTGAAACTCGGAAAGATTTTTCGGCGTGTGTGTCGTTTAAATCTGTCAATTTGTATAGGGTCTTGTTGAAATCTGTGTCCGTGTTCATAAGTGTATCGCGGTTTTTGTAAATGTGAAGGTTTTCTAACGAGTTTAGTGAGTTATTGGCTGAAGTTATCAATGTTAAATCGTTTACGTGTATACTATGACCTGTTTCAAAAATGTGGTTGGCAATGCTTGATTTTTCAAAACGATTATATTTATAGTGAGCCATGTGTTCCTTGAAACGTGTTATTAGTTTCCTTCTTGTTTGTCCTATGTACTTTTTGTCGCAGTGTGAGCATTGTATTTTATAAATACCGGACTTGTTCAAAGATTCTGTTCTGTCTTTTGTACTGCCCAGTAAATTTTTCAAATTATAAGGATTTGTATATGTTATGGTATAATTCTTATGTTTAAAAATTTTGTTCAAGCCTCTGTTTAATGGTGGAAAATAAGGCAATTTTACATATTTGTCCTCTTTTTTGTTGTCTAATTTAAGGGAAGTGGCATTGGACAAGGTTTTATTAAAGTTATGTTTTCTCACTAATTTATTAATTAAATTATTATCATATCCAAGTTTAGCGGCAATTTGTTTTAACTTAAACACATAAAATGTTTTATGTGTTCAAGTTAAGTTAAGTTTCACTTCTAGGTGTGCTATAACTTTTAAATATCGCAGATATATATATATATATATATATATATATATATATATATATATATATATATATATATATATATATATATATATATATGAGTTGTCGCTAAAAAATCACTATATACAGTGAAACCTACCTATAGCGGAATCGCATGGTGCCGTAAAAATTTTCTGTTATAGCCAGGTTTCTGTCATATACAGGTTTTAAGTACTGGATACTGAATAATGTAAGCAAAATCAACTTTTTAATCAGTTTATTGACACAAACTTTATAAATTGACATTTGAATGAATAAATTAAGAAAATATTATAAGACCATGTATTTATTCCTACATGAAAATTTTCATATGTACATACATACTCGTCTTTGCTGCATCCATACAGGTTTGGTAATGGTAACAGTATTGTGTATAGTGATTAATATGTACTATCAAAATTGACATAGTTATTATTATTGCTCAAAATCTTGTCATTTGTGAATGGCTTTTGGTTTAGGAGCCAAATATTTTTTAATTTCTTTGAAATGAAACACCACGATTTTAATTTTGTTATCTGCTCAGCAATTTTTAACTATACACACATCATCAATATCATTTTCGCTAAAATTTTCTTTTTCTAACTTGTTAGCAACATTTTATATAACTACATATACCATTAATATCTCTTTCTTTCAGATCCTTGTTTATGCACACAATATCTAATGTTTTATCTAAGTAATCTTGATTTAATCTATTCCCCTTGTTTTCTAAATTTATAATAGTTTAATGTTTTTTACATAGTTCATCTCTTAGTTGTACTATAGTAAGGTTCAGATCATCAATTTTTTATTGTAACTATTCAATTTTTTCAGTAATACATCATATATCTCAACTGGAAAGTTTATACTTAGCTTTAAATCATTTAGGTCCTTCCATGAATCATAATGATCTGTTGGCATGAGACATACTCTCCTCCTGTTTATCATTTTGACGGCATTTTGGGAATCTACAAGTTTCTTATTGTTAATATCCATCTGTAAATCGCCTCCTAGAGCCCAGAAGAGTAATAGTGCATGCTTGAATTACATTCATAACAGTTAATGAAGTCATGGTTCTTGGGCAGTTCATCTTCGCACCGAATGTACTTCCTTAAGAATTAACATTTGTAATAGGCAACAAGTGGGGGATAGAAGGAAACAGACAGATAAAAGCAAGGAAATCTCGGTGCAGATGATACCCTGATCGAGTCCAGCAACTAGGTTTTCAATGATCGCTAAATGTAATCCGATCTTCACTCCAAAAATACCAAATATATGAAATATGCCAAAATTGAAAATTTTGCAACAATTTGCAAAGACGAGCACATAAACTTCTGCAATATAGAATATTGGAAAATAGAGAGCTAGACTACCAGGAAAAACAATTGACAAAAGATCTTTGATTCCTTCCTGTCCTTCTGCCACCTCTGTTTTCACTTTTCGGCTGCATATTCGGAGTTAAAATATTCTCTGTCGATTGATACCAATGATGACTGTTTCCTTATCATACCTTTCGTCCTCCCCCTTTTCCCTCCCCCCTCCTTCCCCTACTTTATTTTCGTTTTTATGCTGCATATTCATAATCAATATAAAATTCTGTCAACTGTTTCCTTAGCGTACCTTCTGCCCTCCCTTCTTTTCCCTCCCCACTGCTTCCCCTACTTTATTTTCATTTTTATGCTGCATATTCATAATCAATATAAAATTCTCTGTCGATTGATACCAATGTTGACTGTTTCCTTAGCGTACTTTTTGCCCTCCCCCTCCTTCCTCCCCTTTATTTTCACCTTCCTGCTTCATATTTGGAGTTGTTATAAAATTCTCTGTTGATTGATACCAATTTCGACTGGTTCTCCTTAATGTACCTTTTGCCCTCCCCCCTTTTCCCTCCCCTCTCTTTCCCCTATTTATTTTCGTTTTTATGCTGCATATTTGTAATCATTATAAAATTCTTTGTCAATTGATACCAGTGTCGACTGTGTTTCCTTTGCGTAACTTTTGACCTCCCCTCTTTTCCCTACCCCCTCCTTTCCCCCCTTTACTTTTTCATTTACGCTGCATATTCGTAATCGTTATAAAATTCTCTGTCGATTGATACCGATGTCGACTGTGTTTCATTAGCGTACCTTATGCCCTCTCCCCTTTTCCCTCACCCCTTTCCCTCCCCCTCCTTCCCTCCCCCTCCTTCCCTCCCCCTCCTTCCCTCCCCCTCCTTCCCTCCCCCTCCTTCCCTCCCTTTATTTTCGCCTTTATGCTGCGTATTTGTAATCGTTAAAAAATTCTATAAAGATTGATACCAATGTCAAATGTTTCCTTTGCATCCCTTACACCCTCCCCCCTTTTCCCTCCTCTCTCCTTCCCCCTTTAATTTTTGCGTTTACACTGCATATTTGTAATTGATACCAATGTCTACTGTGTTTCCTTAGCATCCCTTACACCCTCCTTTATTTTTGCATTTACGCTGCATATTCATTATAAAATTCTTTGTCAATTGATACCAATGTCGACTGTGTTTCCTTAACCTACTTATGCCCTCCCCCTTTTCCCTCCCCCATTCTTTCCCCACTTTATTTTTGCCTTTACGCTGCGTATTCATAATCGTTATAAAATTCTGTCGATTGATACCAATGTTGACCATGTTCCCTCACTGTACCTTATGTTGTCCCCCCTTTCCCCTCCTCCTCCTTCCATTCTTTTTGATGCATATCCATAAGTACCCCTTTGTCCTTTCTCCTTTTTGTTGCATATTCGTTAATACCCCTTTTTTCCCCACCCCAGTTTTTACTATGGGAAGTGGGAATCTGGCAACTGGGAATTCGAGCTTCTGCTACTCGAGCATTTGGGACTATGGCAAGTGGGATGAATGGTAACTGGGTTGTATGGCAAACGAGAATCGAGCATTTGAAATCGAGCAGCTGGGGCAAAGCCACTATGAGTATGTTCTATATCACTTCTTCTCCATTGAAGATTGGTCACTGGAGTCATCGTCCCAAAGAATGTCGTCCTCGCTTCCATCAATATCATTTGAAATTGCAGCATTTTTAAACCCTTTTACTATAGATTCATTATTTATTTGTTAATATTCATCGTAGGCCAAATATTTATTTTACAAAAAATATAGTACTAGCATTTGAATGCGAAGGCATTGGGAGATGTCCTGCCATCTATGAGTGACTATGAGACTTAACCCTAACCCCAAATTTTTTCTCGGCCTCGCATTTAAGCCACGGGGTGATTTTTTTCATGATAGATTTTGACAAAAAACAGTGTCTTGTATTCAAGCAGATACAATATTATATACTCCACCTAACCACGACAAAAACATGTTGTTTGGAGGGATATGAAAGAAATTGGATATTAAATAATTTGGTTCATTATTGTTTTATCTGAGCATCATGTTTTTGAAGTTGTCATTTTATTTTTATTTTTTAATGCTATTATATATGATATCTTTGGCACATAATTGTTTTGAATTTTATGTATAAGTTAGATTTTACCAGTTTTAATTACAATTTTTATATACAGGGGAACAAAGGGAAATCTGCATTGTTACCTGACCCGCCAGCACCAGCTGTTTTTCAACAGCTACAGAACTTGGCTAAGCAAAATCCTATATGTAAGTTTCTATGAATAGTTTATACAAATTTATTTCTCAAGATATAGGAATTCATTTTTAACCTATCAGGATGTGCATGTAGGTAGAAAATACCCAAGTGAAAGAAGAAGTATTAATCTATTAATCCATTCAGTACATTTCTTTTCACTTGGACTCTCCTATATAGCTATATAGTGTTTCTCAGCCAATGTTGTCCTTCCAGTGGTCCCAGATTTGAATCTGGGAGAGGTAAGATTTTTTAACTTGGATTTATCCCGTCCTCTACTTGTGTGGTTTGAGGAGACCATGCAAGCCAGTGCTCCGTCCTTCAGGAAGGACGTTAAGCAGTTGGCACCCTTATTGTTCTTCGTGAAGAGTAGGTTAATGCTGGTACTGGGTAAAATTTGATCAGACTTTTATAGCAAATTACAAAGTTAATGCATATATGTTAAAAGATTAAATTATAAAATTAATTATATTTTTAAAATATACTGCATGCAAAGAACGGGCTATCTGCTACCCGTTGACCACAAGCTAAATGTTTGTGGTTCCTTAGTTAATTTTAGGTTATTGTATCGTATTATTAGTGTTTGATATAGTGGTAGGATCTGAAACTGATTAATGTAATTAAGGAAGCAATATATAAAAAATTTCCTTTGATATATCAATGGACAACTATTCTTGCTAACAATACAAATAAATTTAATTCTCTTACCGTATGACCTGATGTCTGCCAGCACAGTAAATTGATGAATTCAATACTTATGTGCACATGTGGACTGCATCTGTAGCCAGTAGCTTGTAATGATATACCAGCTCGAGCTAGACCAAAGATTATAATGACCAAACGTAATAATTGAAGAGCCGAGATGATAACTCATTAATCCCTCAACATCGAGCGATGTACTGAGTGTGGCAGGGGCAAACTTCATATGCTGTCGACTGACGTGCTCAGTACATCGTGGTCATTGCTCACTTTTTTATTTTTTTGACATGATGAATTTTCTTAAATCTGAATAACCTTGATATATTTAAAAAAGAGGAACCTTTGGCCTATCTATTTATCATCATTTTGCAATTTTTATTGTCTTATAACATTTAATATGCATTAAATTTTGTGATTGATTTTTCACGTAGCTACGGGAATTGGGGAATCGCATCTTCTAAAAATCCTCTATCTAATGCTGAGACGAACCGTATCTTGACACAAATGCTACTGCAAGCTGAAAGGAGATTTTGACTTTGCTTATCTGCCCACAGATTTCTCTTTCTCTTGGGATTTTCTTATGCGTCAGCGATTGAGAGCTCTAAGATGAAGAGAGGTGAACTATTGTTCGACTCTTAGGGCCATGTGCTTGCTTTAGCATTACTTGAGAGCAATATAGTATGGGAGAGAGAGAGAAACTCCTGCACGTGCCCTAGGTCTGTTTACAAATAAGCCACTTCGATGATGTCTGCTGCTGTTTTTTTTAGCGAAAATGATTTCAGAGTGAGCACACAGGTCCTTACATTTGGATCACAGGGGAAATATTCTCATGTCGCTTGAAAGAAGTTAGTCTGAAGGAAACCTTCGCATTGTGCAGAGGCAATTTTATTTGTGTTCTGTAGTGTTAATTTTTAGGAATTAAATAAACATGGCTTCAATGAATAGGAAAAGGTCAAGCGAACCAAGTAAGGAAATGGAGACGGAAGTGTTAATGAAAAGTGAAAGAGGATAGTATTACTTCAGACAGCGGTAGTGATAATTGTTTTGAAGATCATAAAGAAGTCAATGTACTAACATACATTGACAATGAGCAAGAGGAAGATAGTGTAGGAAACTTTGTTTGGTAGAGCATGGCAAATTACAAAGAACAAAAGGAAATTTTTGCAGTTGGAAGTGATGAGTGGGGAGGCAAAGTGAGGTCTCCCCTGAGTGTGATCAAACTGATTGCAAGCCAAGTAAATGCTAGTAAAAAAATCAGTTTAGATGATCCATTGAAATTATTATATTTTCTTGTAGTAAATTTCATGGTAAATTGGGTAAAGCCAATTCCTTAAAAGTTTTTAAAAACTTTCTAATTTTTTATTGCGCTACATTCTGATACATACAACGTCATATCTCCGCTTCTACTGAACAAAATAGGACAATTTTCACCATGTAACTTCTGTAATGCTGAAGAATGACTACTGTATAACTCATAACTTTATAAGCTACATTAAATGCCTTTTAACAATATACAAAACGGAAAATTTATTTCAAATTTTTAGTCAAGACATGAAAAAGTTGACCTGTGAGAAACTTTTTCCCTATTTGGTTTAGAGAGTTGCATCCAGCAAATGAAATGTTCATAAAAGCTGAAATTTGGCCTTGAAAAAGATTGCATATCAATAACGTTATAGTTTTCACAATACTGAAAAATATATGAAGGCACGGGTGCGCTCTTGACTGGCTGACGATTAGGGTGATTTCTCTTCTCACCTGTAAAGAGTGTGCTTGACATAAGAAAATTTAAAATGTATTGTTTATAAATGTCATGTTCTACTAAAATCCTAAAACAATTTCAGACAAATCCAATATAAACGAAAAAAGTTGTAAATTTTTCAATTTTCAGAATCCGAAATAGCATTTTTTTGAAAAACTCTTCCGACCTCATAAATGGGATTTAAATAAATGTCCTCCATGCTTGAGGGGTTAAAGACTTCTTTTGAAGAACTCACAACACTTATTTTGTTAGATGGGCTGAGGGCCGCATAAACCCCTGACCTACAACACAAAGGAAAAACGTAATGCAATCAGGGTAGGATTTAAGTTGTTGGTGACCATAGACACTGTTTTTCAGTGCGCCTTTTTCTCTTTAACAATATAATAATAATGTAAAAATAATACATGATACTGAAAAGAGTTGTGAAAAACTTTTCCATTGTAGTCAAATTCTGGTGTCCGTTAGATATTTTGCACTTTTTATGATTAGACGCATTTCATAATTTGATATATATCATAATTAGGTGCTTTCACACTTAGTGTTAGGTGCCTTTCATAATTTGGCACCCTAGGCAGTTGCATATGCATAAATCCGACACAATGCAATAAGAAAGGTCATCCAGGCTTTCAGACAACATGTAAAAGCTCAAGGTAGATAAGGTTCAGGGCTCAAGACATAAAACTATCCTTCAAGAATGTGATTAGTATGTGCAGCAAATAAAAATAAGAAGAATAGATATACTATATTGGCCCAAATATAACGCGATGTTTTTTTTCCTGAAATGACATTGCAAAAGTAACACACACATTATATTTGAGGCCTAAGGTATAGCCCGAATATACGCAATGTTTTTTTCTGAAATGACATCATAAAAATAGCACTCGCGTTATATACGAGGGCTAATGATTTTTTGTTAAATAATAAAAACACTTAAATCTCCACCCATTTGTATAAGAGGTACACAGGTGCGTAACTATGATTTTGGTAACTCTATGCACTTAAAGATATATATAAAATTAATTTTATATATATTTAATTTTTAATTAGATGCAACGCATCTCATCACAAAATGTGGCTAGTATTAATTTATTTTGATGTTTTTAACATTAATTTCAACCCAAAAGGTTACCTACTTAGTGCTATTCGGAGCATGAATATTGAGTGCCCAAACACTTAGGGTGAAACCTGCAGAGGTGGCAACACTAGTCATGCATGAAGCCCAAAATACTTCTATAACTCCAGTCATCTATGAACGGGAACTTCCCTATGCAGTTGGGGAGTTTTTTTCACATTGCGTCTTGTGAGTAAATATTCGAAGGTTAGGAACAAACAAGTGCAAACACTTGAAATGGGGATTTCCATCTTCCTTTCGAACAATGAAAACTGTCATTCGCATCAAAATTTCACTACTCCAAATACCTTGAAATGGATAAGGGAAAAGAACCAAACTTGCACCTATCTTTTTTTCACCCGGCAAACCCTCAGTAGCTATCAGTAAGTCGGTGTATTCTTTCTGCATACTTTTGTGAGTTTTTGTCCATCCAGTTTTTATTATGGATGATGGTCGAGGTAGGAGTGCTGCTGATCGTGTTGAGAAGAAATGTTTTTGGGTGAATGAAGAAGACTCCGGAAATGGAGGTGAAACATTGGCGAGAGCCTAATTATAAGGACAATATTACCTTAAATACAGCATATGATATTATTAATTATTTAAAGGTGAAATACAGAAAAATTTCACGGTTTTCTTTTTTTTTGTTTTTTCCAGTTTTTTCTTGAAAAACTTGCGAAATCTTAGGGGCCAGGTTATATTCGAGGTTGCATTATATTCAGGCTAATACAGTATTTGTTCTTTCTTCTAGGTCAGGGATGCCAAATATGTGGCATGCGTGTGATTTTACTTGGCGCACACAAGCTTTTATTTTCTGTATAAAATATGAAGTTTCTTAGAGAAGGAGTAAACTAGTGGCATGCGAAAAATATTCTGATAATTCACATTACTTTTTTGGCATGAGACACAAATATATATAATATATAATATAATATATATATATATATATATATATATATATATATATATATATATATATATATATATATATATATATGGATGGCAACAAGGTGTTGGGATGAGGAGTTCTCTCTCTGTAGCTGATGAAGTAATAACTCCGAAAGCTTCTACATTTGTGATGTTTCTGTGTTTTAGTGTTCTTTTACATGTGTCGCTTCGACATCCCTGGGGCCTCGCCAACCTGAAGTCGTCCGATTGGTGAGTGTTCACTGGGTATCCTCATCCCAACACCTTGTTGCCATCCATATATCCATTTTACCTTTCCTTTTCCGTAAGCTTTTATAAGATTTATAATCTTTTATTAAGAGGTTATTATTTTACATCTTAATGAAATCCATTATGATGATAATCTAAATTTATGATTTTGTTTAACTAAAATACTTTTCGATTGTGTGTTATTGAAAATGAAATAATGATTGTATCTTTAGTAATCGTATTTCTTTGTATGCTTACCTTATAATATTAAAAAAAAGATATTTCCAAGAATTTTTGAGCCTAATGTCCTTGATCAGGAATGATACCCCTCGTTTTAATATTGTGTCTATGGAAAATCACAGTTTCCAGGAACATAACCTTATGTATAAGCGGGGACTGCCTGCATGTGACTAACAAAACTATTACATAGTCATTACCACAAATAAAAAAGGGAAATTTTCAGGGCTATATTCCTGACTTAAGCTGTGGTTGACAAAACCTTGGTTTGGGAGGGCCAGTTCTTATGAGAAACTGGGAGTTAAGTAAAGAGGCATACCTAAAGAATTCAAGGTTAAGAATAAGTATTTCATA
Organism: Tanypteryx hageni; assembly: GCA_028673005.1. NCBI lineage: Eukaryota > Metazoa > Arthropoda > Insecta > Odonata > Petaluridae > Tanypteryx > Tanypteryx hageni. The sequence continues at coordinate 3,970,940 of CM054120.1, forward strand.
CAGGCATCCATAGCATAGCAACATTTTGCTCAATGATGTTTCACGTTTACAACACAATATATATTTTGGCCTTGTTTCACTTTTACAATATACCTAATTAGCAGTTTTGATGCTAGCATCAATCTTTGCACCTATCAGTGTTCATACTCTGACTCAACTAGGCACTTCAAACATGTCCTCATTTTTTTTTATTCAACCATCAAGAAGGAATTCCAAAAAATTGAATTTTTTCAGGAAGTTAAAGCATGCATCTGATCCACGTATTGTTCTTACATGGTCTTTTTAATATAATTAATTCATTCCAATATTTCTGTAAAAAAGATTCGATAAATTTTTTCAGGGGAAAGGGCATCCTCATTTTGCTGCCCCAAATATATCCATAGCAAGATTTACAAGTAGACATTCTCATCTCAATCAGGTCACTTCTGTGTTTATTTTCCTATTTTAAAGCTTTTAATAGTTTTAATTTTAATAATTATAGTTTTACAATGAAAAAAACATGGATAGTATGTTAGGATTTAGCATCATTTTATAACGTAATATTTTCTATAAGCATGACCAGTTGTGCCAGTTTAGGTATATTGTGTAAATGCATATGTAATGTTTATAAAAATTAACCTAGAATGAATGCTCAAAACATGAATGAAGTGGCTCAAATCTCTAAAATAAAAGCAAAAGATACCATCGCAAAAACTTCATTAGTCTCTCCCTTTGTAAACTAGTAGGATGCTGATGGCAACAGGACATTATAACCCCGAGGTTTTCAAGACTTTCGAGCATCAGTCATGCTCTGACAGATATATGAGGGCATGGGTAGATATGGCTCTGGTTATGAAGAGCTGATGGACAGAACCCAAACAAACTAAACAGGATCATCCAGATCTATTAGTAGTGACCTTTCGTAGAAAGAAATGCAAATATAGCTGCACAAAGATAGAGAAACACTCCAGTCCCTTTGATTCATTTTGTGTTCCACATCCATTTCAACTATTTTATGACAAAGATCTGATAAAAATAATAGCAGAAGAAACTAATAGATAAAAAATATCTCAGAAATTTTCATGCAAATCCATTGAATAGAAAAAAAGATAAAAATAATTGTCTCCATGCATCAAAATCCTAACTTCTGTTTAAATGTCCTCTGCCTTCTTTCTTCCTTCTTTCTTATGTTATGCATGATCCAACAACAATCTCCGTATTTATTGTATATATTTCAAGTATATTTCATCTTATTCTGCCTAATTATTGTATTATATTTCTTGCTTTGCATTACGTTAATACCTATATATGTATTTTTTATGATGGTATACAATGATGCTGTATATATGAACACTTACTGTACATACTCCTTTCTATTTAATGTTGTATTACTAAATTATAATATGTACACTATCCAGGGTTTTCGCAGGTTTTTCACACCCCCCTTCTCAGTGGGTGTTTTCCTGCGTGGGTTTTACTAAGGAGGACATGCCTGTTTTACCTAGGTTTTCCCCACAATCTCTAATCTGTCTTCAATTTTATATATATATATATTTTTTTACTCTGTATGATTTAAGTATATACTGTTTATGTTATGCGTATTGTAATATCTTACTTTACCATTTTTTATATTTATTATATTGACGAAGGGTTAAATGTAAGAATGGACCTTATGGTCTAAATTTCGCCCGAATAAAGACGATTATCTATCTATCTATCTGCCTGTGGGGTAGACTAGAATTTAAATCACCTCTGTCGCTGAGGGGTTAATGAAAATGTATGTTTTGCCTGTTGAGCCTCTGTGAGATTCTACAACTCTGGCACTGGCCTTATGCACATGTTGCAACCAGAATAACTTGGTGCCTTTGGCCTATAAAATGCAGCTCAATTTTAGGTGGCTTTTTTCAAGAATAGATGTTAATTAAATGTAATTACTTATGTAAATATTTTCTGATATTATATATTAATGGAATATTTTTCATTTTAGTTGCCCAAAACCTCCAGTACATAATATTGACTCAGATACAAAGCCTTCAGAGTAGGAACAATGTCATTAACGGGCCAAAGAAAGAAGGATCAATGGGAAAAAATGTTCAAGTAGGTGGTCATGTTGATGGTGCTCAAGGACAAGTTATTCCTGGAGTTGGAGACGTAGATGAAAGTGGAGGACCAGTAATTGGTGACAACACTCGAGCAGCATTGGTCATACTACTGGCTGCACAAATGCAAGCCCAAATGGGTAACAACCATCCATCTTTGTTGGGAAATCCTCAAATGTTGGCTGCTCTCCAGGGTCTCTTGAAACAAAACGGACCATTGCCTCCCATTTCACATCCAAACCAAAGTGCCTCAGGTGGGGTGGGCGAGTTGCCTGTTGCAGCTGGTCCCTCTCAGACTCAACCACCATTTAGATTTGTCCCTGGCCAAGTCATTTCTTCTGAGGCAAGAAAAATTAAAAATGGCATCATTAAAGGAGTACAAAAGGTTAGTTGTATTCAGAATGTATACAGTAAAAGCCTGTTCTACTGGCAACCATGGGGCCAAAGTCATGCTGCTAAATTGAATGTGTTGGAATAGTGAATGGCTCACCATATAATATTTGTATTGCAATGGAAACAGGTATAAATAATAAGTGCTAACAGAATAGCATAAATTAGGTTTATTTCATATCTTTTTTATTTACTATTTATTTCTGTACTAGCCTAAATTCTCATCAAATGATGGAATAGTGAAAAAAAATATATTTAATAAATAGTTCTTGCTGCTGTGGGAATACAGTAAAACCCCGTATTTACGTTATTGGAATGCATGTTTTCCCGCTATTCACAACATTTTATATGGGTCCCATCAATTTTCCTATGATTCCAATGTAAGTAAAACCCTGTATTTACAATATTTCATTTGAAGTTATCCCACTCTTCGCGTCATTTTACATTAGAATTTCCAATTTTTAAAAACAATTTATCATGCGATTCCCAACAGATTTGAACATTTTTCGACTTAGTATTGCAAAAAATCCTAACTCTTTTGGGTAAAGATTTCGAAAATGGCAGTAGAGTAGGAACAGCACCCCTAGAGGCAGGAATATGAACTCTTTCTTTTCAAAACAGCACTCATGGCACTCCCTTTAACAGATGTTACTCGGGAACAGCATACTTAGAGATGGAAATACATATGAACTCTTTTGGGTAAAAACATCAAAACCTCATATGTAAATCACCCTAGCAGAGCATAAACAGTGCACCTAGATACAGAATTACTATTTACTCTTTGAACCAAGTGTGAATGCTATTGAAAAGATGTTAAAGTTTGGCGCTATCATGTTTTAACTCTTTCCACTCAAATTCTGCCCCTTGGCTCCCACAGTTTGTAATTAAATTTAAGTTAATTTGTAATTTGTTTTAATTTAAATTTCCATATTGTGCCGAATATATTGTTGTTTTTTCCCAAAAAAATTAAATTTTAAAAATAGCCGCGTTATATTCAAGTACTAGTGATTTTAAAAGATCGTAAAATTGAGTTTAAAAAAATCACTGTACATTCCGCACATCTATTAAGTGATACAAGATACTTGTTACATTGTAGACACATTAGGCGTGCATGTTACAATGTACATACTTGAAAAGTGTCTGAGGCAAGAATCGATCAAGTTCAGTCAGCTGCTGAACTCCTGTTTAGTCATTGAATTGAAACTATGACAGCATCGGCATATTCTTTGTGCCTACCTTAGCGAGTTTTTACCCATTTGTTATTTTAACAATGAGTGACAATAAAGATGCTGATCATGTTGAGAAAAAAGGTTCTTCCAAATCCCAGGTTAACAGAGGAATCGGATTAAGTTATGACATGAATTTTAAAATAGTCATAGCCCAAAAGGTGGAAAAACTAACAATATTCAAGCTTAAAAAAAGTATGATATTCCTGAAGTAAATATACTTACGTCTATGTACAATTTTCCAGACAAATGTAATGTGGGGAATTTAATGGAAACCCATGCATACTATACTATACATACTAGCATTTTAATTCAGCACATATTTTAATGTTATTATTATTAAAAAAGTGTGCTGGTTAAGTAAATGAATAAATAGATTTACTCTTTATAAACTTAGCCTTTTTAACACTGATTTTATTGTTAGTCTTAATGTAACAAATGAGCGAGTTTAAAAGTAAAATCAGTTTAGCTATTTTTCCTATTTTTCTTTTTCCCTCAATTTGCACTTTCCCGCAATTTACACTTTTTTCCCAGGTACCTAGAAAATTGTAAATAAGGGTTTTTACTGTATATTACTTCTTTTATTTTAAAACCATCCTTCTAAATATTATTATTATTACCACAGGCCTAAGGTTTCATCCCCTTAGCTAGTGGAGGTAAATTATTGTATCATTCCATAATATGCAATTTAATGGCACGTAATGGAATGATTTTTGTTAGGTGGTTTGCAGTAGTTTTTACTCACTCTTTGAGCCACAGATCAGAAGTGTTCCACTTTTCTCCAAGGAGCTATGGAATAATGAAATTTTAGCAAAATATATTGTCATTTTAAATTCATAATTTACTGGTTATTCAGAATTATTTTTCTGCAAAAAATCTGATGTAGCCACCACATGACTTTCTCCATGCCTGTAATATTTCTAAAAATTCCAAATAGGTTAAGTGATAATAAATATTTTAAGGAACTGTGAGAAAAAATTCAAAGATTTAACAAAGAGCTGAAATAAACTCAAACTGTAGCCCTTTGATGTTAGTTATAGCCACAAAGCTCCAACAATTAAGAAAATAAAAAGGAACATTAATAAGACATAGGTGTAAAGTGTATACAATAGTTGCCAATAGGTGGTGTGGTGGTGGCAGCTAAAAATTAGTTTTTAAATATCTCGTAAACAATGAATTATATGGGAAAATGTTTCAAATGAAGGTCATACAAAATTAATTTCCTACAACCTTTATTTCAATACTCTTTACATTCATCAAATATTAAAGGAAATATTAAAAAAAACATTAGTGACTAGAGTAAACTCCCACTTTCGGTTGACCGATCTTAACCAAAAAATAATCAACTCTTGTAGAAATTGATGGAATAAAGCGATCTGATGATCCTATGCAGACAGGCATAAGCTGTAATGTTGGGAATAACTCCCAACTCTTGTGACTAGCTAAAATGTCAAATATAAAGTTTTGCGTTGATCTGATTAATAGTTTTTGAGTTCGAGCATCCACAATAATCACATACATACACACACACACACACACACACACATGCAGACATCATCGAGAAAATGGTGAAAACGTCTTCAGGAGACCTCAAAACTTGTATATCTGTTAAAATCTCAAAATCGATATATACTACATATGGAGAAAGTAACAAGTAAATATTTACTGTATGAATATTCACAGCTTTTTGAATTCATTTGTTTTGATCAATACACATAAAATGAGTTTAACCGTATACCATATCAGTCATGACCATTATGATACCTAGTAGCCGCATAGGAAACTTTACCATACCGAAGATGCCATTGGAGCGAGTTTGCCTCTAGAACAGGCTTTATGTATTATTATAATTTGTTGATACATGCATGTTTGGTTAATATATTTTATTCAGTTTATCAAAATACTGTTCTTGTAAAAGGATGAATGACAATTTTCCATGATAATGATCATGGCTGTCAATTGTTTCAGTGTCCACTACCCAGAAAAACATTGACTCACGGAATGAATCACAGTAAAATAAGCAGTTGGCAATCCACGACCTGAGTCATCCTTGTCCAAACTGGATGAAAATATATTCATGAGAATACTGTTTTGATTAACTTTAAAAGATTCAGTCCTCATATCTTGAGAAGTTTATATTTTTATTTAAAAATAAGTTTGTGAGCTGCCTTTGGTGTGAAGTTAAATGAAAAATTTAAACACTTTTTACATAAAAAAATGAATTAGTAAATACTGGTGATAGTACACACATACATACCTATCTGGTTTACGGAAAACTTATTCTCTCCAGGGACCGAAGTATTATGCATGCAAGTTTGTGAGAAAATTATTCTGTGTTAGGTACTCGCATGCAAGCACAAACGTATATACACAGAAAATCAGAAAATTACACCCGTATTTATTTATAACCTTAAATGTACATTTCGACATCAACAATGTCATCCTCACTAGGAAAATTAGGGATTCCTAGCTGAGGATGACATCGTTGATGTCAAAATGTACATTTAGGGTTATAAATAAATATTGGTGTAGTTGTCTGATTTTCTGTGTTTGTGCTTGCATGTGAGTCCCTGGTGTGGAATCATTTTACCACAAACTTGCACGCATAATACTTTGGTCCCTGGAGAGAACTAGTTTACTGTAAACCGGATAGGTATGTCTGTGTGTGTGTACTATCACCAGTATTTACTTATTTTTTTGTATAAGGTGTTTAAATTTTTAATTTATATTTTAATTGTTTTTAATGCTAGTGAATTTAAATGAGTCTGTGCACCTTAAAGAGGTATTATTGCTTCAATAAGAGAGTGAATTTTTTCATATAGGTACCCCTTCTGCCCAATCCACCAACAGCCACCAGTCCTCCTCCGGATGAAGCATCTTCTGGGTCGCCATTTCCAAATCCCCCTCCAAAAGACATTGCAGCTCCAGGGATAGGCCAAGATCAACTCCCGCTTACAACTCGGGATCTTACATCTTTCTGGAATGGCCTTCTATTGCAGTTACAAAATCAAAATAATTTAAATACTGATTCTTCATTGCCACTCAACAAAAATGGAGTATATGATGTATGTCATGCAGGCTACAACACAGAGAACCTGGTTATGGGTGATGGGATGGAGCGAGTCACTTTTCCCATCCAGGTGCCTCCTCAGCATGCAAAGTTAGCTCATCCTCAGCCACATTCATTGGAGCCAGAGACATCATTACCATTCCCTGCTGATGTGCATACCTCTGGAGATCTACAGCAAACTATCAGCACACTTTTGGACAATGCTCACAATTTGAATCGGCTCCTGGGCAATTTAACAAGTGCAATGCAGTCAGAACAAAGTGGATCAGGCTTGTCCTTAGCCTCATCATCTCGAGGTATTGCATCTCGATCAGCACCAACACCATCACCACACATCCCTCCTGGGTTTCCATTTGTGGGTCAGGGTACTGGCAGCCAATCTGTGGGAATGCAAGAGCGCCTTCTTGGTGCTCTCTTAGGGGGAATACCTACTCGAGGAGGACTCCCTCCTGATTCTGTAAGACGAAGCAATTGGCCACGTGTTCCATCTGCTACAGCAGTGGGACATCAAAGAATGCCAGCACCTCGAGCAGGCATCCAGAGTGATGGTCGAGTTAGACCAACTTGTGCCCAACCTTCAACTTGCTCATCATTGGTTTCACATCCAGGAAGAGCTGTGCTTGGTTCCCCAGTGTGTCAACATGGTGTCTTTCCACACATAGTTGGACCTGGAATTCATGACTCAGTGGGGTTTCTTGATGTCAAAGGTGGTGGTCTTGGATCACCATTTCGACCTGGTTGGGCAAGTGGGCATCCATCCTTTCTCTCGTCCCCTCCTGGCTCACCTTTTGGAGCACTAGGAAGTCCACCTGGAGGACTGATTCCAGGCATTTGGGCCCATCCCAGTAGTCCCTCACTTTTGGGAACACCTCCTGCAGGATTAGTCACTCCAGGTGGACATAAAAGAAAGTATGACCACATCCTCCCTTCACCAGAGCCAAGCCCTGAGGGAAATTATATTGGTCAACATTCTCAAGGCATTGGAGGCCACTATGCAGACTCATATTTTAAAAGAAAAAAGAAGAACTAAGTTGAAATTGGTCTATCAATCATTTGAGCCAAATAGCAGGTATTTTAGTTATTTTAGTTTTTATCGATTCTTATTAGATGTATAAGCATGTTCTGTCCATAAAATCTGTCATTCCCATATTCATTGAATGATATGCAGCTCCAAAGTGCCTTTTTGGTATGCACTATATATTTATTTAAGTGTAATTTTAATGTAATCAATGATAAGATATATGCATGTAAGTGTTTGTATATATATATATATATATATACATAGGGGGTATATATATATATATATATATATATACATATAGGATATATATATATATATATATATACATAGGGCATATATATATACACACAAGTATTTTGCTACTGGAATATAATTTTTACATTGGGCAGTAATAATTATTTTTAATATCTCAAAAATGTGCTACAATTTAACTTAACAAAAGTAACTGATGATAACTTGTTTTCACAGAGCAAGTTCCTGGAAATCCTGTTGATCTTAGATCTTTTTATCCTCTCACATTCTTTTACTGACTACCCTGATATCTGTCTTGTGAAATTTTTATCTCTTCTTCTATGTTCATGCATCTCTGTTCTGAGATACTTCTTAATCTGTCCTAGCTGTTATGTATGGTGTCTAATATCATTTCATAATAATATTTGTAAAGTTCACTGTTGTTTAAAGTATTACTCATACTATCAGTTCTCATTTTCATGTTCATTGTCATAAAATGGAATTTGCATTGACTCTTAAAGAGTTCATGATATAATAAGTGAACTAATTCTTTGGGTGCTATCTGCCAAATGCCAGATAGCAGTTATGGTAATTGTGATACTTCCTATAAGGGTATAACTTTTAATTCTATTTTTTGTGAAATAGAAAAACTTAAGTAGTTGTGATGCATAAGTATGATATATTTTCACACAGGTGTATAGATGTTGTATGGATGCTTAGTTTTACATGGCTTGCTGTTTTAAGCTTTTAAGCTACAGATTTTATGAAAAATCTCATATGGTCATAAAAAATGCTCTGGGCCTGTATTTTTATGGAATCTATCATATCATTATTTGATGCAAGCAAATTGCAAATATTTATCTATATTTTTGTGCCATATAGCACAAGATACTTATTGAGAGATTTTTCAGAATCAATATAATGTCATTTATATTTTTGACTTTAACCACTGAATACCTTATTTATGTTTGGAAGCTAATTACTTTCAGGTGTGATGCAAATATATAGTATTGTGTGTGGTTATAAGTGTTTATTTTGTGAACTCCATTTTATATATTAGTAACTGTTGGTTGTTAATGTGCATTTAATGGAGCATAGAAAAAACATTGCATTTTGTTTAGAATTGTTTTAATATAGAAAAAAGAACATCCATAGTGTCTAAATTTGTTTTGTGAATTTGATTGACTTTAGTGGTACTTGGTATGATGGCTTTTGAGTCGCTGTGTTACTGGTAGCTTCCAGGTTTCCACAATGTAGGTCGGCTTTTTGAGCAAACAGTTTCTCAAACGTTCTTGTTAGTGTCTTCAGGTCGAGGTGACAATGCTGGGAAATGGCTGTCTTAATATAGGGTGCCTGTGGTCCTAGCTATATTCTGGTTGGCTATTGGAAGACTATTACTATCCAAGGTTCACCAGGGAGGCAATCAGAATCACCAAACACCTGGAAAATTTCAATAGAGAGGACAGTTACATGTTCTCCAATACCTGAGAGAGAATATTCTGTCCCTTGACACACTTGGCCCTGAAAAAGACCAACCAAAAGAAAGATCCCACCACCAATACCAGTAGGCAGAATGCCAATAGCCAATTAGAATGCGATTAGGATCACGGGCAACCCTATATTAGGACAGCCATTTTCCAGCATCATTGTAATAAAGAACCAGTAGTGTAGTGGTTAGAGTGTTGGTTCCATTATGATCTGCTAAAAGTGAAACCCTTTTCAATTCCTGCAAAAAGAAAGATTTTTTTCAAGGATGCTCAGTCCCCTATTTGTGCGTGAATGAACTAGGAGAGAAGGACTAATGAGTAGAATGCACAAATCAACACTCCATCCTTCAGGAAGGATGTTAAGCCATTGGCTCTCGTGGTATTCATTGTTAAGAGCAGGCTAATGCCGGCACCGGGTTTCTCTCCTTCCTTGCCCAGCTAAAGAGAGTACAAACTCTATAGCGGCCCCTACCATGCAGTGGCAGATATAGGGCTAGGTGACCGCCTAAAGCCTTTGCGCAGCTGGAGGCCTCACATCTAGACACGCAAGAGAGTTAGTGTTAACAGAGTCAGGAGCTTGTTATTATTTGATAGCCTGTTTACCTCCATAATGTTTAACCATGTATTCAGAGTAATGAGCCTTGCAGACTACTACTGCCTTGGGCAGTGTTTCTTAACCGGGAGTCTTTGGACCTCTTGCGGCCCACTCATTATTTCTTGGGGGTCCACAAGTTAAGAAGGGCATGATGTTTATTTTGATCTACAACTTTTTTGATCCCACGCATATCTCTGATTAATATTTTAAAGTGAAAAAACAAGATAATGAATGAAAATATGTATGAACATTTCATGGCAATTGTGGATACTAAGGAGGGGTAATAGGGTAAATACCCCCCCCCTCCCCACCCCAACGGAGATGATCAATCTTCATTAAAATATTATCCCAATTAATTTATTTTATATTATAGGCATTCCAGAAATATTTTGCAAATATCTCAGCAGTGTATAATACATCCTGTATATTTATTATGATGAGACAGGGTTATATTGCATAAATAGATGTCAGTAAATACATTTATTTTCTTAATACCCCCCCTAAGCTATGCACCTAGATCCGCCCGTTTCATGGGATGGGGTCTGCAGAAATTATGGGACTTTGTAGGGGATCCATGCCTCCAAAAAGGTTCAGAAATGCTGGCCTAGAGGGCTCATAAGCCACTATTGCCAGTGGACCTTGCAACACCTAAATCCACATCTGCTACCATGCATGGTAGTAAAAAACAACATAAGTAAGCCAGCATTGTCACTTCAATCTGAAGATGCCAACAGGAACATTTTGCCCAAAAAGCTGACCTATGCAATGGAAATCCAAAAGCTATGAAGCCTTTAGTGGTACTGTTGAAATTTTGGTCATCCTTGATTATTTTACATTTAATTTCATTTTTCAAGTCTTTTCAAATCGATTGATTCAAGTTCAGCTGAATCCAGTTTTCTTCTGGCATATCATGTAGATTTGGTCCATCTATCCATAGAATGAATTCTATTATTTATATAGATAAATGTATCTAGTTTCATTTCATGCTCTTTGATTATTAGAATGTAGGATTTATGTTATCTTATTTCTTGTGTGCTGTGTCTATAATATTATGCCATTATCTCATGTTCAACTGTGTACTTCATTTCCATAGTTTATAAAATAATGAAACCATTAAAATCTTGAATTTACTAATTCTTCTCATGATCTCAAGTTATTTTGATCTACTTTTAAGATATTTAATATTTACTGTGCTTACCTCATGTTGTATTCCAAAAACACTTCACGTTGGTATTCTTCAATCCCATCTTTCATGAAAATAATTAGTCACTACATGAAGCATAGTGACATAATGTTTTTAGATAGCTTAGCATTTTGTTTGAGCAATCATAGTTTAATTTTATTTTTTCAGTCTATTTGTTATTTTGAAGAAATATCAGTGAATTCTTTGACTTGTTATCAAAAGTATAAATAACCCATTTTTAATGACCCTATGAAAACTAAGATGTTCATCAGGGTCTAATACAGGCATGTCAAACTTGAAGAAGCATCAGGGCCACATTGAAGTGATGGATGTTATTAAAGTGCTGCATTAAGCTTACAATTGTATTAACCTCTTAAATGGAGATCTTTTTCATTAAAATGGTCATTGCAATTAATATTTAAAATAAAACACATTTAGGTTTTAAAAATATTTTTTAATCCTTTTATTTACTCTTTTAGTGATTAGTAGACATTACTTTTGTTATATTTACAAAGCTCAATAATCAATTTCCATGTGAAAAATGCGGAAACATGGTGCAGGGCACAATCCTTATCCACAATCACTGCACCAGTACCTTGACTCTTTCTGTTTTCCTTTTTTGAAACACTCTCTTTGTGGGTTTTTCTTTACATCGGTAGGAATCAAATCCAGAAAATGTCTCTCAAGACGTCATGAAGGTCTAGGTGATTTAGATGGGCACCCATCTATTGGAAGTCTAGGCTTCCCGTACCTATCAGACCTTCCCCGAGCTCAATAAGAAAAATCAATCTCCTTTTCTTTCTACCCAGTATCTTATGCAAATGATAGGCATTTAGTGCACACATGTCCATCATATGTCGAAACATTTTCATGTAGTATTTTTTCAGTCTAGTCCTGTCCATTGCATAGTAATGCAGGAAATTATCTGCTAAATCAACACCACTCATTTTACTATTATAATCTACTATTACAGCTGGTTTCTCAATTTTGTAGTTTTGTAGTTACTGTCACCATTCTGTCATAATATATACACACTGCTTACTAAAGTTACATCTTTCCTATCCCTCCATTTCAGAATTAGTAACACATTCTCCCTTTTGCAATTTTGTGACTTGAACTATATTGGGCACACCTTTCCTATTCAGACAAATCGTTCCTATGCAGTCAGTCTTTCTTTGGCAAAGCTTATTCACAAGGTTGGGGCTGGTGTACCAATTGTCAAGGTAGATAGTATATCCTTTATCTAAAAGAGGATCTGCAAGTTCCAGAATGATTTTTGCCATATCATCGTATTTTTCTCCATAAACTGTTGTGGCACCTATGTACACAATAAGGGTCCAAAGATATCCTGACTGACTTTCACAGAGTTCAAAGAACTTTATTCAAAACCATTTCTGTTTCAACAGGACCTATACTGACCAGTCAAGTCTCCATTTCCATCCAAGGAGTGACTCATCCACTGTTATATTTTCTTGTGGCACGTAAATTGTTCTGTTTTTTTCATGCAAGTAAACCAGAATAGGGTGGTTTTAAAAAGTCTTCTATTAGAGCAACTTTCACTGAATGTTTCATTTTCCACAATGTGCAAGATCTTTAGTAGGAGATAGAACCGTAACTTTGACACAACTTTAAAAAAGAATGGGCTAGGATACTCTTGCATCTCGAAAAGCACATATTATTATCTGGTTTCTGATTCACACCTTGAAGAATAAGAAGGCCAAATAATGTCCTAATCTCATCACTGTCTGTGTCCTTTCATTTATGAATTTGCTATCTGCCACCACATGTTGCTCCTTGTTTTGCAATAAATTGCCTTGCATACCTATTTATTTAAACATGGATTCTGCTTATGATTCTACTATCCACAAAATTTTCAAATATCTCCACAACATCATTTTTATCATTCACTGACACCTTTATCCCATCATCAAATATATATGGGAAACACCGACATTCTCTTCCTTTCTCAACCCAAGGAATGTCCACGTCTGCATATTCACCATTGTCCTCATTACTGGAAGTGTAATGCAAACTAGAATCGCTTCCAGAGATGTTTATCCAGCCATTGTCTGAAGAAGGATCCTCAAAATTACCATCAGCAGCCTTGCTGGTGGTTGCTATTTCAATATCAATCTGCTCTGTGCTAACGCGAGATGCTTTCTAGATGCCATGTTGAAACTGAATGGCCAATGGTTTGCATGTGAATACTTTTTTATCTCATCAAAATGCAGAAACAGCTTATAATAATTTCTTCTTAATCTTCATGGATCTGTTCAATTAGTGTTTCCCCATTATGAAAAAGAAATGATTTCAAACTAATAAGGGACAAAGTATCAAATGGTACACTATGGACCTTGAAAGGGTGAAAAATACTGTTTTGATGTGTTACACTAAATATAAATCTACTAAGGACAGTACATGCAAAGAGTGAGTATTTAGTCTGTAGAAAACAATATAAAAAAGTGCTACATGATGCTAAACTAAAAGCCAATGCTGATTTTATTAATTCCGCTAGTAACAAATAAAACAGCATGGAGTGTCACAAGAACCGAAGTCAATAAGCCTTATTGTAGTCCAGATTCCACAATAACACCCGATGACTTCAATAATTACTTCATTGAATCTGTGGAAGAAGTCTGCTCCAGCATAGTACAACCAGCAGTAACAGCTAAAAACTTACTTAAGAATGAACAAATTCCTGCAGTTAACTTCAATTGGGAATTTCTCTCTTGTGATGATGTGTTAAAATTGTGAAAAATATGAGTAATTCTCAATGCAGGGATATTTATGATGTATCCAATTACATAGTGAAATTAGTTATCAATCATGTTATGGTGCCTCTTATGTTTTGTATTAGCAGGTGTCTAGCAGTTGATATATTTCCTGAGAAATTAAAACTGTCTAAAACTGCCAGTTTACAAGAAAGGTGACAGGTCCTACCCTGAGAGCTTCAGACCAGTATCAGTAGTCCCAATATTGTCAAAATTTTGAATCTCTTGAAAAACCAACTTGGTAATTTTTTCGAAAATAACAATCTGTTTACAGTATGGTTTTAGAGCTGGTAAATCAACAGTAGATGCAGTAAAATATTTAGTGACTTTATTATTTAAACCATTGAAAATCGAGAGAGTACTATGGTCACCTTATGTGACCTAAATAAAGCCTTTGGCTATGTTTCACAATGGATTCTGCCAATGACTACTATACCTATGGAAAGACCAGAAACTTAATGCTATGAATTGATGCCCAGGTTTTCACTTAACGCAACATGTAGTCGTGCCGGGAAAACTTGAAACTGCATGTTCACGATGGCTTGCTATTGTGACGTCACCACAGGTTGTCACTCATCATAGATGGTCTCTAGACATCTATGTATGTCAGCATGGCACAAAATTCTTTTAATAATCTTGCCATGTCATTTTTATGTTCGTTGGTAATATTTACCACAGCTATTGTACACTAGCCCCAATTGGGCTAGGATACCTTAAAATGTTTTTCTATCTATGTACTACCATATGCAGTGTGAACAACACAGTGATTTTTTATACTGTGAACTTCTTGGGGCTCTACTTAAACAATGTGAGGCAAGCATAATCTATTTACCAGTCGTCCACTTATTTAGTCTCCCTTGTACTTTCATAACTGTTGGCCAATGCCAGGGTTGGCACCTTTTTTTTTTCTCTTCATTCTCGTCTTATGGTTGCTGTTAATTTTCAATTATGCCCTGTTGGCAAATAATATTTTCTTATTAATTTGTAACTTTGTAATAATATTGTGTTAGTGTACTTTTGAACTTTTGTGATTATTTTTGTGCTTCAAGATGGTGCATCTGTAAACTCTGGAGTGAGACTTTGTTTGATAAACTAAACACAGTGAACTCATCAAAAGTGGGGGGATGCAGCATTTTTCCCTCTGACAGTTTATCAAATTCCCCATCCAAATGTGCACGCACCCTTGCATACGCATGCACTTCAGCAAACGCAAGTACTTCGCCAAACGCGAGTACTTCGGCAAATGCTCATACTACAGCAATTGCGAATACTTCGGCTTTGCGCGTACATGCCGAGTTTCTCCTTTTATAGTAACAGACGTTAGCCCAGAAGAGAACGCTACCATCGTGTGATTTGACCAATAGACTTTCACGAGTGGTGTGCCCTCTTCCCACAATACAGAGCGAACTAGCTGACTTCCGATCCAACAACGTCATGGACAGGCAGCCGGGAGTGAGGGAGTGTCGAACCTGAGAGAGAGACGGAGAGAGGGAAAGAGAACAAGGAAGCAGAGAGAGAGACGTGCCGTGAACTGGCCTGCGGAAGATTTCCCTGCCAGTCGATTACTTTTGTTTGTTATTCCTCCAAGTGGACATTTCTATTAAGTATCTTACTATATTTCTGCTTTGTATTACATCACTCCAATGTAGTTGTAAGCATTTCCTTGTCATTTTGCCCGTGTATTATATTTGATTCCCTGTTGGCAGCAGCAGTGTCACCTAAGAGGTATCGTATCGTTTTTCTATTTTCAAGTACTTAGCGGATTACGAGAGATTAATGTAAAATGAGACAGTTGCGTCTCACCCTTCCCATTTTAATACGATAATCGTAACAAATACTATAAATTGGATGGATAGAAGAATTCAACTTAAATGCAGGAATATTGAATTGCATTTAAGAAATGAAATTTATTGGCGTATATCACACATTGCAAGAATACAAGTTCATTATCAAACTACAAAACAGTGAGGTATTTGTACAGAAATACATTACATATAAAAATTAATAATTGCAACCAACTCTTATAACGTTAATACCTTTAATGCATGGAGATGCACCTAAGGGAATGTCACATGAATGACGGAAAATGTCGAACATTCACATTAAGAACAAATTTGTGGATCAACCGAAAGTCTATGGTAAATTGATTTTCATTCTTTTCGGTGTTCTTCGGCAAAAGTCCAGTGTTCGTACGGGAATCCTCTGTTCCACCTGTAAATGAATTTCTAAAAATGTCAATCATTAAGTATAACAATTATCTACATGCTAAACCTGAAGAAGTTGATACAGGAAGCAATGGGCATGCTTCAAATGTTGCCCCAAATCTAACTTAAGGTCACTTGTGGTTTATAAACAAGAGTTTCCTCGAGGATCACATATATTGCACAATAAAATGTTCACTTTGTTTATTTATAATATATTATAAGCAGTTGTATTTGCTGACAATCAGGTGTTCTTAGCAGTCACAGTAAAGCCATTTAAGATCCATATGTATTAACCCTTCAGTGCAGGGATCAGTACGTGGTACGGACCTAGGCTTCTTTCCTTGGCGCCGGGATCCGTACCATGTACGGACCCTTGCTGCGACTCTTAATTTGCCGTATTTCGATTATAAACATTTCTTATAATGATATTTTGTTTAACACTGAGGAATGATTTTTTATTTGAATTTTATTAATAGAATACGTTTTGTGAACTCTTAAACTGACTTATATATTTTTTTTTAGTGTACATGAATGGAAAACTGCAAAAATACTTTCTCACATCTCTTTTTTATTCTTTACTTAATCAGTTCGTAATATTTTCTTTTATTAGAAATTAATCAAACAGATAATTTCTTATATTTTTAGGAATTTAAACAATTTCTTTTGTTCATCTGGCTCTTATTAACATTATAAAAATTGATTTCAAAAGTTACGATTTAAACATCGAATTTTTTGTCTACTTTAGGGAAATTTAACTTAAGACATTATTTGCATGCACAATAAACTACTTTAGCAATAAAATGTTTTAATTACCTTAATAATTCAGTTTTGTATGATAGATCTTGAAGCACTCTTCTAAACAGAGTCCAAGGTCACATTCCCTGCAGCATTACACCGTGTCTTTTTTCTTACCATGTTTCGTACAGACAACACATCTCCTCTGTGGTCTTGATTTTTTTCCTGTTGGTTGCACTTTCCTGATAAAATGTCTTTCTGTTAATCTTAAAACTGTGTTATCTTATGACCTACGACTTGCGGCATTCATGTCTCTAATTACAGCGTACTTTGAAAAGAGACCTTCTACTAACTGAATTCTATATGATAAATGCTCCACTTTTTTGCATAGATATCATGGTGACAACTTGCTTATCAAACCACTTGAT
The DNA here is from genome assembly GCA_028673005.1 of Tanypteryx hageni. Classification (NCBI taxonomy): domain Eukaryota; kingdom Metazoa; phylum Arthropoda; class Insecta; order Odonata; family Petaluridae; genus Tanypteryx; species Tanypteryx hageni. The sequence goes on from CM054120.1 coordinate 3,988,359, forward strand.
GATAGAAATGGGACCTGCATCCCTTGCAATTGTCTCGCCCCTTTTTAATTTTTTTCCTTCAATACTACAGGTATGTCTTTTCTGCTTAATTTTAGCGTTCCCACACAATCTGTGGAATTATATTTTAGAATTTTAGCTAATGCTGGACTATTATAAAAGTTATCCATCCATACAGTGTATCCTTTACCAAGAAGCAGCTCAATAAGTTTGAGAACAATGGCAGCTGTTTTTGAAGTAGATGCTATTATGAAAGGAGTTTCAATTGTAGTAGTTTTTCCTGTATATACTAAAAATTTCCATAAATATCCCGTCACAGATTCACACAATTCAAAGGTTTTAATTCCAAATTTGGAGGCTTTTAGAGGCAGGTATTGTCGAATTGAGAGTCGTACCTTCCATAAAGTTAGAGATTCATCAATAGCTATATTTTTTTCAGGTAAGTACAAAGACTGAAATTAATTGTTTAGGTGACATAAAATGGGATATATTTTGAACAATTTTGGGGGGGCCTTTGTAATCAGCCTTTTTTTCATTGTCTGTAAAATGTAAGAACCTGTTGATCAATTCAAATCTATCTCTCGACATTACATTGCCAAAGGAAGGTGTACACATAACTCTTCTCTTTGAAAAATAACTACATATGGTAGGTTTCTGTACTATTCCCATTAACAAAAACATACCAATGGTTAAATATATTTCATTTTTGCTTACAGGTTCTCGTGACTTCATGTGAGAACATAAAGACAAAAAAATTACCTCTATTATTCATATGTTGTTCGGCATATCTATTTGTTTCCTCAACTATAATTTTAATAAATTCTTTATCAAAAAGCAGTTCAAAACACTCAACAATATCTACTATACCCTTTGCCGCAAGCTTGGGACCACACTCTTCAGAAAATTTTTCGGGTCATCCAGGGAAATTTTCCATGGTCTCCCAAATGAAATCTTCCAACTTTTCCTCATCATTGAAATTGGGCTGATCAATTACAGCGTCTACTACTGCAGGGGCATCTATAACACTAGAGCCACTGTCACTATCGGTTTTACTCTCGTCATCACTAAAACTTGATAAATCACTAGATTCTTCCAATATCCCCTGCATGTCTTCATCACTCACACCAGTTCTACTCCCGCTCGCCATGACTATGTACTAAGGGATTGCAGTTTTCAGAATTATTACTAACAAAAAAGGAATAGTATCAAATCACGGAAAAATATATAGTATATTAAAATATAACTGTACTTTGTAAAAACTAAATGGACAGATTATGCAAATAACTAAATAAACGTGTGTATATTCTTGGAACACCACTGCACTGGAGTAGGCTACTATCGTCAAGAGGCAAGAGACGAAATGAAAACGGATCTAGAGTCTCTTTCTCAGTGATGAAAGGGACCCTCCCTGTTTTCTTCGTGATATATATTCTCATATCTCATCGTGCATGCTCTCATTTGAAGGAACACTTCATATTCTCAAGACTAAACAAACTCGAGAGGCAATAAATCGTATATTGGTGCTGTCTCGGTGAGACCTCGAGGAAGTAATTTCAGTGAAGATTTTGTGAGCTAAGCTAAGTGGTCATGGAATGGACGATAGGAATACAATACTTCTCTTTGTTAGGCATCCAAATGCGATAACATTCTCCCTCTCTCTCTCTCTCTCAGAAGCAAGCTAAGACTATACAGAGAACTTCAGCGTGTGATATCACGAAACGTCGAATATATCGATGACTATTTCCGAAAAAATTGCATTCAGGAATCTGTAACACATTTCAATTGGCATGGTCTTTCATATTCACAGGTTATTAACGTAAAAGAATATTAAGATATTATATTGTACATTTAATACTAAATGCAGAACACTATACAGCCGTTGGTTTTAAGTTTTCATTCATCTAACATATATAGATGAAAATTTATATTTTTTTAAAGATGGTACTTACAAAATCTGATATTCGGTTTAAATAGCAGCCGGCCGTAGGATTTAAATGCCTCCCGTCGCTGAAGGGTTAATCAAATAACAAGGAAAACTTTTGATATGGAAATTTCAATTTCTAGATCGAAAAACAAATATTTCTAATTACGTTTTGAAACAAGAAATAAGCAAGTGAACAATTTATGTAAATAATTCAAATTATTTAAAAATAAGGCAGTTTATGATAATCAAAATGAGACATTGCTATGGTATAATTATTTCATTATATTACGAGTACAATTCTATTCCCGGACATCTATGTTGCAGTTTAACTTCCAAAGGACTAACTATAATCTATGAATAACCACGAGAAGTTTTAAATAGATAATTCATTTACTCAATCTAAAATTACGACTTATTTTGTGAACAACTAACACATACCATATTCACGCTCAGGGCAATGGATGGCACAGCTAAGTGAAGTGAGGCTTAACACCTAAAAATGAGAAACATTTCCTCTCAAAATGCTTCTCTCTCAAAAAACGAGAGAAATTTCTCTCCTTCCTTACTAGGAGATCTATCCAGCGGAGGTAGGTATCTGTTAATATAATATAAAAGCATTCTCACAAAACGCATTCACACTTCGTAGAACTATTTTGTCAGAAATATTTTCAAAATGTTATTTTTAAGACTAACCCGTCTCTGTAGATAAGGGATCGGAACAAATTCACTTAGTCGCGTTTTCTTAAATCACAGCCAGCCACTGCACGTTTTTCTCATCTTAAAGACACATTGCTATAGTATGTATGCAATTATATTTAAAAGAAATGTCAGGGATATGATGTTAAAGGGGGCTTACTATAGCATCAATGAGTTTATCTCTGAAAAATTCTAATAATCTACACAAATGGTGTCTTTTGTACTGTATTGTCATGTTTGTGCACTTTTCTATATATTGTATTCTACTGTTCTTTTATTTTTACTATGACCTTGACAATGTAATGCCCCATACAGGGGTCACTGCAGTAAATAAAATTATTATTATTATTATTACACACCAGAATCTCCGAAATGTACTCAACCAGCTTAGGGGGATTTCTATGAGAAGATTTCGGGAGTCGACTGCTCGCCCCGCTCAAGGTTGACCTCCGTCCCGTGGTGAACTAGAGATGGCTGTGGCTGCGACTTCAGCGCTTCCCTGTGGACAGAGACACATGTGAACTATGTGTAAAGCATGGATCTCTATTCTCCCATAAGAGATTGTGGAAAAAGTGTTTCATTATGTGTTTTTTTTGGGTTACGCAGCTGGTTATTCATCAACTGAAGGTCGTATTTTTCGTGCGTGAGATTGCATTTATCTATTTTCGAAGTTAAAACGGCTGAGGTATATCAATATCACTAATAATATGTTCAAATAATAAATGAGGAATAGTATATAGTAATTTTTTGAACAAATATGTTTATTTTAATCAGAATAATTAGTGTGATATATCACCCAGTGATCTGCTGTTAGGCTTTTGTTGTTTGTTAGTCAACTTGTAAATTCAAAATAAAATGAACTGACATGTGAAATAGTAACTGTAGTGCTTGATACGTAAGCCTAGATGTATCAAAGTCGTAAGTGAATTTCTGCAATAGACATAGTTTACAAACATTTGTTCTACTCCATGTAAGTGATGTGATAATTTTGTTCGTCTTGCGAAGTTCCTCTATATACAGTGCATGGCTTTTCAAAGTTTTATAGGAAATAGTTAAAATAACACATGTAACAGTTAATACATAAAGAAAAAATAAATATTAAAAAAACAACTTGTTTACTTTCATTGGGATGGTTTCTTGTTTTTATTTTACTCCCACTTCTTTCAGCTTCTGATTCGCAAATAAATTAAATAGTACCTCACTGGCTTTCTAATCTAATCCTCATTTAATTAAATCAGAGTATGCATTTCACCATGAAATAGTTAAAAAAAAAAATCAGTTTCGCATGTGGATAATGCAAGTGATTTTACCAGAGGAAGACGAGTTTTTAAGTTTTAAATGTAGGCAAGTGACGAAGACAGATTGATGCATTCAAAGGAATAAAGTATCGGTTTCGAGGATCTAAATAAGGAAAGTTGGGGTTAGCAATAATAAGTTTTCTAATGCAAAGGTTTACGGAAAATGATTGAAACTTATTTACTTCACGGAAGAAATTGGAGCGATGTCTGCGTGGTATATATAGATTTCTGCCCACAGTTGTTTACCAGGCCGTGAGATAGCTTACTGTTGTAATCTGGTGGATATCTCTCTTACTGCTGATTTTTGTTTCGCGGGTTGTTTGATTTTTTCAAATCGGACCTCCCAGCATTGAGGCTGAAGGAGCTAGCTCCTTCAGCGCCGATCCTGCCACCCGGATGGCACTTCAATCCGGCATTCTTTTTTCCTCCTCCTCTGCAACAATGAATGCAGATTCATTGCCAGGACCAAAAAACGGCCCTTTACAGGGCCATAAATCGGTCTCCGACAACGGTCCGCCACAGGACCAAGACGCTGCTGGCTCTACCCAGAGCCTCCCGACCTCACTCAAACCCGGTTCTGCTGTCCCTTCTATGGATGAGGGCACCACTGAGGCTGACTTGGATGTCTCCGAAAGAATGGACATGGGCTCCTTCCGCGTTCCTCGCCAGAAGAAGACTAGGAAGGCCTTCACCACTGCTGCCGAGTCCATTGCCAATCAGCTGCGGACCCGGGCTCCTGCGGTTCGCACTGCCAACCGATACGCCCCATTGCTTGCCGATGCCGCCACGGACATCGCTCCTGGACCCTCTTCCTCTGCTACTGTTCCTGTTCCTGCAGCCACGACCAATGCCAGCCCGCCCCACCCACCAAAGCCGCCAGCTATCCTGGTGTACGAGCTGGCGGATTTCCGAAAATTTATTTCCGCCATCAACGGAGCCACAAAGGACCATTCCTTTCAGGTTACCTCCAGGAGGAATCATACCCGGCTCCAGCTTACTACATTTGAGGACTATGCTTCCGTCCGACTGATGCTGGATAGCGTCCAGGCCCAGTACTCCACTTGGAGTGCTCGTAACGAACGGACTCTCAGCTTCACTGCCCGCGGACTACACCCTAAGACCGATGACAACTACCTGAAGGAGCTTTTGGAGGATGCACGTACCAGTCATCAGAGTCAGACAGATCCGCAAGGCCGATGGATCCCCACTTGGCGTCTTCGTCATCACCACGCGCGCTGCCACCGCAGACTGGGACCCAAAGGACTTTCTACGCTGGACGTCCTTGGGAAATTCCAAAGTGCGCATCCAGCGCTACCGATACGACGAGCCGCAAATGTGTTTTAAATGCAACCGTTTCGGCCACAGTTCGGTCTTCTGCACAGCTGCGCCCAGATGCTACAGGTGTGCCGGCCCTCACGAGGGTCGGAATTGCACCAAGTCCAAGGAGGATGGGACTCCAACCTGCTGCAACTGCGGCGGTCAGCATGCGGCCTACTCCCGTTCCTGCCCTGTTTATGCCAGGGATCATCGAAGGCGCTTCGGTCCACCCCCACCGCTCGAGAAAGCTGCTCCGGAAGCTGATCCTGATCTTCTGAGACCAGTTGCTGCTCCTGCACCGATCCCGACTCTCGGCATCACCAACGCTTGGGGCAGAGGCAACGCCCCTCGTCGTCCTCCTCAGCAGCTACCGCATTCGCGGAAACGCCTGGACTTTCCCCCGCTCCAGCCTGCAGCTGCTCCGCGCAGCGAATCGGTCGAGGAGCTTAACGTCCCTCTCCGCCGCCGGACCCGTCAGCCGCACCCTGCGCCTGTTGCCGAACCACTCTCAGCGGACCCGGCCTTGTCTCTCCTGGCGCCTGCCCTGACAACCCTTTTTAAGACGCTGCAGTCCCTCACGACAGTGCTGCAACAACAGCTCACGGCCCTTGGGCAAGTTATTGCCCAGCTTTCCGGTATTGCGCAGCCCATTTACCCCTAAGCGCGCAACGCCTGCCCTCGTCCTCAGCTCGTAGAATGCCAATGGTGGCATCAGAGCAAAGACACCTGAGCTTCTGGCGTTTCTCCGGGGAAGGAACGTCGACGTCTCCTTCATCCAAGAGACACACCTGCGGTCAAAATGGCGGTGGAGTATTCCACGCTACCGCATCTACAGGAAGGACAGGGACTCGCCCTCTAGGCCGGCGGGAGGAACAGCTATCCTGGTCCGGGAAGACATCTCGGCCTATGAGATCAACCTGCCTGCGATGCGGACGCTTGAGGCTACTGCGGCTGTTATCACCACATCCTCGGGCGACATCCGTTTGGCCTCATGCTACCTGGCACCCAAACGGAAATTTTATGCGGAGGACTTTCACCATCTACTATCTCCGGGCATTCCACTCGTCGCAGGGGGCGACTACAACGCGAAACACGAGTCATGGAATTCCCCAGCAGCCAACCGGAACGGCGAGCTTCTCCGCAGATGGGCTGACGCCAACGGCGTCAAGACCATCGCCCCGACTTCCCCCACTCGGGCACCCCTGACCGGATCTGCCTCCTTCCTGGACATCTTCCTCGCGTCTGGCGTTCGTCAGTCAATCAACGTCTACACGGTCCCATGTCTGACGAGCAACCATTACCTGGTGATCGCCTACATTGGAGCACGCCCGGTCCTGCTCCCTCCTCCTTCTTCCTTCCTAGACCTCCGGAAAGCTGAATGGGCTGCTTTTCACCGACAACTGGTGGACTCGCTCCCTGGAGAACCTCCTGCACTCACCACTCCGACAGGCGTTGACGAGTACGTCACTTTCCTGACCGGGAAACTTACGGATGCGGTCGCTGAATCTGTCCCGCGGAACCATCGCCGACGGCCTGACTTCATGGATTTGCCTCAAAACATCCTGCAGCACATCCGAGCAAGGAACAGGCTCAGGAGGAAGCACCAAAACACCGGCTGCCCCGACCAAAAGCGACAGATCAAGGCGATGAGCCGCCACATCCAGGACGAGATCCGAGTTTTTCGCAGCGAGATGTGGGACCGGAAGATGGCCTCCCTCTCCTACGAGGACGGCTCATTATGGCGACTTGCGAAACGTCTTCGCAACCCTCTGGAAGCAGACCCTCCGCTGAAGACCTAGCAAGGGTTTGCCTGCACTCCGGACGAGAAAGCCAAACATCTTGCCGCCTATTTGGAGACCACCTATCGGCCCAACGACGGACCTGGCATTCCTGACGCGGCTCCAACTCCAGCGCAGGAAGATGCGGAAGAGCCGGTTCCCGTTCTCACCCACGACCAGCTGTCTCCTGCCCTGCTGTCTCTCCGGCTTAAAAAAGGACCTGGAGAAGATGGCATCACCAACGAGGTCCTTCGCCGTCTCCCAAACGGCTTCATTCCCCATCTGCTTGCAGTCTACAACGCGGCGATCGAGCTTGGCCACTTCCCAAGCCAGTGGAAACTGGCAAGAGTGATTTGCATTCCAAAACCCGGCAAATCCATGGCGCCGGAGAACTTCCGTCCTATATCCCTTTTGGATGGAATGGGGAAACTGCTGGAGAGGCTTGTCCTGCCGTACCTGTGTCGACATACAGAAGAACACAACATCTTGCCACCGCAGCAGTTCGGCTTCCGGAGCGAACACGCCACCGTCCACCAGCTCACACGGGTCTGCGAGTTCGTCTCTGAGGCCTTCAACCGCAACTGCTGTGCAACGGCCATTTTCTTCGATGTCCAAAAGGCATTCGACAGAGTGTGGCACGAGGGGCTTCTTTACAAGCTCGCTCTCTTCCACTACCCGGCCTGGATCGTCCAACTGGTCCGCTCCTACCTGCATGGGAGGAAATTCCGGGTATCCTGGCAGCAGACACTCTCTCCATGGCACGCGGTAGCCGCTGGTGTTCCACAAGGATCCGTTCTCGGACCTCAGTTGTTCAACATCTACACTGCAGATATTCCGAAGGACTTTGGCTGGAACACCATGCTGGCATTGTATGCTGACGACGCAGCGGTCATTGCCCGGTCGACAAAAACATCGATGGCGGCCCGCTACCTGCAGGCAGCAACCGACACGCGCGTGGCCATCAACCCGGCCAAGACCCAGGCTATTCTCTTCTCGCCCGGACCACGGAGAGAACCGGATGGAATCCTGCTGGACTACACCGAGGTGGAATGGCGGGAGGACGTCTGTTACCTCGGAGTTACCTTCGACAGACACCTCACGTTCAAGAGGCATACGACCAAGCTGGCCTACAAGGCCATCTCCACCCGCATCCGGCTCACACCGATCCTGCGCTCCGACCTCGTTTCCCTGAAGAGGAAACTCCAGCTGTACCGCTCGATGATCTTCCCGGCACTTATCTACGCGTCACCAGCCTGGAGTGGATACCTCTCTGGAGCCTCCTGTCAACGCTTGCCCAAGGCAGAACGGAGCTGCCTCCGCTCCATACTCCGGCTCGGATGGAACACCACCAACGAGGTGCTCTATATGCTGACTGAGACAACGCCGCTTGTCGAAAGGATGCAGGAAACGGCCCGCCGTTATTACGACAACCTCTCCGGGAAAACTCCTGAAACAGTTCGGGAGCTTGCTGACACCGCCGCCCGTCCCTGGGACCTGTTCAAACGCCCCGAGCCTCAACTGGCCTCATGACCGACCAGCCTCCCCTGAAAAGGAAGAGGCGCTAAAGGAGCCTTAGCTTGGCTCATCCCGCGGAGGAATTACAACGGATGATGCTCCCGTCCACCGCAGAAGATCCAATAGGATAAAAATGCGGTTAAAGCCTTCGAAAAGAAGGACGAGAAAAATACACACTGTCAGTTGTTTACCATATAGCTCGCTGAGAGTAATCCGCTTATTGGGTACTTGCGTCCCTATAGCCTACTTCCTTGCACTACGTCTCGTCGTGCTTTACCTCATTATCCTGTTCACCCTGATCTTGCTTCTCTCGGACGTTGATTTTGGCCAACGGATTTGCTCTTTCGTATTTTCCCGTCGAAATAGGGGTAGGCTACCAGAGTTCCTCCTTCTCACATATTTCGCTTCTCCCCCACTGCGGAAGCTGGGCCCTGAAAAGGACCTGATTTTTCCGCTCTTGTACATTGGACCTGAAAAGGGCCCTTGCTGTCCTCCCTCTCTCCATTTCGCCCTGTAAAGGGCTTCGGTTTTTCCTGCTTTCTGCAGGGTCTGTGGCTCCGTTGCTTCTGTCGTTGTCGCGAACCGGGGGGAGGCTAACGTAGTTCCTCCTTCTCACCCGATTCGCCTCGGATCCGGTCGTGGACCCCGCTGGGGGGCCTCTCATTCCTGCTCCGCAGATTGATCTCTTGTGTTCGTTGCCTGAATGGATCCATCTGCCTTTCTTCCGCCACTCGCAATGTCGTCCTCGCCTCCTGGAAATGCGCCTGCCAGCATGATTCTCCGCGGGTAGCACAGGCGGAGTATGTCATGCGACGGCCTAATAGTCTTCAAACCCCTGATGGAGCGATAAAGTACGTCTCTCAGGACCGCCTGAGAACGATGCAAATCGCCTCCATCCTTCGGTTGGAGAATCCTGTGAATCCCCGCAATACACCCCGCCCCTCTCGAAAGGACTGCTTGGTGACTGACACGGCTGCCTGTTCCACCATTCAGTCACTCCACTTCGGTCGCTGCCATCGGCGAGACGCGGTTAACGCCCAACATCCCCCTGAACTTGAGAGGGTGGGCTGTGCTCAGAAAGGACAGGACAGGCCGCCCTGGAAGGGGCGTCGACCTCCTGATCCACACGTCCCTAAGGTTCTACGAGTACCAGCTCCCGGAGATGAACCAGCTTGAGGCAGTGGCCGCGGTCATTCGCATGACCAAAGGGAGGTTGCGAGTGGTAGCCGCGTATTACCCTCCTGGACAAGACCTTGATGAGGACGATATGTATGCTCTTTTTTCCCCTGATGGAGTCCCGACGGTTGTGCTTGGCGACATTAATGCCAAGCACAGAGCCTGGCACTCCAGGCTGTCTAACCCCAGGGGGCGGAATCTCTATCGGCTCATCGAGGATGCGGGGTTATCTGTCTTGGTGCCCAGAACCCCGACCTACCTTCCTACTTCTGACGTTCTGGACATTGTCATTTCCTGCAATGCTCAGTCGTCTCTAAACGTGTCCACCCTGAACGAGCTATCGTCAGACCATCTGCCGATACTCCTTCATTACGGCAACTTCCCGGTCAGGCTCCCCCCCTACAGCGGCGCGACTTCGCCAAGGCGAATTGGGTAGCCTTCCGTGCCCAAGTAGCTTCTGCCCTCCCGGCTAATGCTGAGGAGCCGCAATCCCCTGAGCAAGCTGATGCCATGGCGACCTTTGTGTCTGGTGTCATCCGAGAAGCAATGGAGGGGAATATTCCCTGGAAATTCATTCCCAGGCTGATCTCCCGACGGCTCCCTGAGCCAGTCCGGCGGATCATCACCCACCGGAACAGCGTGCGGCGGAGGTGGCAGCACCACCGCACGCCGGATTTGCGCAACCTGCTCGACCGCCTTAACAGGGAGGTCCGAGAAGCGATCCGAGAGATTAAAACCGACGTCTGGGAGGAACAGTTGGCGGAGGTGTCCCTCGCTGATCACTCCATCTGGCGGGTTTGTCGTGGTTTAAAAACACCCAGCGGAGGGACCCTCCCCTCTCAACTCCTACAGGACTTGCCTGCTCCTCCAGGGAAAAGACGGAAGTGTTCGCAGAACACCTTGCTAGCACCTTCCGGCCCAACCCTTCCACTGCTGACTCGGCGGATTCTGAGGCGGCGGTGGAAATAGCCATGAATGCTATTCAGAATTCTGCTGATGACGATCGGGACTTCTTTCCTCGGATTGGCACCGCGGAAGTAGTTGCTGTCGTGAGGAACCTATCCTCGCACCGCTCTCCAGGTGATGATGAAATCAGCTGGTTGGTGATTAAACAGCTCCCTGTTGCAGCTGTACAGTTCCTTACAGCGCTGTACAACGGCTGCTTACGCGTCCGGCACTTCCCTGAGGAGTGGAAAAGGGCGAAGATAATTGGGATTCCCAAAGCTAACAAGGCTGCGGGTGTTGCCGAGAATTATCTCCCCATTTCCCTCCTCAATAACTTTGGGAAGATGTTCGAGAGGCTGATCCTCCCAACCCTGCGGAGACAACTCTCCGATAGGAATGTCATCCCTGGAGAGCAGTTCGGCTTCCGCCAGCAGCATTCCACCTCGCATCAGCTTGCCAGGGTCGTCGGCTTCATCACCGACGACTTTAATGTCCGGCATAGGACGGCGGCGGTTTTCTTGGACATTAGCCAGGCTTTTGACCGAGTCTGGCAGGAGGCACTGATGGCCAAAATGCTTTGGGCTGGTATGCTTCTACCACTAATTCTTCTTCTGAGGTCCTACCTTGGGAACAGAAAATTCTGGTTGTGCTGGGAGGGAGAGCGATCCGGGACTCACCTGATTCATGCGGGTGTCCCCCAGGGATCCGTCCTAGGTCCAGTGTTATTCAACACCTTCACCCATGACTTCCCTAGGGACCACGGGCCTCAGGTCATAGTTGGCCTTTATGCCGACGATGCAGCCATCCTTGCTAGATCTACGAACGAGGCACAGGCAGTCAAATACCAGGAGCGAGCTCTGGATAAGGTCAAAGCCTGGTACTGCAAGTGGAGAGTTGCAGTAAATCCATCTTAAACCGTCGCCGTCATGTTCCGTGCCCTCCCTCGGGTGCAACCGGCAGCCACGCTCACCCTGCAGGGGCACACTATCCCATGGTCCTCTGAGGCTAAATACCTCGGAGTGACCATGGATAGAGGGCTAACCTGGCGCCTCCACATCTCCGGCGCGAGAGGGGCTGCAACAGGTGCAGTACGCAGACTTGGCCCTATCTTTGGCTCCAGGGAAGTCACCTTGAAAACCAAGGTTAGGCTATATAGGGCCTGCGTACTTCCGATCCTCACCTATGCCTCGCCGATATGGTCAGGCGCGGCAGCCACCCACATCAAGAAGATTGCCGTAGTGCAAAGCAATGCGCTACGAATGATCTTAGGGGTGAGCTGGAGGAGCTTCGTTCCAGTGACGGAGCTCCAAGCCACAACAGGGGTTGAGCCTGTAGAACGCGTCCTGGAAAAGAAGGCCAGGGCATTCTACCGGAAGATCGCTGGCTCACAGCATGCCCTCATACGGCAGCTCTCAGGGATCCGCGTGATGCCCTGGGACCGGTTCAGGCGCCCGATAGCGTCCATAGGGGCGGAATTCTCTCCTCTGCCCAAGCGGCTGAGGCGGCAGAAATTCCTGCCGCCGCAACATAATCTGTAATATCACAACCTGCAGAAACCTTCCCAAAACCTGGCAGGCTTATAGCTTAGCTGGCAGCCTGGAATGGGGAAAAGGCCGCTGCCTTTTCTCTAACACCCGCTCTGCAGGAGTTGTTTACCGGCTGGTCCGAAGCCTCAGGTGTCCTCTGGTGTATGGGAGTATTTGGGCTCGGGCAAGTGCTCGAGTTAATCTAGAGACATCCACCAAATGCTACCCCCAACTGATGAACGTTCCGCTTTGCCTGGGGCTTCGATTTGCAAGTGGCAAATTTGACCAGCAATTTTGCAGTTTTTTTAACCATTTCGAGCTGGAGCCGGTTGTTAAATTTTCAAGAATTTTGCGGGCCGGTTAAACACGGCAATGATTATTATAATGATAAATAATTATATATTATAATAATAAATGATTAAACATAAGGTATGCAAATATACAATTAAATAAATTATATTAAAACAAGGGTATTAAAAACTCATCACTTCCTAATTATTTTACTACAATTTACTATTATCTACCCAGATAGGACGAAAATTTTCGTATCCAGCGACAAGGGTTGACGATTTGGATACGAAGCATCCCATATTAAACGAGCGAGAATGTGGCCTTTAATGAAATCGCATACGCAAGAAGAAATCGTTTTCTCGGCTCAACATTCTCTCCATATTTCAGGAAAACGAGACGCTGCTCAAACAACTCCTCGTCGAGGAGAAGAAGCGCTGGCGCTTTTTTTGAGAACGACCTGAAAAGTCGCAGTACATTAACATTAGGAAAGATGCAATTTCTTTACGTGTCTCATTATTAATTTCGTCTCTCTTTCCCGTTTCCAATACAAAGTAATTTTCTTCAGCTTTCAACGCGCGAGTAAAAGTATTTCGGGACTTTGTTATCTTCTCACCTTCTAAGCTCCCACATTGTAACCAACTCGTGATTTTCTGTCAAGAAACAGTGCAATTTGTCATACAATTGCATCGGAGTTCATAGATAAAATAATACATTAAACCAAATGTTCAGAAATGCGTACGAAATATTTTTTCCGACTACATTCGGCTTTTCGCCCACAGAACGAACTGTTTTGAGGGGCACTTGAGCGATAAGCTTGTATATGGTGACTGAGTAAATTAGTGTTTTTGTAAGTGCGGTTCCAGTAAGTTTCAATGCAATGGCATCATCATCAACACCACATGCTCACATTCGCACTTGACAAACTCCCAGAGAAGGTATTTGTTGGATATGAATCGTGCCCAGTACGGCCATTTATTCCGAACCCCATGCGATGCTTGCAGTGCCAAAAATTTGGCCATATCGCACCAAGATGCAAAGGAGAAGCAATATGCCCACGATGGGCCAAAGGGAAGCATGATGGGAATTCCTGTGCCGAGCCTGCTCTTTGTGGTAATGGCGAGGGACCACCCCCGGTGTACTCGCGGAATTGCCCAAAGCTGCAGGAAGAATGCAAGATCATGGAGATCAAGGTGTCGGAGAAGATCCCCTATTTTGAGGCCAGGAAAAAGGTACAGGACATTGATTGCGTCAACTTTTTCGAAATCTTTTGCGGCCGTAGCAGCTATTAAAAAAAGATGGTTACGATTGCGACCCAAACGGGAACAGATGAAAAACAAAAAACTACTAAAAAGCACAAACAACCAGAAAATATAAAGCCCATGGAGCAAAAGCCTACCAGGACTTTCGCGTCAGATGACGCAAACAAAATTAATGGTGAGGGTTCTCTGAATAGGAGTATCTCACCAAAAAACAAAAGTTCCCCAGCAAATCCTCCCTCCCGGCGAGAGGAAGCACTGCCATGCAGCACTCTCTGTGCTGAACAAGCATCAGGTGAGGAGGGCATGGAGGAGTATCAAATGGACGAGGATCAATTACAGGCCTTCCTCCTTAACAGACACAATTGGGGAAAGACGAAGCTTAAGGGCTAAGCTTCTTCACAACTCTATATATTTCGTAGTTCATACGAATATTCTGTCTATATTTTTATGTAAATATGTCTATCTGGTCAGACGTTTTTAACGTCAATTTTATTCAGGGTTTTAAATTTAAATTCCACTTTTTAATGCCCCTATTCATACAGTGGAACTGTAATGGTTTTTATACACACAGAGAGGAGCTGGCGATTTTATTAAAAAATTTTAACCCTTCTTGTATTTTATTACAAGAGACCCATTTTAAAGAAAAAGACAAGGTTAATTTGAAAGGTTTTAATGTTCTTCGAGTTGACGACCTTAGTGGAAACAGAGGGGGGTCGCCGTGGCCATCAGGGAGGCCCTTTACACCTCCCAGGTGGACCTTGGGACGCCCTTCCAAGCCGTAGCTGTTACTGTAGCCTAGAGTGTCTCTTAAATTTTAAAACTGAGAAAAGTAGCTTGCTCAACGTATTAAAATATGCTTTGTGGTTAGAAAACGCTTCTGTTTGAAGCGTTTTGAAGTAGGAAATTTTTTAGAGGTCTCTCATGGGGCCTAAATGCAGTAAGATTGAACACCTCACTTTTTGGGTTACAAATACCCGTGTCATGGTAAATCGGTCGAGTTACGGCGCTTAAGGGCGAAAATTTCAACCGTTTTGACGTATCTCTAACAGTTTCGGCGGAAATATCCATTAAAAGCGCGCGCCCTTTCCCTTTCTCTTAGTGAAAGGAATGGCAACAGTCTCTTTTCTCTGTTCTCTCCGTCCTTGCCCTTCGCTGAACCCAAGCGGTGACAGAATTATGAGGATTTAGGAGACCACCTTCACTGCAAGGGCTGGGTTTCACCCGGAGAGAGTCATTTAGAGATTTATTGGTGCGAACTAAGAAGACCCCGGTTAAAAATGATGCATATGGAGGTTTCGTATTTACTTTGTTAAGGAATTTTCTCAGGAGAATTCTATGCTTCGAAAACTCGGTGCTCGACTATGACTTTGAGCCGACGCCTGATTCCGGCGTGTCGCCCGCAGGAGACGCGTCAGTTTCACGCTAGTGTGGGCCTCGTGCCGCACTTCTGTCTAAAGAGAGAAACGCGTCTCAGCATGGGTGCAGAGTGCAGCATTTTCCTATGTAACGTATCGTTTAACTATTTTATAATACTTATAGTATTACGAGAGATTAATGTAAAATGAGACAGTTTCGTCTCAAGAGGAAAAGGTTTTGGTTCTCCCGTTTACCCTCATCCATTTTCGCTCACGGTCACCAAAAGTCTTGATATACGAGGGCGGATGCTTGCTTGCCTAACGATTAGTAAGGGGCTGAAGGTTTTTCAATAATAAATAAAAAATACCAAATGGCAATCGAAAAACCGGCGCCTCTCGTAACTAATCGTGCAATCGATTGACTGCATTCAAAAGAGATTAAAGGAGGGGCCAAGGGGGGGCGATGAGTTTTTAGGGGGGCCGGGACCCCCTCTGGCCCCCCCTTGGCTACATCCCTGTTCCATTAGTACACTTATAACTGCTACAACGTTTCTATCAGCCCGTAGAGTATAAACAAAGATTCATTTTGTGATTCTTATAAAAATCCTGCAGAATAGTCTTTATTCTAATGAAAACATTTTATGAATACAGGACGACTGCCGGCTACGCCACTTTGTATCGTGTTTCACCCGCAGAGGACGTTTTTTGTTAGCTAAAGCTTAAGATTAGTAACAGTGACTCCAGGAGCGTGAGAAATTGTGGAAATATAAAATTTTAGTCTATCTTTCTTGGAAGGTATGCATTCGCATTCACGTAGACATTGATAAGTTTACTTTCTGGCGTTTTAGTGAAAATAGAAAATTTATTTTAACCCATTAATCATGGCATCTAATAATGAAGGAAAGCGTAATTCATCGAGTGATTTAAAAGCTGAGAGGGAGAAGAAAGTCGTGTCATTAAGAATGAAAGTGGAACAAGCTTGCTAGTGGGGATAGTGCTGCGTCTGTGGCTCGACAATATGGAATAAACGAATCAACTGTGCGCTATATCAAGAAGAAAGAAAAGAGTAATAGAAGTAGTGTTTCAGTGAGTGCTCCAGCATGTGCTAAATTATCGTTTGTGACTCGTGATCCCAAAATATAGAAAATGGAGACGACTCTAAGTCTATGGATTGAAGATCAAGCTCGGAAAAATGTACCGCTGAGTGGCTTGGTTATAAGGGAGAAGGCCCTTCGCCTTTATAAGCATTTTTCCCGAGAATCTAATTCTGAGAGCTCTACGTGTTTTGTGCAAGTAAAGGGTGGTTTGAGAAATTTAAGAGAAGACAAATCCTACATAACGTCAAACTAGTAGAAGAATTGGCGTCGGCAGAACATGCTGCAGCACAGGTTTTCCCTTCAAAGTTTCTTAACATTATAAAACAAAGGGGACATAAGCCGGAGCAAATCCTCAACGCTGACGAGATGTCCTTATTTTGGAAGAAAATGCCATCTAGGACATTCCTATCCAAAGACGAGAAATTTGCTTCTGGCTTCAAAGCAGCCAAAGATAGGGTTACCCTTCTCCTTTGTGCTAATGCTTCAGGAGATTGCATGGTAAAGGAATCTTGTTATACCGTTCATTAAACCCCAGGGCGCTGAAAGGCAAAAATAAAAACAGCTTACCTGTTTATCGGTAGTCTAATAAGAAAGCCTGGTCACAGCTACTCTCTTCTTGGATTGGTTCCGTAATTACTTTATTCTAGAGTTAAAAAAATACCTAAACTCCAAAGGACTACCTTTAAATGCTCTCTTTATTTTAGACAATGCAACAGGTCATCCTCAGAGTGTGGAATTTGCCCATTCCAACGTGGAGGTGGTTTTTCTACCACCAAACACGACATCACTCCTTCAACCGCTAGACCGGGGCGTGGTTTCAACCTTTAAAGCATACTACACCAGACGAACTTTCGCTCGCATACTTGATGCGATGGAAATAAATCCATTACTGGGTATTAGGCAGTGTTGGAAAGATTATAATATCGGTGAATGCATAAAAATGTGAAGGAATCGCTCGATGAAATGAATCATACAACCATCCCTATTTTGTAAGGTGTATATATATATATATCATCCGAAGCCTCTTTCCTCTGAACAGAGGGTACGCAATATCGGCAGGGCTCCTATAAATATTAAAAACACAAGCAGTGATTTTTCAGGAGTACTTAGGTAGAAAGATATACACACTCGTGCACATATATACATTAAAAACTTCTGTGTTGTAGATTCACTCCTCACGGCGCTCTTCACAAACTCTCTCCACCTGCACCGATTTCTCGCTTCTTCTTTCAGTGTGGCAACGCTACATTTCGTCAGAGAATTACTAGACTTTGTGTATTCCCTCAGTATCATTTTGAGTACAAACTGAGAAAGATTTCACAATTCCATGAGCTGTCATAGTGTTTAAAATCGGAGCGATAGAAGCAGTGGTCATCCCTGGGGTACTGAATTCGCCGAGCGCCCGGTCTTGTAGGTAAGTCAATATGGGTTTTGTCTTCCTTTTTCGATCAGATGCGGCAGTTTTAAAAATATATCGAGTTTATTAGTGAAAATTCTCTAGTTTGTATTTCACGAAGGTGGAAATAGTCAGTTTTCTTCACACTAACGAATTTAGCGGGGATAAATGCCCAAGTCCTATAATTTTATTAACCTAACAACCCAAGACAGCCAAGGAGAAGGGCTTTAAAGGAATTACCATTTTCATTAATGAACCCCTGTCTCTGTGAAAGTTCTGAAATAAAGTCTCTGCCGAAACCATTCCCTGGAAAATATCGAGACCGCATTGAAAGAGAAATTACTACACACCAGGCCTCAGCAAGAAATAATCGCGGAAGATGTGCATTGTGCGGTAGATGAGAAAATATAAACACAACCATTAAATGCGATTCTTATATTCAATTTTCTTGAAAGAAACATCATAGCGACGTTTTTTGTGATAAATGTAATTCTGAAGACAGTACCTCGATTAATAACGGTAATTTTTTAACGGATTATAGAAAATGTTTTGTTGTAATAATTAATCATGTTTAATCGGAATTCAATTATGTTTAATAAATAATTACCACTGTGAGTCATCGTTAAAGGAAATAAAATATCATTTTGAAAAAATCGAACCATTAATTCTTTCAAACACCCGTGTTATATTTTGAAAAATGCGTCGTGGACAAAATAAATGGCGCGCCCTGTCGTGTTCCAAACAAGGGCGCGCCGGCTCGAGGGTTAAATTTTTTCTTATTTTGGCGAATTTATCGTTTGGTTTGAAACCTTGTACTGGTATTTACACTCTCGCGATGGCACTCCCCTCCTGACTGTCAACCGGGGTGTACCGCCCCCCTCGCACCCCCTTAGTACGCCTCTGCATCTAAGTAATCATATCATAAGTCGAGTTGTATACGAGGTTAGCAAAGATATGGTAATCGGTAGATTAAGAAGAACAAATTTGCCCTTAGCTAGAAGTTAACGGTTAATAAGTTCCATATTACGTCCTAGAAAGACATGTCGAATACATCATACAGTGAACTGGCGAAATAATGATGCAAGGTAGAAAATCGTAATGCCGCCAATCCCTCAAATCGAAGAATTACATAAATCAAACTAATGTCTTCTTAATCATTTTAGTATGCGTATAGCCATTTGATAAATAAAATTATTTCAGTTTGCAAGTATTATGGTTTGACATTTTTGTTTTCAAAATCTGCGTGATAAAATGATCATCTTTTTGCTTTGCGATTGTTATTTCATAAAGAAATAATTCGGCGATAAAACATAGGTATTTAAAATTCTTTTCTCACTGAAATTTATTTATTCTTAACTTTAAAAAAATACGGTATAAATGTCGATGTGCGTTTTACGGGAAGGCCCACTGGTCAGACTAGAACGATCAGCTGACAGGTTATTTGAATAGGGGATATTTATAGAGGATCGAAATACAATTATAAATATGACGAAAGTAGGTATTTTATACATTCAATTAATATATTTCAGGCACATTATCAATAATTAGCGTGGTATCCCCCTCGATTCGCCCAAAAAGTGAGAATATCGGGTTTGAACTCTACAAAATATTATCCGTGTATAGCACGTACCCCTACTTTTTAAGCTGGTTTCCAAAGGAAATAGCCTTATGAAATGGTCCTGTCTGTGTGTATGTGTGTCCCACACTAAAAACTTTTGCATCAATGGACAGATTTTCATGAAACTTGGTATGAGGCTCGTGCTGCCAGAGCTCACCTCCGGGATATATTTTATTTGGCGAAGATTGAAGTACCGCGTTCGATTCCAGGAACGTTTTTTGCTATATTTTTTACATCATCATCATCATCATCATGCTTCTGTCCGAAGACATTCTCGCTTTATATCTCTGCCCCTATAAATGCTACAGGGCTGAAATCTCGGGTATAATGTTTATTTTAGATGTCCAACCGACGAGAAAATGGAATGTATAAAAAACATGACAACGACATTATTGCTTTTATATGGACAGTTAATGCTCTTAATGGAAATTAAAGACGTTTTAATGCTTTTAAGGGAAATAAATTCCGCCATAATGATTCATAGTGGAATTTCCAAATATTTTAAGAATTTTCCAATATTGAAATAAACTTTAAAAATTCAATTTATAATCTTTCCAATTTTTCGTGATCCAAAAACTCAACTTTAAAATAGTATAAGAAAGATAAAAAGGAGAAAATAAAGTATTTCGAAATGTTTTTCAGTAAACACACTTATGTGCACACAATATTAGAAAATTAATTTTTTCTACTCTCAACTTGAATTAAATTTGGTATGCAGGATAAAAGTGGGTCGTAATGCATATATTTTAGAAGTATATTAGATGCACGTTTTTGATGAATAAGATTGTCATAGAATTTTGATAATTAATAGTATTTTCTTGAATTTTTACTGAAACGTTGCGTTTTAAATCGAATTTTATCGATGTTGCCATGGAGATGATTATTACCGAACACGGCTTTAGCATAGACGAGTGAAAAAATGGGTTATATTCTTTTCCACTCGACAACCCTTCAGCAATAGACAGTTGATCCATACATATTAGCGTAAAAACAATAACATACATGCAAATATCATGACAGAGACAGATTTTGACATTTCTTTGGGTATTTTATACCTGATAATGCTGTATCACTTTGTTTTCCAATGACATGGGCATCCACAGATATTTTTCCAGGTGGGGGGAGTTAAGAATCTTTGAAAGAGCGCCATTGCTATTTTTTTAGAGAATGGACGTGGCTTCCTAGAATGCGTTTAGTCATATCCAGCGTCGTTTTTATAAACTGTATTTGTTACAAAAAATAGCAATTTTAGGTTTATAACTTAAAAAAATTCACATTTTCAGATTTCTAGTGGGAAGCAAGTTCCCCTCGTTGCCAACCCCACCTGCGGATAGCCCATGCGTAGTTATATTTATGGTCTCGCGGACTTGTTTGTGGTCAATGGAGTCCTGTATCCGAATAATGTTGACGTTGTTGTTTCTCGTTAATTGCATTAATAATTTCTCTTCAGCTTTTTGTAAAAAATCTGATGTGACCACCACATGACTTTCTCTAAACCTGTATCATTTCTAAAAATTCTAAATAGGTTACATGTAATAAATATTTTAAGGAACTGAGAGAAAATTTTAGACTTTAAAAAGAACAGAAATAAAGTCAAACCATATCCTCCTGGTATTGGTTATAGCCACAAAGCTCTAACAATTAAGAAATTATAAAAGAACGTTACTAAGACGTAACTAAGCGTCAATACAATAGTCGTCGGTAGGTGGCGTGGTGGTGGCAGCTAAAAATATAACATATCTCTTAAAAATGCATTATATGGGAAAATGATTCAAAAAATTGTTCTAGAAAAGTACATTTCCTATAACTTTTATTCAAATACATTTTTACGTATATCAAATATTAAAGCATATATTTCAAAATAACGGATAAGTGACAAGAGTAAACACACACTGTCGGTTGACCGATTCTTACCAAAAATTAAACAATTCTTCTGACTGTCATAAAAATGTGGTGCCTTCGTTGAAGCAAATTCTTTGATTAATTCAGAGAAGTCAAGCTGGTACAATACCTCAGATTCTATGTTCATTAAAGATAAACAATTCAATCTGCTTTGAAGCATCGTAATTCGTTGAGAATTCTTTTCAATCTTGAAAACGAAAGTCTCCTGTGCAATGGGTTACCATAAGTGATAGAAATATCCGGAAACGTATTTCTGAGTTAGGGAACGTTCACTGCACTTGATCGTGGGCCATTTCTGAGTACATTTCCGCAATTGACTTTTTAAGATCTGCTTTAAAATAGTGTTTTAGTTGTTGGCATTCTAAGTATAATTCGTCACCATCAATATCATTCTTGTAAATGGAGGCGATGTCGTTGCATTTAACTTTGACGATATCAGCAACCAAACAGTGCAAGTTCGTAAAGAAATCAAATGAGTAAAAATCCTGGTAACACTCATATCTTCGATTCAGTTCTTTCACGAGTCTGTCAATTAATGCGAAGTATACATTTACTCTAAAATTATCTTCTCCGTGAAGCGTAACTTCTTCTGAAGATTCGAAAAATCTGATAGTGAACTTTGCTGTCCGGACCGCTTCCGCGTATGCTCAAAATCAACTCCAGGTAGATTGTTTCTAGCGCGCTCCTTATAATCATTATATTTTTGTCTTTAATCTTCGACAATTAATTTCAAGGAATTCAATATTTTTACCGCAAGAAATTGTTTAATATCTTTTCCTTAAATTTTTTTCACTACACATGTTAAATCTTTGTAAAATATCATTCCAAAAAATCTAAAAAAACCATTTTTCAAAGTATCCATTTTATTTTGATGAGAACCCTTAACTGGGCGCGTCTAAAAATTTTTCCTAACTGGGCGCGCGACGTACTGCGTACGCCATTGTATTGTGTGGAAAACCCGGTTGTAAATTGTATTAATAACGATTAATTCATTATAATTTTTTATTCATTAGTTGAATGTATTTAATGATTTAAAATTCTCATTTTTAAAATTGTCGTTTGTATTTTCTACATTATTTACCAGCAAAATATTCATGATATATTTAGGAAAATGACATCATAGTATTAAAAATGTAATACTATGAAATATTAAAATAAGCACAATTTTTGGATAAACATCGTAACAATGCTCAAAAAATTAATGATATTGAAATATTTAATCTTTTACAAACAAATCGTGATGCGTATATAGAGCTCGGTAGAAGTGACGCACACAGCTTTGCTTTTGTTTTACTCCTTTAAGAACAATAGCTAAAAGAGAATAAAAGAAAAAACTGTTACTTCCACAATTGAAATTTATGGAAGTGACAAAGTTTTTTTCTTTTATTCTTAATGATTAAATTCCACAAGGTTGAGCCTGACCTCATTCATGATAATAGCTAAAAGGTTGCAAACAACTTATTCGACGACTCAGGAAATACTCATAGGTTGCATAAAAGAATAATGTATATGAAGCAAAATTTACAAATTGCTAGAATCTCAAAATGCGTTGGCGTACTCTGTACGCCGGTGCGCCTAACTAAGAGTTAAGGTGGTTGCTCCTCGTCATCTTGAAGGGATTGTCGAGCTTTTTTATATCATTTCTTCCATCGGAAATAGCTTAAACAGCGCCTGCATGGGCTGACCAACGTGTATCTGCCAGTCTTTTAACGTCATTTGAAGTTTTTATACGATCTTTGCGCGAAGTGAACGCATATAGGGGAGGTTGTTTCCATCCGTCCGTCCGTCCCCATGTTTAAACTCGGGAACCGTTGGATGTACTTCGATGAAATTTGGTATTTAGGAGTTTTTCTAAAATTTGTCAACTAATTCCAATTTTGGACAATAATTAAGACCACTTTACATGAAGATGTGCATGTATTTTACAACGTAATTCGCAAAAATCTCGTTAAATACTCATTTAAAAGAAAAATATTGATAGCAAAAGTTAAATAAAATAATTAAATACGCATTATTTGTCAAATAATTTTTTCCCTTAAAACATAAGGTTGACGATAAATTTAAATAAAAGGAAATTTACGTATTTACGTAATTATACGATTTTTGATCTTCTTCTGTTCATTCCAAAAAATATTTAAAATTTGTCAACTCGAGAACCGCTGGACATAGTTTAATGAAATTGGGTATTGGGGAGTTTTACTAAAATTTCCTGGCCGAATCCAATTTTGGTTAAAATCGGAAAACAATTACGACCACTTAACATGAATACCTTCATGTAGCTTACAATGCACAGCTGTTTCAATTCGGAAACCGCTGGACGTATTTTAATGAAATTTGGTAATGGGAAGTTTCATTAAAACTTGTCGACCGATTCCAATTTTGGTTAAAATCGGAAGATAATTACGACTACTATATGTAGCTTACAATGTACGTTTCAACTCCGGAACCGTAGGATGTACTATTTGGATGAAATTTGGTATTGGGGAGTTTTACTAAAATTTGTCTATCTCAAAGAACGCATTTGGAAAGTCCGTGTACTCGAATATGGAGTAGTTAATATTCAGTCTAAAATCCCTTAAATTGACCTTTTTCCTCAAATTTTAGGGGGTCGGCTTCTATTCGAGCATTTGCGGCATTAATTTATCAATGTCCAACTTCTCGCATATATCATTTTCTATAACTATCATAGATAGTCCTACCGGACGCTATTATGGCATGCTTGACCGTGAATAATTTTTATTATCTTAAGTCTAGAGCAGGGGTGTCAAACTCAAAACCATTTGCAGGTCAGATTTGTTATTTGACAAGATCCAGGGAGCAAAAATTATCATGGATTGTTCGAATCAGTTTCAAAGTGAAAAACAATCCACACTAAAAGATTGGTTTATTTACAAAATTTCATCAACTTAATTTGAAAATAACACAGCTAGAATTAAGTAATTTTTTAAATATTTATAATAAAATACGATTTAAAATGTATACAAATATAATTACCAAGTGCTGCTCTAGATTTTTGAAATTACCTGCTTAAAAAGCTACAATTTTATCATAGTAATAGAAATACATCAAAAACCATCATTAATAAACTTGCTTAATATTCAGTATATAATTACAATTTCTCAAAAAATAAAGTTAATTAATAAGTACTGCTCCAGATACCTGAGTAAGGATTTTGCTACTACCCTTCATGTCTGGTTGCAATGTTTGACTAGTAGCTACCATGAAGAGCGAATTTAAAAGTTCATTTGTTAATTTTGAACGCAATTTTATTTATTGATATTCATTACAGAAATAGTTTTTCACACAAATATGTCGAACCAAACATATATAGTACATTTGCAGCAAAATGTTTAAAAATTTCATTCTCATGTTAAAAAAATCTCTTTAATATCGTTCCACGACTCAACCAGCGCACTTCATCATTCTGATGTTCGCAATCTCGAATTAGCTGCTAAAATTGACGATGATTAAGAGATTTATCTCTTATAAAATTGGTTGTTTTAATAAAAACGTTCATTACATGTTCCGTATCTAATACTTTTGCACAAAGAGCTTCTTGACGTAGAACACAATGAAATGTAACGAACTCGCGATATGGATTTATAATCTTAATTTTGTTTTTTAGTTTAGAAAAAGCATCTGCTCATCGACCTACAATTGACCGCACCCTGTCAGTTATTATACTCTCTGCTTTTGACCGGACCACACCTAAATTATCCATAGCTTTGGTAATATTTTGAAAATATCTTCCCCTATAGTTGTATCATTCATTGACATTCACTCTACAAACTCCTCTGTAACATTGAGCTCTTTGTCGACACCTCGAACATACTCTGCTAACTGAGCAATATCACAATCAAAGCAAGGGAGAGATGGCTAGAGGAGGAATGCTCAGATATAGAAGATCTAGAGAGAAAAGGAATGTATGACTTGATGTATAAGAAAGTAAAAAATGTAACGTGGGATAGATGGAGAACAAGTGCATGTGTGAAAGAGATTGCAAGTAAAGAAGATAAAGTTCTATATAAGGAAGAGGAGGTCCTTAATAGATGGAGAGAATACATGGAGGAGTTGTACAAATCAAATGAAAAACCAAAGGATCTCCGTATTGAAGAGCAGGATGAAATAAATAATGACGAAACAGGGGTTTCGATATTGAAAATAGAGGTGCTACAAGCAAAAAAGGATATGAAGAATGGGAAGGCAATGGGGGTAGATGAGATACCGATAGAATTATTTAAGTGTCTTAATGAGGAAGGACTGGAAGAAATAGTGAAGTTGTGTAATGCAATCTATGACAAGGGGATGTGGCCAGAGGATTTTGTCAAAACAATTATGATTCCAATTCCGAAAAAGCAAGGAACAAGAAAATGCAGTGAACACAGAACAATCAGTTTAATTACACATGCAGCAAAGGTTCTACTTAGGGTTATGAACAGGAGACTAATTAGCAAAATGGAAGAAAATGTTGCAGAGGAACAGTTTGGATTTAGAAAGAGTAGAGGTACAAGAGATGCAATAGGATTGATAAGAATGAGTGGAGAGAGATATATAGAAAGGGGTAAAGGAATTAGTCTGTGCTTCATAGATATGGAGAAGGCATTCGACCGAGTGAACTGGGAAAAACTGATGGAAATACTAAAAGCAAAAAAAGTAGACTGGAAAGATAGAAGGTTAATTAAAGAGCTGTATATGAAACAGAAAGCAGCTATGAGGATAAAAGATGCACAGACCGAATGGTATGATCTAGGAAGAGGAGTAAGGCAAGGTTGCTGCTTATCGCCAACCCTGTTCAATATATATGCTGAAGAAATGATTGACAATGGAATAGGGAATGATAAAGGAATTAGTATTGGGGGTAGAATAATAAATTGTATAAGGTTTGCTGATGACATGGTAATTTTGGCAGATGAAACGAGGCATATTCAGGAAATGGTTACAAAGCTAGAAGACTGGATGATGGAATATGGAATGAAAATGAACATAAAGAAAACAAAGGTGATGAGAATAGGGGATAGAGAGATTATGAATGTGTCAATAAAGGATGGAAGAGTGGAGCAAGTAAAACAGTATAGATATTTGGGAAGCATGCTAACTGAAGACTGGAGAAGTGAAAAAGAAATAAGAACAAGAATAGCAATGGCAAAAGAAACATTTAATAGGAAAAAACGGGTACTATGTGGTAAAATGGATTTAAATCTGAAGAAACGTCTTGTGTAGTGCTATGTTTGGAGTGTATTGCTTTATGGGTGTGAAACATGGACGCTAAAGAAAAGAGAGAAAGAAAGACTAGAGGCATTTGAAATGTGGGTGTGGAGGCGGATGGAGAAGGTTAAATGGACGGATAGGATAAGGAATGAAGCAATACTAACAAGGGTGAATGAGAAGAGAAGATTACTTGAAACAATTCAGAGGAGGAAAAGTAACTGGTTAGGGCATATCTTGAGAGGAGAAGGTTTACTATTGATGGTGTTGGAAGGATCAGTAGAAGGTGAAAGGAAAAGGGGACGTAGAAGAATAAAAATGTTTGACGATCTGAAAGAAAGGGGAGGGTATCAGGAAATGAAAGAAATGGCAAGGAACAGAAATGAGTGGAGACAACGCTGGTGCCAGGGACCTGCCTAGAGGCAGAACACCTCATGATGATGATGATCTGCGCTTTCGTCAACCGCTACCGAGAAGTAGTAGTCTTCACTTTTTCTCGTAGTTGTAGCATCAAATTACTTAATATAACAGTGTTCCACCCAGGGCCGTCTTAAGCCTCTCCTGGGCCCCTAGGCAAACATAAATTTTATGCCCCTCCTAGAATATCTTTTACGTAAACTATATAAATTAGTTTTAAAAAATAATTATTATATTGTAATATAGAGTGGGTTGAGCCAAGGAAACGGTGGATGAAATAAATAAAGGATAATTAAAGGCATAGCGTTATGCAAAACATGAGCTGAACATCCAACGTCCAGTAAATTGCGATTAATTTTTTCGCGTAATTTATAAAAGACATTGTTTATGCCTTTTCTCAACAGTCCCTCAAAATTTGTGTTTTCGTTATCTGCTCCATAAGCAATGCATTTTTTAGATCGACCCCATACTCGCAAAATGTGCTAATGATGAAATCGACAATGGTATCAGATATTTCATTAGGTAACGATTCCATTTTTAATATTTTAATCTCAATTCCTTTTTATTGCAGAAATAATGAAAACTAATGGGAAAATCTTTTCCGTTTTGTAATTACTAGCATCTGTGGATATTCCATAACACACTGGCTTTTTTAATTCTATCAATAATTCATTTCTGCAAATTAACCCGAAAACATTTTTAATGAGAGCTGCACTTTTACTTCGTCCGCAAGAATATTTACTAGCTATTTCAGAATCACAAAAAATTTCTTTAAAGAGTTGGATTTTTCACATGAAAGTATTGCGTAATATTTTGTGATGCGCTAACATTTCCAACGAAAGTAGATTTGACTTGATGCTTTTCTGTATTAATTTGGTCGTTTACGTCAGATTTCCCGCCGGGACCAATGTTTATATAGCAGTTGCACACTTTACACTCTACTTCGTTATCATTTCTTCCTTTCTTGAGAAATCTCCATTTTAAAAAAATACTCTTTATAAAAGGTATATTTTCTCTTCGGCATTTCAACTGAGGGATTCTGTAGAAATTATTGCCGATTTAAATTAAAAAATCACAGAATATTCGGCAGCTTACGAACAAAATACGAAATATCTTCTACCATAACATTCAAAAGAATTTTGATAAATTAATGTAAACTAGGACTTAAAGTTTATAATAAAATTATAATAATCTTTCTCTGTGAATTGAAATATCTGTACTGATTTGATTATCAATAACGATCATAACAAATAAGATATTTACATATCTGTAAAAATTAAAGCTATTGAACATCTAGGGCGATAAATTTAAACAACACTTGAACTCACGTTAAATCGGCCCGAGACTATAACGAAATAAACGGCGCAATATACATTGCACAAACTTTCTCATATACGTATGTATATAAGTTTCTTCGACTGTGTACGTTTATAAAAGGAAAACGCTTATAAATCCAAGTTAACCGTAGTTTAGTGTACATTTCAATGCCACTGATCAATATTTAGTAATTTTTGGGACATATGACTTAGTAATTACTATTTGTGACACCAGGCTCTACGATTGGATGGATTTTAATCAAAATTCCTACAGCCATTTCTGAGTAAATCGAATTTTGTTTCAAAATATCCAAGAATAAAGTATCCTTAATTGTTGGGAAATATCGTTCCTCTCTTCAAAATGTCTTTTATGAATGATATTATCAGCAAATATGAGATATCATCCGATTTAGTTTAACTGTAAGGCTGTAGTAAGGTTTTGAGTGGATCGCGGCGGAGGCGTGACGTCATAGGGCTTGGGTAAGGTAGCTCAGCATACATTGAAATGCCACTGGACGCCATATAGTGATTTCAAGAGATATATGGCTTACGTAGTATTATTTTTGAGATCAGTCTCTACAATTGGATTGATTTTAATCAAATTCTCTGGAACCATTTTTGAGTAAAAATTTTTCTTAAACTCACCAAGAATAAACAACCCTAAGTTTTTGAACAATATCATTTTCATGAAAACATTATCTGGAAAAGATGATATATTGCACAAATACGAAATATCATTCGATTTCATGTACGCGTTTGGGCCCTATAACAGCAAACAGACCGACAGACAGACAGAAAGCATGGCGAAAAACACTTTTATGGACTCAAAGACACCTAAAACGTGTTCTTCCATCAAAATCTCGTATACCGCGTCCCGCTATCGCTACCTCGTACCGCTAACGCATACCGCCTTTGTTTGAGAAGGCCTTAAAGCAACAATGAGCCCATAAGGTCATCCAATTTTAATTTTGCTTGCAGCACACATCCAGAGCGATTTTCTCACGTTCCTCGCACGTAGTACATCTTTCCGAGTGTGACTCAGCCTCAGTCAAAGATTATCACTCATAGTTTAAATTTAATTTTTAGCGCCACTATTCCTACTTTTATCAATTACATCTAACGCGTTACGCTTCACGCTTACAAAAAAAACCGGGACATTTTGCGTCCCGAAAAAAAAATTCGGGACACCGGGACAAAACTCTTGAAAACCGTAAGAAATCCCGGGACGCCTGGTCACCCTACTCTAGATCAGGGGTCCCCAAACCTTTTGAGAGGAGGGCCACATAGAAATATTGAAAGTGCTAGGCGGGCCGGATCGATAAAAAACGTTTCAAAATTTAAAATATTTTATTCTATAATTACCTATACATACATGCATTTATAACTATAAATAAACGTGAATAGATGTAAGAAAAAATTCTATTGCGAAAAATGAGCCTGTTTTTAAATCGGAAACACTGATTTTATGATGTTTAATAAAATTTCCGCGGGCCAGATAAAACCCTTTCGCGGGCCGTAGTTTGGGGACACCTGCTCTAGATGATAATGGGTATATAAAAAATTTTGAAAAATATAGAATGTGTTACATGAGCCAAGCGTCACTGTACGTAACAGTATATAACAGAGTTCTAATTTCTTTATAATATGATACAAATACAAACACACCAATTTATTATTGTTTCTTATCTTATGATAATCATAATACAATCTTTTTTTATTTCAAAATCCGTCAAAACTAAACTGCTATCAAGGTTCAGAAAACGTTACAGTAGGTATTAGAAACATCAATTTAACAACTTGCAACTCTTTATGCATTGCAATTTTCACATTTCGACTCCCCAATCAGCGCCGTTCAGCATTGGCGGATTTAAAGGGGATCGCACATGGCGCGCGCCAGGGGCTCCGTGACGGCAGTGCTTCTCAACTTAGGTTACGCGAAATCACAGGGTCCCGCGAAAGATTGTTTCCGTGTGGATCCGCGAAAATGGTGGAAAAGACAAGATTTTCCAACTGCTGTTACCCTAAATCTTGAATGTTTCCCTCACGCTCAGTGGCGGATTTAAGGGTGATCGCCCTTGGGGTGCGACTGGGGCCCCGAAAAAATGTTCATGTACATCATCTCAGAAATATTAAATGTCTTAAACTCAAAATCAGTGGAACTTCTCTATGATTCCATAGAAAATCGACCGTTAAGAGGTGTCACAAAAGAGGGTAGCGTTAGGAGGGGTTTCACTATACGTATATGAGAAATGTTGTGCAATGTATATTGCGCCGTTTATTTTAATGTCGATATCGTAAACGCTGCGATTGTATCATTGTATCGTACATATCACATTTAAACGTTATTCATATAAAAACGCTATAACTTGGCAGTGCGCTGTAGGCACCTTTACGGTAGGACGAGTCCATCCTCGAGGCGGGACAGCTTTTAGGGGAGGTGTTGTTTAGGTGTGAGCATTGGATGCGCGAACTTAAAATCTGGAGGGGAAGAAGTAAAGGGAGGGAGGTACACTAAGGCTGATGGACTCGTCCGAACCAAAATTCGTCTACTGCGCAAGTGCTCTGACGCCAGCTCCCCCTTAAAGCTTTTCCTTCCCATTCATTCCAATTACGCATTCGGGTTTGCGGCTTTCTAGTGTGGTTTACACTAGGGCCCTGCACGGGTATGATATTTTCCACCCGCACCCGACCCGTACCCGCAGACTACTAACCCGTACCCGACCCGTACCCGCAGAATATTAACCCGCACCCGACCCTTACCGGCAGGCTCGCACCCGCACAGAAGGCCTACTTGTCCGACCCGACCCATATTTTTACACTGTCTGGTCCTCGAGACACTAATCCGTAGCAATAAATCGTGAAAAAATAAAAATATTATTTCTGAGTCAGTCATTTATTTTGTGTAATTTAAAATGAAATGAAATTGTCCATTAACATTCATTTTTAAGATCGAAAAAATGTATTTAAAGTATCTACGATTTATTTTTACAAAAATTACAAATTTTACAAAATAATTTAATTGAAAAAAGGAAACATTAATTAACAGTATCTACTCTGAGATTTAAAATGTCTATTTAAAAATAGGACATGATCCACGTTTGCGGCACCTAAACTGTTTCTTCTTTCATTAACAACATGTCCCGCCAATCAAAAACACCTCTCTGATGGAGCACTGGTCGCTGATATTGCAAAACTACGATTCACTAAAATACTTAAATTTGGCAAACAATTGTTTTGCGTATCCCACCATTTCATCAAATCAAATTTATTAGTAATGTCGTCAGATAGTTTTAAGTCAATATATGCAGTCAATTCGTCTGGAGAAATGTGATCATTTACTGTGTCTGTATCGATAAACTGAACTAAGGTGTCTGACATTTTATACATTTTCATCGGTTGCTGTAGAAGCGTACACGGATTTGGTGTCACGGATTAGATTTCATATCCCTTCTCCTTTTTAATGTCATCATAATAAGTTTTACCTGAAGTTTTTAAAAGTTTCATGATGCTAGATTCTGTTGAACTTATTTTTAAATGATCGTTTATTTTCAAATGCCGTAAGTAAACCAAAAATATTGTTGGATATTTTTCTCCTTCCAATTCAATCAATGCTTTCTGGAATGGATTGAGGTATTCTACTAAATCTAATAAATCTTTCTTTCCAACCTCACATATCATATATCATCTTTTTTTCAATTAAAATATTGTAAATAACCTCCCAATTTTCAAGTATTGAAGAGATCATACGCAGAATTGAATTCCAACGTTTCTTGACGTCTCCTTTCAATGTAGATTTCAGCGCACCTTGTAAGCCTGATTTTTAAAAATATTTCACAAATTTTCTACGCTTCTGAATTAAAGCAAATAATCGACAATCGTTTGTCAATTGCAACGTTGTATCTATTTATATAATAAAAGGAATCGTTTTTTCTTCAGACACTTTTCTTGACACATGATACACAAAGCCTGCGATCTGCATACCTGCATAAATTGAAAATTTGTATCTACCTATATAACGCTACTTCTGACCGCGAGGGTGGGCTTTACTAGCAGTAAAAGGCGTGTGAGAGGTTCCTGTGCCTACATTGGCGAGGTAAATTGAATTGGAATTAAAACTAGTTTTTGGTTTACACTAACAATAAGTGGCATTGACGTGTAAGGAAATCTTAGGGCATACTTATTTTGGAATTAACGTCGGATTTATGAAATCGGTTTATTCAAATTTGTTATTTTTAGCGAAAATCAATGCTGGATTTAATCTTAGTTTTTACTTATCGTAAAGTGCGCCTTTAAACTCGACGCAAATGTTAATTTATTCATTAGCTTAGTTAAGCATCGATTAAGTGACACGGTAATTTTGGTTTTACGCAATTGTATTTTCGTGTTGCAATCTGTTTAAACAGACCACATGTACTTCCGGCGGACTTGGGAAAGTTGAGGCATGAATGTGGTTATCGAGTAGTGCCGAGTATTTCAAATTTACGGCAGCGGCGTAACGTTGGGACGCGAAACGCCCAATAAAGTTACATCCAAGATATACCTATTTACGCGAAATTTCGGAAGTTCTTTCTCAGTTAATCAAAATCGACTAATAGGATTTTATGGTTTATTTGATAGTACCATTTTAAATTTAAATGTAACCTTAGATATTCTAGCTTGCATCTATATTATTTTATGAGGTCGAAAAATGTATTTTGTATTATTACGGACCTAGCAGATCAAAATTTGATAAATTCTGTAGTAGTTGAATGGATCTGTTAGCATTAGGTAGGTAAAAGTGGAATTCGATCGCATTACAGAAGTATAGTCTAATTTCCATCACGTCTTTATATGAAAATTGTGCGGGCGAATGATACATTAGATTGCGTTATAGGCCGCCGTGGTTATCCTGCGATTCCATTCTTGATTAGAGACGTGTCAAATACCGATGCATGGTAGCATACTTGTGCTTCATCAGATTGTGATTTTTTTGGTCTCCAGATTTTGTTCCCGAGAGCTAGAGGTGACATTTTCTTGTCGTGAGAACATTTCATTAATTATAGCATGCAATTGTCGATCGAGAAACTCGTTAAAAGTCAGGATGGTTTCAGTTGCTCTTTAGTTATGTAGTCAATAAACGGTAGATAGTTTTGAAGGAAGTATTAAATTTAACTAAGCATCTTATGAGAAATAATTCTTCATTTCTTGTCTTTAAATTTGAATCGAAAAACATCTTGAGTTGCAATAGAATTTGTTTCGAGTATTAGTGGAATGATTTAGCATGGGGAAAGCGAGAACTTATATAATGCACTCTAGGAATTGTGGATATAATTGAGCATGGAATTAGGTAGTGCAAGATTTTTGATTTTATTTTCTTATTGTTTCAGAGGCATGTATCAAAGATATTAGATACTTTCCTGTTGAAGTCGACCACGCAGATAACATCTTGTAACTGATCGGCCATGTGGCGACATGAAATATTGGTGGTGAGTATTATCAATGCGTTTTAAGAAGTAATTTGATTGGGTTTTTATATAGGGCATTTATCAGATTATCTTTTAAGTAACACAATTGTTTGATGTTATCTCAGGAGTTTCTTGCAAGGATTATCACTGCATTTTAATGAATACCTTGGAACAATTTAGTTTTGTAGCCATGCGTTAGTTTTTGTTGTTTAATTTATTTTAGCATGCAGACATCCCTCACTTTACGCAATTTTGCTATAATACGACCTCTTCTCAATAAGAAAAATTTAATTAAAAAAAAATCAGAATTAAATTAACAGAATTAAAAGAAATGTTGGAATGTAGATTCAGTCTTAACAATCTAGTTTTTCATATAATTGCAGCCCGTCATTTACAGTAGTATATTTGTAAATGAACAAGGCCGAGTCCGGTGGTCCATCGTTGGAGAGCTACAATGGTCTGCGCTCGTCCTTTCCCCCTTTACCGCCTGAACCCTGATCTCTGTTGGCTGAGTGACGACATCACGGGGTAAATCGGCAGCCATTCCGAGTTCGCGACCTTAACGTGTTTCAGACTTTGTGGCTTTGTCAGTGTAATTTGGTTTCGATACCGTTTGCCTAGAAGGAGCGTGGTGAAGCAAGTGTAAGAACGAACTCTTTAGCGGAGTTGGTCTCACACAACGTAGAGACCACGCCCCAGTCCACAGACTATCAGCCGAACCATCAGGGTCGAGTGGAGTGGGTAGCGAAAAGGCGGCTCGGTCGGCTGTTAGCTTTCCAGCTGTTACCTCGCCTCGGAAAATTAAATCCCCGCGTGTTTGTGAACACGGGTGTTTTCACGTATTAGTTTACGTAATATTCGTTTTCTCTATTTTTTCAAACAGTATTATTTTTTTCATGTTTTCTATTATAATTTTGATGCAGTTTTGTTCAGTGGGCCACTTTGCTATTTATTTGGTTTTTGTTCATTTTACTGAACAGTCTTTTTTATATTTGTATTTCCGATCGCATTTTATCTACTGCTTTCTTTCAATCAAGCGTCTGAGGGACCGTAGGGAGGACGGGATAGGGGAGAATGGGGAGGTGTTCACTCCAACCTGGGCCAATCCGAATATTTGGATCGCTCGCTTTCAAGTTCGACTCCATGTTCCCGACCGTAATAACATATCGGCGAATGGTTTCCTTATCACATGATATCGAGACGAACCTTTACGACCTTTGTCATAGAAATAGATGTTGCATTCTCCTCCCTGCGGCGTGTCCGATAGAGTATATTTTCCCGAGTCGCGGATCGCCTCCGCGTGCTCAGAATTTTCTCGCGACTGAAGATGGAAAGATTGAAATTCAAGGTGCGTTTTCAGGTAACGGAAATGGGAAGCGAACACGTTATTGGGTGGAAAATTAATTTCTGAATGAACGCAGACAGCGACCTTTTGTCTACACGCTCATTCGTTTTATAAATAAACGGGCGACACAAAGCGAGTTTAATTTTGATATATGAAACTGCATGTAATTGTTATTAAATCTCGAAAGTAAAAATTTTCAGAAAATATTTCAAGATAATACAAGTAAACAACGTTTTAGCGAAGGATGTTTTGTTGAACATACTCATGGATCAGGGAGGATATGACGAAAATTGTGCACCTTGTGCTGTATAGTTTATTTTCATACAAGTACATAATATATCTATTACTCGGATGAATTTACGAAACGCGATATAAATGACGAAAAATATCACATCGTTTTGGTAAAGTATCTATCTCTTTGTAATTGAGTGTAGAAGAAAGATTCGAGAGATATTTGATGATTATATATATAAACACCTCCCCTTTCCTCTCCCACCCAATACCATTTTGGCCACTATCGATGTCTGTTCCCTCTACACAAACATCCCCCATGATGATGGACTCTCTTCCCTTAGTAAACTCCTGGACTCAAGAACACCCGACGCAAGACCTTCCTCCCATTTCTTATTAGACTTGGCAGCAATGGTGCTCAAATTGAACAACTTCTCTTTCGATGGTCGTCACTACCTTCAAATTAGAGGCACTGCGATGGGCACCCGAATGGCGCCTTCATACGCCAATTGCTACCTTGGAGAATGGGAAAGACTCTTCCCCAACGTTCCACTCAGACCACTTTTGTGGCTGAGATACATCGACGATGTCTTCCTCATTTGGACGCATGGACCTGACTCTCTCCTTTCCTTTCTCTCGCGTCTCTCCTCCCATCCTTCACTGTCCTTCACCCACCAATCCTCTACCTCCCACATCACATTCCTGGATGTCGATCTTTACCTTCAAGACAGCCAAATCCGCACCTGTGTTCACATCAAACCCACCAACAGCCTCCAATACCTCCACTTTGATAGCTGCCATCCCCTTCATACCAAAACCTCTATCCCCTATGCCCTTGCTCGTCGAGGATGGAGGCTTTGTTCCGATAGAGCATCCCTTCTAGAGTATTACTCTGTCCTCGAGGATGCTCTTCTCAAACGTGGTTACCCTCCAGTCTTGGTCCGCGAACAGATCCATAGGGCGATGACGCCTACCCACAATGGATCTCATCCTCACACACCCACTATTCCTGCATCTACCCCTCCACTCACTCTTACGACACTTTTCCTTCCTGGTGTCCACGAAGCTCTCAAAACAATCCTTCATGCTGCCCACCCAATTCTTACCTCTTCCTCCCATCAGTCCCTCTTTATCAACCTTTTTGCCAATCCTCCGCTCCTCTCCTTCCGCCGGCCCCCAAATTTGGGAAATATCTTGTGGAGGAAGGAACTTCCCACTTCTACCACGCTTCTTGCAATAGGCTCCCACCCCTGCGGAAAACCTCGCTGCCTCACTTGCCCTATCCACCTACCATCATCTTCTTTCTCGAGTCCCTCCACCAACATCACCTACCCCATCACCTCCAGAAGCAACTGCACCACCCGTAACGTCATTTACCTCCTTACCTGCACCCTTTGTCCCGCGTTTTACGTAGGCCTCACCAGCAATCCGTTAAACATCCGAATGAACGGTCACCGGAATAGCGTTTCTCTCAGACGCCCCCTCCCAGTTGCATTACATGCTAATACCCACAATGTCCCCTTCAATAGTTGCTAAAATGTTAGGATTATTCGCGCTTTACCCTATGACACTCCTGCCCCCCTTCTCCGACACTGGGAACTAGCACATATCCATCTTCTCGACTCTTTCTCTCCGCCTGGCCTCAACCTCCGCTAACGCTATTAGCCCCCTTACAATGTCTCCTTGTTACTTTGTAGTTATTCGCACTTTCCCTTACCACACTTCCTCTTTATTGGCTATCCACCCCTCCTACTCCCCACCTCCTCCAATCATCAACC
Organism: Tanypteryx hageni; assembly: GCA_028673005.1. Lineage (NCBI taxonomy): Eukaryota > Metazoa > Arthropoda > Insecta > Odonata > Petaluridae > Tanypteryx > Tanypteryx hageni. Next base: position 4,025,185 of record CM054120.1, read on the forward strand.
TTCCCACATCACCCTGTCATTCCCCGCCTAGTGTGTCACTTTACGTTACTCTTTCGCTGAAGAAGGGCATAGGCCCGATAAGCTTGCGTGTGTTTTTGTGTTCGTGTGTTTTACGTGTCTCTTCGACGCCCCCAGCAGCCTACCAGCTTGGTCCTCAACTTGGTAAGTGTCCGCTGGGCTTCCCTCAACACCTTGTTGCCACCCTCATCACTACCTTTTTTTTTCCTTTATTTAATATATATATATATATATATATATATATATATATATATATATATATATATATATATATATATGGCTCTGTAGTTACATTAGCAATTTCGCGATTACTTGAAAACCTGCTTTTAACGAAATGAGAATTTTGCGTTCTCGAGGTCAATGTGATTTTTAACAATGATGACAAATTTATGTGATATAAAAATTTTATTTCTCTATTATACGCTTCACTTTTTAAATGCTTAAACTGCTGCCTCATTTTTAAGCTCCTACGTTTATTTAGGTAGAGATATGATTTCCACAGAGAACGCTTTGAAAATTTATTACACCTTTTCATTAACTGAGTCAACAAAATACAACCTTCTTGGCAGTTGAAGCAAACAACTTCTTTTACAAATTCGTAAATACGTTAATTTTCCATTCGTCCGCACAAAGCATTCAAAGTATGCAGAGGGTGGCGGTTTTCCTTCTCTATGTGTAATGGCACAAATCACAGTACTTTCTTGATATTTGTCGCTTTTTCGCTTGATGTGTCTCAGAAACCTTGTTTTACCTCTCCTAAGGCTTTGCAAATCATAGCTTTCAGAACGTTCCTTACGTTTGTCAAACTGAGTCTACATTTTTGCTATTGACACGTCAGCCCTTTGTGCAACTCTTGCATAAATATGTAGCGATGACGGTGGCCTGAGAAAAATAACGCGTTGCTCCTTTGACAGCACATAGTCAACTAGAGGAAGCACTGCTAATAGACGGAGGAGCATGACTGAACACGAACAGCGTTAGACTCATGTTTTGTAAATGTGTACGTCAGGGTGGCTCACAATACCATTCTAGTGTTAAGAAGGCAGACAGCTAACGTTCAAAATTTTAATGCAACATTGATTGCGTAGCAAACTTTTATGTCATTTTGAGAGTATCAATTATCCAAAAGGTATATGTTTGCCGGGCGAATCGCCTACAATTGAACTAGAAAAACCTTTAAGAAACATTCCCAACATTACGGCTTATGCCTCTCTGGATAGGATATTAAGATCGCTTTATTCCATCAATTTATGACTTGGAAATCTCACCATTTGGGAGTGTAGGGTTTTTCGTGACGTATCACTTGGATGACGTCCGTTAGGGCTGATTGATACTGTTGGCTACTGTGGCCCCAACTGAGGAAACTTCCGCGTTCAGCAGTATTTTCCAAAAATCTTCATGTTTTTATGACTTTTGAACAAAGTGGATAGGCACATCTGAAGAATACTTGTTTTCCTTCGGAAACATTTTTCCATTTCCATTTTCCATGCTTTATATAACAGCTCGAAGTGGATAACGCAATTATATTGTCTATTTGAAGGATTACTAGACGCTAATTCAATCGGAGGCAACAGTGCGGATTGCCTTGGCAACACTCGGGAAGAGTACGAAAAAGCCATAAAATTTCGAAATGAAATGCGTGTTTCAGAGAAATACTTACGTGAAGCATCAAAACATCGCCAGAATAAGATATGTTCTAGCTTTAGGTGTATAATCTCGTAAACACAGACACATTCGGTCCATATTTACGTTTTTAATGAATGAAAGAATGAAACCTTGCACCTTGAAAAATCAAAACTGCTGTGTAAACAAATGAAAAAATGTAATCGTCTCCCGGAGTCGAATCCGGGACACTTCCGTAAACGAAAATAGTTTTCCCGGGATCTCCTAGTTGGCAGTAACAAAATGGCATTTACAGCATTTCTCTATGACAAACTGTTCAAGAGATAAAAGGGGGAAATTTTAAATACCAACCAAGAACTACCAGGAATGACTTCATTCTGAACTGAAAATTTATAAATAGTTGATGGTAATATGATTCTCTTATTGAGGTGAATGTTTGTTGATTTCATAGGAACTCGCAAAGGATTATTTTAATCTCTTTAATATCATAAAAATGCTGAAGAAGTGTAGTTTTCATTTGCGAAAAGATGAAAAGATGGGTGCAAGACAGTGAAAGAATACATTAGTAAATAAACAAAAACTTTTTCACCGCAAAGAGGAAAAGAATACTCACAGTGACGCTGCAGGTTGCTGATAGCACTGTCGCAGGTCCCAAAGGAAACACACACACACAAATATACAACAGTAGTTAAGTACTGAGGATGGCAGCATAGCTGACGAAACATTTGTGTCTAGTTTTAGTTTCGGTTCGAGTATACTGTGTGAGTGCCTTTCGATGAAAGTGTATGTTTCTAGGTGTGTGTAAAGGAGTTCTTTATTTGTTATTGCAAAAAGATGATTTTTTAAAAAAATTTCATAAAAATCCTTTAACGCGACAGATTTTAAGCTAGTTTTCATTATCACGAAAACCTTTAAATCGAGAAGTACACCAGCTGTAATAATTCCACTTTAGCACTGACGATGTTATAGAGTAACGAAAGATTTGGTTTTGCACAGAGTGAAAGAAGTGGGTTAAGAGAGAAAAAAGAGAAATTTTCGTTTATTGTTCGATATTTTTATGGCCATATTATTAAAAAATTGCTAAAAATAAAGTTAATCTTTTATAAAAAATACTTGTTCGTGGCTGTCTTTATACAATGTAACCATCTCATTTAGTCGATTTAAGGTTTCATTGATTAATATTTAGCTTTATTTAAGTCCCAAAGTAATTGCGGTTTCGAGGCGAACTGTCCTAGATCCTTATTCTCCGGGAGTGGAAGCAGCAGCCTCGAGTAATATTGCTGATTAGAATTTTGTGAGGGGAGGAGATGGGAGGGGGAGCAGAAGATACCGTTCTGTTAAATACTCTTCAGATATATTACATATTTCCTTTCCAAAGCTTAATTAGAAAAAAAATTTCTTGTGTTCTTGCTATCACGCTAATTCAAAAATTCTCTTTTTGATTCGATAGATACAGGTATGCAAAACTAATAAAACCTTGTGAGAGCGAGCGAGAGAGAGAAAGAGTTAAGCATTATAACTATAAAAATTCTCATTTGTAGGGATACGAAAGCTAATGGTGGAATGAAGGTTGGTTCGCTTTGAATTTGATATCGCCAGCAGACATTCCAGAGCCGTAGTCTATTCAATGGGGAACCACCAAAGGTCACCTGCAGTTGCCTGCGAGCGAGGATGCGGAAGATCCATGGCGTCCCTTACGTTAAAACATCGGATTTTCTCTGCGAATTGGAGTTCACGCACCACGCGTGGATGCCTCCGATTCGCCCCGTTCCGGCTCAGCTTCGACAATACTTAACTCTTGATGATAAAAATTTCTTCATTTATTTAGAACAGTGATTAATAATTAGTTATTTTAAATGTGCAATCAAATTTTTACAACTTGAAATATGCGTGCGACATTGTTTTCTAAAGAGGTTAGATATACGTTGCCATATATGGGTGCGTGCAAAGAGGACGGCTCAGTAACCCCTTGTCGTTTCCTTGAAATCGGCGAACGAAGAAGAAATAACAATTGACTGTAGTTGTGCGCACCTCGTATATGTCCATCTTTCACTTTTTAAAATTTCAGCCTCTATGGGCTTCCTTGATCTTGATTTTTAAAAATTGAGTAATTAATTCTAAATTTATGCGCTTATGGTTGTCCTTCTACAAATTGATCCCTGCGTTTGGTGAAGTTTTACTGTGTGTATTTTGATGTGCGCTTCTTTTACTTCCTTCTTTCTGTTTATTTTGTTTTCTGTATCGGTTTCTATGACTTTATTAATTTCTATTAATGCAAATGAGCAAAATGATAGGTTGTAGGTAGACTTGGTGGCATTGGATTTAAATCAATAAATATCCATAGAAATGGAAAGTTTTCAATTTCAACGGAAATAAACTGTTTAAACTATTTATAAATGTTTATTTTTCACCACAACATTTTCTACGAGATTATATGTCATAATTTATAAAATGTGTTCACAACACTCAAACTTCCGAAATGGAAGAAAAAATGGCATTTGTCATACGATACTGGATTCCCTACACCTTACTTTCTAGTGAATCTTATGTTATTGTCTTAAGGACGCATACTGAGTTGCCACGCGTCCGGGGCATATCAATACATGCAATCGATTTTTTGCACTCGATCTTCAACCTCGACCAGATCCGATAATTGAAGTCTCCTTTATCCATTTTCCCAAAATTCGGAGTACGCCTCTTGTGTCTTCTGCCAATCTCCTCTAAGATTCCAAAAGGTAGTTTGACCATAGAGGAATGTGAGTACTTACCGTTCGCAATATGCCCCAAGAGCAGGGATGCCAAACCCAGGACATGGGACAGTATTTTGGTTGGCACGCAATAAAAATTGTTTTTAATGAGTGAGAATAAGAGATATTATAATAAAATTATTTCTTTTCGGTGTATTTGAAATTGGCACGTAAGCTATGATAATAATGCGCAATTTAATAATTTTGGCATGCAAGTAAAAAAAGGTTTGCCTTCCCTGCCCTATACTATTCTTACAAACGCACTTTCATGGAATTCATGTTTTTGGGAGAAATATCCATAATCCATCCTCCGAGTGAGAATATCCCATGATTAGTTTCTTCTGCATTGCCGTCGGATGAGCATCGTTCCGTGTTTGCCCCCTGGGTTATTTTCTATGATCATTGTCGCTTGATATTCAACAGGATACCTTGTTTATTTCAAAATGTTCACATATGCATTTGGTTGTACATTTTATTCCCGTTACGTTAATTTTGATATTGAATTGTCAGGTTTTCGTAAATAAGGGGCGCGATTTAACGAGTAAAGTATACTTGCTTATTTATTACCAAAAATTAGCTGCTCCGGGTTTGAGGTCGAAGTCAACCACAACATATTTTACCAACATTGAAGATCATCAAACAATATGGCATATGAGAAGTAAGTTTTGTTTTTATTCATACACTTTTAGCAAAATTGGTTAAAAGGAATCGCCGTCGTGCCGAGTCAACCTGATCGTGACGGCCAATCTTGACAACTCTTATAAAATGAATTTTACTAATATATAATTACACAATTTAAAAAATTATATCCGATATCAGATATTCAACATAAACTAAAACTTTCTAGATAAAAATGAGAAAGATGAATTAAAATAAACTTCAATATTCTTCCTCAATTTTTATGAGGAATAAATGTCGATTTTAGTCTTCGATTTTTAAGGAAAATAAACGTTTAAATCTACTTATCACTGCCGAATTAAACGGGACGCAGTGGCGCAATAGAAGTAAACAAGACACTTGACACTCTATTGTGCGATCCTATGCTCTTCTTTCGGTAGCAGATAATTGGAAAAATGTCATGAAAGTGGAAGAAGAAATGTTGCAGGCTGATAATCTACAAGACGATATTGAAGAACTAATAGTTAGGCTGACGTCATCATCTTCCTCTTCTTCTTCGGCATCACCTTCTCCATTCTCGTCCCCTCTTCAAAAATCTGAAGCGCAACCAAGTACTTCTGGGTACATGGAAGGAGTTCAAAGACTTGCAGATTTTTAATGAAAGAAGTAAGGAATATTCACTTTCGTTTATAATTTTTAACTATAAATTTTTTCCCTTCAACTGTCGTATCAGCACTCCTAAGATATTCCAATTTTCCGATACAATCAATATGAATAAAAATTTTCATTAAGCTAATAATTAGACAATTATTGTCGATGATTTAAACTAGCCTGATTCTAAAATGTATTTATTTTTAAACGAAAAACATAACATTGGAAAAACGCTTAAAAGTTATGCACTTGTTATAGCTAAAATTTTTAGAAATTGACGAATTTCACCGGATTTAATTTTATCCGTGTATTCCGGTCATCTAACTCCAAAGGAGCCGCGCGCCAAGTCTGACAACGCTTTTCTCCATAAGGCTCTAACAGTCATCCAAAGGGGGAATCTTTCTCCCGGGGCAAGTTACGGAGATGCGCCCCCTTCCCTTTGCTCCCTGTACGATTTTCCAGATAAATCTAATGAGGGGAATGTGATGGAAACCCAAGAATACTATACTAGCATTTATGCTCGGCATATATTATAATATTATTATTCTTTATAAACAGACACGTTAATTTTCGGTCTTTGAGTTTGCGCCTCATCAGTCCTGCGCTCGGGGACCATTGTCCCACTCTGCTCCCCCTCGCTACGCCACTGAGTAAAGAGTAAGTAATACACACAAATCCAGATAAAATTGAAACGTCTGTTTTAGTGCATCATTAGAATATCGATATCTGTATCTTGCAATCGCCATATAAATGTTTTTGTAGCATTTTTCTATTACACGTATTTTTGGTATAGAAAATTCACTTTTTGAAACATAAGTAGATGTATGTGAAATTTGCACTTTGTGATAAATGAGAAATAGGTGCGAAAAAACGGTTAAATGCGAAACATACGCGAAAAATCAATATATGCGAAAAAACAAAATTTTTACGTTTTTGAACAATCTACAGTTATTGGACATAAACATTTCTTATCTACACAATCTGATATCCAAAACGCAGCTTCTGAACGTATTTTGGAAATGTGTAGTTCAAATAATCTTAATAGAATTGTAAGAATTCAATGTAAATTTATTAGAGAAATAGACACAGAATTTGTAGTTCTTATCAATTCTCTGGAAGGATCCTTTTATCATTTTGCTTTCTTACAATGTGGAGAACTTCAATGCATCAGACTGAGGCTACAAGAAATGCTGATGGCATTTTTTCCTCAGAAACGAATAAATTACTCACTGAAACTGAAAATGATTTGAAAATTGAACTTTTGAATGCCATTAAATCAGTTACAAACAAAAGTACCAACAAGTCAAGGCAGACAAAATTTAAACTTGTTCCATGCTAGTATTTAAAAAGTTATAATTTGCTTCATCATCATCATCATGCTGCTGTCCGAAGACAGGTTTTAGCTGAATCGCTGCTGCCTCCATCTCTCTCTCTCACTAGAAGCCTCTTTTATGCCTCTATAAGTACTATCCCTCCCTAAGGACTGCATAACCTTACAGAGGTGGGAGGGTTTGTGTACTCTTACGAACCAAAGAGCTATGCCGGCGGGAGATAATTCTCCTGGTAGGACCATCCAAGCCGGAAAGGTCTGAGGGGAAGAGTCAGACTAAGAAGCAGTCTTGGGGGTTTTACATCCCCCTGTGCAAGGGCAGCAGCTTGCACAGTACCTCTGTAGGTGGTGATCATGTGGATCTGAACAGCTACAGATGGGTAATCACTCTGTGAAACTGCGATGAGGAAAGCAAGGGGAAACTACCTCATTATATTTCCCATGATAGGCTGAAAAGCTGAAATACCTCTATGGATCTTTCTGGGGTAAAATATTCCGGAGGTAAAATAGTCCCCCAATCGGATCTCCGGGTGGGGACTACCCTAGGGGATGCACAGAGGAAATTTAACATTAATAGGAAAGCAAGTGGTGAGAAATTAAGAATAGGCACATGGAATGTTAGGACTATGAATTCAGGGGGTAAACTAGAGAACATAAAAAGGGAAATGAGAAGGAATAATGTAGGTATAGTAGGTCTTAGTGAAGTTCGGTGGGAAGGAGAAGGCGAGATAAATTCAGACGAATTTAAGATTATTTACTCAGGAGGGGAGAAAAAGGAAAGGGGAGTGGGGATTATAATGAGAAAAGAGATAGCTGAAAGAATTAGCAAGGTAGTGACAGTTAATGATAGATTAATAGCCGTAAAACTTCAGATGGAGCCAGTGGAAATGCTTATAATTCAAGTGTATATGCCAACGACTAATGCTGGCGACGACGAAGTAGATGAAATGTATGAACAGATTATGGAGATATTGGAGGAGGAGGGAAAAGGAAGGATCACCACCATAGTAATGGGAGATTGGAACAGTGTAGTCGGAGAGGGACAGGAAGATAACATAGTGGGAAAATATGGGCTAGGGAAGAGAAATGAAAGAGGGGATAAACTTGTGGAATTCTGCCATAGAAATAGATTAATTGTAACTAATACATGGTTTAAGCATCACCAGCGGAGACTTTACACATGGAGAAGCCCAGGAGACCAGAGACGATACCAGATAGATTACATACTAGTCAATGAAAGATTTAGAAATAGCATTAAAAATGTGAAAACACTACCAGGGGCAGATATCGATTCTGACCACAACCTTTTGGTGGCAAATATACAATGTAGACTGAAGAGCGTTAAGAGAAACGTAAGAGTTAACAAGAAATGGAACTTAGAGGAACTCCTTAAAAACAAGAAGGCTATCATGACTGAGCTGGAGGAAAGGTTGGGGGAGAGAGATGAAGAAAATAGGAAGAATGTAGATGAGGAGTGGAGATACATCCATAGCAACATTAAAGATGTAATGGAAAAGAAGGTAGGAAAGATAACGGGTGAAAGAAACAAAAAACCCTGGATCACAGCAGCCATGCTGCAAAAAATGGAAGAGCGGAGAAAGTGGAAGAACATAAACACTGAAGAAGGCCAAAGAAAGTACAAGGAGTTAAATAATGCTTTAAGAAGGGAAACAGATAAAGCCAGAGAACAGTGGATAAATGAGAAATGCGAGGAGATTGTCGAATGTGAAAGAATTTGTAGAACAGACCTCATGTATAGCAAAGCAAGGGAACTATTCAAGAAAAAAGCAAGAAAGATAGGACGTAAAGGAATCATGAACAAAAGTGGTAAAATAGTATCGGAGCCAGACAATGTAAAGAATGTCTGGAAAGAATACATTGAGGTTCTGTATGACAAAGAAGGAAAGCCAAGAAATATTGAATTAAATGAAGAAGAGGATGTGGAAGAAGATCAGCTAGGACCAAGTATTCTCGAGTCTGAAGTTAAAAGAGCAATTGATGACATGAAAAGAAGAAAGGCAGTTGGGAGTGATGATATACCCGTGGACGTTCTTAAGGTTTTGGGGTCTAAAGCAGTTAAGCAACTCACAAAATTTTTTAACCAAGTATATGATACTGGTGTATGGCCTGAAGATTTTTTAGATGTTGTGATGGTACCACTGGAGAAAAAGAACAATGCAAAATGTTGTAAGGATTACAGAACTATTAGTTTAATTTCTCATACAGCTAAAGTTCTAACCAGAATAATAACCAAAAGAATTGAATGTAAAATAGAAAAGGAGCTGCAAGATAATCAGTTTGGTTTTAGAAGAGGAAGGGGGACTAGAGATGCTATAGGATGTATGAGGATGATGATAGAAAGAGCGCTAGAAGTCAATAAAGATATGTATTTTTGTTTTGTAGATTGGGAGAAAGCTTTTGACCGAGTAAAATGGGATAAGATGCTGGGTATTTTAAACAAAATAGGAATAGATTGGAAAGATAAAAGACTGCTTAAAAACCTTTACTTTGATCAAAAGATTAGAGTCAGGGTTGAAGGAGAAGAAACAGAAAGTACTTCAATAGGGAGGGGAGTGAGGCAGGGTTGTCCTATTTCACCAGCGATATTTAATATGTATGCAGAAACAATAACAGAAGAAGCGTTGATGGAAGAGAAAGGATTTAAGATAGGAGGTGAAAGTATTACCACCATTAAATACGCAGATGATCAGGGCTTAATAGCAGAAGGCGAGAAAGAGCTTCAGAGGATGACAGACAGACTAGTTGAGGTTGGCCAACAATATGGAATGAAGATCAATACAGAAAAAACGAAAGTCATGGTGGTTTCAAAGGAACATAAAGAATTAAATATAATGGTAAATGGCCAAAAATTGGAACAAGTAAGTAGTTTCAAATATCTCGGCAGTATTTTAGCACAGGATGGAAGTAGTACACAGGACATCAGAAGTAGGATTGCAATGGCAAAAGCAGCATTTAACGAGAAGAAGGAGCTTCTCACAAGCAAGAAAATAAATCTAGAAACAAGGAAGAAATTAGCAAAATGCTACATATGGAGCATAGCTCTTTATGGTGCAGAGACGTGGACGATAAGGAGAAAGGAGGAAAAATATTTAGAAAGTTTTGAGATGTGGGTATGGAGAAGAATGATGAAAGTGAAATGGACAGAGAGGAAGAGAAACGAAGAAGTATTAGAAATGGTGGGAGAAGATAGGATGCTAATAAAAACAATCAGGAAAAGAAAAGCAAATTGGATAGGGCACATATTGAGAAGACAGTGTTTACAAAGGACGATCTTAGAAGGAAAAATTATTGGAAAAAGAGGAAGAGGGAGAAAAAGAATAGGAATATTAGATAATATAAAGCAGGGATATACTACTTATAGAGGTATAAAAGAGGCTTCTAGGGAGAGAGAGAAATGGAGGCAGCGATTCAGTTAAAACCTGTCTTCGGACAGAAGCATGATGATGATGATGATGATAAGTACTATATTCCCGCTTTATCATATTCTCTAATATTCCTGTTCTTTTTATCCCTCTTCCCCTTCTTTGAAAGAGAACTACAATTTGGTTTATTTGTTTGTGCAGGTATAAACAAGTGTCCTTGGCATGGAGTATTTCCCCTAAATCTGGAATGTGTGAGATTGTGTGTGCTTGGTCCCTGGCGTGGAGTAATTCCCCCTAAACCATTGTGTATTTCTTTTTTAATTTTTATGGTTATAAGGAAGCTTCTCCTTTGTCATTTATTATTTTAAGGGATATAGATTAATGAGGTCCATATTGGGAAATAGCAAGTGTAATTGTTGAGACAAATATCCTCACTAGTCCTTGTGTAGTGGGCATGTATGGAGGAATTTTGGGAAAATAATGAGAGATTGTTCTTAACAAAGACTGCACTACTTAATAAGTAGAGGTATGGTAAAGTTAATATCTCAAGAGAGGAAAATGTAGGCCTACTAGGAGTTCTGAAAGATACATTTAGCATGGTTATCACTGCTCTTGCATTGAAAATGCTTTAGAGGCAATTCTTCAATTTCTCCAGAAAATTATGCCATGGACTAGATGTGAGTGAATATGGGCATAGTAACAAATTTTTAATATCTAAAGAAATTATTTGATCCAGCATTCATATCATGTAGATTTCAGTAGTGACTCTTTTAACAATTGCTTCTACATGAAGAGACTAATCTGAAATCTCAAGATCCAAATATTTGGTAGATGAAGCATGATGGATGACCTTATCATTTATTTTTAGTCAGAGGCTAGAATTAGGAGGAGATTATTTAGTGTGAAACAACATAAATATGGTCTTGTTCTTCTTAAGTTGTAGATTGTTATCTTTACACCAGGAGGACATTTTTGCAATTATGTTTTCAATTGAGGTAATTAAATTTGGCAAGTTGTCAGCAGAGGTTATTGTCAATGTATCATCAACATAAAGAATGGCTCTGGTGTTTGAGATATCAGTGGGAAGGTCATTGAAGATAATAAAATGTAACAGGCCAAGAATGGAGCCCTGAGGGACTCCAGACTTGACATCAAGGTGAGAAGACCTAGCAATAGTAGTTCCAGTGGTATTGGTATGTCTATAAAAACAATCTGTTGATGGTTTGAGAGATAGGACTTGATCCAACAAAGTGCATTACCAGTTATGCCTAGTTAGAAAGCTGATTAAGGAGTGTAATATGGTTTAAGTGATCAAAGGCCTTGCTAATATCAAAAAAGATTCCTGTACAAGAAAGTTGCTTGTTGAGAGAAAGGCAAATTTGGTTGATAAATTCAAAAATAGTAGTTGGACCTAGCTTCCCTGAAGTCATGTTGGGTTGGATGTAATAAGTCAAAGCATTTCAAATAATGGATAATACAGAGTTTTTCAAAAATCTTGATGAAAACTGAAAGAACAGATATTGCTCTATAGTTATCAGAGTGAGTAATGGAACCTTTCTTGTGAATTGAAGTGACAGAGGCAAGTTTCAAACAGCTAGAAAATTGGTCATTACTGAGGGATAGATTGAAAATTTTGGACAACGGGTGAGCAATAAATTTAACAGCCCTTTTAACTATGGGCATGGGAATGCCAAAAGAATTAATAATACCAATTAGTTCTAATGGCTCTGAGGGGAAGAGGAATATGGAATTATGACAGGTATGTGTTTGTTAGCTTTAGGAGAGGGATTAGTAATAGGGAGGCAGAATTCTTTGCTAAAATTGTTGGCGATGTCAGTTGAATTAGTGCTTATGACATTGTTAAAGCTAATATGTGTAGGACTTAAGTTCCTTGGGGTAGCAGAGGTTAACTGTTTAATCACAGTCCAAGATGATTTGTTCTTATTGATGGACATGTTCAAGAAGCATTCAGTGGCAACTTTTCTATCATGAACTAGGAAGGACTTCAGTTACTTAACCCTAGAACTACCAAGTGATTTTCACTACCTTGGACTACCAAGGGGTGGCCTCAGAGGCCCACTACCTAAAATAAAATTTAAAGTCATAGTGATGTTTCAAACCTATTGTTATCCACGTCGCTGGTCCAGAGTGAAAAGTAAATATGACATCTGTAAGCTTTCAATGTCGAAGTACTTGAACGTATTTAGCCTGCGGCAGAAACAAGGCTTTATAGCCACCTTTCCATATCCTTTCTTCTTATTCTTCGTATATTTAGACGTCACGCCGCTCTCACAAGGACAAAGATCGGTCGACGAAGGTTTCGTAAAAACGGTAAACAAGGAAGTTTCAAGTCATGAAATGCACGCCTGCGTGTTGATTCTTAGTTAAGCAGGGCCGGCTCGAGGCGGTAAGCAAAGTAAGCAAGGCATCGGGGCGCCAGTAAGCAATGGGCGAACCTCGGGCAGCCAGCCAAGCGGCATCCCTGGACGCCAAAATTTAAGAGCGGGTTCTCGATCTTTAGTTCTCATAAATATAATGTCGATGCAATGCTCTCGCACTCATTTATTTTCTTTGATATCATTTTCCAAAATAAGATTCCGATGACATGTGCAAACTGATTTTGACAGTTAGATAGCTGAAAATTTTTCAGGGTGCGAAATTTACACCCAGTCCCCTTCCATTTTCGCAAATAATACTAAGAAGGGTGGAGTAAATACCCTCGGTAAGAAGTTTCCCAGGGAATTCGCCCACATCAAAGGCAGGAAAAGGCCGACCAGTCATAACTGCAACGCCATTTCAGGGTCATGGGGGCTAATTTATTGCTACCTTCCCACCCTTCTTTGCCTTTCTTACTGAAGGATCTGCCGATCACCTCCAAGAAGAGTCTCCTTGAGAGGACGCTCCCCACGGGTCCGTGCTCTCTTGCTCCTTGAAAGGGATTAGCCCAATTACATTGTCTTTTCTACGAAACGATACACCCTACTCCCAGCGTGCATTTATCTTAAACATCATTACTTCTCTGCCTTGCTTGCTTTCCATCAGTTTGCCTTCACAACTAGTTCAGACATTCCTTCGAATTGGATAGTTCCATTTGTTCTGTCGTGAAAGCAACATGGAACTGTATTACGCTAATGTTCTTATTTATGTTTGATCCAGAAGAGTTATTATTTTTTGTGTACGGACATCGAGAATATCATCTCCGTCCATAATTAGAAAACATCCCATCATTCGAAATATGAGGTAAGACCCATTTTTTTACTGCTATTCCCCAGCCTCAAATCAGTGTTAACTCTTATGAGAGGAAAAACTTCATTACTGTTTTTGATTCATTAATGTACAATGTTGCAATTATCAAAGTTTCAGATAATATCTTTTGTTTCAAACGTTTTTTGTAAAATGGATTTTTTAAGAAATTTAATTTACTCATAATTTACCGACGCATATAATTGAAGACTACAGTTTACAGAGAAAATATTGTGTAGCTATCAGATTTCTTATAGAATGAATATTTTTTAAATTTTATTTGTCAAATTCGTTTACCCTTTTATATGCTCAACGTAGTTAAGCTTGACCTCGCAGAAATTCACAATTGAAGAGAAAGAACTAAGTGTTCTCCATTATAATAAAACAACTTGCCAAGTTTTTATTTTCTGCTTTTTGTTATTTTCTATGCACGTCTGTTTTCATTTTGATAATGCTTTATTAGAATATAAAACATAGAATTAAGGTATCCATTAGGTTTCTCTTACAGATAACAATATTTTTTCGTGTCTACTGCATCTTTTAATGAGGTTGTCTTTTCTTCTCTTTATAACTATTAATGCAAATGTTATTTTAGCGATTTAATCACAACAAAAATTGGTTAAAGAGTCTAAACAATAGAAAAATAGTTAAGATAAAACCAACTAAATTATAGCTTTCTCTAATTAAATAATAATTATTTGGAATATGTTCACCATACAATTCAAAATGCTCGTAATGGTTTCGGATTAGTGTTGCATTGAAGTTAAAAAATCTTGGTTTTGTTTCTGTTGCAGATTTTAGAAGTTTTACTTTAAACCACAACAACAATAGATAAGAAAAATAAATTGTCCGGTTTTCAAAATAGGAAGAGAAAAGCTGAGAAAGAATTGGAAATAGAAAAACAGAAAGGCGGATTAAATAAATATTTTAAAGCTGTGGGTGGAACTCCTGCTTTTCGACAGGGAGATGAAGAGTCAGAAGAGCATAAGGAAGATTGTTCCTGCCTTAATAGCTCTGTTTAAAGTTCAGAGTTTCAGAACGAGCCAAAATATCGTTTACCTTTGACAATTACTGTCAATTTACTCCAAGCGATCCAGCAACTTGGCCTAAAATTGACGATAAAATTAGAAAAATTATCATTGAGCAAGGTCATGGACAGATTAAGAATTTGTCATTTCCGAAAGACGAAAGTGGTAGAAAATTTAGCAGTAATTATTATTTAAGGAAACTTAGTAACAATGAAACAACACCAAAGTATTAGCTTGTATATTCTATTAAGAGCAATCGCGTGTTTTGTTTTTGCTGTAAAATCTTTTCTATGGGAAATGATAATACTATTAGTCAATTAATATTTGAAGGCTTATTCCAATTGGCAAAACTTGTCAACGACTTTAAGCACTCACGAGATTTCCTCTGTCCATTTGACAAATTTTAGAAAATGGATTGATCTTAAAAGAAGTTTATATTTAAATTGTACAATTGACCGTGAAACAAAGAAAATGATTGATAAAGAGAAGCTTCATTGGCGTTTTGTTATGGAAAGGATATTTGAAATTATTAATTACCTAGGCGCACAGTGTTTAGCTCTTCGAGGCTCGTCGGATAAGTTGTTTGAACGGAAAAATGGCATTTTTTTAAAAAATTAGTTGAGTTTCTTTTAAAGTTTGACATGGTGATGGCAAACCACGTGCAAAGATATTCCAAGCAAAACAATACAGTAAATTATTTGGGAAAATATATACAAAATGAAATTGTAAATTTGATTTGAACTAACATTTTGGATTTTATTTTAGTGCAAATTAGAAAAGCTAAATATTTCTATATAATTCTAGATTGGTTGCCTGATATCGCCCTGAACAAATGTCAATTGCAGCACGCTTTGTGAATGTTAAACAGGAAGCCACAGCGGACACTTTGAAATATGTTAGTATAGAAGAACATTTCTTAGGTTTTGTTAAAATTTCCGACACAACCGGGGAAGGGTTATCTAAATATTTAATAATAAATCTTCAAAGTTTTCAATTATACGTAAAAATTTTGCGTGGTCAGGGATACGATAATGGAGCAAATATGCGAGGCAAAAGAAACGGCTTCCCAAAACGTATTCTTGATCTGAATCCCAGAGAAGTTTTTGTCCCGTGTTCAGCATATAGTTTAAATTTAGTGGTAAATGATGCCGCCAAAATTAATTCCGAAGCTATAAGTTTTTTCGGAACAGTTCAAGAATTATACAATTTTTTTGTGCCTCAACAAAACGATGGGATATTTTGAAAAGATATTCACAGTTGACACTAAAACCATTATCAAACACGAGATGGGAATCCAAGATTGATGCTCTTCGACCATTGCGGTATCAGATAGGAGAGGTATATGATGTGAGGATGTGCAACAAGATAATATGTCCAAATATGAGGCTCAAGTTTTAGCTTCTAAAATCAGAGAGTATCAATTTTTTTGTTCATTATTGTTGTGGCATGATATTATAAATAAAGTAAATATAGTAAGCAAAATGCTTTAAAGTGTCAACCAGAATATCCAGCATTCCGTGGCATCAATAGAAAATTTATACTATACGTTAAAGAGTATCGTACAGACAAGAACTTTCAAAAATGTTGGAAGAGGCAAAAGAGATGTCAATCATATTAGAAGCATCTCCTGAGTTTAAAAAAAAATCGGCGGTAAGGAAACGTACAAAAAAAGACTGCGATTACGGAAGTGTAGAAGAGAAGAAGCCCAAGTATATTTTTAATGCAATTTTAGATACTATATCAAATTCGTTACAGGCCAGGTATGAACTATTAAAAATCACAAAGACGCATTTAACTTTCTCTACGATTTTAGCAAAATGAAAAATGATCAATGAAACTCTGCTTAAACAGTGCAAATATTTAGAAAATATTTTAACTGATGGTCAAGAGAAAGACATTAACGCAATAGAACTAGTCGACGAATTAAAGGTGTTAAAAAATTGTGTTGATATGAAAACATATCAAAATCCACCATTATTACTAGAATATGTGTATTCAAATAATCTTGAATCTAATGCTAATTTAATTGTTTCGCTTAGAATTTTGTTAACTCTACCTGTATCAGTAGCAAGTGGGGAACGGTCTTTTTCAAGGCTCAAGCTTATAAAAAAGTATTTACGCTCAAGCAAGTCACAAGAGCGTCTGGTAAGACTTTCTATGATAGCTATAGAAAATGACGTATGTGAAAAGTTGAGCATCGATAAATTAATCGACGAATTTTCCAGCATGAAAGCACGAAAACTTAAACTTTGATTCATTGCTGTAAATAAATAAAGACATTCTCGTTCTACGAGGCTTAGTTATAGTAGTACAAAATTTCAAATGTACAAATATTGTTGTTGTAATAGGAAAATATTTGAATATAAGTTTAGCAGTGCTTATGTGAATGTATTTTTTACGGTTGTGTGATGATTTTGGAGTATACCGCTGCAGTAATATGAAACTTGATATTTATGTGTATTATTTGGACCGTAACTTTAAAATATGGTAATATGTTGTGCAGTGCTTTAGGTAGAGTTTGAAAGTTAATATTAATTATATATAATTTTAGAGCATCGTATTTGTTGTATTGTGCAATATCATAGATTTAATTTGATACTATGTAATATAATATAGGATTGTATTAGAAAGAGGGCGAGAGCCTGTTAATAATAATAAGCTGACTGAGTGAAAAAAGGAAATTCTATGAAATATTTATTAATCGCTCATGTTCTGCGGTCACCCGAATATAAATAAAACCACTAAATGAAACCGGTTTCACTGTCCTTGTATTTTCTGTTGAATATTTTGTTTTTCTGTATATATACAGGACTGTTATGTTTGCCAATAAATACATTAAAATAAAAATTAAGTATTTAAAAATGATAATAAATGTTTTCATTCTTTAAACTTTTTATTAAGTATATAAATTATTTATCTGCTCTAATTTGATTATAGAATCAAATATAAATTATAGCATATACATTAATTTCATTGCGTTAAAAAATTAATGTATTCTATTATTTGGAAAACTGAGGAGGGGGTGCTTTCAAATGATTTTGCATCGGGGCGCCTCTATACCTATAGCCGGCCCTGTTGATAACTAATTTCGCTACGTAATTGGATACATCATAAATGTCCCTGCATTGAGAATTAATCATATTTTTCACAATTTTAACACATCATCACAAGAGACAAATTACCAATATAAGTTAACTGCAGGAATTTGTTCATTCTTAAGAAAGTTTTCAGCTGTTACTGCTGGTTGTACTATGCTGGAGCAGACATCTTCCACAGAATCAATTACCGTAAATACTCGCGTATAATGCGCCCTTTTTTTCGAAATATTTGAGTTAAAAATTAGGATGCGTGTTATACGAGGGTACATAATCTTCCTATTTTCATTTGACCCCATATTTCCATAATTTCGGTACAGTAATTACTGCCCGGGTATCCTCATAAGTTATTGGTGATTTTTACGAAAAGTAAGATAGATAATAGTTAAATTTATTATTTAATTCTACAAACATACATTAATTAGACATGAAAAGAATGAATTCAGTATTTATTCATTTTAAAAGCCAAGAAATACTTCGTCACTGGACCATTCTTCGATGTTGTTATCGGAATCGGCATCTTACGCATGACGTCACCCTACACCGGCACCCGGCCTGGTGGTGAGGTATTGGTACTACTTTTAATTAGAAACAATTGCAGCTGGGAGTTGATGCTTCTTGTAGAACTAAATAAAGTTATCGTTTCCTACCTTTCTCTCAGCATTCATACGTGATTTATTCTTGATTCTTATAGTCTGTAGTTAATTATGGTTATTTGCTGTCGTGTTTACGTGCTCCAGAGTCTTCTAATAAGGGTAAAACTGGAGGTTGGGCGAACCAGTCCACCCCAGGCGTGACAAAAACGTATGTAAAAAATAGGATTATCGTCATTCCTTCATTTTATTAACTCATGCAATGCCATAATGCCATACAATGAAATTAATATAATTCGATTTATTGTGTATATCCTAATATCACCTTGTAAGTAAACATAGAGTATGTAATGATTGAGTTAGCTGACGTTCTTTTGGGACGTTATTCGAAAGTTTCATTTTGCACTTTCATTATGTTACCAATACATATCACCAATAATTCGATCATTTTTTTAGAACACGTTACAGCATCTACTTTATTCTGGAACGGTAACGCTATAAAAAATCGGTGCGCACTATACGCGGGTATATAGACAAATAATAGAATACGAGGCTGAGAACCCCCCTGCGTGTTATACGAGGGTGCGCACTATACGCGGGTTTTTACGGTAAGTAATTATTGAAGTCATCGGGTGTTATTGTGGATTTTGGTCTGTAATAAGGCTCTTATGACACTCCATGCTGCTTTGCATTTGTTGCAAACAGAATTAATAAAGTCAGCATTGGCTTTTAGTTTGGCATTATGTTGCACTTTTTTATATTGTTTTCTACAGGCTAAATACTCTTTGTATGCACTGTCCTAGTAAATTTATATTTAGTGTAACACATCATAACAATATTTTTCACCCTTTCAAGATCCATAGTGTACCATTTGATCATTTATGCCTTATTAGTTTAAAAACAATTCTTTTTTACAATGGGGAAACACTGATTGAACAGATCCATAAAGATTAAGAAGAAATTATTATAAACTGTTTCTGCGTTTTGATGAGATTAAAACGTATCCCACTTCACCTTGGATAAAAGAAGTCTAAAAGTGTCAGGTCTTGATGCCGTTATGAGCCTCATTTCTATATTTACACAGCGA
This sequence comes from Tanypteryx hageni, assembly GCA_028673005.1. Classification (NCBI taxonomy): domain Eukaryota; kingdom Metazoa; phylum Arthropoda; class Insecta; order Odonata; family Petaluridae; genus Tanypteryx; species Tanypteryx hageni. The sequence goes on from CM054120.1 coordinate 4,044,601, forward strand.
CTCTTTTCTCCCATACCTTCCATTTGTAGCTTCATCGATATTGCACAATGTTCAGACAAGGTAGGATCTGTGACCCCTACCTCATAATTGTCAGAGTGAATATTTGTCACAATATTGTCTAGGGAATAACTTTGAAACAGAAAAAAATTCTCCTCTGACCGGGAATCGAACCCGGGGTCTTCCACTTACCGGGCGTATATTCTACCACTGAGCCACCTAAGCAGATAATCCTTTATGTTTCTGAACGCAGGTGTTGTCTAAACAAGCAGTCTGTCTGGTTGGTGCAAAATTTGTACAATAGAAACCAAGTGATTTGAATAGATTTTTCAAGTGGATAGCATTCATACTTTCAGTTCTTATATCAATATTTAAATCACCACAGAGAACAACCTTACATTTATAACATTCCATATGCAAAAGCATCTTCTCCAGTTCTTCAAAAAACAATCCTTATCACCAATACGGGAATGATATACAGAAATAATAATGAGCTTGGGGTCAGTAAGTGCAACAGCAACCACCTCATGATGCAGTTCTAAACAGAAGCAGCTTAAAATTAATCGAGTTCACAACATATATGGCAACACCTCAATTTTTAACGTTCTTGCGGCAAAAAATACTGGACAGACAGTAGCCTCTTAAATTCATTCATCTTCCCTCAACCAATGTTCAAAAAAACAAACAATTTCTGGGGTATATGAGTGTAGCCACACTTCTAGCTCAGGGAGTTTGTTTCAAATACACAGAACATTAAAGTGTAGTATTTTGACAAAACACTTCACATTGTCATTTACGCTTGGGCCACTGATATTTGAGGCAGGATTAAATCTACTTACCCTTTAACTAAAAAAATTTCTCCCCTACCCAATTTCCCCTTACCTTATTTCTCCCCCTACTGTATTTCTTCCCTACCCTATTTCACCCCTATCCCATTTCTGCCCTACTGCATTTCTTCCCCACCCTATTTCACCCCTATCCTATTTCTCCCCTACCCTATTTCTCCCCTTACCCTAGTTCTCCCCTACGCTATTTCTCCCTTACTCCATTTCTCCCCTACTCTATTTCACCCCTACCCTATTTCACCCCTACCTTATTTCACCCCTATCCTATTTCTCCCTTAAGCTATTTCTCCCCTACCCTATTTCACCCCTATCCTATTTCTCCCCTACTCTATTTCTCCCCTACCATATATCTCCCCTACCCTATTTCTCCCCTACCCTATTTCTCTCTTACCCTATTTCACCACCTACTCTATTCCTCCACTACCCTATTTCTCCCATACCCTATTTCTCCCCTATTTTATTTCTCCCTTACCCTATTTCACCCCTACCCTATTTCTCCCCTACCCTATTTCTCCCCTACCCTATTTCTCCCCTACCATATTTCACCACCTACCCTTTTCTCTCCCTCTCCCATTTTTACCTTTCCTTCCCCTTTTCTCTCTCCTTCCCCTTTTTCTCTCCCCCTCCCCTTTTTACCTCCCCCTCCCCTTTCTCTCTCCCTCCCCCTTTTCTCTCCCCCTCCCATTTTACCTCTCCCTCCCCTTCTTATCTCCCCCTCCTCTTTTTACCTCTCCCTCCCTTTTTCCTCTCCCCCTCCCCCTTCTGTCTCCCCCTCCCATTTTTCTCTCTCCCTCCCCCTTTTCTCTCCCCCTCCCATTTTTACCTTTCCTTCCCCTTTTCCTCTCCCCATCCCCCTTTTCTCTCTCCCTCCCCTTTTTCTCTCCCCCTCCATGCACTTTCTCCCACGCCCCATCCACCCCACCCATGCCGAACCGCCCACATGACTCCTTCTTACTTCCGGTAGCGCGCATCGCCCACACCTATGGATGCTGCCTGCCCTCATCGGCTAGTGGGCAAAAATAATGCGAGCGTCGGACGGTCATTCGGGGTGATAGGCAGAGCGTGTGAATTCGGATTGCGAGGCGTGGAGGTCCACCCGTGAGGCCAGCACTTCCGGCAGGAAGAGGCACGGCGGACGGGAACCGCTCGGGGGTGGAAGTGTGAGAAGATAGAAGAGGGTGAGGTTGAGGTAGTGGAGGAGAGGGAGGGAGTGAAGGGGGAGGGAAAGGGGTAGAGTAAAGGGGGAGGGAGGGGTGGTGGAAAGCGCGAGGGAGGAGTGGGGAGAGTTTCGGGATGGGAAAGGCGGTTCGGAGGATCGGGTCCGGCACGGTACACGCCGCTTCATTCCTCCGGCGACGAAATTGGCCACCGGAGTATTTGTAGGTGCGCAAAGTGCGCGGTTTGGCATCTAGGAAAGCGGCGACGAGTGAGGATCGTGCACCGTGCAGCCGCGAGTTGCCGCTTCGCCGAGGAGTAACATGCGGAGGGGTTAGGTCGAGGCGCTGCAGATGGTCAAAATGAGAAGCACAACATTCCTTAGCAGCATGGTACAAGCAATTACGGTCCTTACTGTGTTGAGGATGTTGACGGACGGTGAGTGCATTTTAGATAGTTGGCTACGTGCCTCTGGATGGACGTATTTATCTTGTCGTCTCGGTTTCTACGTGGTCGCCATCCTATTCTTTCTCCATCATTCGTTCTTTCCGCGTTCATCAACCTCTCCCTCTCGACCCACGACCTATGGTTGTCTTCTCTTCGCCTGCCACGATCGCCTATCCTCCAACCTTAGTGAGGTACACTATGTTTGTCGCCGTTTATCTTCTTGCCTCTGTTATGTACCGATGTAAAAATTATCTGCGAAAATGAATTTTTTCTCGTAATTTATTTTGGATAAAAAATTCTTCACCCCTTAGTTCTTTAATAGTTCTACACAAGCTTCCTGCGATTTTTCGGTGCCATTTGAACGCTATATGCTAAATAAATATATATCTATACCAATAAAAGACCCCTTAGCATCTTTATGTTGTACAGAGTGATCATTTTAAGTGAGAATATTTAATTCTATTCGCGGTACGCTTTAACGAATATAACTTAAATGTTATTCTTCTGCATATTATTTCGAAACCGCAAAAACCTCAAAGATTCGAAAAATAGCAGTGTTATACCGAATCTTAGAGGATAATATTCTAACATAAATGGAATAAAGTCTTCAGATATTAATGAAAAGATAACCATCCTAAACCAAATAATATGATTGAAATTAAAAAAATTATAGCGAGTTCATTTCACGAAATTTATATCGCACTTTTACTAATTTACCAAATTTTAACGTGCATATAATTTTCAAGCTGCCATGGAAGTGTTGGAAATCTTCCGTACAGAATGCAAGCGCAAAATCGGTGCATATCAATTCGTAGGATGCAAAAGGTGTAATGCCCTCCTTTATTCGTAAAAAAAGGAACATTTAATTGCTTCCTGCGATTGAAACTTCACCGAGTAGTTGCAATAGCTGCTGGATGTAAGTATCTTCGCCTGTGGTGTCATGTTTGTTTAACGCGGCAGTGCTCGCGTGGGCTAATACTCTAACTGGGCATTTATCGCAGTTGTGTTTTTCTACGGGTTTATTCTCCAATAGTATTAAATTTAATGCGCATCCCATTCTTCCTCCTTTTCTCTCTTCCTCTCTCCCATCCTCATCCACCCCATTCTCCCTCCTTCTACCCCTCTCTCCTTCTTTGGAAAAATAGACTTCCTAGTCTCAATCTCGTCCTAATGAAGACCATTATCTCTCTCTCTATATATATCCCCTTCTCTGTCTCCCTTCCTCTCTCCCCCTTTATCTCTCTCTTCCTCACAATCTCTCCCGCTCTCCTTCTCTGGAAAAATAGACATCCTAGTCTCAATCTCGTCCTAATAAAGACCATTATCTCTCTCTCTATATATATCCCCTTCTCTGTCTCCCTTCCTCTCTCCCCCTTTATCTCTCTTTTCCTCACCATCTCTCCTTCTCTGGAAAAATAGACATCCTAGTCTCAATCTCTCCTCTCTGCCCCTCTGTTTCTCTTCCTCTCTCTCCTCTCTTGTATTAAAGCATTCAAAGCACGCTTCCTTACGCACATAGTATCAGGATTGAGATTAACAATGAAACGGTCAGCAAGACAACATATCGTTAAAAAGCATACATTTTCCAATAAATATGATTTGTACGTCTAACTTGAGCGATTTCGAATCGTAGGCGAAATGTGAAGATAAGAATAATACACGCTATTTATGTTTCTTTAAATTGGTCAAGATCCGAAGATCGAAGGTCAATTTTTTGTAATTTTAATTTGCAAAAGAGTAAAAGCATGTAAGTCGAAAAATAGACTTTTACGTGTTATCTTATGGGTGTTTAAAATTGGACATTTGAGTCAAAAACACCTCTTAAATATACGTTTTTCTAGAGTTTCGGATTTTACTCAGAGGTGGTACACCATAACCTATCTTACTTCCAAATTTCAGCTATGTAGCACTTTTAGAAGTACCTTATGTTTTCTATCGTATATTACGAAGCGTTTCGTGACAGAAATTTTTGAAAATTATTATACATAGATGTACTTAAGTAAAATTTCTCAGAACACTCGGGAATTCTTTTCTATCAAAATGTTTAGCCTCGTTCCATATTTCCTTGAGTTAAGTCGATTTTAATGCGGCGGTGAAGTAGGTTGCTTGGTAAATATACATGTTATTTCCCTTGTGCAACACTATAGTGGATTGATTTTGTATGTTAAAGTGTCAGTATCAGTGTATGGTTAGTTTTTGCAATTTTGAGTGTTTCTTGAGCACTTCATACTTCCAAAGTCTTTCGTTGCTATAGTAACGACTTGCCTTTTGTAATATTAGACTTTCTGAAAAAAATTGATAACATCTCCATTTATAAATATGAAAATTATTCACGCACAATAAATGACTTACCTTATTATTACTATCTGTAAATCTAAATAAATTGAGAGGATTAATGTCACAATATTTCGAAATTTTACGCAAATCGAATAGATGAAATATTGTAGTAGTAATTGGTTTTTTAAGTGCATCGACGGCCAGGGTCATTCTGCACTGTCATTAACAGGACATACACACAGAAAGGGGGAGGGAAATCCGGTGCCGGCACTCTTTACAAAAAGCACTGCTTAACGTCCCTTCCGAATTTGCGCGGTCTCCTCAAACCACATAAACAGGGAGCCGGGCGACCTCGAAAAAAAAACTAATTGCGCAGGATTCGTGCCCTCTGCCCTTTCTAGCAGCAGATGAGTAGCAGCCAGCGTCCTAACAACTACTCCACAGTCACCCCTATGAAATATTGTTTAACATGAAATGGGTCCTTTCCTGCACCTATATTTTACAGCGCATATTTATTCCTTAAACGAGGAACGGATAAACTAAAATATCGTTTAACACGGAAATTATTTTCGGCTCCAAGGATATATTCAATACAAAGTTCTTCAGATAACACCAAATAGCAATAAAGAGAAGAGCTTTTGTCAGTTATGTCTATATCAAGTACTTCAAATATCCCCATGATGCTTAAAAGTATTGGCCGTTTTTTAAAGGCTCAACCTGATAGAGAAAATAAATTGATGGCCAGAGTTGAAATCATCTCTAGAACAAAGAAGATTTTAACGCGGTAAAAAAAGGATAACGGAATTTTTTACTAGAAAATTGTGACTCTATTAAAACGAATTATGAAATTCAGTGTTAAAAATTTATTAAATTTTTACTAAAAATTATAAATATACCTATTTATAAGTGTAAATATTAATAAATTAGCTGGAGGAAATTGGCACCTTTTAAAGTTATGCAAATCATGACCCGTCAATAACATGTATCATAGATTAGTCCAATCGTAAGTGTATAAAATATATATATATATATATATATATATATATATATATATATATATATATATATATATATATATATATATATATAGATGTATGAGTTCTCTCTCTGTAACTGAAGAAGGAGTAGTTCCGAAAGCTTCTACGTTTGTGATGTTTCTGTGTTTTAGTGTTCTTTTACGTGTGTCGCTTCGACATCCCCGGTGCCTCGCCAACCTGAAGTCGTCTGATTGGTGAGTGTTCACGGGGTTTCCTCATCCCAACACCTTGTTGACATCCATATATCCATTTTACCTTTCCTTTTCCGTAAGCTGTTATATATATATATACTAAATTATTTATACTAAAATTAAATTTTGAAACTGCTTTTACAGACTTGTGGATTTTAGTATAATTGTAATTGTCTTTGTGTCCACATTTAGGTTCAGGGTGTGACACGGCCATACTTTTAAAGACACCCCCAGGACGACACACCGTTTTATCACTGGATAAACGCTTATTTTGCCGTGATTATTTCTTAAGAAGGGTGGCATTCCGAATAAAATTTCTCACTAATTTATTTAGGATTTCGTTCATACAGGAAATATGTACATTTTCGCCTGAATATAATGAAGTGTTTAGTTTTCTATATCATTTGAAAATTATTAATGAAGATATGTTATCGAAAAAAATGCATAGATTTACATCTCACGTCGATTATTGGAAGCCGAAAAGAAGCTGTTTTCAGGTTAACGGCGTATTTTTATTAATATTACACTTTAGTTTTTGCGTCCATGGAATCTTTCTCATTGACATAATGACCCCGTTTTGCGCGAATTTCGCTTAGCGCGGATCCTTTCTGTCGCTTAAAGAGAGGTATGTGTATATATATATATATATATGTATGTATGCATGCATGTATGTATGTATGTGTATTTATACACACACACACACACACACACACACACACACACACACACATATATATATATATATATATATATATATATATATATATATATATATATATATATATATATATTCAGATATGACCAATTAAATTTTTTATGTTTAACAAGTCAATCTTCTCCTGTAACAAATTAACATCATAACACTGCCAAAAACTTCCTTGCCGCCTCTTGCTTAACCGCTTAGTCTCATTTCGGATGATGGAAATTATATACGCATTTTATTCTCCTTTTTAAATAAATTTATACAAGTATAATCACTTCATTCGTTCAACAAGTTTCTCGTTTACCCAATTTCTCATGGGTCAATTATGAATTATATATATATATATATATAATAAATGCAACGAGAGGTTGAGAGGGATAGGAAGGAGCCAGTGAACACTTACCATATATATATGTATATATATATATATATATATATATATATATATATATATATATATAGATGTCAACAAGGTGTTGGGATGAGTTCTCTCTCTGTAGCTGAAGAAGGAGTAGTTCCGAAAGCTTTACGTTTGTGATGTTTCTGTGTTTTTGTGTTATTTTACGTGTGTCGCTTCGACATCCCCGGGGCCTCACCAACCTGAAGTCGTCTGATTGGTGAGTGCTCACTGGGTTTCCTCATCCCAACACCTTGTTGACATCCATATATTCATTTTACCTTTCCTTTTTCGTAAGTTGTTATATATATATATATGTGTTAAGTTTAATACCATTTGTAAGTCGTTTCATAAAATATAAACTTTTAAGTTATAAACTCGTTATTCACACTGATTATTGAAGTCATATTCTGGATCAATGTTAGTGATAAAAACTACTAAATTTTACGGTTGAAATTACAGCGGCGGCTCGTGTATAGGCACTGCGGAACTGCAGCACCCCCTATTTCCACTTGATATTATCGATAACATTTAATATAACGAGTCCTTTTTTCTTTAATTCTTTCTTTATTTTTGTAGTACAATATATATTCCTTAAGCTTAATGTCAGTACTTCAGTAGCCATCCCCCAGTTTATGAAAAAGATGCGCAGCACCCCCACTAATTTTAGCTACGAGCCGCCACTGGTTGAAAATTAAAACCTGTGCAATTAAACTTGACTCAAAATATTTCTCATGTTGACCGTCAAATGGCAGTCTTAATATATTAATGCGAAACTGGGTAAGCAGGCTGGATTGAGGAAGAAGTCCTGCAAAGATAAGAAGATATTTTTGCCGCTTATGCTTCGTTAAAGATCGTAGTAAACAGTAGTGTAACTTACTACGCCGCCAGGTCCGCCACCGCAGGGTATCCCGAAGTATCATGGGGCCTGTTGGTCCGTGTCAATTTTATTTTATTACTAGCGACGACCCGTCAAAAATGAACGGATCATAATAGAAATCTAAATAGAAATTCGAATTTGTGAAAATTTTCCCCTGAAAAACAAAGCGAATGAAAAAACTTCTCTTTTAATTTCTCAAATTAAAACTTCTTTAATTGTTTTGTATTGTTTATTTTTGGCAAAACCTGTTTGAAGATTTAATGATTAGTGTAACAGCTGTTTTGAAACGACATTTTTAGTTAATGTGCGATCCTCGCCTGGAATTAATTTTCCATGATATGATGTGTTGTGAACATGGGCTCTTAAATTTTCATGATTTCTGTATCGTGTCAATTTTATGCATATATAAGAAAGCGTACAATAATGAGGATCTCAAGTTCAACAATCTGTTCTGTCGTAATGGCAACCTTTCACAAAAAACGCGATATTTTCATGAAATTTTGAATTTTTGTGCAAGGTTCGAGCAATTTCGAACCGAAAGCAAAAATCGACTATAAGAATAAAAATATTTGTTTATTTTCCTTTCAAATGGTATTTATCCGAAGAGCTTAGGTCAATTACTGGTAATTTAATTTTGCAAAAGAAAAAAAGCCTGCAGTTCGAAAAATCGTTTTCTACGGGTTATGTTATGGACACGAACTCTGTATATTTTTCCTAAATTTTTTTAGTCAGAGCATTTTTACTTATGAGTAGACAATTTCCGCCAAATTACATTGTTATATGTACATATTTGATCAAGTCTTTTAATGTATTTTTACCACCAGTTACGCACGAACGGACGAATGAACGAACGAACCTGGAATTTTATTATATATGGATTTTATTACATTTCCATTACTCATGTTATTATCTTACTTTACTACCTATATACAAATATATTAAAAATATGTTTTTCATTTACTTCAACGTTTTCTATGCGAATGTAGACTGACTTCACGTATGGCGGTTTATCGGGGGCTCGTTCGAAATTTTCGCGGCGGGCGCAGAATTTGTATTTGCGCCACTGGTGACAAATGCCTTTTTCATAAGATAAGTAGGACCACAACCTAAGGGATGTACCGATTCTAAACAATTTAGAATCGGTGAATCACCACTGACGACAAAATTTTCAGATGAAATGCGCATCTGTTTTTCCCAACGCGTAAATGGCTATTGGAGATCCAAAATTGGTCGATTCGATTTCGAGGAAGAATCAGGGACAGGCTGCCCATAAGAGCCACAGGGCGGGTAGCTGTGCCGATGACGTGGGACCGATTGCGTCAACGAACGTTAGATTTTTTTCCCAATCCATCTCGGGAAAACAGACTTTCTGAACTCTGCCTTAATGACAAATCCTTCCATCCAACTAACTTTCCCTTTTGCATCTCTGTAAAGGTTTGTATTGAGCCACCACATGGGGCCAAATTTGGTGTTATCTGAAGGAATTTGTATGAATGACATTCGTGAAGCCGAAAATAATTGGTTCAATTCAGCAGTTTTACTTTCTCATATACGTAGTATATTCAGCAAGTATCGTAATCGTAAAAAAATCGACTTCTAGATTTTGATGGAAATACACGTTTTAGGTGTCTCCTAGTCCATAAAAGCGATTTCCGCCATGCCGTCTGTCTGTCTTTTCGCCGTCCTAGGGCCCAAACACGTACATTAATTCGAACGATATCTCGTATTTATGCAATATATCATCTTTTGCAGGCCAATTTTTCATAAAAAAGATATTGCGCAAAAATAAAGGGTACTTTATTCTTGACGATTTTTAGACAAATTATATTTACTCAAAAATGACTCCATAGAATTTAATTAAAATCAATCCAATTGCAGAGCCTAATGTTACAAATTATAATGCGTAAGTCATGTTTCTCAAAAAGTCACCATATAGCGTCCAGTGACATTAAAATTTACGCTAAGCTACCTTACCTAAGACCTATGTCGCCACGCCTCCGCCGCGATGCATTCAAAACCTTACTACAGCCTTACGGTTAAACTAAATCGAATGATATCTCATATTTGCGGATAATATCATTCATAAAATACATTCTGAAGGGAGGAACGATATTGCGCAACAATTAAGGGTACTTTATTCTAGGATATTTTTTTTAAAATTCGATTTACTCAAAAATAACTATAAGAATTTTGATTAAAATACATCCAATCGTACAGCCTGATGTCAAAAATGGTATTAACTAAGCCATATATCCCAAAAAGTTACTAAATATCGATCAGTGGCATTGAAATATACGCTAAACTACGGTTAACTTTGAATTATAAGCGTTTTTCTTTTACAGACGTACACAGTGGACCAAACGTATATGTATATGATAAAGTTTGTGCCATGTATATTGCGCCGTTTATTTATGATGGAAGTCCACCAAGTAAAGACTAGCCTTATGAGTGATGCTTATTTCATATGCTAAGAAAATAAATATTCAACAGCTAATGTGTTCATATAAATATAGTGATCATGTAAGCGACTGAAGTCATATTTTATGAAATTTTGATGCAATGTCATTAATATTCTGAGATCTATACTGATTAATTGCGCTGTTAATAATGTCTAATAGCGACGGAAAGAATTTAAAGGAAAGGATCGATTTTATTCGATAAGAAGTACCTTTTAAATAAATACATTTTTCCATGCACAATTTGTTAACGTAAGAATAAATAATATATGAGATATATTAAATGCTCGTTGTTGAATAAGCTATCTAAAAATGCGTTATAGAGCCTAAAGTTTTTATTAACGAGTGTCTTACATGATAATAAATTTAAATAAACCAGTCTGTAATTGTCAATGTTCTATTTGTCACCGCCACAATGATGACCGCTATTTGTGCTAACTTTCAGCTCTAAAAAGCGTTATTTGGAAATATGTATTCCTCGAATATTATTTTCAAGCGCGATTTCGTAGTCCAATTCTTTTTATACTCACGAGGTTATTTCTTTAGGAATTAATTGAATAAAGTTGCTGAAAAGCACCAAATCTTCCATCAAATCGCCAAATTGCATAGAAATAAGTCCCTTGGGAGTTTGAATATCATCACTAAAGGCTTTCTGAAAATTCCTATTTAAAAAAGTTATTCGTTCTCATTGTCAGAGACGCCTCTGGACTTTCATGACGTGTTGTTGAAACGCCTCGAGTTTTCATTTCAAGTATCATTTAAAACTTTCTTTTTGAGCACGCCTCCCTATATTTTTTAATCAATGCCATCTGTTTATCCGTAACCGTAGATGTTAAATTAATTACTAGTGAGTGGAATTTTGCTTTTCTCTAAGAGTGTTTTGACCTTTCTGAATGAACCTCCTTTATTATCACGCTTCAACTTGATGAGAACAAACATCCATACCGCCCTGTATTATTCCACAAGAATTTCCAGGTTTCTGCGTTTTTTTTTGATTTGCCAAAATTATGGAACTACTCATAAGAGAAAAACACCCAATACTCGCTTTGTCGTACAAATATAGTTTCTTTTTATTTTGACCGATTTCTCACTTTTATCTAAAACTCTGCGTGTTATGACCTTATTATCGCTTACCCTTCTTCTTAGATACCATAATTATAGGCTTGGTAGTTTTTGACGTTTATTTTTCTTAACTATCGACGGCTAAAATAAACATTAATTTTTCCTAAAAGTAGACAAAGAATATCGACGATTTTTTAAACATATTTTATTAGTCTTCTTAGTTATCGACGTTTATATTTCTTAAAGGCGATCACTAATACCGTGGTTTATTTTTCCTGAAAATCGAATAGGAATATTGACGTTTATTTTAATACATTTTATCAATTTTTATATCGAAATATTTTATAAATTGGATTAATTCTAATTAAATTTTACTAAAAGTGTATATATTAATATTGGTCTAACTTCTTGTAGGCCGGATTGTTAGTTGTTCTTTTAGTTTAATGAATGTATTATTGTTCACTTCGACCATGACTCCAGGAGAGTTAATTTATCGGAATTAATCAGAAGGTATATTTTATTCGTTAATTCCCGTCACTTGTTCACAAAATCGTCATCATTCGATAAAAAATAATGTGATGTGAATACAATGTACAACCAAATGTATAAATGAATATGTTGGAGGAGTAAACCTTACCATATTGAGTAAAAAAGGCGATGAATGTAAATATATATATATATATATATATATATATATATATATATCCTACGTGTTAATAACAACCGCAGAATATCGTTCAAAGAACGCATGCGCATATATTGTGCGACAATGCTGAGACATTTCCGAGTTGAATTTCAGTACATTAGCAATATCAGTGAATGCTGTGTTAACTTATATGTTTCTAGTGGATGGTCGTAGAATCCCTGCTGTGTAGGTTGTGCATATACTCACAAAGAAGGGTTCATAACCCTTCGTCTATTGGAGAAATGGGCACCCCAACGAAATGTGGCCTCTAGTACTACTGAGGAGCCGAACGTATCATGTAGATGTGCCTAATAAATGAATGATTACTCAAATTACAATTTCAATCAGAACTGTAGTCGAAATAATGATTATTGAACCTCGGTCTCATAAAAATTAATAATGAAGAACCCAAAGCGTTTTACGACTCGTCGATCTGTATTTTCGTGGTCTGATGGCGGAGGATGGCGATGAGACTCTTGCCCGTGACACAACTCGCTTTGTTTATTGAATGTCCGACAGTCTTAATTTATCCCCACTCGATTGCATAATTTTTACTTTGAAAGTCGTATTAAAATTTGAACTAGATACGAGTATTTTTTTCTTTTCCCAAAATTGTCAAAGTGGAGGACATATTGTACAGCTCTCCTTGCTCCAAAGGGGTAAAGTAACACTATGAATTGAAGATTCGACTCCAACCGTAAAGAAAGGAATTTAGCGGAATTCCTTTTCTTATGGTTGGTGTCGTATTTTCAATTCATAGTTTTACTCGTCGTAGTCTCCTCTTCTATTTATCGATTAAAGTAATGTTTATATGAAAAAATTGGAACTTTTAAGAGCTCAGAGGAAAAAAGGAAAGAATCTGAGGCGTGCGAGCAGACTCGCAATCACGCACACAAATCTTTATTTAATTCTCCTTTTGAATGCAACATTAAAAATGCACACGTTTGAAGTGGATTTGGACATATCCCAGAGGTGGAACTGAATGAATGAATAAATGAATGAAACTAAGATATGACCCTGAATCAATTAGTTTAGTGGAAAAGTTTTCAATTTTTTCAAGGGCAATGTAGAATGTAGGAGAGTAAGGAAGAGATATCTGAATCCGCGGAATATGTGATGCCGTTAGGACTGGACACCACTCTGTAGACAATCATTACATTACATTTGCAATGGGAAAATATCTTTTAAAAATTAAACTAGAAATCCTCTTACAATGTCTTAACAAATATTCATAACTAATTGTAATCAGCTCGTATTATTCGAATTTACGTGGCTTCTGCTACTTTTGCCACCAAGACGTTAAATACTATAAAGCATTTGGAATAGCGGTGAAAATACTTAGGAAAAAATATCGAAAAACGTAAGAGAAATAACCTAGCAATGACAACTTATTTACAAAGGTTTCTCAGAAAAGCGATTCACGTTCAATTAAACTGTAGTTATGTAGTAATTTATGAATTTTTCGGCTTCCATTTGTTATTATGAGTATGTGAATGTGAATAAGTAAGTAAGTTTTTGAGGTAAAAATCTGGCTTATCATGATTATTTCATAATAAAACTTTCGTATTACGTAGAGTTTGCGAGTAAAAATCAAAATCGTTATTGATTTTCATGAGACCGCGTGATAATTTATCATTTGTAAATCTCCTAGTCATGGACCAATTTAAATAAGGTGTTTTATTGTATTTACCTCTGCAAAAAATGTTTCTTCTCTTCCTTCCAGCTTAACGATACGATGCGTGGGAGATGTGTTGAGAAATTGGCGGAGAAATGGTGTGAACAGTATGGACAGAACGTAAAATAAAGTTCTTTATAAAATCCAATGTGGGAAAGGTATTGTTGCAGCTTTTTATGTCTATAATTGCAGTAAACTGCATAAATAGTTCTGACGTTCCCTATGCAACGTGGCACCTGCCATTCTAATACTTCTCTTTATTGAAGGCGTGGAAAATTTTATGCCGGTATTTTAAACGATGCAAGAGTCGTCTTATTTTCAAAGAAGTGAGTTGAGCCAGGCATTATTTACTCGAGCCATCACCGTAATTATCTCAAGTGTTTGCCAAACAGGAAAGAGTTCATTATCTCTTATCACAACAAAGTTGCGCCCAATTCCTTAAATTGACGTCAAACTAATTATTCAACCCAATTACTTTATATTGACTGAGCATTCGGAAATCACAAAGAGAGTTTAAATATCTAATATACAGGAATTAATAAATCACATTCGAATCAATTGCACTAGTGCTTCAAACACTTATATAATAATAATTTTAATCAAGCATTTCTTAACGAAATGCATAAATGGTACACTAACTTTTGGCGTACTCCCTTATTTATTTTCTTTGCCTAAAGTATTCATTTGTTTTCTACTTGGAAAAAATTAAGGATTTTACGCTGCTAAATGGATGAGTTCCTTATGATTGAGTTGAATTGTCATATATATGGTGCTTGAATCTCTAACGAGAAGGATGACTGTGCCGTCTAGATTTTCAAGCTCCATGAAGTGGAGCCTGTAATTTAATCTGGTACCATTTTATTTTCAGCTATGTTTCTATTTAAGAAGATAAAATCTCGAACATTACTTAAATGATACGCATCAAACTATTAAAATTTTCGCTGCTCCACGGAAAGAACGAGTACACCTAACATTTGCTTTATTTTTTAAAGATGTCCAATGCTTAGTTATATTTTTTGGCTACTAGTGCTTTGGACATTTTCAAAGAATCCGCTTTCCTTTAATTATATCTTGAGAACACACTTTTCTATATGGAAATTAAAAAAAACAGACATCAGAAATGAGATTTCATAACTTTTCATTATTTTTTAGAATTGCATAGATTTTAAGTCATTTATTTTCCGTATACATGTTTGCAATCCCGTCTGAGCATTGTAAAAGTATTCCATTTCATTGGTACTGTTACGCTTTATATCTCAATCATAACGTTAATGATATGGTAATATAGTCGTGGTTTCAAATAATTCTTATTGTCGAAAAACAGTTGAGAAAATCTGAGGCAAATCATTGTAGAATCAATGTCTACTGGATCACATCTGAGGATCGTGGCTTGGAAGCAGACATTTGTATCTGATTTTTCTAACTGTTTTTGGACAATATGAGTAACATTCAATCCTAATTTCATGAAAAAAAAGTTTCTTGTGGATTTAGAAGTCTCATCTCATTAGCTCATTCCTCCGTTTTATCCTATTGTTACAATGCTTTCTATACGAACACGTCTTTTTTCTTTCGTGCTTCAAAAATAGCGACTAGGGACCGCGCCGATAT
Organism: Tanypteryx hageni; assembly: GCA_028673005.1. Classification (NCBI taxonomy): domain Eukaryota; kingdom Metazoa; phylum Arthropoda; class Insecta; order Odonata; family Petaluridae; genus Tanypteryx; species Tanypteryx hageni. The sequence goes on from CM054120.1 coordinate 4,060,016, forward strand.
TTCCATCCTTAAAAGGCTAAAATTTCGAAAGCAGAAGACTTTCATGGGAACTCCTTCAATAAATACTAAGTATCACGGCCGTTGCATGGAAATCTGCCTTCTGAGGCAAAACGGCAAAATACCGCCTCAGTTCATGGCACAAAGTTGCAGATATACGGCAACATCGCTATCAAACCACTCATAGGAAAGTGCAGTTGCCTATCAAACTCACCTCTCGCGATGGCCCTGAACACGGCAGTTAAAGAGCTATATTCGCCGATTTTCTGTATAATATCTAAAATAGTAATGACAGTTTTGCTCGAGTATGTTTAGGATTTCTTAATGATCTTAGTTTGAGGATTTGTGCAATGGCGCAACCAAGGGGGTGGCAATAGAGCATTTCGGAGATAATCTTACCAAAAGCTTAGACTGCTCGATAGAAATAAGGTGGATCGAAGGCTTCTAAATTAGAAACAGTACCTTTATTCATTAGTTCCTATCATTACACGTAGGTTCTTGCAGATTAATCAATGAACAAGTGCTCAGATAATAATGTGTTGAAGTATTTGCCCCAAAATAAATTCCTGGCTGCTCCATTGGATTATGTATAAATTAGAAAATTGAACTTGTGATGCAAACTATAATATCGTAATTTGTAACCAGGTTTTTTGAAAACAAATTTTCATCCAAAAATAATTTTATCATCATGCCTAATAATAGCATATTTATGTAGTTGTCAGAAATCACGTAGACAATATAACCTAAATAGTTTTTTCCATTCTTTCTCTAAAATTACTTATGAATCTTTCTGAACGTTCTATTCATCTAATCAGACTTAGTTGGAAATACAACAATGCAACAACATGGTTTTGGTTTTGAACGAAAATTTTACTTTAAAAATACGATTTTTATCTAAAAATCTATGCCATTCGATGATTTGCGAAAATTTTGGCGGTTGCTAAATTTTCAGAGAATTGAGCATCGACTCATATCGAAATTGCATGCAAACGTATATCACAAACATCTTATGGGTGGATTCACTGATATTGCTTCAGCGCCGACAATTTTGCAGAGCAAATATTACCATTTCTCAAAAAAACTTTCAAATGCAATTGTTTAGCAAAGTTTACCTCTGTACCGTTCCGTCTTTAAATAGATCTCAGGCATTTTATCTTTATGGCTATAAAATGAGATTGGAGGAAGATCAATGGACAATTGCCAGAAAGTAGGAATGCCACTGGTAACGGCTAAGAAATATACTTGGAGACAAGATGCTTGGGAATTTTTTGGATATGGAACCCTCCATCAGTAACGGAGAGATGATTATATATATATATATATATATATATATATATATATATATATATATATGTATGTGTGTGTGTGTGTGTTATCTTTTACTTTTGTCGCTGTAGGAAACGGCAGATAACTTACCTTTCAGAGCAGGAAATAATCACCCTGCCACAATATAAGCAACATGGTAATTAATGAATTAATATATGCAAAATTTAGCAGTATTTATTGAGAAATTATCTTGGTGGTAAACCAATTTCTACCCCACACTTGGTTCCTTCATAAAATCAGAAACTTACATAGTTTTTCTCAAATCCATCCATAATTATATTAGTACAATATCATATTTCATTACAATATTTCATGTTTTGTATCTGGTCTCCAGTAAGATTCATGTACATTGGGTCATTTAGGTATGTTTCCATTGAGAATACTCACTTAAACTCTCCGAAGTTGTTTTCTTATAAAACCTTATAACGATTTATATATTCTCAACAAAAGAAGTCTATTAGTCACGGTATAAAATAACATGCTATATATTATAATATAAATATACCATAATTCCAACTGCACAATGGAAAGTAATATTTTGCATGAAAGTAGGCGGAGGCCGGAATAATAAAATATGGTTGCAAATAAATGAAAATGAAGAACATTTCCGTCATATGGAAACTGTAGCAAGGTTAGCGTATTTTTTTTAAGTAAATTGAGATTTAAATGATTTTAGTTTGAGTGTGTGTGTGAGAGAGAGATAAAATCAACATATATATTTCTGCCTATTTCCAACCACCAGACACTGGGTCTCACTTGCTGTTCTGTAAACCCAATGCTATGACTGTGGTGCACAAATCAGTAAATTATAATTTAATTAAAATAAATTATAAATTATATCTTCTGATAAACTTTCACTATATTAGAATTTAAAATAATATCTTGAAGTACAATTGAATACTTATTGGAATAAAATTATACCATTTATTTTTTTTATAAATAGTCTTTTTGTTTTAACCAGCTACAAGAGCACAATGAATGAACAGCTATGTTTGTAATTATCTAGATGAAATTCAAATGTTGAAAATATTCACGGTCCCCGTAGAAAATCTTACCATGGCGCACAATTACTTGCCTATTAATCCGTAACCACAGGCATCAGAAATTGACGCGCCAATACAGGCATATGGTCTCTCAAATCCCACGCCAAAAATAAATAATTATGTGAGAAGAAACAACACTGTATAAAGTTTTATTATGTTTGTATTTGGAATAGGGTCTTGGAGAACAAGCACAAAAATATGAACTCTTAGTATGCAATATCTTCTTAGTAAATATGAAAATGAAATTTTTTTAACACAAAAAGTAAGGCTCGAATTTTTGATAGATGTCTTTTAAAAATTTCATTCAGAAACTTGAGTATTTTCTTTAGTGTTTTGCAGAGGGTTTGTTTAAACACATGAATATAAAAGAATTAAAAAAGAAAAACTTATCAAAAAATGAGGACCCTAAACTTCGTCAATCCAGCGCATGCTCCTCAAGCGGGTGCTGAACATTTCATTCATATTGAGCTGCTACAAATAAAACATTGGAAGCCGGTTTTTTTTCTTTTCCGGACGTGCGACGGTCCAGGACCGTTTTACTGCTACTTATCTTCAGAAATTTCCGAAACCATGAACTGTCCCGAAAAAAATACGCTAACACAGGCATGCGGTCTCTCAGACCGGCAAGGAAACTAAACACGCTCTAGTGCGCATAGGTCCAATGCTAGATGGCAACTGCCATACAGTAAACAAAGCCACCTGTAGGATACGAAGGTAAACAAAATCTCAAAGGCGTAGATGATTCACCAACCATATATGAGTCAATTGCAATTGTTCGTGCGGTCTGAGAGACCGATGCCTGTGGTTACGCGTTAAGCAATTATAATGTCAAAATTCATGCCTTTCAACTGGACATTTGGTGCTCACTGCTAGGGACTCAAACTCAAGAGGATGATCATTGGTACATATTATGTTGTTGGTGTAGAATCTGGTTGAATATATCTCTGAAGATGGAATAGTATTTGTCTGAATGCATCGGTTATAACATCATTCACTGCCCCTAATTTCAGCCGCACTTTGAAACGTGTGTATTTGTGTGTAAATATGTTTAAGGAAGAGAAAAGTAAATTAATATATGGGTGGTAACTAGGTGTTGTGGGAAGTCTAATGGGCACTTAACACAGGAAAGCTACTTAGGGCGCCGTAGAGACATGCATGAAGAGACCTAGGTTGCAGCTTTCGGGTAGCCGCCTTCGTAAGCCACAGAGAGAACTCGGTGCCTGATGAAGACTGCTACTCGAAAGCTTCAATCGACTTTTCTCTACAACACCAACAGCGGCTCTTCTGCCCTTAAGTGTCCACTGGGCTTCCCAGAACACATAGTTGCTATGCTATATGTTTTCCTTAAGTTTATATATACATATATGAATATATATATATATATATATATATATATATATATATATATCCTTGATACTGGTTTTAATTTCATCCCATTCTATATCAACGGTCTTCGGTTTGTTTTCCAACTTTCTTAGGTTATCTTCCAACTTCATGCTGACTACATCCTGCCTTTCTTTCAGTTTTTCTAGGTCCCAGGTCTGTCTTTCTCTTCTCGTTTTTCTTATTTTTTTTGAGCTTTGTACTCACGTCAACTATTAGAAGGCTGTGATCTGAATCAATGTCCGCTCCTTGAAATGCCTTGGCGTTCTTTATGCTGTTCCTGAATCTTTGTTTTACAAGGATGTAATCTATTTGGCATCTCATTCTATCTCCTGGGCTTTTCCATGTGTATAACCTTCGTTTATGGTTTTTGAACCATGTATTAGTCACTACAAGGTCATTATTGATGCAGAATTCTACGAGTTTCTCCCCTCCTCGATTTCTCTTCCCAAGTCCGTATTGCCCGACAACATTTTCTTCCTGTCCTTCTCCAACTATGCTGTCCCAATCTCCCATTATTATGCAGTTTACCTTTCCTCTTCCGTCTTCTTCGTAAATTTCATTAATTTGCTCATAGATCTCATCTATTTCTTCATCGTCATGAGCTGACGTTGGCATATATACCTGGATTATCAGCATGTCCACTGGGATTGCTTTTAGCTTTATTGCCATCAGTCTATCGTTCGTTGCTATTATCTTTGTCACGCTTTTCATCATATCTTTCCTAAGTACCAGAGCTACTCCCCTTTCCCCACTATTTCCTCCAGAATAAACTACCGTGAATTCTTCCGAGTCGAACTGTCCTTCTCCCTCCCATCTAGTTTCGCTTAGCCCTATAATGTCAACTCTATTTCTTCTCATTTCTTCTTTCAAGTTCTCTAGCTTTCCTGCCTTTCTCATAGTTCTTACGTTCCAAGTCCCTATTCGTAATTTACTTTCGACAAATGTTTTCCTCAAGGCAGTCCCCGCCCGGAGATCCGATTGGGGGACTATTTTACCTCCGGATTGTTTTACCTCGAGAGAACTCATATTGTCCAACCATATAATCTTTACTAGGGATTGTAATGTGGTAGTTTCCCTCTTGCTTTCCACATCGCAGTACTGTAGCCGTTCAAATCGTCCTGATCACGCCTACAGCTGTATTGGATATAGACCCAACCAACATCATTTGTTTTCGGCTCTATACCATACTGACAGTACTGCTGCCTACTGCCAGGCACTGATGATAGTTTTTTTTTTTAAATAAAACCTCCATTCGAGGGGTTTGAACCCCCGAACTTTGCAATAGAAAGCCGACACGCTAACCACTACACCACCAATGCTATATGAAATTAAAACCAGTATCAAGGATACCTTGGATAAAGAGATTGGAAAACAAGAGAAGAAAATCAGAAAACCATGGATCACGAAGGAAATGCTGGAGAAAATGGATGAGAGACGAAAATGGAAAAACGTTAACAGTGAAGAAGGTAGAGCCAACTATAGGCGTATAAACAATGAGTTGAGAAGGGTAACAGATAAAGCTAGAGAAAATTGGATAAAAGGAAAATGTGATGAAATAGAACAAATGGAGAAGTTAGGACGGTACGATATGATGTACGCTAGGGCACTGGAATTAGAAGATAAGAAGTCTAATGGAATTTGTGGTAAAGGAATTATGAATACGGATGGGAAGATAGTCTCAGAAACAAAGGATGTAGCACAGGTATGGGAAGAATACATTAAGGAATTATACGGCAAACAGGCAGGAGCGGCAAAAATAGAACTGGAAAATGAGGAAAACATTGAAGAAGACAACTTAGGACCAAGTATTATGGAGAGCGAAGTAGAAAAAGCGATAGTGGAACTAAAGAAGGGGAAAGCCACGGGCAGCGATGGAATACCGGCTGAGATACTTAAAGTCATAGGATCAGAAGGGCTAAAAGCGATCACGAAATTAATTAATAAGATTTACGACACGGGAGAGTGGCCTCAGGATTTCCTAGAAGTAACAATGATCCCTCTAAAGAAGAAGCCAAAGGTAATGCAGTGTAAAGATTACAGAACTATAAGCCTTCTGTCACACACATCGAAGATCATCACGAGGATTCTTAATAAAAGGCTGGAGAAAAAGGCAGAAGAAATAATAGGGGAAGATCAATTCGGTTTCAGAAAAGGACGAGGAACTAGAGATGCTATAGGAGTAGTTAGAATCATATCAGAAAGGGCAATAGAATACAGTCAAGATATCTGCGCATGTTTCGTAGACTGGCAGAAGGCCTTTGATAGAGTAAATTGGGTAAAGTTGATGAAGATATTAAAGGATATAGGTGTAGACTGGAAAGACAGGAGACTGATTAGGAATCTATATGAGAATCAAGTTGTAAAGGTCAGGTTTGAGAATGTGGACACCTGTGGAATAAATATCGGTAGAGGAGTAAGACAAGGCTGCTGCCTATCGCCAACCCTATTCAATATATATGGAGAAAGTCTAATGCAAGAAGCTTTAGAAGCCACAGGGGATTTCAAAATTGGAGGAAGGATTATAAGAACAGTAAAATACGCAGATGATCAAGTACTTCTAGCAAGAAAGGAAGAGGAACTACAAAAAATGATTAATAGACTAGTGATAACAGGTAGAAAATACGGTATGGAAATAAATACAGAAAAATCCAAGGTCATTCGAATATCGGGTAAAGAAGAGAATCTGAACATAACTATTGGGGGAAAGCCATTAGAACAAGTTTCAGAATATAAATACCTTGGAAGTATCATAACACGAGAGGCAAAATGTACGGATGAGATCAAAACTAGAATAGGAAAAGCAAAAGCGGCTTTCAGGAGAAAGAAACAACTACTTACAGGGAATATAAGGGAAGATATCCGCAAGAAGTTGATAAAATGCTACGTATGGAGTATAGCATTGTATGGGGCAGAAACATGGACGCTAAGGAAAAATGACATCAAATACTTGGAAAGCTTTGAAATGTGGACTTGGAGGAGAATGTTGAAGATAAAATGGAAAGATAGGATGAAAAACGATGAAGTGCTACAAAGAATAAGAGAGAAGCGAATGATTATACAGACTATCAGAAAGAGGAAGGCTAACTGGGTTGGACATTACATGAGGAGAGAGAGTATGATTAAAGATGTGTTAGAAGGAAAACTAGATGGGAAAAGGGAAAGAGGTAGGAAAAGGTATCAGCTAATAGACGATTTGAAAGGGAAAGAGAGTTATCAAGATATGAAGAGGACAGCGGAAAATAGGAGTATATGGAGAACCAGGTTTAACCATGAATAATCACGGACCTGTCTACGGACAGACTACCTATGATGATGATATATATATATATATATATATATATATATATATATATATATATATATGGATGTCAACAAGGTGTTGGGATGAGTTCTCTCTCTGTAGCTGAAGAAGGAGTAGTTCCGAAAGCTTTACGTTTGTGATGTTTCTGTGTTTTTGTGTTATTTTACGTGTGTCGCTTCGACATCCCCGGGGTCTCGCCAACCTGAAGTCGTCTGATTGGTGAGTGCTCACTGGGTTTCCTCATCCCAACACCTTGTTGACATCCATATATTCATTTTACCTTTCCTTTTCCGTAAGTTGTTATATATATATATATATATATATATATATATATATATATAAACTTAAGGAAAAGAAAAGGTAGTGATGAGGGTGGCAACAAGGTGTTGAGGGAAGCCCAGCGGACACTTACCAAGTTGGGGACCAAGTTAGCAGGCTGCTGGGGGCGTCGAAGAGACACGTAAAACACACGAACACAAAAAAACACAAATAAACACGCAAGCTTATCGGGCCTATGCCCTTCTTCAGCGAAAGAGTAACGTAAAGTGACCATATATATATGTGTGTGTGTGTATGTGTGTGTGTGTGTGTTACGGTAAAGGTCCATTGTGCATGTGCATGTGTGCATTTACCGGTAAATGTACACATTTGCCACCAAGCTCAGTAAATGTAAGTTTAAGTTTCCAGAAATAAGTATTATCCGTACATTTCCCGGTAAATGTGCACTTTTACCGATGTGCCTTGGTGCAAATAAGTAAGAATGAGAAATGCTACACTTTAATAATTACGTTAATTTTAACAAAAATCATCGAGGGTTCGGCTCCACTGGAATATATTAAGATGAACGCTTCCCAACCCGTGGGGGGAACACAGTGAACGTGAGGAGGAACCAAAAACACTTCGACTAACTTACCCAACCCGGTGGGGCCGAGTAAAATTTTCCTTCATGTTCAAATTTAGTTTAGTTAGTTGTGCACATTTACCAGAAAATTTACACATTTACCGGAGAACGCACATTTACCGTACTTCTAAACTGCAACAGATGTTCGCGACGCCGCCATGTTGTGGCCTGTGTTGCGACGTTTATCCACATTTACCAGTGTCTCGGGGTAAATGTGTGCATTTCCCCAATCCAATCGGTAAAATGTGTTATACTTACATTTACTGAACTTGGTGGAAAATGTGCACATTAACCGGGAAATGTACACATTTACCGGACTACGCACATTTAGGCGCTGTAGTGGCAGTGGGCGGGTCATATTTCTAGAAGAAATGATCAGCGTTGGACGTCTAGTGCCATAGAATGGATCTCAAGAAACATCAGGAGACCGAAAATCTAGGGGAGGCCTTCATCCTTTAATGGATTGAAAAGGGCTGATGATATATATATATATATATATATATATATATAAATAACAGCTTACGGAAAAGGAAAGGTAAAATGAATATATGGATGTCAACAAGGTGTTGGGATGAGGAAACCCAGTGAACACTCACCAATCAGACGACTTCAGGTTAGCGAGGCACCGGGGATGTCGGAGCGACACACGTAAAATAACACTAAAACACATAAACATCACAAACGTAGAAGCTTTCGGAACTACTCCTTCTTCAGCTACAGAGAGAGAACGTTTGTGATGTTTCTGTGTTTTAGTGTTCTTTTACGTGTGTCGCTCCGACATCCCCGGTGCCTCGCCAACCTGAAGTCGTCTGATTGGTGAGTGTTCACTGGGTTTCCTCATCCCAACACCTTGTTGACATCCATATATATATATATATATATATATATATATATATAGTTCTCTCTCTGTAGCTGAAGAAGGAGTAGTTCCGAAAGCTTTACGTTTGTGATGTTTCTGTGTTATTTTACGTGTGTCGCTTCGACATCCCCGGGGCCTCGCCAACCTGAAGTCGTCTGATTGGTGAGTGCTCACTGGGTTTCCTCATCCCAACACCTTGTTGACATCCATATATATATATATATATATATATATATATATATATATATATATATATATATATATATATAGTTCTCTCTCTGTAGCTGAAGAAGGAGTAGTTCCGAAAGCTTTACGTTTGTGATGTTTCTGTGTTTTTGTGTTATTTTACGTGTGTCGCTTCGACATCCCCGGGGCCTCGCCAACCTGAAGTCGTCTGATTGGTGAGTGCTCACTGGGTTTCCTCATCCCAACACCTTGTTGACATCCATATATATATATATATATATATATATATATATATATATATATATATATATATAGTTCTCTCTCTGTAGCTGAAGAAGGAGTAGTTCCGAAAGCTTTACGTTTGTGATGTTTCTGTGTTTTTGTGTTATTTTACGTGTGTCGCTTCGACATCCCCGGGGCCTCGCCAACCTGAAGTCGTCTGATTGGTGAGTGCTCACTGGGTTTCCTCATCCCAACACCTTGTTGACATCCATATATATATATATATATATATATATATATATATATATATATATATACTACATATATAATAGTCAACTTCAAAACTTAGAAGTAATAGACTATATGATCATTATGAAGAAAACGCATTTTATTTACATTTTTTATTAATCAAACCCCGTGTTATTAGCACAATACACTAATCATTGTGCTACGGAAACTAACAAACCAAACAATTTTGTTTGTTAAAACAAACAAAAAATGACGGAAAAATATACTTTACAAAATAATCCAGTTTAACTGCAAATTAAAATGCCAGTGTTAATGAAATGATGAAACGAAATTTCCTGGAATCGCTGCAAGTCCTGGAAAATATACTTTATCTTAAAATAAGAAACTAATCTAAATGTTTTAAATACTTACTAATTTCATCCTTCGCTTGCCATAAGCAAAATATTAAATTTAACCTTGAGGTTTAACAATGATATGGTCGAAAAGATAACATCCCGTTGAAAAGCTAAGATTTTTCTAATATATACTATATGAGTTAGACCGTTTAAAATGGACTTTGTAATCAAACAAACGGCTGAGATATTGAGCGTTTTATGGGAGATTGTAATCACCCTCTGGAGTCGAACCCGGGACCTTTTTTAAATTTTTTATGTCCATCTCTATTGGTACGTGATTGGTACAAAATTTGGTAGAACTGGCTGAAGAAACGGCTGAGATATTGACCGTTACGTACAGAATGACCAAGTGACCAAGAGAATAGGAATTTCATTGCGTATATTCTGACATAATTTAAACGTTATATTTTAGCAATTTAGAATTGAAGGCGTAAATCGACGACAAGAATAATATTTTTTAATTTTCCTTTAAAACAGTCCTGAACCTAAAATCGAAGTTCAATTATCATTGAACTACATATAATATACTCTAAAACCTTAGACGCCATAAATATCAATGAGATAGAACGTTTATTCTCAGGGTTATCCCTAACTCCACCCTTGAAAACAGGTGTCACACATCCAATCTCCCAGTCTCTCGGCAAAACTTCTTTCGTATATGTTTTGTCGAAAATATTCTTAAATATGAGGCCATTTCTTAAACCCATATCTTTAGTACTCTCGGGGGTACGCCATCTGGTCCTACAGGCTGGTTAGCTTTTAAATACGAGCTGCAACGCCATCCACCGTAACTGTGATGTCATCCATAGTATTGTTCGTACATGGCTCTAGTTCCATAAACGGTCCTTCTCTTTCGATTGTGAACGTTGTTTCGAATGTGATACTCAATAAATTACCCTTTTCTCTCGGTTTCGTTATTACATTTCCATTTCTAGAACGCAGCGTTAGTATGGTGGAGCTTTTCCCTCCTTCATGACATATGATCAAAACTGTTTCGGGTTATCTTTTAAATTGTCACCTACAGTTTTTCCCTTATACTCGCTTAATGCATTCTTCATCACGGATTGAGCTTTTGATCTCGCTTACATGTATTTCCGGAGCGCTTCTTCTTTACCCACCAGGTTAACGAATATCGATCTCAATTCTTTGTAACTTCAGCACTCTAAGGACTTGTTGGTTGATTCACCGCGCTTCTTTCCTTTAACGGACTACCTTACTAGGAATGTATTTATCTATACTTTTCATTACTGAATTAATCAAAGTCATCCAAGTATTTTCGACGTCTTCATTCTTAGCTTAACTCTCAAAATACGGAAAGTATTCCTTTAAGTCACAGCGAAAATCATAATAATTAGCATTGTTCAATAAGTACAATTTTGTGATGTGTTAGAATAACGGATTCTGTAGTAATTGGTTTTTATCTTCGATTTTTGGGAATTTGAATTGGAAATATCAAATGATAAGCTCAAGCAATAAGTTTTTTTTGTTATTTCGAAATTTTTGAGTGAATATCTCTCTATACTCTAGGACAGGCCTGGACAACCCGTGATCCATGAGCCGCATGTGGCCCATTTCGATGGGTTTTGCGGCCCATGGTTTTTCAAGCATATGTGGCCCTTTTCTCTCAAACTACTTTTGCTTGAGAATTAAATATTGAAGAATGAAATCAAAATATAGTTATAGTGTTTTGTACCTACGATGGTATGAAGTGACTAGGAATTGCAATACTGGGATCTATTTTTAATTTACCACGCCTTCCTCACACTATTTCCTCTTGCTGTGCCGCCAGGTGGTCGAGGAGCTCTGGTCCAAGACAAAAGGAATTGATGGGTTATACCAGAAAATTTACAAAGTAAAAGAACCATGTTTTTGTATTTTGTCTCATTCCAAAATACTTGGGAGCCGCACAGTAACTAGCCTGTACGACATTTTTTTTAAAGATACGAGTAATTGCGATGCGGATGTTGCATAACGGGCAAAGGTTAGGGAGCTTAGTTAACTTCAAAAGAGCCACAAGTATGCACTGAAAGAGCCATATGCGGCTCCGGAGCCGCAGGTTGTCGACCCCTGGGTTATACCAAGCTCCTTCCCAGACCACGTGTGGTAATCTTTTAAGTGCTTTGGGTCTTTCACGTACATCATTTACTAAAGGCGTTTTGGAGACGCCTTTCTTTTGTAAGATAATATCTGTGGACTTCCTACAAGATGCCAAAAGAATGGACTACATCTAGTTAAAAATTCTAGGAAACCTATGAATGCCTGGTGGAAGAAAAGAATTTCGGCACTGATTCATAAAGAAGCTTTTTATACATCTGCAGCTGGTCGTCTTGCAGTTATATCACAACCAAGCTCCTCCAGTGCTCACCCTTTGGAGTTTATCAATGGAAAACAAAGCTTTCTAAATTCCGCAAAAGGGTTTTTCCCAAATCGCTTGCCACCTTCCTCTACAGGTGATTGTCCCACAAAATATACTCCTATTCCGAATGAATTGTGCGCACCTGCCAGTTTTTCTTTGATTGAAGAAGGATCTATCCGCTCCCCTGTCTTATTTGAGAGATTTGGCAGAACAAGTAGTTACAGTTGAGTATGAGTATATTTTAGTGCATATTAAATTTTAAATAATTAATTAAAATTTTTGTAATTAATACCTTTATATTCGAAAAGGAAAATCGAAGACGAGAGTAGCATGTACAACGATAACTGGTAAAGTGATTAGTTTTGTCTTGATAAACAACATATTGACATGTTTAATTTGTAAAAGAGACCGTACGACGATGAAGGGTTATAATGTGCGAAGACATTACATGGTCAATCATAATTATTATCATAACTTGCAAGAAGAACGATAATTCCAAATCAACTCTCTTAAAAAGGGATTGAGTGCGCAGCAGAACGTCTTTAAGAAAGCGATGGAACAGCCTGTTCATGTCGTTAAAGCCAGTTATTTAGTTTTGAACAAAATTTTGAGGAGGTTGGAACCTTTTTTTGATGGAAAATATATCAAGGAGAGTCTATTATGCAGTTTGTCCTGAAAAGCGGAAGTTCTTTGAAAGAATCGTCACACTGTTTCTCGACGAATCAACGATATATTTAAGAAAGTTTTAAATAATTTCAGGGAAAGAATATTATATTTCAAAGCGTTTTATTTGTTTTGATGAAAGCACAGATATATCTGATAAAGCACAACTGGCAATATTCCTTCGCGAAATTGATGAGAATTTCAATATTACTGAAGAATTGTTGAATTTAGTTATTCTCAAAGATACCGCGAAAGGCAAGGATAGCCACATTGAAAAGCTGTGAGGAATATAAGTTGTCGCTTGCTTTATTATCTGGATTGGCCACTGATGGAACAAAAGCGATGGTAGGAGATAAGGCAGGCTTGGTAGTCTTTCTTCAGCAAAAGTTGAAGAAATTTGACATTAAATATTCGCAATTGTCTGTTTTCTATTGCATTATTCACCAGGAAAATTTGTGCTGCCAAAATTTAACGATGAATTTAGTTATGGGTGTTGTTGTAAAAACAGTAAACTTAATTCAATCTTGAGTACTTTTGCACTGTAAATTTCAAGAATATTTAAAGGAATTATATTCAGAATATGAATACATGTATTTTTCAAAAGTGAGATGGTTAAGCAGAGGAAAATATTTAAGAAGATTTCTGGAATTGAAAGATGAAATCAGTTCATTCATGGAACTGCAAAAAGCACCTGTTTCAGAACTATCCGATCCTAATTGACTTTTGGATCTCTGCTTTTCGGTGGACATCACAGAACGCCCGATTTGTAGAAAGATAAGATAAGATAAGGCCTTTGAAAGTTTTACATCGCCATTTGACGTTGATGCAACCACAGTAACTGCAAGATTGCGGCTAGAAATATTTGATTCGCAGTTTAGTGATGAATTGAAATTAATTTTTGATAAGACCAATGATAAAACTGAATTTTATCGCAAATACGTTGAAAAATCTAAATTCTCGAACCTGCGAAAATTTGCAGCAAAAATAGTTAGCGCATTTGGGAGTACTTCAGTTTGTGCGTCCTTGTTCTCTAAAGTGAAATTTCTTAAGGATAAATCTTGAGGCTCATTGAAAGATGTTAATTTAGAAACTAAGTTGAGAGTTTCGACCACAAATGTTACAATTTTTGATAAATTGAGACTATGCAAAGAAAACAAGTTTCTCATTGAATAAATTATGTTGCTATAAAAATCGAATTTTCGACTTTTTATCATGCGGCCCTAATAAACTTTTTGTGTTCATCTGTGACACTCTAAGACAAGGGCGACGCCTTCACATAAAAATTCACTGTGCCGCACAAGGGGGGGCCAAGGGGAGGGGAACAGACAAGACTTTGACTGTCATGGCCTACGTGGTAAATTTTGAGGGATGGAAAATTTTCATTTTTGAAGGAAAAATGTTAATAATCTATGTAAAATTTTAAATTCTAGACTGTAAAATCGTGTAAGATATCGGTAATCTATATATCTACATAAAATCAAAATCGTATGTTTGTCTTCCCGCTAATTCCTCCCACACTATTTGATCAATCTCCACATAACTTGGCATGATGACTCCTACTGTCCCCAAGAATAAGGTGACTGGTCAAAACTACCACTAGCTTTCTCGCAAAAAAGTTATTTGGAATTTTCTTCTCTATTCATTTCATAGTGTTCTGGGTATAGATACGAATTTTCAGCATTTGCGATAGATGCGAAAATACATGCGAATTTTTCCATAACTGCGAAGTAATTGCTAAAAAGACACGAAAACCCAAAAATCAAAATATATATTTTTGATTTTTTAATAAACAAAAAATAAATAATTCGGTTTATATTTTGATCAAAAACTATGTACGTAGACAAAAAAATGCTGGTAGATAGTTGGTAACACTGCAAGACAGTGAATTTTGCGAAATTAGTGCTTTATCTCTTCATGTTTTGACTTTGGAGAGCAGTAATACTGAATCTTTGATTATTATCAATGATAATGTATCATTATTACAAACTGATGCGGATTTTATAATTGGTTAGTAATAAGATTTTTTAATATAATCTTGAGGATTTTAAATGCGAGGCCCTCATTCGTTAATTTGCTTACCCCCAAAGGGAATGGCGTGGTATTTATTTATGTATACATTCATATCTTAATATTTTTTAATACCTGTCCGTTAAATATGTCTTTAAATAATTATTATTGCATTTTCAGCAGATATGGATCGAACAAAAATCAACATTTATGACAGGGTCGCTGTCTATAAAAAACATACGTTAATGATGACAAAATAATGATGTGTAGACATTGTAACAGCAGAGTAGAATGGGAAAAAAGATAATCTCGAGAAAGATGTGAACAGTGTCGGTCATAAAAAGAAAATTGAGACTTCTTAAGATCAGAATCGGCGACAAGGAACGTTATGTGCAATAGTTGCAACTCAAAATCAATCCAGAGTTTCAAAATCCAATTTCATAAACTGCATAATCCAACAGTAAGGGAATATTTTTCCAAGTATATTAAAGGGTCAGGAGATCTACCTTCTTCAGAATGCTTGAGAAAACTTTATCTGCCTAAGTGTAGCACAGAAATGAATGATGACATAAAAATTGATTTGAAAGACAAAAAAATAGTTGTTATAGCGGACGAAACATCAGATAGAAAAGGGCGTTGTGTTTTTGCAGTATTTTTTAAAACAGTTGAACCTACAGTGCATCAATATATCTTCCTTGTATACTGTAATATTTTGGAAACTGCAGATGCAACCACATGCTGTCAAGCTATTGTAGATGCCTTGAAAGATATAGAATACGGTAATGTATTGTATCTGATTCTGCTGCTTACATGATAGCATGTTTTAAGAGTTTAAAAGTGTTGCTTGAAGATAATATTCTTCGCTTTACTTGCTGGCCACATAAAATTAATCTTATTGGAAATATCTTCATTAAGAAATTGTATATGAAATAGTAAGTAAAACTAAAATCGCATTCATGAATTCACGAAAATTAAGATCATCCTATGTACATTTTCTTCAGGACAATTATCCTAATCTCCTAGCAATGCCTTTTCCAACTCCAATAATTACACGATGGAATTCTTGGTTTTTAAGTGTAAAATACTTAAAGAATTATTTGGAACCTTTAATAGAATTTTTTAAGTAATGTCATAAAAGTAATGGAGCAATTGATCATATTTTAGATATATTTGAATACGAAGAATAGGCAACAAATACAAAAATCCTGTGTAAATTTGTTTTTACTGTCTGTGACAACTTTATAAACTTAATTAATTTGTTTGAAGGGTCAAAGTATCCATGTGCACATGTACTTTGGGAAGAGCTCCAAATCATCAGGCGAGAATCAACAAGGAATGCTGATGGGATATTTTCAGGTGATTTAAATGAACTTTTGAATGATGCTGACAACAATGATGCTTTATTTGACATTGTTGAATACCTAAAGCATACTTCAAGTGAAAGTCTTAAAAAATTCGATAAATATTTAGAGCCTGAGCCAACAAACAATTTTTACAGAGCTGTAAATGAATTTTATAACCCAATGATAGCAGGAGCAAAAACAAAACTAACAACAGAATCAGAAACAAAAAAAATCTAAAATCTATTCAATATTTTCAAAAGTTTCAGAATCGGAGTGCATAGAAGGTTATGAATGCTTCCATGCGCAGTTGGTTAGTAATATTAAGGACAATAAAAAATCAGATATCTTGCAAATGTTACTTACTTTAAATATGGAACATAAATCATTTGGAGAAGCAGCACTCCAGTCCATCTGGAGTCCCGTGTCAAGTGTTGATGCCGAGCGCTATTTTAGTGTTTACAATTTAATAGTGACAGATCGTCGTCAAAAAATGATAAACGAGACTATAGAAACATGTTTAATGCTTTTATTTATCCAAGACTGAATCTTAAAGAGTAAATTTCTCATTTTATTTTTAAGAGTTCATTTAAATTTTTCTATTATAAACATTTTTGCACTGTTACGGTATTTTCTTACTTATTTTTATTGATTGTATTTATCTAGCCTTGTTTTCGAATTACGTAGTGTGTTTTTGTTAAGGTATAGATGCAAAAAAATTGCCAGAATAGTAAGAGGTTTTGTTTTCTTGTCGATTGCTTTTTACTGTGTTTATTTCATAATAAAGCTCATTCTTCAATTCAGGTGGTTTTTTACCTTTTTCATGCGAAGATTCCTATTTTTATATGTATTTATTACAGTGGAATTCCAGAATTATATAAATAGATTTTGTGCATTTAAAAATTACAAAAAATTAAAAACTCATTGATGCTAAAATTTATAAAAATAGATGCTAATAAACGCTAAAATATGAAAATTAAAATGCGAAAATTATAAAATTTTGAAGCTAAAAATAGTATCACTAGTTATGGGCCATCTGTTTGTGAGTTCAGTTTCCTTATACGCTTTGGCGCTAACGGCAGTCATCGAATAGGCTAAAATTTGGTACTTTTTTGTCATAACTTTCGAGCTTTGGGACTTTTTCTCTGAAGTATCAGTGTTTCAGTCCAGGCGCAATGTTTTCTTCGTTTATGGAATTTGCGTGTGTAGCAGTCTTGGGAAATTCTCGAATTTTCATCTCTGAATGTATTCTTTAATTGCTACCTCAGAGATCATATAAGACCCGTGGGGAGGTAATTTTTTTTATCGCGCTCACTAAAAAAAATTCGTGTCAGCCGATGTAGAAAAATAGATAATAGGATGTTTGGCACTTTCTTGGATCTCCGAAACTATAAGTTGTAACTATGTGATCTTGCTGACTTTTTAGAGCAAATGTTGTACGGTCTTCGAATAAATTTTGTAATCTGTGCTTCACAGATTATGTTAAAGTTTTTCATACATGATTTATTGGACTTAGCCGAGAACCGCTGGTTTCTTCACCTAGTCATATAAATAAAAGAAAATGTTTTTTTGTGTGTTAACGCTGTAACTCCGAAACCAGGAAACTTAGAGACTTAAAGTTTGGTATACTTACTAATAAGACCATGAGGATATACACCTCTGGGTCAGAATTTTGATTTTTCGGGAGGGGAAAAGTGGGAGGGGTGCCATTTCACATAAGATAACACGTAAAAATCGTTTTTTCGACTTAAAGGCTTTTACTCTTTTCCAAATTAAAATTAAAAATAATAGACCTGCAATCTTCGGACCGGTAGCGTTTTAAAGAAAAATAACTAATGTTTCTTATTCGTATCGTCAAATTTTGCCTACGATACAAAATCGCTCAAGTTCTACGTTTAAATCATATTTATTTGAAAAATTTAAGCTTTTTAACGATATGTTGCTTTGCTGACCATCTCATTGTTAAAACTTGAGATAGTATTGTCGCCTTAATTCTTATACTATATGCGTAAGGAATGCGTGGTTTGAATGCGTATTCAATATTTTTGTCTTGACTTAAAAACCCGAGCAACGCCGGGTACCTTCAGCAAGTTTGTAATGTATATGTTTTTTTGTCATAAGCCTTGCAGTGCTGAACGATTTTAACAATTACAGCAGTGCATACTGCTCATTGACATTTTTAATGCCGCCTTACAAGCCAAACATTATTCATATATTGGAAAAGTTCGACTTTTAGGCATTTAAAGGTATCCACGTAGTTGGGTGTCAGTGTACTTGAATGATTCGGTGACGGCATGACTGGTAGGAAAAAAGGGAGGAAGAACGGGTTCGATGTGGAAAAGGGGATGAGGAATAATTTTAGAATTTCCATATGAGGGTGTTTTGACATAGGACAAAGAAGGGATTAGAAGAAGAACTCCAAGTGATCTTGAAGTTGGCCATTTATTGCTCGTTTCCTTTAAAAAATCGGTCTCTCAGAATTCTCCATTTTATGCGTCCACTGAAGGCATTTAGCAGCCTGCTGGAGGAAATGCAATACGGCGGTCGTTCTTCGTGGATGGAGTGGATAACTGCCTTAGATATCGAGAGGAGAAAAGATATTGCAGATGAATTTTTGTTTTTTTTCATTTGGACCTATCAAAATGTTTTCTGTTTAGCTTGAAGTTGGGATCTAGTCGTTGACACAATTGGTCCACCAGTTTTAGTAACAAGGCTAATTTAGGGCAGTCAAAGAAACAATATGGCAGTGATCCGTCTCCTCCACATGCTCTACAGTGAGGAGATGCTGTCGAGTCTATGTGGTGGGTGGGTGGATTATACCGTGAAGAAAAAGTTTGAAGGAGATATTCGAATTTTTTTTGGTTGAAGGAATGCTATACAGAATTCGGGTGTTAAGAACTCTCTGATTAGTGAACCACCCGACGTTCGTCCGCTTGAGTTTCCATTCGTTTACATCAGATATCTTTTTATCCAAATATAATGATGCTTGATAGAGATCGAATTTCTCCATCTCAGTAAGGAATTGAACTGATTTTTCTAAGGTAACTTTTTTCCGCAGATTGTGCCATGCCATACAGATAGACTTGTGGAGTGATGGCCAGTCTATAGGATAAGGTGGGCTAGTAAGCCAGGAAAGGACATCTCTGTTTGGGTCGGGTATATTATCGGTGTTCAGGATGCTAAGAAGTAGGAGTTTTCCAGGATTGTTGGGATTGGTCTTGAGTAGTTTCTGAATGGTTTGGGGGCGAAAGGATTTTATTTTTGCAGGGATATTGACTAGGCCTAGTCCGCCATGTATTACAGGCCTGCTGAGTGCAGCCGCGGATACCCAGTGCTGAAAGTTGGCCCAAACAAAGTTGATGAGTTTCCCTTGGAGATTGTTTACGACGTTCACAGGTGGTTCGTAGTTTTTTAGAATATGCCAAAGGATGGATGCAGCTAGGTTATTTGCTATGATCACTCGTCCTTTTAAGGACAGATGAGTCTTGGCTCTCATGCTCCATAGATTTAGTACCCCTTTTAAGTTATCAGCTAGTTTTTTATTGTTTTCTTCCGTCGCGTTGGTTTCGGCTCCAATGCTAATGCCTAGGTACTTAAGGAAATCGTTTCTCCACTGGATGCCAAGGGAAGAATCCAATCGGTTCTTCCAAGCTCCTCCCCACATCCCGATGATTTTCTCTAGATTGATTTTTGGGCCTCAGATTTTGAAGTATTCCTCTAGTAGGTGTGATAGGATTGGGAATCTACGATCACTTTCAATGAATGTTAAAAGATCATCGGCGTGGCCTGACACTATGTATTCAGGTGCCTCTCTCAAGAATGACAATCCACACCCAAATAGTTTCTTTTTCATCGTTATCAACAATGGTTCCATGCTCAGAGAGTATAGCAGCCCTGACATAAGGCAGCCTTGTCGGATTCCTTTCCTCATTGTGAAGGGTGCTAATAGTTTTCCAGGTGTCTTGATCATTATTTCTGCATCCGAATAAAGCATTTTTATTGCTTCTATGAATTTATTTGGCAATCCAATGATTTCGAGGGTTTTCCACCGGAAGGAATGCGATACATTATCGAACGCCTTTTGTTGGTCTATTGATATTATTGAAATCGGCAACTTTTTTGAGGAGGCTACGTGGAAGAGGTCGTAGACCAGCCGTATGTTGTCGTGTATGGTTCTTCCCGGAATACAGTAAGATTGTTCGTCTCCAACCACATCGGACACGATATTCCTCAATTTATTCGAAAGACATTTAGCGATGATTTTATAATCTGTATTGCACAAGGATATCGGTCTCCAGTTGGCTTTATTTTCGCGGTCGCCTTTTTTAGGGATTAACTTTAAGGCGGTTTTTCTCCACGAGATCGGAACCGATCCTGCTTCGAGGATGCTTCTCCAGACACGCTGAATATCTTTAACCATTATATTGCTAAATGCCTGGTAGAATTCCGTGGTTAATTCATCGGTTCCGGGGGATGCCGTTCTACTAAGACACGAGATGGCAGATTTTAGTTCATCCATTGTAATTAGAGGGTCAAGCTGAATTTTCCTTTCCTCACGGAGAGAAGGAATTTGCGCTTGAGCAAGGAAATTATCGGCTCCTTTTAAAACATCTTTATCATAATTTTGTCTGAAATGCTCTCTCAAGTATTCGTCTATGGCTTTCTCGTCGCATATTTTATTTCCATCAGGTGTTGTCAAAATGCTTATGTAATCTTTGTTAATGTTGTTTCCTATTTCTAGTGAGAAAAAGAAAGCACTGGGCGCATCGCCTTCTTTCAAAAACCGGCTGCGTTTTTCGAGGATACTTTTGGATGCCAAACGTCTTTCGATTGCTCCGAGTTCGGCTTTTCTTTCTATTAGAAGAGGGCTCAGTAGAGGGTTTTTGCTATTTCTTTGGAGAGGTGGTCAACGTCGTCTCTCTTCTTTTTGAGGTGGAAGTGAGACGACTCATTTTTGTTAGCTTTTATGTATTCGGTTACTAGCCATTTGGTTTCAACCTTTCCAACATCCCACCAGGAGGTGATCGAGGCAAATTCATCTTCCTGCGATTTCCAAAAATTCCAAAAATGTTTAAAATACCTTTTAAAAGATTCGTCTTTTAGCAAGTGGTTAGGGAAGGTCCAATATGCGGGCCTTCTTCTTCTTCTAAGTTGATTCTCGTCAAGACAGCGGAGTGGTCTGTGAAGCCACATATGATATGGGTGCTGTCGAAAAGATTACTTTTTTGTCTCTTATGTAGAAAAATGTGATCTATCCGAGAAGCCGTTATTTGGTTTAGTCGTGATCCAAAGCGTGTATATTCAATATGATTTGGGTGTAGGTTCCTCCACGAGTCTATTAGTTTGTATCGATGGCAAATGTGGGCCAGTCGGCTGGAAGCATGTGTGTTATGCTCTCTCTTTGATTGGCGGTCCAGAAGCAGATTAAGGGTTGTATTCATGTCCCCTCCGATAATGGGTATTACGTTAGCCCAGGAGTTCAGATTCGACAGCAAATCATTAAGTGTCCTTTCTGCACGCTCTGGGTGATTAGGACAATGGATGTTGTACAACATATATTTCTTTCCATTTAATGTGAATTATAGGGCGGCAAGCTGGCCTGGTTCTATTTCCAACAGAGAAAATTCTACGAAGAAAGCAGCTTTTGCCACGACAAACATAAGGCCGGAGCCTCTAGCGCTCCCGGGTGTGTGGAATATTATGAAATTCTTTGTACCACTCTCTCCAGTCGAGTGATTCAGGATTTTTGATGTTTGTTTCCTGGATGAGAGCTAAATCGGGTTTGTATTTACGTAAAAAAATCCAGTAGAACTTGACGATCTATTTTGGACGCAATCCCACCAACGTTTAACGTTAAAAGTTTTAACTCCATCATAAACTACGAAAGATTAATAAAGCGACGAGTATTTTGTTCAAGCAGTGATGTGTTTTTCTATATCGCAAATGAGACGGTCCATCCGATGAATCAGATTAGATTTTTCCAAGTTTTCTTCCTTGAGAAAATATTTGTCTTTTTAAATGCTGGCTTAAGGCATATAAGTCTTCTGTGAACGATTGCCATATTTTTACCTGTTTCCTTCTTTTGTTGTAGGTCTCTTTTAGAAGGCGGTTGAGTTGGGAGTGGTTCGAGGGATCACTCTCACTAAAGGCGTTTTCGGGCACTGTTGTGTGGCTCATATTAGAACATTCAGAAATGTCGGATTTTGTGTCGGATAGTTCTGCAATCGAATTGTCTTCTTCTACGCTAGTTGGCCTGTTATTTTTCTTCGTATTTCCACGGGGCAAGGTGGTATTTGAAGAGGCATCCCCTCGTTGAGAGGAAGCTCGTAATTTATTATTGCCGGATTGTGGAAGGTATCATATCCAGTTTGCGAGTATTTGAGCAGAGATTCTTCTAACGCCTCCTTGTACGACTTCCCTTGCCCTTTTCAGGAGAGTGGGGTCGTTTAGCTGGTGAACTTTCAGGTAGTGGTGGGATGAAAGGTTCTTCGGTTTGCTGGGTTGAATGTTTTAGGAGGTCGATTAGAGGGGATGTTGCTTCCTCATTTTTACCAGCCGTATCCAAGGTCACTTTAGTGGTGGAAGAGTCGGTAGAAATTAACTCACTTCCAGCAGAGGCAGTAGGGACGGCCGCCTCAGGTATGTCTGTGGTGTTTTCTTGGTTTTGGGTGGTATTCGAATTTTCTCTGTGCGTAGCCTCGTCTCTATTTCATGCGGGGCATTTGGCTGAAAGATGTTCTTCTTCTTTGCAATCGAAGCAAGTCAATTTTGTCGAAAAGTAAACGGTGTTGCGAAGTTCTTCGTAAACAAAGGAGTATGAAGAAGGGAGGGTTGCGCCCGTTTTGATTTGCATTAATATTTCGCGTTTCTAACTGGCAGTATGGGAGAAAATTGCATTTTCCCCATTTGCAATAGGTATGGGACGCAGCCAAGACGTAACTTTTCCGTAGTTAGACAGAAAACTTGTCACAATGTGGTCAGGCACTTTGGGTGGTATATTTGAAACCATTACTCTCTTCGGACTCACATGGATAAGAGAGGCGGACGGATGTTGCCCATCTACGTCAATTCCTCTTTCCAAAACCAAATTCGCCCAAGAGGGGTCATTGAAGTAGATTACTATTGCTGACGGGATTCGCCCTATTGACACGATATTTTGGGCGGGAATAAACACTGATACCGAAGTAAGATAAACAATTTGCGGACATTCTCTAGTGCTTTGAATAAAACACCACAGCTTATTGTCACCATCCTCTTCTCCCAGCTGAGGCGGAAGTCGGCAGAACGAACTGCCGTCACGGGAGGGGCTCCCGAGCCGGCACCGGCCGAGACGGCTTCGTTCGCCGGCATGGCGAAAAGACGCCTCCATTGTGAGTGCCCAGCCGATTCGCCTCTGTCCTACGCACAGAGGCTATCTCAGAGGTAGTGCAATGAATAACCGGGGAAGGGAGGAGGGAAACCCGGTGCCGGCATTTGCCAGCTCTTAGGAAGAACACCAGGGGGGCAACGGCTTAACGTCCCTTCCGAAGGACGGAACAGCTGAATTTGCGCGGCCTCCTCAAACCGCACAAACAGGAGGGCGGGCGACCTTGGAAAAATCCTACTTGCGCAGGATTCGTACCCGCTGCCTTTTCAAGCAGCAGGCGAGCAGCAGCCAGCGTCCTAACCACTACACCACCTGCACCCCAAAAGACGCCTCGCGTGAAACGAGGCGCCTAAATCACTCCGAAATGGAACTAATTAAGATTTAGTATTTACAAAACCTGGGCAGTTTGTTAACAGACTCATAAGGTCTGATTCCAAGCACTCACAATCACAGTGAGTTGTCAATATCCTCGGAAAATCCACGAAAATTACGGAGCTCACGAAGATACGTCTGCTCACCACTGTATATGCTTATGTATATGTAATGTATATATGCGACCATAGCATTTGTTTTGATTTGATTCCCGATTTATTCTAAAATTATGGTATATAGGTATTATTCGTAAAGTATCTGTAAAAATATGTACACTCATTTCCAAAAGTATTTCAACAATTTGAGCGGCGTCGCTTTCGCGAAGGACTGAATTTTAACTTCCTATCTACGTGAATGTTTTGTTTGTCGGTGAATATGTATTCCTGTCGTGACGCCACGTCAGCCTCAGGGTATATTATTGTATAAAATGCGAAGTATTCTTCCGTATAGACCGGAGTTAACAAAGACTATTCCACGCCTTCAGCGATCGTTTGACGTACTATTATAATTCGACATTGTTATTTAACAGTCATTCTTGCATCGTGATGATAGCGTCAGCAGGCCCATGGGATTGCATTTTTGTCCAAGTGACGGGTTGTTGGGGGAGGCTGAAACAAACTCGCTGCGTAAATAGTCATAATAGTAGAAGTACGGGGGGATTTACGAATTTCGAATTGACGATTTCATTGGTTTAATCAAATTCCCAGGTTTGATAGTATTTGTTACATAACGGAAAAAGCAAAAGTGACAAGGTATAACTCTCAAAAACAATAAAAAAAGTAAAAAACATCTTCACAGAGTGTCTTCTTCCATTACTTACTACTTGATAGCATTCTCCGTATATTCCAAGTCGAAAACCGACATATGAAGTCGGTTTGGCTGACGGAATGCACGAGATTGTAATGCGGTATACCTTTTTTGTAATTCATTGAGTTAAATTGTTGTTGCAGCCATCATCATTTTGTTTCACTTCCTTATTAAGTGAACCTCATTTTCACAGAAAAGTCGTAGGTAATGGCAAGTAAAATCAATCTCCGAACTATGCGTGACTGGTCGGGTAAACATGCAGATTTCTGACTGACTTCGCAAAAGATTTTGCTGGTACCACTAGATACAATGGGCGTCGCAACTAGAATACATATTCACTGACTGATATAACATTTACGTAGATAGGAAGTTAAAATTTAGTCTTCCGCGAAAGCGACGCCGCTCAAATTGTTGGAATACTTTCGAAAATGAGTGTACAAAAATATGCCCAAGCATAGCAAAATTTGTAATTTGAAATTTAAACTACAAAAAGACTTGTACATGTTTCGATCGAAGAAAGAGCAACCCAGTAAATATTGGCGATGCCTGAGAATCTATCCGCTGATTGCGATTTGGGCAATAAGTTCGACCGTATGTTCGCAATTTCGAATTTTTCGCCGATATGACGGAACCCGCGTACACCGTTGTCTATAATAAAATTTCTTCGCAACGACGCCAACAGTCCGTGACATTTCAGATTCTGTTAAACCAGATGCTTCAGTGGATATTGACCGTGGTGGGCATGGTGACTGCGATCACCAAGTCATTTCAATACAAAATGTTGCGCTTTAAAGTGTTCGCATATGCATAAAAAGTAAATTGTATGTCTATATGCATGTTCGCTTATAACTTGGGAACGGTCCGGTTTCGACCTTGCTTTCACCGATTAATAAGCGATAAACCATTAGGATTTTCGTCTTTAATAACACCACAGGCTTTAATCCAGGGGCGAATCCTTTCTCCATTTAGTGATAACGAGAATGTTTCGGTGCTTCTTTATGAAAAATCGGTTAAGTATTCGGTTTGTCTGTCCGTCTATGAGGGACATTTTCGAAGTTAAATTAACACATTTACTTGCCTTCAAATTTATGAGGAATATTACATGGAATGCTCTGCGAAATTGTTTAAATAGATACTATGAAGATGTTTCGCCGAAATTTTTTTTCTTATAATTCTCTGTACTTGGTTTCCTATCGCAAGATGTAATATTGATTCATTTATTTTATATGGTGAAATTTTTTCGGGTTTCCAGCCGGGTCGTTAC
Source organism: Tanypteryx hageni (assembly GCA_028673005.1). Lineage (NCBI taxonomy): Eukaryota > Metazoa > Arthropoda > Insecta > Odonata > Petaluridae > Tanypteryx > Tanypteryx hageni. The sequence continues at coordinate 4,086,056 of CM054120.1, forward strand.
GGAAGTCTTGTCCGACGTTTCGACGACTAACTCTGCCGCCCCAAGGGATAATTCTTGGTATTTGGAAGCAGGCGGAGAGAGGAGTGATGATTGATTGAGAGGAAAGGAAGGACTGAGAGAGAGGGATGGGGGAATAAAAGGTTCAATTAAATTTCGTAGCATATCGATTAAATTAATTTTTGTTTAATCCCAAAGATAATTCTGTCGATTAAGTAAAGTATTATCGCTTTTATTTCTTAATTATCACGAAGCGTAGATTAAGCGTAATCAATTACAATTCATCGAGATATGAAAAGTCTGTATGATATTAGTTTCGATAAAAGATGAACGCTGTAACTTTTAAAATGTTTATAATGTGCATTTTATTAGTTAAAACTCTGTCTAAAAGTTGCTCTATATTAAATTAATAAACCTGTCGACTATCAATTTGTTCTCCAGGCGAAGGATTTCAAATTGTGAAGAGCTGTGATTTACCACAATCGGTCCGGACTGAATGACCGACGTTTGACTGTCTGTCAAGATTTTCAAACCCGGAACGGTTCAACAGATATAGATGAAATACGGTTCACGAGACTCTTCGCAGTGGTTATCGATGTCAAATTTGTTTCCTAATTTGAAAAATGCGCCCCAATTTTGAAAATCCACTTTGAATTGAACTGGAAAGGGAAAAGGAACGCGTCACATTGCAGGTCATAGAACGGGTAGACCTGCTAGTTTTAAATATATAATTAATTAACTAACAATATAATTATAATGTATTTAGTATATAATTAGTAAATATTCATAGTGCGATGCTATATAGGTATAGAGAAAAACTAGGGCGAACTTTCAATGTGTAAAATGCCATTTTTCCATATCTACTCTGAATTTATAAAGATTTAAATAAAAACGTAGTTATTAGTTTTTATTTTGTACGTTTTTGTAAATACTTTTCTGTTTTTAATTTAAAAATTTCATTTTTTTCGGTTTTTTAAATTTAATTTTTAAATTTTTTGTTTTTATTGCTTCCTGTATGTCGGATATTTTTCTCAACAAATTAAAAGTGGATACGGTACAGAGGCATTTTTTCCATTTTCATATAAGTAGTAAAAATTATACCTAATTAGTGACATGAATCATGTATTTGTCAGCGTGCGCAAAAATTAGAATTATAGTACCAAAAATGTTAGCACGAAACTTTAGTGATTGATGCCGCTCTCGAGCGAAGCTGTGTTTGAATTTTTTAAATACGCTCTCTACGCAGCTTCGCCCGAAAGTGCCATCAATCAACACTGATCGCTGCGAAAACTTGCAATCGAAAAACAAAATATTAGTATCGAAACCCTTGCTTGTAATTTGAATGGTAATATGCACAGGCGATAGCAACACTTAAAAGTTTAAATTCGTATTATTAATAACTGCTATCACACATAATAACATATATTCGCATATATACTCTCTTAATATACGCCCTCATAATTTTCGTTAAAATATATTTCATGTATACCACGACGGCAGCCTTTGAAAATTTTGATTTTATAAAATATAGCACAACTCTTAAAATTATTTAATGAGCAAAATTTATTTAAAATCTATATAACCTCCAATCTTCATTGAGTCTCTGGTTATTGCTATTTTTTAGTCTCTTAATCTAATACGCATTAGTCCTTTGGTAAACAATAGTTCATCCAAATAACATCCTATATTGTCTAACTATTTATTTTTATTTTCCATTGCTGTCTAAAGCATTATCTTTCGATTCTATGCAATATGTTATCATTAATGAGACTTTTTTTATAATCAACCAAAGTCAAATACTACAGAGTTCTCCACTTTGAAGTTGCGTCCATGCTCTCCAATTGAATAATTCTTTAAGATGGCGATAAAATATACCAAAACCTAGCGACTAACTGCGAACAAACTTTTATTGGGTATTTTTCATCTCGGATAGGACACAAGAAACACTAGAAACATTTTATTCCCAGAGTTGGAAAACAGACGAGCACTTGTTGGACAAATCGCTTCTTGAGGCGGTAGTAAGAAAATCCTCCAGGCAATTTATTCCATTCTCCGCAGCTCTATTAATAAAGGAATATTTACCCACATCGTTACGTTGATATATAGTAATTGGTTTATACCCGTGATCGTTGTTCCCAAAGAAGTTCGGACTTAGCAACCTTTCCCCTAGATCTTCCCACGTCGGGTTAGCTGTATATGCGCGATACAAGTCTACCAGCTTGTTTGCCTTCCTCCTGTTTTCAAGTGATTCCCATCCTAGTTCCTATAGCATTTCCGTTGCGCTATCATCTCTTCTAAAACGCCCTAGTACTAATCTTGCTTTCTTCCGCTGAACCTTTTCCAGTTTCAAAGCGAGATCCTTATGGTAGGGATCCTTACGCGTATTCTTGCATTGATCTCACTAACGTTAATTACATTATTCCCTCGCATACCTAGTGTTATTTTTATGTTTCTTATTACAAATTGTAGGCTTCTTAAGTCTCTTGAAGCGACTTCGTCAATCTGTAAACCATATTCTAAGTCTTTCGTCATGTGCACCTCTAAGTATTTACGTCATCAACTTTCGGTATGACATCATCTTCAATAATATACAATAACTTGCTCTTTACTCTCCTTCTAGAACACAGGATGTATGTACTTACATTTGCTTACGTTAGTTTTAATTTTATTTTATGTACCCAAGATACAAAATTAGCCATGTCATTCTGAAACAATTCCTTGTCTTTCTCGCATTTAATACCTTTATTCATGAAGCAATTGTCCGCAAAGAGTCTTATGTCTGACTTATTATGTAAAGGCCAGTGGCGGATTTCTGGGGGGTAGCACATGGCGCGCGCCAGGGGCCCCGTGAGGTATGAAGGTGCTTCTCAACTTGGATTATGTGGAACCCTAGAGTTCCGCAAATGATTGGATTTCCGTATTGATCTGCGAAAATGGGGTAAAAACCAAAATTTCCTTACCGCTCAGTTAATCTAAATTTTGAATTTCTATCTCACGCTAAGTGGCGGATTTAAGGGGAGTCGCAGTTGCCGCGCGACAGGGGCCCTTTGAAGTAAGGGGTTCCGAAAAAAATTTTCGTGTATATAATCTCAGAAATGTTAAATGTCTCAATTTAAAAATCAGTGGAACCTCTCTATGATTCCATAGAAAAACGATCGTTAAGAGGTGTCACAAAATAGGGTAGCCGTTAGGAGCGGTTTCAATATATATTTAGATTGCAGGGCCTCCGAATGCTTAGCGCCAGGGCCCCCCAAATGTTTAGCGCCAGGGGCCCCAGGAGGCGTAAACCCGCCACTGGTAAAGGTAGAGAGTTTATATAGATGAGGAATAACAACGGTTCAACAACATTACACTGCGTAATTCCCGAGGTGACGTTTATTTCATCGGATATAATACCTCCTATTCTAAACCGTTGCTTCTACAGTCTATTTCACGTGTATCTTCACGAGTGGGTTGTGCGATTGATCCAAGTACTTCCTCACCTAAGCTTTGCGATTCAAGTGCATCCAAATCCACAGTATTGGTAACTTAACGAAGCATTCGTAGATAATAGGCAGGTATCAAGCATCTTCACTGCAGTTTAAAAAGCGGGCATAATGATTTACAGCGAAGGTTGCTTTAATGAAGATATAGCCAGGAAAAATTTACCGCTATGATTACAGAGTAATTGGAACTAGGAATAATCTCACCCCCTACTTATATAAGAAGGCAAGAGCACGATAGTAAAATATCTGAGTTTGGCTGTAGGTAGAAGCTATATCGAAGATCTTATTTTCCTCTAAGGACAGAGATCATAATATGATATTTAAGTAAGTGATCGATATATTTTAGCAAGTCTGGCGCACTGTAACCTCTGCTACCTACTAATCTGGTGACTTGCAAATTATTATGTAGATGATGATGCTACTTTTTGTTTCTTCATTATTTATTGTGCATTTGCAATGTTTCTCCCGGTATTCCTTCTTTGGTGAAGTTATGTTGTTGTGCGCCTCGTTTATTGCATGCCATACGAAAAAAATTACTCGGTTTATATTTGTTATCCTTTAATATACTTTATTCCTGACTTCTATCCTGTGTCATCGCGCAATTCCTCAAATTCTGAAAGATACTAAACTTTAAAAAAAGCCAAAACGTGCTCGTACACCGTACACGCTACACTCTTCGAAGTCTATGCGGTGTAGTGCACATCAGAACCGTTTATTTGTGTCCCACATGAGTCGAGAATCCGCTTCAGATCCTCTGAAGAAGTCCCATGGTCTAAGGCTCAGTTTCACTACATAGTTCCAAATCATAGAAATGTAATCTGTCCGAGAGAAGCTGTTGCAAAAGGTCAGACGCATATCGGCGCCCAGTATCAATCTCGAGATGCTATTGGCAAAGTTTAGGAAGCTAAATCAAGATAAAATAGTTATAGTTGGAGGTTTAAACATTCCATCAATTTATAGGGATAATCATCCTCTTAAAACGGGTGGTAGAGGACGCGAATCGTGCAAAGCATTAATCGAGACATTTTGCGAGAATTCACTGCTCCAGAAACCATAGGCGAACATGAAATATCTTAGATTCATTAGCAGCAAACGTCCCAATTGGAATAGACATAGTCTCCATAGAGAATGGAATAAGCGACTGTAAGGCCGTATAGGCGGACCATAAGATAAAAATTGAGAGGTAGAGTAAACAATAAAGAAAACTGTGTTCTCCAAGGTAGACTTCTCTAATTTCAGATCGCGTTTGGGAGAACTTTTACATAACTTCAGAGAAGTGATAGAAAGGTCATACACCGAGTCATTATGGTTTGTCATTCAAGAATATAATGTGAAATGGTATCTATAATGTGAAATGGTATCTATAAGTATATTCTAAGTAAATTTAAGGTTGACAACAGAGAGCCTCGTTGCTTCAACCAGAAAGTTAGGAGCGCTCTTAGGCGCCAGAGAACGTGCCACGCGAGAGTAAAGAACGTATCGCCTTCCGTATCTAATGAAAAACCAACAGGCTACCTCTATTCATAAGGACGACGACAAAGAGAATCACGGAAATTATAGGCCGATTTCCTTAACGTCATTTCAGATTCTGTCAAATATCTAGAAATTACTACTCGTCATGGTCTCTTGCGGGACACTGATAATCGCTGAGTGATATGCGCTGCTAATAAGAAGTTGGCCTTTATAGGAGGGTAGTCAGGAATAGCACCCAAAAAGTGAAAGAATCATGTTATTCGTCTTTGGTAAGGTCGCAGATAGAATATGCATCATTTATTCGGGACCAAAAAGAGAAAAACTGCAGCGCAGGGCAGCTAGATTTGTAAAAAGAAATTATGATATTAATTCAGAAATAAAGTAACAATAAAATTTCTACAATACTTTTATTAGAGGGAGTTGATTTAGATTTGGACGCTTTGCGTCACCATCAGGAGTAACATGCTTTATTATTACCACTGATGATGACGTTAATCGTCGAAATCTAGACCGAGTCCCTCTATTAAAAGTATTGTAGAAATTTTACTAAGTTACTTTATTTCTGAATTGTGGATTTCTACAAAGAAACGGCCGAAACAGTTGACTATGATAATAATTATTATCATAATTTATTTTGTTATTATCAGAACGTTATGTGGTTAACGGAAAACTTGAAATGGGAATCGTTAGAAGAACGCAGATTACAGGCTAGACTTAAGCTGATAGCTAAGTACACAGACCCGGATTTAGTTCCACCATTTGTCTATCACTGACATTGGCGCTAAAGGGTGTTTGGCGGTAAATCGAGGTACATATATGCTAACTCTTAATAATCATAAGATAGAAATTGTTAAATCCGGGTCTGAGTATATGCCGGGGAAGTTAGCCAACGAGTTCGCAGAACTTATCAGGATTCCTGCATATTACGAAAGGCAAGATAATGACGATAAGAATCGCGTAGATTTAAGAAAACTAAAGGGTTTAGTTTGTCTTTTATCTGATTTAACTCGTGGCGGACTGGATAAAAACATTCAGTGTGTCTGATGTGGCCCGTGGGCTGTATAGCTTGCGCGCTCTAAGGTGGCAGTCGGATACGCGTGAGAGGGGAAGGGGAGGAATGGGAAGGAGAAACTTTAAGGGGAACCGACGTCAGAGCCAGTAACACAATTTTGGTTCGCACGAGTCCAAGTTCGCGCATCAAATGCCCACACCTAAACACCGCCTCCCCTGCTAAGTTAGAGCGTTTTAGCTATAGATGGGCACCACTGCCGTAACGCGCCATGTAAGATGTCGAACACCACTCCGAACGAGAGGTTTAGACGCTGTAAATGCCGCGTAAAACGTTCAGCCAATGAATGACCTCTTTGACTCGCGAGATATTGGCATTGGTCGTGGCTATGCTCTGGCGTCCTCTCGTCTCTTCAATTTCAACGTTCTTTCGGTCGTTCCGAAACTTTTGTACCATTCTGCCACGTTCGTGAACCTGAGAACGAACTTTGACTCGTGTAGGACATCTCTAAACTGTTCGGAACTGTTGCGCCCTTGGTGCTCTTCGTAATGAGTAGGCTAATGCCGGCACCGGGTTATCCCCCTCCTTTCTGTGTCCGATGTGAAAGCAGTTAAGTTATAATAGTTCAAGAGGTTGAATAGCCAGAAAAACAAACAAACGAAAAAAACACCCCTAAAAGGTTTTGAGGTATGTACGAGCACGCTAGTGTTTTTTGGTTAGACATGCAAATTTATACGAAAAGAGTAAGCTTGTACATTTCCCGGAAGAAAGAAGTAAAGGTTAGGATTTTAATTTACCGTCTATTAATTGGGAATATGGAAAATTCATTCGTTAAGGTAAAAAAGAGAATCGCGTTGTAAGTTCAAATATCTTTCGATTAGATTTAATCGCTACCAGTCACTACTAATTGATATACATATACGAATGAAGGTGCTACTTTTCATAAAGCAGTATTTGAAGAATTCACATCTAAGTTGAGTAGGGCCGTCAAACCACTTAGGAAAGTTTTCTTGTAGAAGAAAGCTAAACTAACAGTGATTAAAACGTATATTGAGTTTGACTTTAACCATTTCTCGACACTAGCCAAAAATCAATCTGACAAAATCTTCTCGATCGATTTTTACGTATATTAAATGAAGAATTACCACAGTTTGTGCCTCCTAAACTTGTTAGAGAAAGGAAGTTGGATAAAACCATCACTATCTAAGCTGTTAAAACGTGAGAGGTAACTTCATTCGCGATTGGCTTGCACAAAAAATGGATTCTAATTTTCAAGAAATCGTGAATAAATGTAAAGCAGCTAGGATCAAAGCGCGAGCCGAATTCTTGAAGTTCAAAAATACTAGTCTTCCTGATTGTTTATTTAAAGATCCGAAAACGCCATATGTACGCGTAGTTCGCGGAGGTCTTTCTACGGAACCACCATTAAATACCACCACAGTAATTGATCCTATATCAAAGTCTAACCTACTTAACACGTACAATGAATAGTGCTTTCCCAATGACGACAAAATCTTAGTTAATTTCCCTCCGCGAACATATTTTCCATGAAAGACAGAGATTTCCGTACTATGGCATAACGAAACTAATGAAATCAGTGTAGGTCCTAAAATGTCCAGGGGGGGAAGGCTTGAAATTTTCGTTTCGCATTAACGATGAATTTTTGTCGTTAAGATGACGTCAATCGATGAGTTTTATTCGTACGACAATATGAGTGAGTCTTGAAAATTATCGTTAATAACGACATTATTGCTTCGACAAATTATCATCGAACGCGTAACGATGAGCAATGAGGTGTCGTTAAATACGCTAACGATAAATATTTATTCGAGTTAGTAAAAATGGCCGCGTACAGACGTTTCCATTTACTTGTGGGAGCCGCTGCAGAGGAAAGAAAAGTAATGAGGGAGCGATTTCTTCGTGACCGGCAAAGCGCGTTCCATTTACCCGAGGAAGATTTTCGTTTAATATTTAGTATTTTAATCAAGAAGCTGCGATGTGTTTTTGCGATATGTTAAGACCTCATGAAAAACCTACGAGGAAATCATCGCTGCCCGTAGAATTAACAGTAATTAGCTATAGTGGTTATTAATAGTATTCGTGGTTATAAATCATTTTATTTATGACTGGTTAATATGACCTGCTATTTATACATTTTTAATGTTAATAAAATCGAGTAAACCAAATAAGTAAACAAGGCATCGTTTAGTAGACTCAACAATTTAATTGGTTTAAGCATTTGTTATCTTATTTCTGGAAAGGTCCTAACAGTGTTGAACTTTTCAGCTACTGGCACTTACCAGGGGCCAGTAGTACTGAATTAATATTTGGCTGTCAGTAAAAAAACTGCCAGTAGATGTATAATAGAGGTGACAAATGCAGTTAACAAATGAATGCAGAAAAATTGGGTGATTTGTCCCATGTCACAGGCTGGACAAACAGCTATTAAAACTAAGTGAGGAAAAAATTACTTTTAGTGCATATAACATATTTTATGTTTTCCTCGAATTAATATTTTTTTCTTCAACTTAAGGTTTATGACAGAAAAAGATTTTTTTGGGGTAATTTGAGCAATAGACTTCACCCATATAAAAATCAAAGCTCCAAATTTAACAGACAGAAATCATCCAGAGCATCTATATGTTAACCGACATGGTTTTCATTCAAGTGCAATTGGTAAATAAGAACTTATTTGAAGTGTTTCAATTGTGAAACCTATTTTAAGTTTTTTTTTTTAATCACAGATATGTGACTATGGATTATGCATTTTAAATGTAAATGCAAAATACCCTGGTACTACGCATGACTCCTTTATTTGGAGAAGTTTCAATGTTTACGAAGCATTGAAACAAAAGTTCACTGCAGGAAATCTTAAATCATGGCTCCTATTTTAGTTGCATAGTTATACACAAAGTATTTATTGCCAGTCTGTAGCCAAATCACTTCACTTGTGTATGTTGTTCATGACGGGATAGTGGATATTCACTGCAGCCATGGTTGATGACACTCATTTTTAACGCAGCTCCAGGAAGCCCAGAGCAAAGGTTTTCTGATGCCCATGCAATGGCTCGTAATTGCATATAAAGATGTAACGGAGTGTTAAAAAGCAGGTTTAGGTGCTTGTTACCGGAAAGGGGCTTGCATTATAGCCTTCAAAGGGCATCAATTTCCGTAAATACCCGCGTATAATGCGCACTTTTTATCATTTCACATAATATTTTTTCAAGGCTATACAAGAACACATTTATATCACTATTTGGAGATCTATAAACACAAGTTACAAGAAACACTTCTACTTTTGATTTATATATAGCGGCAACACACTCAAACATATTTCAATGGAAAGCACTTTCACTGGTTTTATGCCCCTCATTGGTGATTTTCTTAATAACATGACCCCACCATTTTTGTATGTTTCACGGCAAAAAGAAGAAACAATTTTGTATTCTGGCACATTAATTATGTCTAATTCACTTTTTTTTAACCAGTGTTCAGAGATGCATACTATGTCTGGGTGTATGTCTGTAAGACCTACTTCTAGTTCATCAAATTTGTTCTTTGCACACTGTGTTGATATGTAGAATTTTTAAATATTCATGACATAATTTCTTGGATTTACTAATCCCTGCTTTTAATCGCGTGGCCATATTGAATTGTGCTTGTTCTTTGTCTTTACTATCAGCTGTTGATTTTGGAGATAGACTTCCTTCTGTGTTCTCTTGATTGTTTAGTGATTGTAGTGTTTCAGGAGGTAGGATTGGTTAGCTACTGAACTTTTTGAATTTAAAGTGTCGGACTAATACACCAAGAGGCCAGTAGGAGCTATCGTATAATTTAGATAATAGTGAAAGGTCTACACTTATCTTAAATGACGACATCACTTCATTTGAGTCGACTTTTTCACACGTGAATTCATGCCCCTTAAATTTATTATTTAGATAATTGATTATATCACTACATGTCGCAGTATTTTTTACACGGCCTAGATGAATCCATGCATTTTTCGGTATTCCGAAGTTTTCCTTTTGTGCATCATTACTATTTCCGTAAATTGTACGTTCGGGCCTTTGTTGTTTTCCTCTCTTTCTAATTACAGTTGTAAATCCTTCATTATTATCTATAGATACCTTGTTGTCGTGCATTTAATTTATTTTATTATGTTTGTGGTTTATGTCTATTGCTGACTGATGATCATTAAAAAGGTGTTGTTTTGCGGCATTTACATAATTATCACTTTTCTGTTTGATAATATTAATTGCTGCAATAAATGTATTGTTTATGAATTGTAGTACTGAGACTGAAATTATTGAGTAATTATAACCTAATATTAAATATTCACAATTGGATAGTGATAAGTAGGAGTGCAGCTATTAGTATTAATATGAATCATTCGAGTGGAATTTCCACGAATTTCACCTATAAAATCTGGTAACCTTATAATAATGGCCTACTTGTAAAAATTAGATTTAAGTTCGAAAGTTCTTTGTAGGAAGTTCCAGGACTGTTTATTAGTACTTCACATCGAAACTTTATATATCATCTTAGCAGGAGCCTATATGAATATTTCAAGCGCTTGGAATAATCGTGCAAAAATGTGTGACAGAAAACGCAATCTATTTTCACCGGTAAACTACGAAAAGCGATATATTTATACATTTCCTGTGCCGTGAGCATGTAAAGAAGTTTGTTTTGGTCAAACCAATATGGCAGGCAGACCACGGCCCCTGACTTCACTCTCTGCTACAGCTAGAGTAGGGAGCGCCATCTCCAGTATATTAGTAGATCCATGGTTTTTATTTTATTTATTTATTTACTATTTATTTACTAAAATAGGCTCACATACAGACGACCCAGATAAAACAACACGTTGGATCCGATTTTTAAGATAACTATCAAGTAGTTTAAGGAAATTACCATGGTTGCCAAACCGATGTTTAAGCTTATGGGGAAGAAGGGTATGGTCTATGGAGTCGAACGCTTTTGAAAAATCTAAGAATACCGAATCTAATTGTGATTTGTTAATTAGAGCATTTACTGAATGGTTTTGGAAGATGGCTAAGTTAGTTAAACAAGAACGATTTGGTAAGAATCCATGTTGGTTAGTGGACAAGTACGGGGAAGAAAAATAATACAAACGGTTTAAGATTATTTTCTCACAAACCGAAGAAAATATGGGAAGTAAAGAGATGGGACGGTAGTTGCAAACATCAGACTTAGAACCAGATTTATGTATTGGAGTTACATTTGCGGATTTCCATTGAGTTGGGAAAATGCCTAGTGAGAAACAACGGTTAAATATGATTGATACTACTGTAATATGATTTTGAACCCAATTTTCTCGTGACTTTTTATCATTTTAGAAAAATTTACCCACAAGAGATTTTAATCTTGTCATGGTAGTATGTCATTAATTACAAAGAAATTTACCTCGGACGCCCGAACGGGTCATTTTCACCCGAGTGTAGGATGAAGTGAAATTTTCTTCAACATGAAATGCCAAAACGCTTCCATGTTATCGCAGCTAATGTTATTGAATTACTACATATTTTTCAGCTGTTCCTTGCAATCAACCCTGCGTTCCTCTATCTCTCTCCCTCCCACCCTCCCCGATTCCCTCTCTCCCTCTCACTCCTAATCATCACTCGATCGTCTTCTGTCCCGAAAATGCAACGTCGTGTGTGTGCAGGTTTGAACTTGCAGATATTTTCTTCCACTCATTTTATCTCAACAATCCCCTTCCTCAGTCGCTGGCGATATTTGGATACGCAATTACGTGCAGGCAGCCTAGCGTGCATTTGTACAGAATTGTGTCAGAAAAATGACTCGTATGCCCGATTTATATTCTGATGATATTCTCACAGAACTCAATAACGTCCTCAACGATGTGTCGGACGGACATACCTTTTATAACATTCTTGATTTGGCGGCAATAAATGCTGTCTTGATATATGCAGCTGTCACTGGTAAGAATATTTCGCGGAGAAAAATTCATCAGACAGCTAGCGGAGAAGGTGCGAGTGAAAAAGCGGCCAAATTATGATAATCTAGGCAAAGGATCCGATTTGAAAGAAGTAGTTCCAAAACGTCGAAGATGCCAGATTATGGAAAATTCCAGAGAAAATAAAACCTCAACCAAATGCACAGTATGCAAGAAAATGCGTTGCACTTGCGTCAGATACACTAACGAGATGAATGAATAATAATTTTGGTATACTATTTTGAAACTTTGCTTGTTCGTCACACATATGGGTCAAAGACATCTGTTTTTCAGGTTCGAAAGATTTTTGTTGTTACATGGTATAGTAAAATACTTGCTTTTTATAATTAGTGTTAGTTATAAATCAATCTGTTAGTAGTATTGGCAAGAGAAATGAGTGCTTTCAACCTGAATGCATTACCACGATGCATATCGGAATAATAATGTTTTTTTATAATTAGCGTATTTACCTCTGTATATTTTAATTATGTACATTTTGTTGCTACCCGTACCTAATTTATTCTTCATGTTGGTAAATATGGGTCAGCCTTATATTGCTTGAGCATAAGTTTTCTCCGTTCTTCCGCTGTTATGCAATCCTAGCGTGATTTTAAAATATTTTTTTTTAATTGAGATTTTGAAGAGGTACGTACTTATTTTTTAAGTTTCAGACAGAGTGTACCGGCTCATGCTATCTATAAAGAGTAGTTAGCCTGAATTAAAAAAATCGATTTTTTACACAAGGCATGAGAACATATTTTACAATAGCTTCCGTTTTGATACGAGTACATGCAAACGTTTTGCAATATAATTTTTTATAAGAGATGATAAACAGTCTGCCGATCAAGAATTCTGATTGTGGGCAAATCTGTGATATACAAAAGTTCCTTCTACAGCTGCAAGTTGTAAGTCTTCAGTCACAAACTTCTCCGGAACAATGACGCTTGTGAGTTTTTGCTCGGAGTTTTTTAACATAACCAAATTACTTTTCTCGATTATAATTGATCCCTGGTGTCTCTGATTGTCCTCCATGTCCTATAGAAAATGCAACACCACACACAGAACTCAACTTTATCTTCGTGCTTGCTCTTTTTTATAAAAGAAAATTATTTTTATAAATTCTCATTAAAGCACACTTCATTTTTCCCATGGGTATAAATAAAAAAATCACCTTTTACTTCTTTTTATTAAAATAAACTGTGGTGTGGCTGCATATGCCAGCAATAATATATTGCGTGTTCACCAAGTAGTAATAACTGCACGTTTGAATATACAAATAGCCACTTCGGATTGCGCCTTGTGAATAACTGCTAAGTTGTAAATGAGAGGAGGCGGAAAAATGTAAAACAATGTGATAAAATAGTGAAAAGGAGAGAGAGAGGGGGGAGGGAGAGAGAGAGATAGCTAGATAGATAGTCGAAAAGACATTGTAGTCGGATGCGCTTATTTTGCGGTTAGGAAACTCTAAACGTCGAAAACTAATATTTTTTTAACAAAGCTCATTTTAGATCCAGTGTTTTGTTAAATTTGTTCAATATAATGTGATTTCGATGTAATATATTTATTAATTTTATTAACAATGAGATTTTATTAGGCTAAAATGAGTAATCCGGTACAAATTCATGTCCTGAATAACTTTCTTCGGGACTCTCCCGGAATTTTCAGTATGTATGGTCACCCAAAGATAAACACATCTCTGACGGAGCACCGGTCGCCGTTTCTGCGACAGTACGTTCAGCTACAATACTCAAATTGGGGAGATTCTCTAAAATATGAAGGTTTCCAGTTTTTATTGTTTGCCATCCGATATGGAAAACGTGGGACTAACTTTTCAGACTGATTTAGGTGGATCAAAGACATCCACCGATTCTCCTGTCCGCACCAGGCACGTACTCGCAGATCTTTTGCCCAAATTCGATACTTATCCGCAAAATTTTACTGATTATCCTACCTCATCCGCAATATCTGCTGAGGATTCCGTGGGAGGTCTCTACGAGAGGGTGCAAAATATTAGGCGAAAGAATTGTAAGTTACTTGTAAAAAATAAGGTTATTTAAAATATATCCAGTGCTCGACGGAATAACTCCGTCGCTTACACCGCGGAATAGAAAGGGGGATATGCCTTTTTACTTACATTCATACATTATACATAAGACTTAAATCTTACACTATTGACAATAGGTCCATGTCAGTCTTCAATGTTACAATTAGTGGTTTGTAACTGTGTCCTAGGTTATAACTAGGGTATGGATCTTTCGGGTTTTACCCGATTTTTACCAGATTTTTACGCTCCTATTGCCTCTTTTTCAATTTCGGGTAAAACCCGAAAATCCCGGAATTATTAGTTTTCTTTAAACACATTTTTTTTAGATTTGGTCGCAGAATTTCTATTCTGGCGCTTGTAGGCTCCTCAGTACCTGAGTGCAGTTCGAGATGTTCGTGATCAGTCTGTTTATTCTCTTTGTGAACAATTTATTCTTAAGCTTACTTTATAGCACAGTCTTAATCTCCTTGGTTTGATCGCGCCACGAATAGTGAAGGACGCGCCTTAGCTAGTCGCTGTTAGATCTTTGATAGGATAAGGTAAAAAGAGATGTAGTGTTTGTTAGTTGAAAACAATACGAAAGAAAAATTATTTCACTGATATCTGGTGTGTTTTCAAAAGAAGTTGAGCGGGAAGCAAGATATTTGTGCAGCCTGCAAGGTGTTCCTCTCCACCTGGAGCATAGGCGTAACATCGGTTTTTTCCAGGGTGGTTCGAGAGCATTTTGGAGCCCCCAAGCTCTGCTGCGCCCCTCCCCCCCACAGCGGGCCAGGTCACCCGAAATGTTAGGCATAAATCCAATTTTCATCTGACTTGCATGAAAATTCATATATTTTAGGGATCTCTTATTTCGAATATGATATGAAAAGTAGGAAACTCAAAATGGCTAAACCAATATGTCTGACGTTTTTCTGGAATTTCGTCTGATTTCCTTCAAAATTCATATCTGAGAGTTATAGAAGTCGCTTATTTCGAATTTAAATAGGGAAAGTAGGAAATTTCATATGGTGGAACCAATATTGGGGAAATTTTAATGAAATTTCTCCGTAAGTATAAGTTAACTTATATGTACCTGGCATTTTTAGGGGTCGCTGATTTTAAATATAATATCAACAACAGTATGAAATTCAAAATGGTAGATCCAATACGGCAGACTTCTTCTAAAATGTTGTCTGATTTGTGTGAAAATGTACACTATAGCTATAAGTGTTTTCTCCATTGGTGTTACGATTTCTGTTAAATATTGGTTCAGACATTTTTAATTTCCAATTTTTCATATCATATTCAAAATGAGCGACCCCTATAATCACCAGATATGCATTTTTATCCAAATCAGAAGAAAACTGGATTTCTGGCCAACTTTTCGGGTGATCTAGCCCACTGTACTGCGCCCGGAGGCAGATTTATTATAATTTGAAATGCGGCGCGAGGTGGCAGCTAAATGTTTTAGGGAACATTGTAGACATGTGCAGAAGTTGCCCTAAGAAATAATCAGACTGGAGATGAGTCAAATCGGAATAATATCATTTCACCTTTCACTCGTTCGAGGTTTTTAAATTTCATCACGACACTGCACATGCAAAAGACATTCGCTAAATCGATCATGGTTATAAGAACCCTATATCATTGTGAAACTTAAGACATACAGTACAGGTGCTCGGCATTATGTAAGCCCTCGAGGAATCCCGGGGGGTCCACTGGGCCCCTTGTCTCCCCCCTTGTTACGCCTATGACCTGGAGGCGTTTAACACAAAATATCACACTTTCAACCATACTTAAAGTATAGTAAAAAGTTTTGATTGCTGATAAAACTTATAAATTTTTAAACAAGATTTTTATTTTTAAATCATTTTATTCGAATTATAATATAATAAAACCCGGAAATTACCCGAGATTGAACTTTTTTAAAACGTCGAAAAATCTGGAACTTATTTATATCCGATTTTAACCCGAATGAAACGGAAAATAATAAAACCCGATATTTACCATCCGAATGACATTTTTGTAACCCGAAAAATCCATACCCTAAACATAACTTATAAATGTTCAGATGACGAAAATAATGTATCGCTTTTAACATCGCAATTTTAAGCTATAAAAGTTGATATTTCATAGTACGGGCGTTCTAGGGGGTAAGCTAAGTCCGAGTGTTAAAGCATTTTCTAATGGTTACGTACCCCTTGGAACATAATTATAGGTAGTATCGAAGATGGAAATCATACTCCTCACATTCGAAATTTTTTCCTCAAGAAGACATTTATAGAAGTCTATCACATTCCCTTCTTAAAATGTATCTTTTAACATGTCATTTGACTGGATGTCTTTTAATTCCATTTCTAAATGTGGCGACGTCCTATCCAGATCACAATTAAATGGATTTTCTAAGAAACTTATTTCCTCAGCCTACTCATCAAAGTTCATGATACGGTCTTGTAGCTGTAGTTTCAATTCATAAGAAAATTTTAGATATCGCAGCATATAGGAGACTAGGAGAGGATTTACACATTTTAGAAACCTTAGTAAACTTATATGAAGAAAAGTCAGTAAGTCATGGGACCCTAATTGCGGGAGACCTAAATTTACCATCAGTTATATGGGAAGGGCCACCAGCGAGGGTAGGAGACCTCAGGAATTGGTAAACTATCTAATCTACTAAGGGGGATTTACGCATGTAGTCGAGAAGCCAACCAGAAGGGACAACACTAGATTTTTTTTCTTTTAAGGCCGTATGAGTCATACATTTGCACAGAAAATATGGCAGGGATAAGCGATCATGATGCTGTTTCTATAGATATAGAATGGATTGATCCTAAACCAGTAGGCAATGTGCGAAAAACAGTGGTGTGGCAGTATAGTAAGGGTGACAAGATAGGATTTCAACAATACTTGAAGATGAGGTTTCCAAGCTGGGAAGGCAATAGAAGAAGCGTAGAGGAGATGTGGGCAGGTTTTAAGAAATTGTTATTAGATGGAATAGAAGAATTTGTTCCAAAAAAAATACTTAAAAATAATCCTAATCCTGAATATTACAACAAAAGAATTAAGGTGTTAAAAAGGAGAGATGCGCATAAAAGAAGAGTGTTAGGAGAATGTTTTTTGCAAAGGTATAACAACTTGCTGAAATGCTTGAATACGGAGAAAAGGAGGGGTAAAGATAAATGTCTACAAAATATACTAGGCACTAAAAGCAGCAGTGATCTTTACAAATACCTCAGGAGGCGGAAGGATAAAAAAGAGAAAATAAGTACAATTAAGAACGCAGAGGAGAATATAATAAAAGACGATGAGGATAAAGCAAAAGAACTTAATAATTGGTATGCAAGCGTATATAGGAAAAGACATTATACCAACATTACGGAAAATTAGACTTTCCTTGGGAACAATACATACCCGGTCAGGCAGTGATACAGGGGTAGTGCAAGAGGCGAAATATATCAGAATTAAAGATATTGAATAAAGTACATTAGCTAGGAAATCGCAAGTCGAAAGGACCTGATGATATTGCAGGAGAAACATTAAAGTTGGGTTCAGCAAAATGAGTGCCGTATCCCAGGGTTTTATTTAACTCAACGTTAAACAATGAAACGATCCCAGATGACTGGAAAAAAGCAACCGTGATACCTATTTATAAAGGTGGAATCAAAAGCAACGTTGAAAACTACAGACCTTCTAGTCTGACATCTGTAGTTTGCAAGCCGATGGAGAAAATTATTGCTGATTACATATGAGACTACTGGGAAGTAAACAACTGGTTATGTAAAAATTACCATGGGTTCAGGAAAGGTTTTTCATGCGAGATTCAGTTGTTAGGGCTGTTACAAGACGTTGCAGAATCAACAGATAAAGGAGATGAAGTCGACAGTATCGTCTAAAGCTTTCGATGGCGACATTCTACTCAAGAAATTAAAAGAGTAAAATATTGATAGGAGAGTAATTTAGTGGTTAAAAATTTCCTTATTGGTAGATTCCAACGGGTTAAAGTAGGACAGAGTCACTCCGAGGAAAGTCAGGTAATATCAGGGGTCCTACAAGGGAGTGTTTTAGGGCCCTTATTATTCCTGATTTACGTAAACGACCTACCTAATTACGTCAAGTCTGAGGTGCGGATTTTCGCAGATGACTGCGTTATCTATAGACGAATAAAACGAAAAAGGACCGAGCAATTTTGCAGGAAGATATGGAGAGTGTAGCAAATTGGATTAAGTTGAACAAAATGAGTGTTAATGGAACAAAGTACAAGCACATCAATTTCACAAATACATGGACCGAGAGAAATTTTCGTTACACACTTAATGGACAAACGGTGCAAAAAGTTGATAATTGCAAATACCTAGGCGTTCAAATATCAAAAGACCTAAAATGGGGTATAAACATCTACAAAATCGCAACAAAAGCGCATAAGACCATGCATTACGTGATGCGTAGTCTAAAAGGAAGTACTAAGGCAGCTAAAGAGATAGCATATAAATCATTGGTTAGGCCTATATTAGAGTATGCTACAAACGTATGGGATCCTTATGAGATAAGGTATGTTAAGAAATTTGAGAAGGTGCAACAAAAGGCAGCGAGATATACCTTAGGAAGATTCAACAAGGGAGATAGCGTCACCGAAATGATTAAAACGCTGGGTTGGGAAACGCTTGACACTAGGTTTACCGCTCCGGTCATTTTGGCCGCCATCTTCTTATCATCAATTGCTCATGCCTGAATTTTTGTGACTTTTATTAATTTTTAATGTACTTGCCAAAAAACTGATGAAAATTCACCTATCATACTCGCCTTCGGCGTTCTGGGATATCATACCTACTTTTACCGGAGCGGTCATACCGCTGAAGAAAAACTTGCGTAAGTTGTGGTGATTGCACTTGTTTCGAAGAGTATAATGTTTTGTAATGTACTCTACGAAGCACTGTTTCTCTTCTGCCGCAGTGAGGGATGTATTGTCGAACTGTGACGTCACGCGAGAGAGGTTCGTATATGCGAGTTGGAGTTCGATGCATTCATTAGTCTTCTGTACGCTCGTGGGTCTTACGAAGCGGACACAAACGTTCTAGATTTGTGGTTTCGGGAATGGGGTCCTGGGATTTTCACACAAACTGTGCCACGCAATCGTTTCTTGGAAATAATGGGGTTCCTTCGCTTTGATGAAAAAGCTACACGACGGGAACGGCTGCAAACAGACAAATTTGCACTTGCTTCAGTCATTTGGGAGAAATTTATTGGTAATTGCATTGTTTGCTACAAGCCCTCTAAGAATATCACTGTGGATGATCAGCTTTTTCCCTCTAAAGCTAGATGCCCATTTACACAGTACATGGTAAATAAGCCGATTAAGTTTCGCGTAAAATACTTGTTAGGTGTTGATGTCAAGACTAAATATGTTGTTAATGGTTTTTCTTACCTTGGAAAAGACGAGACGCGACCCGCAGATCGAACTCTTGCTGAGCACGTGGTTTTGCGTCTTATCGACCCATACATAAACAGAGGAAGGAATGTTACTTGTGATAACTTCTTTACCTCACTGAAATTAGCAAAACTGTTGAAGGAAACGTGCACAAGCCTCGTAGCCACAGTCAACCGAAGCAGAAGGGAAATCCCTTTCTCTGTGAAGTATACGCTTGATTCACGTCACACGACGGTCGTGTACAACCACAATGACATCGACTGTAGAACGGAGCGATATACATCTACATCTACATTATACCCTGCAAGTCACCTTTTTGGTGGATGGCAGGGGGTGCAGTGCACCAAGGGTCCATAGTTTTCCTACGTTATCTTTTTCTATTATGGTCTCTTATCGTCCTAGGGAAAAACGATCCTCTATATCGCTCCGTTCTACAGTCGATCTCGCGAATCTTATCCTCACTGTCCTGCCTTCCGAGATACGTCGGGCTTCTGATAAGTCCTACTACCTCATTCGCTAATCCCTCCGACATAAATTTCTCCAGTAGTTTAATTCTAGCCTGCAGCCTACGTTCCTCTAACGATGTCCATTTCAGATTTTCTATTAATGATGTTACGCTTTGTTTACTATCGTAATTCCTCTTTACAAATCTAGCTGCCCTGCGCTGAACCTTTTCTATCTCGTTAGTGAGTCCCATTTCGTAAGGATCCCACACAGCTGAAGCATATTCGACCTGCGGTCGAACCAAGGACAAATAACATAATTTTTTCACTTTTTCTGAGCTATTTCGAAATATTCTCCCTATAAAGGCCAGCTTTTTGTTGGCGGCGCCTATCAATCGGCGAATGTGGGTGTCCCACGAGAGATCACGATGGATCGTGACTCCGAGGTATTTAATCGAGTCTGAAACTAGAATCTCTACTCCGTCCAACGAATAATAAATATCCAACGAGATACACTTGGTTCTTCAGAAGTTGATGACGCAGCTTTTATTATGGTTCATCTCTAACTGCCATTCCTTGCACCATGCAGAAATAGCTTCTAGGTCATTTTGGAGATACTGGCGGTCTTCCGGATTGCTTATTTCTCTATAGATGACGGTGTCGTCCGCGAAAAGCCTAATTTTACTTCTGACTACTGAGCTGATATCGTTTGTATAAATTAGAAATAATAACGGACCAATTACACTACCCTGTGGAACGCCAGAGACAACCTCCACTAAGTTCGAAGATTTCCCATCTATAACAACCATCTGCTTCCTATGATTTAAAAATTCACGGATCCAACTAACGGTTTTAGAATTAACGCCTAAGGTTTCTAATTTCGTTATTAACTTCCTGTGAGGTACCTTATCAAAGGCTTTCCTAAAATCTAAGAAGATGGCATCGACCTGCGTATTCTTTTCTCCGCTTCTCAGTAAACAATTAACAAAAAGACCGAGCTGAGTATCATATGACCTACCTATCCTGAAGCCGTGTTGACAATCATCTAACAATAAATTACTATCAAGAAATCGCATTATGTTGCTAACTAGTATATGCTCGAGAATATTACACGATATCGAAGTTAAAGAAATCGGCCTGTAATTTTCTGGGTTCTCCTTGTCGCCGCCCTTATGAATTGGGGTAACGTGCGCTAACCTCCAGTCGCTAGGGACCTCTGCGCGAGAAATGAATTTCTCGAAGATTATCAGAAGAAAAGGTGCTATTTCTTCAGCTAATTCTTTTAAAACGCGAGCAGGAATTTCTTCGGGGCCAGTGGCTTTGTTATGTCTGATGGAACTTAATTGCTTTGCTATTCCCACCTCAGAAAATACTATATCGTCCATCAGGTCCCCCCTTATTGCGGGTGCATAATGTACGCAGTGGTCGCTGACGGCTGTGAATGCTTTTACGAAATGACCGTTTAACAGGTTGGCTTTCTCTACGCTATCATGAATAACGGCACCCGAGTCATTACGCAGGGAAGGTATTGTAGGGCCTCTACCTTGGACCTCTCTCACATAGGACCAAAACGCTTTAGGGTCCTCCTTCAAGTAATTATTTAATACCTTATTCCGGAAGTTAGTAAAAGCCTCGCGCATAGTAGTTCTCGCTTTAGCGCGGGATTCCTTATGCGTCTTAACTTTAGTTGCTCTATATTCATCGGATGATGTAGACGGCATATTTTTTATTTTCGCGTGGCTTATTCTCTGACGCCTAAGCACACTCCTAACTTGCTTATTGTACCAACGTGGCTCTTTTTTGTCGACCTTCAATTTAATTGGAATGTACTTATCGATATTCTCTAGCATTATATCCTTGAATAGTTTCCATGACGACTCAGCACCTGATCGTTCGGTCATATCACGGAAGCCAGGTAGTATTTCTCGTAGGCGCGACCTGAAGCTTGAAAAGTTTGCCCTAGCAAATATATAAAACTTTCTTTGAGGCTTAGGGTGCCTATCGATTTTCAACTTACACTCTGCATATACGGCCTGATGATCACTTATCCCATCTTCAATGGTGACTTTGTTTATTCTTTCTGGGACGTTAGTTGCTAATAAATCTAATATGTTTCCCGATCGCCTTGGCTTTCTGACTAATTGAAGGAGAGAGTGCTCGCAGAATGTTTCGATTAATGCCTCACAGGATTCGCGTTCTTTACCTCTAGATTCGAAACATAGATTTTCCCAATCAATTGAGTGTAAGTTAAAGTCACCACCGACTATAACGATACCATCTTGATTTATCAGTCTAAGCTTTGATAATTGTTTCTCGAGACTTAAAATACAATCTACACCAGCGTTAGGTGTCCTGTAAAACGAGCATATGAACACCTTTTTGGAGCCATCTTTACCTATGCGGCACCAAACACTCTCGATATCCTCGTCACTTATCGGAATCTCACTGCTATCGTACTTATCGCTAACCGCTATGAAAACTCCCCCGCCCGATCTATTAGCGCGATCTTTTCTATAGACACGATAGTCTCTAGGAAATATCTCCTGACTCTGATATAGAGGATCGTTTTTCCCTAGGACGATAAGAGACCATAATAGAAAAAGATAACGTAGGAAAACTATGGACCCTTGGTGCACTGCACCCCCTGCCATCCACCATAAAGGTGACTTGCAGGGTATAATGTAGATGTAGATATCTGGCAATGCTGTTAGGTTTTTCCATGCATTTCGAAAGCCGCGGGTGACGGGGGAGAGGGAAAAGTGAAGAAGGGGAGAGGGAAAAGGTTCTCATAGGCTACTTGCTATGTGAAGGCCAAGCTTCATAAGGCGAGAAACATACTATAGCTGAACATATACTGGCCATGATCAACAAGCAATGGAGGGAGTCGGCCATATCGGAGCACGCCACCTCGGGCCCGGGACATAAAATCACGCTGGAAGAAACAAAATTTCTCGCGAAATAATATCGATATTTCCTGAGGTTGATTCCCAAAGCAATTAAAATCGAAAAACATTCCATAAATTTCAACAGAGACGACGATGTTTTTCACAACAGCGCAACTTGGAAGCGAATATTCCAACGGAAAAGAAAAAGGGAAGAAAAATTCGTTGGAGCAAAGACTGAAGAGAAAGGACTAGAAACTCGACCGAGCTAATCAGCTACGAGCTACGGATAAAATTAGAAAGCCACGACTGGATATATAAGTAGACCCCTGCCATCGGAAATCACTTCACCTTCTGAAGATGCAGGCTGCAATTATTGGCTACTAATCTTCCTGAGCGTATGAATAGGGTATCTGTTCCTGAGGGAACAAGCGATCACAAGGCAGCGTACGTAGAGTTTCAGTTAAACATTGAGAAACATGTTAAGGCTAAAAGAAAGCTTTATGTATTCGCCAAAGCCGATTTCACAATATTTAGCTCTTTTCTGCGAAATAAATATAGTAATTTCTGCGAGGTAACAGATCCTGCTGCATGTTCAGAGATATAATGCGAGAGTGTGCAGATAAATTTATTCCTAGCAAACTGAAGCGTGATAATGAAGGACCTAGATGGTACAACCAGGAAGTTAGGAGCGCTCTCCGACGGCAAATAAAATATCCTCAACAGCTACGGTCGAACAGATTGCAACGTTAACGCAGCAATACAAGGAGGCGCGCTCCATTGCCAGAGTATCAATGCGTAATGCGTTTAACAATTACAAAAAGAAGGTTTTACAGGATAACTTGAAAGAGAACCCGAAAGCATTTTGGTCTTACGTCAGGTAAGTCCAAGGTAGAGGCCCCACTATTGCGTCACTGAGATCGGAAACGGGAAATGTAATTCACGATAGTGCGGAGAAAGCAAACCTTTTAAATCAACACTTTAAGAAAGCTTTTATTTCTAATGACGATGAATGTGAGACCCCTATTCCTATGCATCAAGCCGACTCGATGGCAGATTTGATATTTTCGGAAAATGGTGTCGCGCTATAACTTTATTCAATTTAACCAAATAAATCTCCTTGGCCGGAGAAAATACCCGCGCGAGTATTGATAGAGTTAGCTTATGAAATCGCGCCGTATTTTAAAATTATATTCAAGAAATCCATTACGGAAGATGTCGTTCCTAAAGATTGTAAGGTGGCACACATTACGCCCATCCATAAGGGCGGCCACAAAGAGACCCCCGAAAATTATAGGCCAATTTCCTTAACTTTATTATCGTGCGAGATTCTTGAGCACATAGTCTTTAGCTCTGTAATGCGCT
Source organism: Tanypteryx hageni (assembly GCA_028673005.1). NCBI lineage: Eukaryota > Metazoa > Arthropoda > Insecta > Odonata > Petaluridae > Tanypteryx > Tanypteryx hageni. The sequence goes on from CM054120.1 coordinate 4,110,135, forward strand.
ATTTAGATAGTCTCCCATTGCTTAGCGGATACCAGCACGGATTCCGGAGAAGTAGATCATGCGAAACACAGCTCGGCCTATTCGTAGACGATTTGTTGCGATGCGGAGAGAAAAATACTTAGGTCGATGCCATATTCATTGACTTCAGGAAGGCGTTTGATAAAGTATCTCATAAGAAACTAATTGCAAAGTTAGCACAGTATTGTATCAATCCGAAAGTTGTCAGTTCCTCTCGAATAGAGAATAGATAGTACAGAACACTACAGAAAAAGTACGCGAAATATATTACTTATCACTGGTTAGACCACAAGTGGAATGCGCCTCATGCATATGGGATCCGTACGAGAAGGGACATATAATTCAATTAGAAAGAGTTCAGCGCAGAGCAGTCAGATTCGTAAAAGAAAAGTACAAACATAAGGAAAGCGTCACATAATTACTGAGGGATTTGAACTGGGTACCACTGGAGGACCGTAGATTGAACTCAAGGTTGAGGCTTCTGGAGAAATATAGGTATAAAAGAGGAGGTAGTAGGAATAATTGATGCACCAACGTACATAGGTAAAAACGACCGTGACGATAAAATACGCGAGATCGGTTGTAGGACTCGTTCTTTCCGAGGACAATACGAGATCACAATAGAAAATTTCGACCTGCGATAGACAATCTTTAGGTAGGTTTTGGTGAATTGCACCCCCTGCCACCCACCAATTAGGTGAATGGCAGGGTAACATGTAGATTTAGATACATTTCGGATATTTTTGTGCCTTATTACTCATATGGAGCATATCTAATATCAACAAAAACGCAAGATCCAAGAGAAATTTTTCTTCTCCGAATTCATTGCCTGGTTTGCCTTCTGCTTGTATGAAAAGGTTAATTTCCTCTCGTAGTTCGAAAAATCTTTTCACCGCCTATCTTCTGCTTAACCAACGAACATTTGTGAAATAGACAACATCAGTTCCTTTGGCTTCCTCCACATCCTTAAAACTTCCATGTCTGTGATGTAATTAACAATTTTGATGACAATATTCATGATATGCTCCATATTAATGCACTTTGAACCTAAACTTTCCACATGAATAATCAGTGAACATCGCTAACTTCAGCATACGGGAATATTTGTAATAATTTGTTTTCAGTAACAATACTGCATCATTTTTAGAACTTCGTGTTGACGGCGCCCCATCAGTCACATTTTGAATAAGATTCGTAAGTTAGCTTTGTGTAGCTGCATTTCATTTCGAACCGCATTGCAAATTGTCATTTCCGCTTGTGGATACATTCAAATCAACGATATTCAACAATTCCTCCTCAGCATCGAAACTGTTACTACTCGAGTAAAAGTCGCAAATTGAGCAGTATCGGTGATGTCAGTGCTTTCATCGAAACACAATGAATACTTGGCAACATTTTGGATTTTAGGTTCTAAAATTTTACTGTATTTTGCATAAATGTTGCTGATATTTTATAAATTGTCTATCTAGAAGCGGCTATTTTTTTAAATAACGGCCATAGACAATGAATTTTTTCACGTACTTTCCATTCGCAAGTGTCTTCAAATTCTTACCAATTATTTTTGCTATCACAGGAGTTTTTCATGCTTTGAGTTTTATCGTTGCCTTATCTAAGATGGTTCTGCTGTTTATCAAGTTCATCTTTTAATTTCGCGACTATTGCATCTCTTTGCAGTGGTGTTAGGTGTTTGCTCTACAACTTTATTCTTGTGTATCTCATAGTGTCGTTTAATGTTGTCAGTCTTCAGAACAATTGTTTTACGGCAGAGCAGTCATAAAACTTGGGATTTACCATCAATAGAATTTTCTATAACAAAGTTGTTCATGAGCTCTGGAATTGCCGATTTTCATCGTCAAGTTTCCTTTTCTTCTAATGAGTCATTCCTGGGGATGTAGAGTTTGAATAGTTATTTACACTTAAATAAACCAAACATTTTTACCTTTTTTTACATTTTGTTAGCACAATGACACTAAAATTTTATTTTCAAAATATCGCATTGACCCGAATATGGCGCGATGTTTTTTCCTCGACATGTACCTTTAAAAGTCGCACCCGCACTATATTCCAGTAGGTACTTGTTGCATTCGCACTATATTTGAGCAATTGTTGCATTCGCACTATATTCGAGTACTTGTAGCTTTAAAAAAATAACTGCGTATTGATGCGTTTCATGAGGCGTGTTTCAGCGCGTCTGTTTATAATTGCTACATTGTTAAGTGAATTGGGCGTTCGTGTTGCGATGCCACATTGTACAGCTATACTCGGTAGGGGTCTAAGGAGACTTGAAAATAGATCAAGGTCAAATTGCAGCAACCACAGTACCGGTACAACTTCACGCAGGGTCGCGACACTCAACGTTAGAAAACGAGGACCGTCTAAACGTGACGTCACATTACCCCCTTTAGTACATAATTCATGAGTTTACAGATAATTTAAATGTGTAAAATAGAGAAAATTATATGTTTTTTCGTCTTTTTCTAAAATTCCTTTGAAAATACTTGGGATCGCACTATATTCGGGGTCGCATTATATTCGGGCCAATACGGTATTCAAATATTTTTTCAAAACAAATCCTATCCACTATATGAATACTAAGTGCTTTTGAAGCAAAAATTACTTAGAACTAAAAACCCGCCTCATTGTTTCCATTTTAAAAAATCCGTTATACGTAAAAACTCCAAAATTGGCCGCAAGTAGATTGAAAATTAAAAGCATTCGGTGGGCCGCAAGAAATTATGAAACTGGCCGCAGTTTGGATCTCCATGCTCTAGACCAGGGCTCTCCAAACTGTGACCCGCGACCACATTTAATGTGGCCCTCGAGCCTGTAATAAGTCTTTGCCGTTTTTTGCTAGGTATAACACTCAAACAGTGTTGGAAAACGATATGCGTAATGTAACGAAATGATTTTTGAATAACCTAATGAAAAAATTTTACGAAAATTTCAAAATAACTAACGAAAAGCTTAACAAAAACGAAAAATTGTTATTTCGTTATGTTTACGCTTCTACTGTGTGACATTTCATCCCTTGTTTCACATCTCATTTCTTTTCTCTATCTTCCTCAGCGGCCTTATTAGCCCCCAGAAATAAGGCTGAATATTTTATTGGTACTTTATAAAATAGTTGTGCTCCATTTATGGACATGTCAAATATTTTTTCGAAAAAATCGTAATTAACCCAATCACTAAACGACCTTTTAATACGAAAATAGCCTACATTTGTATATTGTGCGCCTATATTTTCAAAAAGTTTTTGGTGTTGATACTCTGACTCGCAAGCATAACATTAATTGACCAAGTGGCCCACTTTTAAAGAAGTTTGGAGACCCCTGATTTAGATCACGGGTTCCCAACTTGGTGCTCGCGAGCACCGCTGTGCTCCTTGGCAGCTTAATTGTGCTCTCAGGCAGCCTAGTTGCGCACTTCTACGATGCTTAAATCGCGTTTGCTAACATCATTAATTTAATATGGTCATTTGCTTTCTTTCTAAAATTATGTAAGAACACTACTAATAACATTTACGGTTTGATTTTAGAACTTACGATCATTATTATTTTTCGTAAAAGTATAGAGGTTCTCAGGATATAGCCTGGGGCTCGCTCGATATACCAAAATACAACCTAGTGCTCGCCACATGGAAAAGTTTGGAAACCCCTGCTCTAGATCAATTTCGGAAAACTTGAGGCCGATTTCAACACATTTACCCATTTATAAAGTCCTCGGGCATATAATTGATTACTCAGTGATGAAGATTACCTCAGAAATTATCGCGGTCAATATAAACCAACATGGTTTTCGTCGAGAGCGTTCATGTGATAAAGAGCTAGCGCTGTGTATGCACGATCGGTTTAAAACTTTTGATAGTAGAGTCTGCGCTGATTTCTTGATTTAAGAAAAGCGCTTGTCGCAGTTCCCCACTCAACAAGCAAAAGGCGTATAAAATTAATAACCGTGTTATCGACAAGGTTTTATCGTTTCTGAGCGAGCGTTACCAATGCGTAGTGTTAGATTGTGTGCTTTCTGGAACAGTTTAGTCACCCAGGGAGTCCCTCAGGGTAGCGCTCTCGGCCTTTCCTCTCCATCGTGTACATAAACGATTTGCCTGACAACATTTCCTGCAAATTAAGGCTTTTTGCAGACGATCCATTACTTTACCGCGAAATAAATTCCAAAGAAGATAGCAAACTTTTGATAAAGGACCTGGACGTTATAGAATCTGGGTGTAGGGAATTGTAGCTAGAATTGAATACAGATAAATTTTAATGTATTAATTTTACCCGTGTATCGCAGTAATATGAATGCGGTTATTAAATACACGGTAATAGTGTTAATCCTAAAGAGGTCGCGTGGTATTTTGTAGTGTAACACCGTTTTGGAAAATCAGAAAAAATTTTCAAATTACCAATTGTTTTTCAATTCTGTTTTTAATTTCTAAAAGAATTTCTGTCATACCATATTTTTTACATTAATGTTTGGATAGAGGGTAGCAAACATTTACATGAAACATGTCAAGTGGAAATTTACTTTAAATAAAAATTGAACATCAACAATAAAAACTGAGAAGTAATAAAAACGGGTCTATTGGGCGTGGTATAATCATCTTCCGATTTGGAATCATGGATTTCGGAAAAACATACGCATAAAGTAGCCGTACGCTCTCTACAAATATGCAACAGATTATGGTCTTCTTATTTTCTTTTCGGGAACAAAAAGCACATCTTGCTGGTCCATCCTTTTTCCTTAGAAACGTGTGTGAATTGAGCGATCATACTTGAAGAGAATAGCACTGTATCAAAGTTATTTTGTCAACCATGCACACAGGACCACCGTAATTCAGGCAAAAAACATAACCCTTGATTTCTTTGAAGAGTATTACAGTTTATGGTAAGTAAACACTTGCCTACGAATTTCGCAGCAGTGGAAACAACAGCTGAAATCATGAACAGAAGCATTCGGCCATTTATATCATGCGGGACCGGCGAAAAGAAAGCGATGCGTAATAGGGAAAATCCCTATAAAACAATAAACGTTCACATAAAAAGTTCCCCAGACCTATAAGAAAATAGATATTGAGGTCGAGGAAAGGTACTAAGTAGACCTGGGATGAGAGTTAAATCTGAGGTTATAAAATGAATGAAGAAAACGAAAATCCTGCGGTCTGAAACACCGCGCGCAAAATCTTAAGGGTTAAAAGTGAACAGTGGTATGAGTACTTAGGTGTCACCTACAAATGAGGAGTCTAGTGACGTAGCATAGTGATACTGGTTGAAGATTTCGATAGATCAATACGGTTCCAGCACAGAAGAAAGTTCGTGAAAATGACGGCCAATGATTTTTACGAAAGCTCTTGGGGTCATAAAGACCGTATTGTTTACCCATGGATTCTTCGTGTGTCCACTTTATCACACATTTTTCCTATCGCCTGCATTTATTGAGAGGCTAAATATGATGTCACCAAACATAGTGTCTGTTACTCAAAATATATTTACAAATATCCACTTAGACCTGAAGGACCTCTTGTGTACCGATAAGGAGGAAGTGCAGTCTTTCCCGCACCCATTCTATACTTCAGTCTGTGATTTGGATTTACTACGTTCGGTCGCATTCTTTTTTTCGCGGTTCATATATAATCGTTACATCACGAGGATTTGTTTTCAATCCACTGCCGTGGCCACATTTATCGTACTTGCTCGTACGTTTCTCAATAATGTTCACCTTTTTGTTAATTATTTTCCAGGAGATGTTTAAATCACGAGGAATTTTTAATTATTTATTGTCGGTGTTGGGAGGCTCTGCCATGGAACTTCTTCCATGGTTCTGCTTTTCATTCAAAAGTTGAATTTTCCCTTATAATACAATACTTGTATATACTTCTATGTTCGATTGTTGTTGCTTCGGATTTCTAGTTGATTCAATATTTTACTTGCTTTGACAGACATTTTAATAGCTAAGAATTATAAATTCAAGAATAAAAAATCTTTTGTCTAGAACGAATCTGGAGTTTTAACGGGGAAGTCAACCGAGAAATTACGATCGTTCAACGAATTTCCGTTCTACGAACACTTTTCAGGAACGCATTTCGTTCTTTGAACGGGAGTTGCCTGTATTTACAGTATAATAATTAGTAGATGTATAAGAGGATGGCGATAACGTCGACTGCCTTAGGCAGCGGCTACACTGCAAGCGGATCAGACCCGACCCGACCTCCAGACCCGATCCGACCCGCTGACTTGAAAGACCGTGGTGGCTACAGTAGTTTCGACTAGTCGGGATACTTTGTCCTTTGTAAATACTGTCAATCATGAGCTCCTTGAGTCCGAGGACGAGTGGGATGAGTATTTATTTGAAGACACCCTTGATTATGGGAATACGAATAGGCGGTTTTGGATGCATGATCTTTGGGGATTACATACAGAGGGTGAATATTTTAAAACATGTGAAACTGAGGAACTAGACGAAAAATTAATAGTTTTATTATTAACTATTAAAGTTGCTTGCATTGTGTAAACATTTCAACTCGCTTTGTTAATTTTAGATTATGAAATCTCATGGAAAATTAGGATTGAGACCCTCCTCAATGAAAAATTATCTTTAGATCGTGCCAAATGTCAAGTCTCTGGAGAAGTCTGGCGAAAAATCAAACGTTTGATTTTTCGCCAGACTTTCTACTGCGCAGTTGAATGCTGAGATGGAATTCACGTTGATAAAAATAGTGCAAGGGAGGCTAGAGACTTGACATTTGGCACGACTATAGGTTATTGGTTAGAATCGAATAAAAAAATTGAAAATTTCAAATTTGTTAATTTTTAGGGTTTGTTTTTACCCCATTTGTACATTAAAGTTTAATAATTTTTATCTCGGAAATTGTATGTCGTAGGAACAAGCTTTTGCCAAATTTTTGTAGCAAATTCTATCCTCCGTATGAATACATTTTGTAACTGATACCTTACAGTACATATAAGGGCAAGGGAAGGCGATTGGCGATCAATTTACGATTATTACTTTTTAGTAATTTTTATCTCGAAAACTTTAAGACGTAGATACAAGCTCTCGCGAACCTTTTTGTAGCCAATGTTGTCTTCTACCTGAATAAAATTTTCAATCGTTACCTTACAGATTATATAAGGACTAGGGATAGCAAAATAAATTATTCCTGATTCTTGGTGACGTCATCACGCCGTGATATCGTGTAGTTGCGGAAATAAGCAAGCATCGCCCACCGCGCTTCTTAATGCGCATAAAATGACTTCGTTCTAAAGATAATTTTTCATTGAGGAGGGTCTCAATCCTAATTTTCCATGCGATTTTATAATCTAAAATTAACAAAGCGAGTTGAAATGTTTACACAATTCAAGCAACTTTAATAGTTAATAATAAAACCATTAATTTTTCAGCTAGTTCCTCAGTTTCACGTTTTAAAATATTCACCCTCTGTATGTAATCGCCAAAGATCATGCATCCAAAACCGCCTATTCGTATTCCCATAATCAAGGGTGTCTTCAAATAAATACTCATCCCACTCGTCCTCGGACTCGAGGAGCTCATGATTGACCGTATTTACAAAGGACAAAGTATCCCGACTAGTCGGAACTACTGTAGGCACCCCGTCTGTCAAGTCGGCGCGTTGGATCGGGTCTGTAGGTCGGGTCTGGAGGTCGGGTCGGGTCTGATCCGCTTGCAGTGTAGCCGCTGCCTTAGGAGGATCTCGAAGATCCACCAAATTCTGGAACCATTGAAACGAAAAAAATCATTTGGACCAGAGGAATTATCCGTGGAAATATGAAAAGAATTTGGAATGGCGCCTTACTTGAAAATAGTACTCAAGAATTCCATTTCGCTAGGTGTCGTTCCTAAAGACTGGAATTTAGCACGCGTAACACATGTCCACAGTAGAACACAAAGAGGAACCAGAAAACTACCAGCCATTTTCGTGTTCAATGTTTTGCCTTATTATTCGCTCTGTAGAAGGCCATTCTTTGCTTAAGCAAATGTCAACACGAATCTTGAAAGCGCAAGTTAATGGAAACGCAGCTCGACCTTTTTGCTAACGATTTATTGGGATACGGAGAGGAAAGTTCTTAGGTTGACGCCGTATTTATAGATTTCAAGAAGGTTGTTTATAAAGTATATATATATATATCACCAAAAAATAATAGTGGAGATATTAAATATTACATTAATCCCACAGTTGCATGCTGGGAGAAGAAATATCTAAATGACTGAGGATTGAAAGTGCTCAGACCATATTAGAGTGGCATTTTGTGTATCTCAGGGCATGATCTTAGGCACGTTGTTGTTCATGATGTACGTCAAAGATTTCTGTTTGGTGGTTCTCTGCAAAATTAGCCAATTTCCAGGTCACTCCTTGGATTATAGAGAGAAAATCTACGAAGATGACCATCAGCCCCTCCAGAAAAACTTTAAAGCTATTCCCGTGTGGTTATAAAAACATCAGATATATATTAGCTAAGGTTAATGATTCATCGTGAATTTCAGGAAAAACAAATAGAAATTGATATATTACTTAATAAATCCAAATATTCGAAACTTGGAATGTGAACCGCTATGTAGAAAAGTTTGCTGACTCCTGCTTTTTACATTTGTAACTTTCTTGCCTCCTAGACTATGGGTGTGCAACCTTTTTGCGTGCGAGGTGGAGGTTCGAGGAATTTAATTTGAGAAATTTTTAGCTTCATGTCAGGTGGGCAGCGTCAGCAAGTGCTGTTCTGCCATTGTATTAATAGTGTGGAGAACATTTGTTATTTTAACGTATTTTCTTTTGCATTTTATGTAATAAACGTGTTTTTTTAATATAGCATAATTATCTTTAAACTTGTAGTGTCCATTATAGGACTTTAGGTATGACTCTCAGGGATCACTCTCCCTAACCACGAATTTCATCAAGCTGTGGGTTAAGTCAGAAGCGTGTCTCTCGTGGTTGGCGAGGAACTACAAATTATATCAGCGAAAGTCACTCATCGGCAGCGGCTAAAAAGTTCATCCACATAACAGATTTATGGCTTATAACTCGTCACCAGTGACATTCCACGCACATAATCCTTGGATATCCTTTCGATATCCATGATGCCGTCATCAGATCAAAAAAGGCATCACTGAACAGGAATAAACTCCCATAAAATTATGTGAATGTGTAGAAACCGGCTCTAGGGGCAGACGAGGGACGTTTCCTTTAACAGAAATGATAAATACCATGAAAAAGAAGGCGTACTCTTGAAAGAGTGCGTTTTATCGTTAAAACTAACATAAAAGACTATATTGACCATGACGATATGCCACTTTCCCTCATTTGGCGGATATAGAGCGATACATCTTTATGCGACCTCTTCTGTTAAATGGCCACTCCAATTCATCAAACGCCTTTTATTCGGCCTTGTCAGTGTTATTGTAGTTGTATTTTAATTTTAGTTGATTCGATTGACGTATATTCTAAAAATAATTGAAGGGAAAAACAGAAATAATTGGATAATGGGTCGTATGACTCACATCACTGAAATAATTCTGATGTATTGGCATAAAGGCTGAAACATTTGCTTGTCGTAAAATCAATGAAGAAGAAAGAAAGCTAGAAGAGTGTGAGAAGGGGAAATTGAGGAGCGCGGGGGAGTGAGATAGAAACGGGGAGAGAGGTAGGAGTGAGATGGAACGAGAGGAGTGGAGTGGGGGCGAGATGATGGATCAGATATGGAGTGGACGGGTGTGTGTTGGTGGGGGGTGAATTCCGGTGTCCGTGAGAAATATAGCGAAGACCAACGACCCATTCAACTGAATTCCACGCAATGAATTGCATATCGATGCAAGGGAGTTTCAAGGATTTTTGCGCAATTAACGCGGCACGGTACTTCCTGGTCGTGAGTCATTCCATTAGATCGGGCAGCGCGGCCCATGACGCTCTTTCACCACGCACCGTTGCACATAAGCTATCAACGCGCTCTTTATCCACGCCGCCATTGGTCGGCGACGGAGCGTGGCGCGCCACTCGCAGCATGGACGTCGGCCAAGCACCGCCTCCCTCGCCTATGGTGGCGGAAGTCGGCTCATCTCTACGCTTCCGGCCGTAGCTCAGGCTGTAGCCCCAGCCCCCTTCGTCGCCCTATTCACTCTAGCTTGGTGATTTTTAAGCGGCGGCAAGCGTAGCACTAACGGTATGCCCTGGATCATCGAGTGGTACGCGGGCACTAACAATAAGACATAATCATTATTTACTGTAGAAACCACCGAAGATGAAATATCTATACTTGGTGTGTTTTCGCGCCGATATTTTTAAGCGTATAATTATCATTTTAATGAGAAACTGATAGCGCGTAAATATCGTTTATCGCTGAAATCATTTTCGGTTAAACGAATAAAATTGAATACGATTTAATTACGATGACACGAAATATAAATAGAACAGTTTTTTAAACAGAAAACTGCATTGAAGCACCGAAAAATTACGGATTTTTTTGGGCAAAAAGTGGAGACTATAAAGAACTGTAAAAATGAATCTTAATTAAATGACTTTTCTACAATTGATTAGTGTTATTAATCATACGGTGGAAATTATACTTCACCAATGGAATACTTCATGTTTGATTACATACATGTAGGTACATACTTCCACGCTTTAAAAATTAAATTTTTAGCATCAAAACTTTTAATACAAAATTTGGATTACGGGAATTGTTTCAGCAATCCCTTTTCGTTTCGTTTTAATCAGTTTTAACTGTGTTTTATTATTTTTAAAGCAATCGTCGTCGGACAGATCCTGACTTCTGTTGATAGGGAAGCACTTCACAAAGAGAGCATCCATGCGTAAGCCACGAGGTGATTTCAATGAAAAACTACTCGATGAGTTTTTTAACGAGGGCCCTAAATCCTTGTGCTCCTACGTTACATAGTTGGGTGGAACGCGATTTAATAAGGTTGAAAAATCTTTACTCGCTTTCTCTTTTTCACTTCCCCTTTTCCCTCCCTTTCTCTCTATCTGCTCCACTCTCACCTTTCTGATGCCTCAATTAAAATTCAGGAGAGAATAATCGAGCTCGGTTTACGGCTGGAATTCATTGGATAAAATGTGTAGTTAAAATAGCTATGCAAATATCCCCAAAACCAGATTCACATTTCGGCTATAGTAGTCATCTATGGTCCCTGTTAATATAAGATTCTTTCGCCATAAGCGAATAACCCCTGAATTTGAAAAGATCTTAAGGAGTGGATTATTTTCGTGGACCTTTGTACAGCCATTGATAACGCCGCCGATGAAGACTGTAAGGCTATTATCACACCATAAGGAAAGGTTGCTTTAAACCAGCAGCAAATGCTATGACATGAGAATGATATTCATTGGTTCTGCTGGCCTGAAAAACAAAATAAATAGTTTTTTATGTTATCGGGTAAAAATCACATTTTACATAGCCTCCTAACAAGCTAACCTAGGTGCGAGACTAATATTTGCCTTACAACACAAGAAGATCTCTAATTAGTACACAGTAGTACATCAAATAGAGGGCGTCGGTGGTGTAGTGGTAAGGGCGTTGGCCTGCTACGCTAAGCGGCACCGGGCAAGAATCCTGCGAAAGTGGGATTTTTTCCGAGGTCGCCTGTCCCCCTACCTGTCTGGTTTGAGGAGACCGCGCAAAAGTCAACGCTTCGTCCTTCGAAGTTGGTGATCTTCGCAAAGAGTAGGCAAATGCCAGCTCCGGGTTTCTCTCCTCCCTTCTGTGTGTGCGTCCGGTGTGGAAGGCAACAAGAAACCACCACACCATGTATGTATATTCCCTAGTCAAAACCAATCAATGAATTGGTTGGACCTGTCGTAAGACAGAACACTAGAATGAATTAATGAAGTACAGGTTTCACTCTCTTTATGCGGGTTCGCTTTATGTGAATTCGCTATTATGCGCCAAATTTGCTGCTATCGGAATTTCTTTTTATGAGTCTTTGATTCGTTCTTATGCGGTTACGCGGCCAGTGCAATGCAAATGAAAGAAAGTTCTCCACTACACCACAACGCGACCATTAAGTCTCTCATTATCTTTTATACTGCTTGTATTAGTACTAAGTAAAAAATATGAGAGTGGAGTGGATATTGTAAAGCGGAGATGAGACGGATATTTTGTGTGATACCTACTGTTTGAGCACACGAGAAGTTTTATCTCCTTGCCCGCGGAAATTGAGTTGGGCCAAGACAACCCTCCAGCACTTTAAACCTCCACTATTATGTCACTTTTAACAGTGTGCTCGTCTACTTCCTTTTATTGGCGAGTACAATTTAGTGTTTATTGTTTTAAGTTTGTATTGAGCGCATAAGAAGTCCTTATGGAGCGAAAGAAGAGCGTCTTGGAGGGGAGTTAGGATTGCTTATGGAGCGTATCCGTATCTTTTACATGTAAATATGGGTTCTGTTTATGCGAATTCGCTTTATGCGTCGCTTTCCTGGAACGCAACCCCCGCAGAAAGAGAGGGAAACCTGTGCATGTAATTTTGATTCAAACAAACGTTAGGAAGTAGAGAGTTTGGGGATGGCTCTCTCTAAATTTTAATCTTATTGGAATTCTTAATCTATAACAACTAAGCAGTTTAAAGAGTACTTACATTGGCCTCCCGCAGAGCATCCATGGACGGAAAAGGAAAGAGGAATGGCCAACTGAATATATTGTGTTTATTGGCATAACCCTCACATCCAAACTTTTATCTATAAAACCTGCAAATTTTAATCAAAAAACAGTTTCAACGAAAATTACTGGGAGAGATGAAATCTAATAAAGAGAAATGTGGTAACAGTGCCGCCGGCTTGGAATTCGCAGATTCCGATTTCAATGTACACCATAAAACGTTTTGAAGTGTATCTTTCTTTCTTTATATTTGGAACCAAAGGTCACATACTGATGTATGTTCCCAGCTGATTCACCTCTTCCTACGCGCAATGGGTATCTAAGAGGTAGTGCAATGAATAGCTGGATAGCAAGGGGGAAGAGAAACCCGGTTCCGGCATTAACCTACTCTTATCGAAGAGCACCAAGGGGGCCAAAGTCTTAACGTCCCTTCCGAAGGACGGAACGCTGAATTTGCCCAGTCTTCTCAAACCACACAAACAGGGGGCCGGGATACCTTAGAAAAAATTCTACTTTCGAAGGATTCGTACCCGCTGCCCTTTCAAGCATCAGGCGAGTATCAGCCAGCGTCCCAACCACTACACCACCGGGACCCCCCCCATTATATTTGAAGTACTGACGTCTTGTGTGTTTCGTCCTTCTCTATGGGTAGAAGGCTTCATCCATAGTTCCACCGCTGTAAGCGTCTTCTATGGGGGACGAGGAATATATTTGGAGGGTACGAAAGGTTGGAAGCGCTTTTACAGATGCTTACCATAACGTACCAATGAAATACAAAACTTTGAGAATCGCTACGAGAGCATGTTTTCCTTATTTATCTTGAGTACTGTACATATTGCGTTAGAAGTAGCTGAATATTGCAATACTGAAGTTAAAATAAATATTTTAGAAGTATATTTTGTATTACATCAGCAAAATATCCCCACAACATACTGTTGTTCCGATAAAATGCATAGCTATATTGTAAAAAGGTGCTGTAACAGCGTAGATAAAACAACGTCTCTGGTTGGTCCTGTCATAATCATTGGAACCAAAATATTTGGACGAAAAATTCTAAGCAAAGCTGCGATGATTACGTCAGTAATATGGTATTTGAATTTATTTTTTGATCCAGGTAAAAGACTCTTCTTTGCGCCTCAGAAAGTGACCTGGGCAAGAGGGCGATCAGGGTCGTAGAACTATTGCATGGCGTACTACCTATCCCATAACTGTATTCACGGCTCTTGTAATTGATGTTACGGAAGGATGCATACTTTAGCGCCCTATCTCTCATACTTACACCATTTTCTATCCTATCTAACTCTCATCTTGCAAAATTTCGAAATACCGATACGGTCAAGTAATATCCTATCGGTTGGGAGGTTTTATTTCGTCATCCATTCTTCATCCCTCACTCCGACTACTTAATTGCAACTATATACGGTAGACTTGCTTTAAACATTATTTTCCGCCTATCTTTCAAGCAACAACCTCAAATTTAAGTGCAGTTACTTACAAGCAAGAAGGAAAGTTAGAGAATCGATTTCATTGCCTATATTTTTCATTTATTCAGCTGAGTTCACTTCCGAAGCGGAGACCATCCCTGCTTATTCACAGCAATCAGCCTGTTATCTTGGTCCCAAAAAACAAAAATGTTAATTGTGTATCAATTGTATATTCTGTCTGGAGCAGAATCGGCAACCTATAATAACCGTGCTAAAGTAGAGCTAACAGAATTTACATGGCAGGATTACTCGCAAAAAACTTCCAAACGATGTATTTTAAAAAGAACTTCACTTTTAATTTAGTTGTGCATATTGGCGAAAAGAGAAGCCGCTTTCAGAAGAAATAAACATCTACTTACGGGAACAATACGCATAAAATTGACAAAATGATATCTATAGAACATCGCTATATATGAAGCAGAAACATGGATACTAAGTAAAAATAATATAAATTAGTTGGAAAGCTTCAAAATGGATAATGGAGAAAAAATATTAAAGATAAATTGGATAGATAGGATGAAAACGAAGAATTACGAAGGAGAATAGGCGAAAAGTGAATGATTATACAGACTATAAGGAAGCGGAAGGCCAACTAGATTGGACATCACCCGAGGATAGTTGTTGGATTAATTGCAAAATATAGCGCAACCTCTTAAGGGTTAACCTAGAATAACCACGAACCTGTTTACGGACAGGTTACTAATTATGATGATTTTGTTGCATTGCAAATTTTTATCGCACATAATATTCAAGGTGCCTTATATCAAAATAATCGTTTTTCAAAAAAGCTACGGACAAAGATAACTTAAGGGTGGCACGTGGGTAGAGTCACACATTATTCATGCTGGTAATGAGCGGCACCCAAAAGAAAGACGTTGCCGATTCCTGCTTTAGAATATCATTCGGTGTCGTGGCACAGTAGGAGAGTCCGTTTTCACGTTAGCCATTAGCATTAAATGCGCGTTGAAAAATATTTTTTTTAAATAGCGATAAATAGGTTTGGAAAACCATATGTAAATTATGGCAACCAAACAGCCGACATCAGCGGTGATTAGCCGATAGTATATCGTAATAGTTACCAGGGTGTTGCAAATATCGGAAAGTGAAAATACCTTACGAATACGAGTTTTGCCGGAGAATATAGGAAGTTCGAGATTACTGACAATTTGACGTGTGTATGCGTGTGCGCGCGAGTTTGTGTGTGTGTGTGTGTGTGCGCGCGCGCGCTCGCGTGTGCGTGCGTGTGTGTGTGCGTGTGTGTGCGTGCGTGTGCGTTCGTGTGCGCGCGTGTGTGTGTGTGTGTGTGTGTGTGTATATATATATATATATATATATATATATATATATATATATATATATATATATATATACATATATATTCACATTTAAATCATATTTTTTGCGGAATGGGTTGGGACAAATTTTTCGGAAAACGTAATTTGGCCGTTTACCCAGATGATTTTATTTTAAATTTAAATAAAAGGCACATAAGTATGATTCTATTTTAGAAAATGATATTACTGATAGATGTGAAGATTTTCAGAATGTTTCGAAGCTTCGAAGATCAGTAGCTGAATAGTTGCCTGCTTAAACGACAAACGCTATTCTTCACAAATTTTACTAAGTAGTCAACACTGAGAGGTCATATTCTATGGCAAAAAATTAGGGCGCGGTATCCGGAGCCGAATGAGTTCCTACAGCATTTTGCGCAGCATCTAAAGACTTTTCAGCAATCCTCGATTAGTCATTTTGATTTCGAAGAACGGCATTTCCGTTAGAGCAAAATATCCAATATGACAAACTTCATAACAACACGCTTTTCAGATTTTCGTATATTTTACTAATTCCTATCAAATATTCTATATAAATAATAAAAATATTTTGATTTAACGTTCATAGATCATAAAATACAGTGGTCAATTTTTCATTATAACGTATTTATTAGCCAAAAATTATATTAAATACAGAATTATTGATACTGGAATCTTGCTGAGACCGTTTGATTAAAATCATGGCACAAGGAATTTTTTTAACTATAATCCTGTGTAATAAAAAGGCATTTTCTTTAAAATAAAACAGGAAAACTCTTTGACGAGTTTTAAACGGTTGATACAGGATTTCTTTCCCATATGCTATTGTGTACCTATAAAAATGTTCACAATCCCGTAGAAGGAAGGTTCATAGAACCCAGTGCATAGACCTGGGTTCATAAAATCACCTACGAAAATGAAAATCAACATGGAAAATTCTAGGAAACGGCAGTGGATATAATACAGTGCATGATCCCTCGTTTGACGCTGTTACTACGTTCCTAAAATAACGCCGTGTTACTTGCGGTAAATGAAAATCATATTCCCAAAAATACATATAATAATAGTGGGATGCATCCCAAATCCCAAATCACAGCACATATAAATTTGGAAATGTTGCTGAATGTATGATAAACATCAAGGGCGCGCTACCGTAACATACCTAGTTTACCCTACTTTTAGAGAATCAGTCTAAAGACAATTGCATGACGTTTTATTCCTTTACTTGTCGATCTCCCTGTAGCGATAGATGGCATTACTCATAATACTTTTCGATGAGTAGCTGCGCACTCTGCTGGTATGACTTTCATCATGAACAGCCAATCATTCCTCAATACGCTGCAGAGCATGACAGATGTGTTTGGTGGCACATAAAATGCTTTTCTCGACCTTCATTCTCCTCTGAGAGTTTATTGATACTTCATATCCCTCAGGTCTTGAATATAGGGGTTTTCAGCGTCTGATGCAAGGGGATTTGGAACACATCCAATCTCCAATTCATTATGGTTAACTTACTTGCTTATTTACACAATGTCCTTTTAGGTTAGTTCAACTGATTATTAAAAGTCCTAGAAATAATTCACCCATTAGTATCATTACCCCTACCACACAATATATTTGTTTCTAGATTTGAATTCATTCCAAACAGCTGCAAATATTGCCAATTACCTTTTTATATTGAGCCCTCTTCAGAATCCCGAATGCAGCACGGATTCCAAAAAGTGTGATACAACGCTTGGACTTTTTGTGAACAATTTATTGCGATGCGAAGAGAAAAATACTCAGGCCGATTTCGTTTTTATTTATTTCAGGAAAGTCTACGATAAAGTACCTCACCAAGAACTAATTCCGAATACAGGAAATTATGGTATAAATCTAAAAGTTGAGAGTTTGGTGAGATGCTTCCTTTAAAATAGAGAATAGATAGTGCCTATCGATGGGAAGTCGCATCAGGTATTCCACAGGGAAGTGTCATAGGCCCTATTATATTCTTAATATACGTAAGTAAAGTTAGGTTTATATATTTGGCAAGGCAGATTCCCAAGGTTCAGGTCACGCGTATGAGAAATACTGCCTAGCTTCATTGATATGACCGAAAGACCAGGTACTGATTCGTCATGGACATTATTGAAGGATATAATGCTAGAAGGCATCGGTATGTAAATTCCGATTAAATTGAAGGTCGACAATAATGAGCCACGTTGCTTCATTAAGCAAGTTAGTAGTGCGCTTAGGCGTCAAAAAATAAGCGACACGAAAAATGCATCCGACGGGTATAAAGCAGCTAAAGTTCATATTATAAGGAATCCCGCGCTAAAGCAAGAAATACTATGCGCTAGGCTTTTACTATTTTAACGAATAAGATATGAAATAGCTATTTGAGGGAGGATCCTAAAGGCTGGATCACACTAGAGGACTGGTCGCGGTCGGGACGCGGTCAGTGCAAGGACTCTTTTTGGGGAGACCATTCACACTTTTAGGTCAGGTCTTGGTCGGGACACGGGCATATTCTGGCGAGAGGAGTTTATGGACTAGCAGAAAGATTCAAACTCACTTCGGCTGTCACCGAGGACTACCGAGCAAGCCAAGAAGTCCCGACCGCGACCTCTCCTATAAGTGTGAACGCAGTTTGTCCTCGCCCATAGACTTTCCATTGAAAATAGGATATTTAGATTTGGTCTAAAATGACCCGATCGTGGGTCTAGTGTGAACCAGCCTTAAAGCGTATTGCGAGAAAGTTTCAAGGTAAAGGCCCTACCATACCTTCCCTGCGTAATGAATCGTGTGCCATAATCATGAAAGCGTAGAGATAGCCAACCTGTTAAACGGTCATTTTGTAAAGGCAATTTCAGCCGTCAACGATCAATGCGTACATTATGCACCTATGAGGAACGACGTGATGGACGACATAGTACTTTCTGATGGAGGAATAGCAAGGCACCTAAGTGCGAGTAGATTTAACAAGGCCTCTGGCCCCGAAGAAATTCCTCTTCGTATTTTCAATTCAATTTTCAATTAACCAAAAGGCTGGAAGATTTTGCAGGTGGCCCCATTTTGAAAGGGCGGCGTCAAAAATAACCCAAAAAATTACAGGCCGATGTCCTTAACTTAGATATCGTGCAAGATTCTTAATCACATACTCGTTATCAACATAATACGATTTCTTGATAATAATTCATTGTTAGACGATTGTCAACACGGCTTCAGCTCGGTCATTTTGTGAGTTGTCTAGTGGGAAGCGAAGAAAATTAAAGTCAGGTCGGTGCCATCTTATTAGATTTAAGGAAAGCCTTTGATAAGGTACCTCACAGGCAGGTGCGGCGTGATATCTTTGGGGGGCCCTAAGCATGCACGATTTTGGGGGCCCCTTTCTTCTTCTACAAGGTTTTCAACAATGGCCGTCACGTGCCCGGGGTTTGTGAGACGGCGGTGGCCGGCGACACTTTATCTGGAATCGTTACTGTTTATTCCGTATGAATTTGTTCATATTTTTATTTTTGTGAGATGGAATTTTCTTTAAATGCCTCAGGTGGTGAATTTTTGCTCTACGGTCCTTGTTCCTACTTTTAGTTTTACCTATGTAATTGGAAGTTAATGAAAGAGCTCTGTAAAATACTAAATTACCTAGAGTAATTGTCCGTCAAAATAATGATGGTGTTTTAACCATGTCTATTTGCAGTAGTATTTCATTGACAGAAAACAGAGATAATAAATTGACACGAGATATGGTGCTAATAGAGCGCTATTCGTCTCATGATTGTTATTTTACAAAGGAAACCATTAACCCGATAAATACTTTCTAACTAGGGGCTGAATTCGCGCAGAATTAGCAGAATATTATCAATACTTCTTCAATGAAAAGCTAAGGGCAAGGATCTTTTAATCATCTGCCGTTCAAAATGTCTCAAAACGTCCGAATCTGAATCTTCCCCTACTACTCAAAACGTTTAAGATCGTCCAAAGCTGGACGCTTCCAGTTTTTCTCCGTCACACATCATTTGACGAAGCTCAGCCGTTGGGCAATATAAAAATTGACGTCACATAATTGCTACCTCTCATTACAGCAGAGAATTTAGTTTGTGGCCATCAGATATTGATTTTCGTATTCGCATCTGATCCCTTAGTGCAGCCCACTTATCTGTATCGATGTGTATAAATATACTGTGTCAGTTATCGACGGCAATTAGTTGTGGTCTAAGCAAAATTTGTGGTCCCTTCTTTTGAGGGATCTATGCGCAGCCTACGCTGCATCTCTCATCACGGCGGCCCTGCTCACAGGAAGTTAATAACGAAATTTAAAACCTTAGGCATTAATTCCGAAATTATTCGTTGGATCCGTGAGTTTTATTTTACAATTTCTTCTCCTTTCAACCGTTTAATTCTCCGCAAACCTCACACTACACACTCATGACCGTTAGTCATGGGTCCCACTCTTCCGCCTCACTTTTTGAAAGACCTTGGTTTTTCCCGTCCCTCTCCCTTTCACACATTTACGCCTTGTTTGGTCCGATGCCTGTTCTCCCCTCCCCACAATTCTTTTCTTCGACTTTGTCGCGATTTTATCGCGGTTGAGCAGTCACCTCTTTCTCCCCTCCCAACCCAACCCAACCCACCTGCGCTGCAATAGATTCCTCATCCTCTTGTCTCCTAGAGCCATTTCCTCTTTTCACTCAGCCCTTTTCACCAGCTAAAAATATTTTCATTTTCTCTGTACGCATTCTCTTGGTGCGATGACGACTGCCTAGGTCTAAGCCAGTGGACTCTTAAATGAAATCGGTAGACTTTTATAGATATATTGTTTTTATTTTTACAAATATCGATTTCCACAAAGTTCCTCTCAGTGAATTATATGGATATGTTTTTACGTCGAACTATGAGATATGGTTAATTTTCTAAACAATATACAAAATTTCACCCCAAAATTAAGAAAAACTTACTGAGAAACATAAACGACACATAAGCTCATTAAAGCGGCTCGTATAATACGTCACACCCCAACAAACTGCACGACTCAAAAACTTTCGACACCCTTTCGTTTCAAAACACAGTTCTCATCCCACAGTCAGGAAATACAGGCACCGTCATCTATTATTCCCTAGCTCCCTCTCGATAAAAAGGGACCTGCGCGGACTGGTGAGACACGTTATACGTCGCCGCATCTATGCACATGTGTCTCCAAATGCTCTATTCGCCATAAACAGTTTCAAGGGTCTTGCAATTATATAATATATTTCTTCCTTCAAAGAAGTCCCTGATATCCAAGGAAAATATCGTTTGTTTTTAATTCTAAGTCGTCAGTCGCGCAGTGAGCATTGCTTTCGTACATTCTCAGATGCCTTTTACGAAGTGTTTTTTACGATCCTCAAAAACTATACTTGGAATTTAAATCCATATTTTAGGGTTTCATTAAGTGGATTTAACAGCAACCCTAATGTCAGCCAAACAACCATCGAGTGGTAGTGATCCTATTGCTCATAAGAAGAAACGAAAATCCATCTCACTTGCTGAGAAAATGCAAGAGATAGGACGAGTCGAGGCAGGCAGACTATCGTGAGATGCTTTAAGAAAGAAAGAAGAAATCAAGACAATCTACCCTTGATACATTCCTTAAGAATAAATCGTCTACTCCACAGCCCTAAGATCAACCCGGGATCCCAGCGCTACTAACTCCCAGCAAGGTCTGCAATCCACGGTTGCCCAGTTAAGGCGAAGACGTTGGTAATTATAATGATTTGAGTTCCATGTAAAGTCTCTGGCAAGAGATATTAAAAGCTATGATATGGCATACTGTGCAGCATCCACTATTACAATTCCTCAATTTTTTTATTCCTTAAGTTTCTGCCATGTATCACCGAGCTATCGAAAATTCTTCGATCAGTGAACTTCCTATACAAGTATGTCCTCTTCACGCAACTATGAATATTTTTGCACAAAAAAGCGCGTTCAAGTGCGTTATTTGCGTAAAGAAGAGAATATGAAAAGAGATTCTACCGCCGTAAGAACTACTGGGGAACCCTGCTCTGTCGTACGATGCAATGAATGATATCATTGCAGGGACGATAAAGGTCAAATAGCAGACGGGCAGTACTTTGTTACACATATCGTAGAAGATGTATATGACTTAAAATAATAGAAACATGTATGTACAACAAATAAAAAGACAAAAAAGCATTTAACATCTCTTGCCAAGGACTTTGCATGGAACTTAAATCATTATAGCTACCAACGTCTTCGCACTAACTTGGCAACGGTGGATTCCAGACCTTACTGGGGGTTAGTGAAACTGTTTATGGCGAATAGAGCATTTGGAGGCACCTGTGCATACATGCGGCGACGTATAACGTGTCTTACCAGTCCGAACAGTAGGGGTTCTAATGGGGAATTTTCTATCTTTTCACGAATAACTTTGTCTCTCACTAAAGATAGCCTCGAAGTAACCTCCATACTTTCGACGCCCGAAACAGCATTTAATATCACAAAGTACCATTTTTCTCCGTTTTCGTTTTTTAGATTATTTTTCGTATTTCGCTAAAAAATGTCTTGTTTTATCGTCCTGCATAAGATTCATAATTTTAAGCTGCAAGAAAATCATTCGTAATAACAAAGAAATCCTTGTTTTCTCGCGCGTCTAAGTATTTTAAATACATTTCGGGGCATATTTCGGAGTAAAGTGCTGATTTCGTAAAAAAGGAGCTTCGTTACCAGAGGCTTCGTTAATGGAGGTGTGCCTGTATTACCGACGCTGGGCGGTATATATGGCAGTTTGGTGAAATTCGCGTTAGTGTAGTGTGTGAATAGTCCTGTGATCATTGGAATTTGGCTTCCGTTATAGTTGTGTGGAAATGCTGTGCTGAACAGCAGCAGCTAGAAAGGCACAAATCGCCTTTTTCGATTTCCTACGGCTGTTGAAAGGCAAGTGATTTTAATATCTTAAAATTTTGAGATATAGGAAGCGTTCCATTTTTCAGTAAAATGGTAGTATGTGCGATTCTATTGTCTTTAATATTAAAAATAATGCAAATTATAAAAATGCTTTTGAATTTCTTTCACATCAATAAATTAGATTTAACGAGGGTGCATTTTAATACGTTGTGGGGTGTGGCTCCGAATGCAAGAGTGCCCAGGGTCTACGAAGATCTTAAAACGGCCCTGCGGATAAGGCGTCCGAATCCCGGACGGTTACGGGCGAGCCGGGTGACTGCTTGTGGCGCCAAAGTCTTGGGGGCGCTAT
Source organism: Tanypteryx hageni (assembly GCA_028673005.1). NCBI lineage: Eukaryota > Metazoa > Arthropoda > Insecta > Odonata > Petaluridae > Tanypteryx > Tanypteryx hageni. The sequence continues at coordinate 4,132,792 of CM054120.1, forward strand.
ACCGATCATCTAACTATGCATTTCTTGCAACTGAATAAATATTGGATACAAACTTATAATGCAGAACAGACTGGAATATTTATGGCATTTCTTTTTATTTTTTCATTTTCAATTATTTTTAGAGAGCGATAAATAAATTAACATTTACTTTGAAAATATCTCAACCGACATTTACGCATGGGGGCTGGAGCGCTATCTCAGGCCGGGGCGCAAAAATTCCTTGACCGCCCCATGGTGAATATAAACTGAGTCTTCGAAAGTCTATTATAATTCAAATTAATATATATATATATATATATATATATATATATATATATATATATATATATATATATATATTAATAGCGTAAAAAACGAGGTTTTTAAAGCGAAGGTAACAGCCACCTTAATGTGTGATGCATCAAATTAAACGACTCGACCTGTAGATTTGCAGGAAAATGATAAAATTGAAATTGGTCAAACTGTTGGCGAGATATTGAGGTTTTTTGTGTCCGACTAAGCTCTGCTCGACGTAGTTGCAGTGGTGGATGTTAAGGTGACGCTGCTAGCGGACATTAGATGCTGTAGGAAATAACGTGACGCTCCTAGCGGGCACTAGTAGAAGGAAATAAACCTTGCAGTCGCTAACCTTCATGGCAATGTGACAGTAAGCTAACTACTAAGAAAATATTTAATCTAACCAACCAGTCGATTTATCGACGGGCAACTGCTAGTATTTTTATGATTAGCGTAAGATGCTCTAATTGTAAGTCGCGCACATGCTAAGCGATGCCAGCTACACTTAGTTCGACGATCAAGCGTCTATATCAGGGGTCGGCAACCTCCGGCCCGCGGGCCACATGCGGCCCCCGAGAGCACTTTATGCGGTCCGCGAAGCTGTGATTAAGAAGTGATCGGTGAAATTTAATATAAACGATTTCATATTTTTTCAGTAAAAACCATTTCTGATGAAGTTTTAATGCTATTAGATTATTTGGTCTTGATTTCCACTTGTATGAGACCACAAATTCTCTAGTAAACTTCTGATGTAAACAGTCCTCCGGCCCACCGAAGTTCTCGTGACTTCCAATGCGGCCCTCCGAAGCATTCACAATGACGAATGCGGTCCGCCATTCAGAAAAGGTTGCCGACCCCTGATCTATATGAACGCTCCTGGGAGCCACTTTAGATTTAAATGTCTCTTGTTAGGCAATCATTTCGTCTATTTATTTCGATATTAATGTTGTGCACTTTCAGGATTGGATTTATTGTACGCCATTTTTAATATATTGCAATTTTGATTACAATTCTTTCAATTATTATGCTATTATTTTCTCATCCTCACTACAGTGTGTAACTAAGGTTATTCTAACAATAGAAATATTGATACGAAAATCTTTAACTGTTACTCAAAGCATGCAATATAATTCAAAACAACAAATAAGACAAAATTAAATTTCAAGGTCACTTAACGCATTGAATCCTATAATTAACAATAAAATTCCATAAAAAATTATCACATTATGTAACTCATTTAAACAAGACTTAACCTATATCAAATAATACATAAGAAATTGTTTATGATAAAATACAATTGTGATATTGGTTGCATAATTTAAAAAAATAGCAGGTTAATAGATTTAAATGGTTATTATTAATTGCAATTTTATATTCTTTTACAGCTCAAATGACATGCAATCAAGGCATTGGACGGATTGTCTACGAACGGCTGCCTGATCAGCAACTTCAGGGGTTTGACGACGATGTGGTAAATATTATAAAATATTTGCATATTATTATCTTCCGTGAATATTTTTATATAATTTATTTTAATTTTCTTTTTTTCGGGTTTAAATAATTTCGTTTGGTGGGTAAATATCAGGTTTTATTATTTTCCTTTTCATTTGGGTTAAAATCGGGTATAAATATGTCAAAAAATTTTCGAAGTTTTAAAAAAAGTTTAATCTCGGGTAATTTTAGAGTTTTATTATTTTATAATTCGAATAAAATGATTTAAAAATAAAAATCTTGTTTAAAAATTTAAAAGTTTCATCGACAATCAAAACATTTTACTATACCTTCAGTGCGATAGAGAGTGTTATTTTGTGTTAAACGTCTCCAGGTGGAGAGGAACACCTTGCAGACTGCAAAAATGTCTTGCTTCCCGTCAACAACTTTTGAAGCACACCAGATATTAGTGAAATAATTTTTCTTTCGTATAGTTTTTAACTAACAAACACTACATCTCTTTTTACCTTATCCTATCAAAGATCTGACAGCGACTAGCTAAGGCGCGTCCTTGACTATCTAAAAAAAATGTGTTTAAAGAAAACTAATAATTTCGGGTTTTTCGGGTTTTACCCGAAATTGAAAAAGAGGCAATAGGAGCGTAAAAATCTGGTAAAAATCGGGTAAAACCCGAAAGATCCATACCCTAGTTATAACCTAGGACACAGTTACAAACCACTAATTGTAACATTGAAGACTGACATGGACCTATTGTCAATAGTGTAAGATTTAAGTCTTATGTATAATGTATGAATGTAAGTAAAAAGGCATATCCCCCTTTCTATTCCGCGGTGTAAGCGACGGAGTTATTCCGTCGAGCACTGGATATATTTTAAATAACCTTATTTTTTACAAGTAACTTACAATTCTTTCGCCTAATATTTTGCACCCTCTCGTAGAGACCTCCCACGGAATCCTCAGCAGATATTGCGGATGAGGTAGGATAATCAGTAAAATTTTGCGGATAAGTATCGAATTTGGAGAAAAGATCTGCGAGTACGTGCCTGGTGCGGACAGGAGAATCGGTGGATGTCTTTGATCCACCTAAATCAGTCTGAAAAGTTAGTCCCACGTTTTCCATATCGGATGGCAAACAATAAAAACTGGAAACCTTCATATTTTAGAGAATCTCCCCAATTTGAGTATTGTAGCTGAACGTACTGTCGCAGAAACGGCGACCGGTGCTCCGTCAGAGATGTGTTTATCTTTGGGTGACCATACATACTGAAAATTCCGGGAGAGTCCCGAAGAAAGTTTTTCGGGACATGAATTTGTACCGGATTACTCATTTTAGCCTAATAAAATCTCATTGTTAATAAAATTAATAAATATATTACATCGAAATCACTTTATATAGAACACTGGATCTAAAATGAGCTTTGTTAAAAAAAAAATTAGTTTTCGACGTTTTCTGTTTCCTAACCGCAAAATAATCGCATCAGACTACAATGTCTTACCGACTATCTATCTATCTATCTCTCTCCCCCTCCTCCCCCTCTCTCCCCTCCCCCCTCTCTCTCCCCCCTTCCCCCTCCACTCCTCCCCATCTTCTTCTATCTATCTCTCCCTCTGACTCACGCTCTCCCTCCCTCTCTATCTCTCCCTCTCTCTCTCACCTTTGCACTATTTCATCACATTGTTTTACATTTTTCCGCCTCCTCTCATTTACAACTTAGCAGTTACTCACAAGGTGCAATCCGAAGCAGGTGCTGGCTACTTGTATAGTTAAACGTGCAGTTATTACTATTTGGTGGAACACGCAATATATTATTGCTGGCATTGGCAGCTACGCCCCAGTTTATGTTAATAACAAGAAGTTAAAAGTTGATTTTTTATTTATACCCATGGGCAAAAGGAAGTGTGCGTTTAATGAGAATTTATAAAAATAATTTTCTCTTATAAAAAAGAGCAAGCACGAAGAGAATGTTGAATTCTGTGTTTGGTGCTGTATTTTCTATAGGACATGGAGGACAATCTGACATCAGTGACAATTTAAAATCGAGAAACAGCAATTCGGTTATTTTAAAAAACTCCGAACAAAAACTCGCAAGCGCCATTGTTCCGGAGAAGTTTGTGACTGAAGACTTACAACTTGCAGCTGTAGAAGGAACTTTTGTATATCACAGTGTTGCTCACAATCAAAATTCTTGATCGACAGGCTTTTTACCATCTCTTATAAAAAAATTATATTGCCAAACGTTTGCATGTACTCGTATCAAAACGGAAGCTATTGTAAAATATGTTCTCATGCCTTGTGTTAAAAATGGAATACTAGACGAAATAGAAATTTGTATCAGTAATAATTGATTCATCTAACCATAAAAATTTATAACTTGTTCCATTAGGTAGTAATTTTTGTACCCGTATCAAGGAATCAAAGTTAGATTTTTATAATTTTTAAATCTTGCGCTACTTCTGAGATAATTACTAATTATATTCTCGAGGCTTTGAAATTTTTTTCCTTGAATGAAAATGTATGAGCATTATCAGCTAAACGCAAACACGAATTTTGGAGATGCTAAGAGAAAGGGGAAAAACAATGTTCTTTTTAAAGTAAATGACTTTTTAAAGAGACACGTAATTGGAGGGAATGGCATTGCACATGTAATTTGTAACACTGTAAAAACAGCCTGTGATTGCCTCCCAATAGACGTTGAACTCATCGTAAATATATTGCTCAGTTTTTCATGTACTATATACTGTAAGAGTTGAAGAACTGAAAGATTTTTGTGATTTCATTAGGGTCGAATGTCATAATTTGCAAGGACACTGCAAAAGAAGATGGCTAACATTACTTCCATGCGTAGAAAAGATTATTACTTTCTCCATACGTAGTATTGGGGAAAGTAAAATTATCATGAAAAAAATCGAATTCAAGTTTTCACGGAAATACGATTTTTGAGGTCCCCTGAATACGTTTTGACTTTGCTCGATGATGTCTCTGCGTCTGTGTGTGTGTGTCTGAGTGTATGTGTGCGAGTGCGAGTGCGCGTGTGTGTATATATGTATGAGATAGGAATTTTGTGGGCGCTCTAATTAAAAAACTATTACTCAGATCAATGCGAAATTTTATATTTGATATTTTTATTAAAGGGACAAGAGTTGATTAGTCTTTGTTTAAAATCGGTCAACCAGGTGTGACCCTTTACTCTTTAACTCTTTTTCGTTTTGCTAATTTTCTCCTTTATAAGTTCATAATTTATAATTACATTAAATTAAAACATTGTAGATAATGTTTTTGTACAACTCTTGTTTGAAACTTTTTCTCCTAGAATTCATCATTTAGGAATTGTTTTGATTTATTCTGTTTTTATCAAATATCTCCTTTAAGACTCCATTATAAGTAATGTTTTCATGTAGCATAGTTGTAGAGAATAATATTATCTACGATTTTTGTTTGAAACAAATTTCCATAAAAGCTGTAATTTCAGAGATATTTACTTTATTCATAACTTACCAGTGCACAACAACAGTAAAACAACATATTTAATAAAAACTGAACACGAAAAGAATTATGGTCAACTAATTAGACAAAATAAAAATATTAGCTTAAAATTCCATTTGCAAATATATCTTAAACAAAAAAATTATCTTTTGAACAGCTGTAACAATTAACCACCCTTGACAACAGGAAGCAATTTTGTTTACTGACTACTAATTCAGTATTTGAAAGCATAGTGCTACGGGTTTGTTGAAACAATTTTTCTTCCGTATTCATGTGTTGTTTTTTGTTGATTGAATGTATTTATTTCTCCTTTGTCTTTGTTTCATCTTTCATTGTTCTTTTCTTAACCGATTTCATCTGCCTTTGAATGGATAGTTGCAAATTTAGGTATTTTACTATTTCATTCATAGCCATAATAAGTGGCGCAGATATATTGTCATAAAAACTCATCAATATTTGTTTTCAGTACATCACTTAGGAGAAATGTAATGAAATAATTTTTGACATAATAATACTAAAATTATATGCTGGCCACATCAGATTTTTTCGCTATATGATGGCTTGAAATGTTATTTTATGTCTTTAGATAAATGTTCTATGGTGATCAAAGCAATTTTTGAAAATCCCCTCATATTTTTGGCATAATTTTATTCAAAGTCAACTGAATGTTTTTAATTATACTATTCTGTGCATAGAGAAACAAGAAATTTCTATTACAGAAATTTTTATAGTAATTGAAAACTTAGGGGCCATCCTTAAATGATGTCATGCTTAAGGGGGAGGGGTGGTCTGGGAATATGTGACATTTTGTGACAAGTATATGTAAAACAATGTGATGTCACAAATAAGTAAAGATTTTTGCCAAGATCTTGTGCTTTATTTCCTTAATTTTCTTGAAGTGACATTCACTAACTTTTATTTATTCTCCGTTTTACTTGTCTTTCCTGCCACTGGCCCTCTGGTGGAAACTTGTAAATAACAGTTGAAAAACATAATGCAAAACTAAACCTCACAGAAAAACTCCAATAACTATTATAATAAGCTGTATACTTAATTATCAGCTTAAGTTGTTATTGTGTTGGTGTTCTAGTCCTCCTCTATGTTCTAGTCTCCTTGACTGTTATTGTATCATATTCATTTACAGTAAAGTGGCTAAAACCAAGCCATGTGAATGTTAGTTACTATTTTTAATTGCCTACCGTAAAAAGTCTTGGTAAGTTTTAGTCATGAAATGAAGTCATTCTTATTTATAATAGAACTTAAATAATAATCATTTGTTAATTTTTCAAAGAGAATGTTTTGTAAACATTATTTATACAATAATTTTTCTAAAATAATGCTTTTAGTTATTTTTCGTTTTTGGACAAGAAAAAATATATTTTAGAGAACTCGCTATTAAAATATTGGCAAGTCATCAGTATATACATATTAGTTTATAATTTAAAATTAAATATTTATTTTTGTATTTCAGAATGTAATTAAAAAACTGCTGTTTTATTCAAATACTAGAATATTTTTAACAAGAAAATCAGGTATATATAGTACTTGCATGTACTAAATGATAACTGAATTTTTTTGAGTTAAATACTTAATAAAATATGTGAATGGATCTAGTATTTAAATTGTACTTTTCATTGGAATTAAAATAAGGAAAATAATAAGAGCCTCTTCTTTTTAAGGCTTTTAAATATTATGGACTTGATTTGTACAATATCTATATTTATGTAAATATAAAATAATTATCCTCTTATTTACAGAATGGATAAAGGTGAACTATTTCAATCATTATTTAAGTCATACTTAAAGGCAAAACCATCAAAGAAGCCAAAGGATGTGCAACAAGAAACTGTAAAAGTTTGGAATCGTATTAAAAAAATGCAGAATTTACCATCAATAGTGACCTCCATCATTAAAGAAAATGAAGCTTTAGCAGTGAAAAATAAAGGAACTTTATTATGCTTTTTGGAAAAACAATCAAGAGTATCAAATATAACTACTTTGGAGAAAAAAGTTCAAAGTGTGAGAAATCAACTAGTATTCCTAAAGAACAATCTTCTACATCTTGCATTGTAGATATTGTCAATAAACCAAAAACAAAAGTACAAGATGAACTAAGAAAAAAAATAGATATAATAAACAGTGATTTAGTAGGACTTTATAAAAGAAAGAGTTGTGGACAACTTACAAATGAACAGCTCGAAAAACTCAAAGAAAACGAGAAAAAGGAAAGAGAACTCGAAAGAGAGCTTAAAATAAAAACATCTGACCAACAACGACAGAAAAAATCAAGAGATGAAAGAAAAAGAAAACTAGAAGAAATTTGTGAAAAGAATCCAAAAACTAAAGAAGTTTAAAGAAGAGAGAAACAGTAGGTAGACCAAGAGTTGAACTTGATCAGCCAGAGTTGTTAAAAGCTATTATTAATATAGCTATCCATGGTTCTGCATCACATGAATGACGAAATGAAGATTCTTTGAGAGGTATCATAACTTTTGATGAGCTTACTGAAGAATTAAATAAGATCGGCTTTAATATAAGTCGAAATGGCATTTATGTTCGCTTACTTCCTAAATGCAGTTCATCTTTAGAAGGGAAATGGCATGTTATCACTGTCCCAGTCAAGCTCATGAAAGCTCAAAATGATGCACACTTCCAACATGTTGATGGGCAATTTTGCAGAGTAACTATTAATCATTTGGAAGAAATTGCTTCAATTCTTGGACCAAATGAAGTATGCTTCTTGAGCCAAGATGATAAGGCTCGAGTGCCACTTGGCTTAACAGCAGCAAAGGAGCAATTTCCATTGGTCATGCATGTTGAGTATCGAGTAAGTTTACCTGATCATGATTGGGTTGTAGCTGCCAGACATAAGTTGATACCTTCAGTTTATGCTGGAATTGAAATTAAAAAAAATGGAAATGGTGATCCAACTGCAGTAGAATATTCAGGCCCAACCTTTATAGCTATCAGATCCGGTAAGCACTCTTCTTCAACAGCATTTTCACATGCATTTGACTTTGAAATACTTTTGAAGTTACCTGAATTTGAAAGTATCACAAGGTTTCAGAACGAAGTAAAACCGGTGGTAATTTTTACTGTGGATGGTGGCCCAGATGAGAATCCTCGATACCAGAAGGTAATTGAGGTTGGAATCAATCACTTTTAAAAATATAATTTGGATGCCCTTTTTATTGCAACCAATGCACCTGGCAGGAGTTCTTTCAATTGTGTTGAGAGAAGGATGGCACCTTTAAGTAAGGAACTGTCTGGAGTTATTCTTCCTCATGAGCATTATGGAAGCCATCTTGATTCACAAGGCAAAACGATTAATGATGACCTTGAAAAAGAAAACTTTGAATATTGTGGCAATACATTGGCAGAAATATGGGGGCAAATGGTAATTGATGGATTTCCAACTGTAGCCAAATATATAAGTCCAGAAAATTCAGAGATTAATCCTGAAAATTTGTTGACAGCAGATGCTGTTTGGTCATCAAAGCATTTGAGGACTAGCCAATATTTTACACAGATTGTGAAGTGCAGCGACACAAACTGTTGTTCAGCACCTCGAAGCTCAATTTTCAGTATTTTAAAGGAACGATTCCTACCTCCACCGATTCCAATCAAACAGACAAATGAAGGTTTAAAAGCTCCATTATCAACAGATGAGCAAGGTCTTAATTTGAAGTATACATCTGTTTTCATTGCAGGTAGTATTGATTTGGAAGAAATATTACCAAGATCTGCCAAAAGTTTCAAAATTATGCCATATGATCTATACTGCCCATCTATTCAAAAGGAATTGAGAAACCGAATATGAAATACCTGCAATCTGTATTTTGCTTCAAATGTCATGTTACAGAAACACTATAAGATACATAAGCAGACAGAGACCATGCCACAAATTTAGGAAAGAGTTAGGCCAATTCGTATTGCTGCTAGACGACAGCGTGAAATGATGGCTATTATAACAAACCAGGAAAATGTTCAATATGCAGAATGGATTGATGAAGAAAATTTGGATTTGAATGAAATAAAATATAATACAGATGATGGAGATTCAAATAATATGCATATTTATAGTATGGATGAGATTTTCCGAACACCATGGAAAGAATTTTAATTTCTAAGTTGTTCAAATTTTTCATTTTGTTTATATCCATTTTTTAAATTTATATTAATTGTTATTGCTTTTAATGAATGTATTCCATAGTTAGTGAAGTTACAAAAATAGAGATGGGTTAATCTGGAAGTTATAAAAGCATAAACTTCGTACATTGTTGGAGTTGCCAGACATTGTTTAAAGAGTACATACATGTAATTTTTATATTAATTAGTATTGTATTTGCATACAATGGAATATCTGCTGCATTTAAGTATTTCATTATCTATAATATGTATTTATAAAAAGCAATAATTTTATTTGAATGTATTGAATTTCTTTCATGTAATAACAGATGAAACATTGTACAAATTATGTCTGGACATATCATTAATTTTATATAGCCAATATGACTAAATTAAAAAGGAGAAGGTTTTGTGACATGGGAGGGGGGGGGGGGGTGAAGCTGTATGTGACACTTTGTGACAGAGGGGGGAGGGGGGGGGGGGGTCAAAAATCCCAAAAATGCTGTGACATCATTTAAGGATGGCCCCTTAATTGAAATATTACAGACCTGTAAAACAGAAAGGTTTTTGACAAATGCAACTAAAAATATTCTTCTTGAATTGAGCGAGAGTGATCACGTTAAGGTTAATGATTTCTACCAATTGCTTGAAATCTTTTTTGACAATCTCATTGAATACATAAGAAGATGGTTTGGTCATTACCAAAAATTCAAATTATTTACTTGGTTTTTTCTCATGGAAAAACCTACCTGAGAATTAGTAGAGAAAAACTATCAAAATTTGATGAAAGTAACCTATTTCACTAAGTGCAATGTATTCAAAAATTTGTTTCTGGGGAAATTGACTGAAAATAAAATGTCTGTCTCCACAAAATGGGTTCCATTATTTGTACATTTAAAAAAAGAAGACATTCCATGTGATAATATTAAGAATATAGTTCAATTTTCACTAGCTCTTCCTGGAAGCAATGCATCTATCAAAAGAATTTTTTTAATAACAGATCAAATTTGGACACGAAAACAACAGGATGGATAATAATAATAATATTTTTATTCATTCTGGTAATTTGCAGCTACAAATGTAGGACAAGTCAGTACATAGAAACAAATTCACAAATATGTAAATCACACAACAGATTTACAAATCTTTAAATTCAAGAAACTCAGAAACAGAGTAAAAAAAATTAACTATAAGAAAGGTTTTTAGCATCTTTTTGAATTTATACACATTAGTCTCTGCTTTTATGATAGGATGAAGCCTATTAGAAAGGAAGTAAGCCATATTTACTGGGCTGTTACTATACATAGACAGACAACGTGAAGTAACAAATAAAACATTTTTACTCCTTGTGTTGTAAATATGTTTGTCCATATTTAGTTTTATATTTAAGAATTTAAGTTCTCTTTGATTAACATAATACAATTAAAAATATACAAACATGGAAGACAAAGCAATTTATATTTTACAAACAGTTCTCTGCAACTTTCATGTCTATTGACTTGAGCATTAAGTCTGACAGCCGATTTGCGCAGTTTAAAAAGACTTTCAGCAAAATAAGTGTGACCCCACACAGCAATACCATATTTGAGTCGCCTATGAATATATGCATAATACATTGTAACAGTTGTCCCCTCATTAGTTACAGTGACCAATCTCCCCAAAAGATAACATCCAGACACAACCTTAGTACACATAGAGTTTATGTGTGGTTCTCAATTTAGGATTTCACCAATGCTGATTCCTAGGAAGTTACACACATATGAGCTAGTCAGTGAGCTACCTGAAAATTTTAATTGAGGCTCATCAATGATTTTTTTATTGTGGGTGAAACTGCATGAATAAGGATTTACATGTGGTTCTCGCTTAACATGAGATACCTAAAAAGTGTTGTGTTAAGCGAATACATGTAACCCATAAGAAACCAAATAAAATGCAGGAGATACGTGTTTGAGCAAGAGAGATCGTCATATCACATTGGATATATAAATTTTTATTTATACATAAATATACATAGAATATTCATTAATTTATAATTTGCATCTGCAAATTCAAAACAAAACTTCTCCTAATACTTTCCACAACTTTAACCACAAAACTGATGAAAAACAAAGTAGAATTCACAAAAGTTGATTTTCCCTGCATGGGTGCAGCATTGTCTTGTCACTTATTTTGCATGTTTTAGTCTAGCGTTCCCTCATTTGAACGGAATGCAAAAAGTTTGAATCAGTTTCTCTTTTTCTGACATAACGACTTAAACTGCAAAAGTGACGAAAAACATGAAGTAGAATTCACAAAAGATGAGCTCTGCCTATTAGTCATACCTGGAAACTATCAAATGTAAAAAGTTTTCATTATCTTAGTGGTGAACATGGAAACCTAAATGTTACCATTAAACAGATGTTGAAATAATTGGAAAACAGCTGAGTAATGACATATTAATCTATGTCAAATTATTGATATTATTCATCAAATTTCAGAATTTACAATGATAAGTTTTGATCATTTTAGGTTCGTGAATCTGGTTCTCCGATTGGAATACTGGAGCGGTGTGCTGATCTCTGCCTCCGTGACCGAACTGCTGCTAACAACCTTGTTCGTGCATGTTCATCTTTCGATTTTCAGCCAGGAGAGAGACTTTTAGCCTCCCAATCCACCTCTACAGCATTACCAGCAACAAACCCAATGCCGCAATATGAGGAATCCCTATGTTTCCTCAGCAGAGAGCAGTCACAGCCTGAAGGCATTGGAAACCTTGTCCTCAGCCCAAACAGCGTGCATTTCCAGGAAATTTGCTTATCATGTGTGTTTCAATGCTAATTCAATTCTATTTATCTTGCAAAACTATGTAAAATACGTCGATGCTCAACATTTCAAGAAACAGGTAACTCTCGCTTAGCGTTCTCACTTGGTTCCAGGAAAACTGAGCATCAAGTGGAAAAGCACAAAACAGATCCTATTTTCCCTTAATACTGAATAGGTTTAATCCACTACCTTTGCCCCCCTTATTGTTACAAAATTACATTTTTATGCCTCTAAACTTATGTGAATGATATTTATTAGATGTTGATTATTATCATTTCATCACCTTCATAGAAAAGTGTAGTAGTGTGCCATTCATTTTTGATAGAGACAGACAATTTTATTTATCCACAATCCTGTGGAAAATGGAATTTCTAATATAAATATATAGATATATAAAGTCTTAATTCTTGGCCACCTCAGTTTTCGATTGCCTTTGCTTTTTGAACACCTTAATCAGCCACTGGACAACACAAAGATACAAAAGCAAAGAGTGGGAGTGAGGTGCCAATGCTCTGCAGCGATTGCATACATCTCCAAAAACGTTACTGCAAAATTGTATTAAGCGAAACAGCATTAAATGAGGGTTGCCTTATATTACCATCATATTCCTCCGAGCACATTAGGGAGAGAGTACAGGCATTCCCTGGACTACATAAGCCTTGACTTACATAAGTGACCCCATAAATTCCTAAAAAGTTTGTTATGTTTATGTTAGTGGTTTTCATAAGCAAGCAGGAACTAAATATGTGCGTGGAGGAAGAACATGAGGCATAGGTTGTAATGCGGTAGATCCACTATGCTAGCCAGCCACTGTTGCCAATCTAGCGAATTTTTATCTAGATCTAGCAACTTTGGCTTTGAACTAGTACCTAAAAAAAGGCCACAGCATCTACCTACGAATCTGTAGAATCGATTTAACAATCTACCTAATTCTAGTGACTGGCTATAATTGTGGTGTATAGATGCACTCATAAGAACACAAAAGTAAAGTACATTATAATAATAACATAGTAACAGTAAATTATTTCATTTTTTTCTGATGCTGTACTACAACACATCTACAAGTAGCAGCAATAACTCCTCTAGCTAAAATAAGATTTATATATTGGTCTTTCAATTATTCTTCAGGATAAAATACAACTGCTAGTTTTTCATTATATGTGTAATTTCCCCACCTCTATTGTACTGTATACTATCCGTAGTAATTTTCAACTTACGCAAATTTTGACTTACATAACTGGTGCCAGAATGCATTTTTTATGTAACCTGGGGAGTGCCTGTAGTTAGAATCAGCTTGATCATATTTTTCTACTTTAAAATTTAAGAACTAGAATATAGTGTCTGCTATCACAAGTTTGCTATTTGTGAACAGAAAATCTATCTTATAATATTGCAATTGTGTCCTTAAATGATAATAATCCAATCTCCATATAAATAATCAACCTACCTAATCAAGGGGATAATATCCATTAATTTAAAGAAAATCAATCTTGCCAAATTAGGATTTGAAAATGGATATTTAATGGCTCAAATGAGAAAAGGAAACTTCTAATTGATCATATTGTCCCTCATTTTATCATTGATAATGCTATTACATAAACATTTCTTGATTTATTATATTTTATTACGAAATGATACCTAGAATACCAATAAAAACAATCATTTTCCAACTTCTTTCCATAAAATCCTGCATGCTCTTATTGTTCCTAAGCAATGAGTTGAACTGTTGAAATTTAATGAATCAATTTCAGGTTTGCAATGAGTGAAATGAATTGCTCATTAACAATAACTCCCTTAGATATAAAATCTTACCCGTCACAAAATTTTGTTTGCTGTTTTAAAATTAACCATCTTATTTTTAACCTTACCTGGTATGCAAAACTTATACAATTGCTTAGTGACTGAATAAAAATTTCATAAAGATAGATAAAAAATATTGCTAAACAATGTTTTTTGTTTCACTTTCCCTCTTGCACTGATTTTGCAGGGCAGCTCAACAAATCGTTAAATAATTCTTTTAGTTTTTTATCTCATTTTTAAATGGGTAATAAACAGAATGTCAGGATTTTTAACTGTGTGTTTTAGTATTAACAAAGACAAATATATACAATCATGTGTGTGTGAGTGACACATTCAGAGGAACCCAAAATAGGACTAATTTTTAAAAAATCCTGTTTAAACTAGCCTATAAATCTGAATTGCCTAACCAAACTGAACCATACTAATTTGCTGATTCATCTATTCCAGTGTTTCCCAAGCATTATCTGCCACGGATCCCTTTTTGCCCCATAAAACTTTTCGCAAATGTAATTTTAAAATAAAGCGAGGAATGTCAAAGTGAACGTCAGTGAGATGAGTGTTTCTGCTTTTTCTTATTGCAAAGGTGTTAAATGTTGGAGGTAATGTTAGAGATGAATTCTCACATCTGAAACGGCATTCATTTAATTGCGGTACTTATTTTTGGTGGCAGTGAATCTAGAAAATTCAGTCTCACATAGATACATAGTTGAGAAGGACAGAAGTTTCAAAATGCCATTTTGGATATTCACGGATGAGAATGCCCATGGTTTATCAGTAGGATTTCATTATATCTTTGCTTCAGCTCAAAATTCGTCACAATGTCAATTAGACTCTTATAAGCCTTCACAGAGAAACTGCTGGTTTACTTACCAATAAAAACTGTTTCACACACACTGAGAGGTGGGACAAAACACCACAAAAAAGTACAACTTAAATGATGCAGATTCTGGGTAAAGTCACCAATAAGATTTGAACTTTGTCTTCTCTTGAAACTGCCTGAGAGTTGAACACTCTAAATACTTCTCCTTCATGCATTTATCCCAGAAATGGAGTTTTGTAGTATCGAATCTATTTTGTCCCTTGCAGTGAAAATTATTGCATTTTTGCCTTCTATGGGGTTTTAATTCATTGGTATTTGTGAAAATATCTGCCAAGTATACTAGCTTCTGGAGCCATGAAATGTTTGTTAGCAGACCAAATAGATGAAAAGGATGATCAACAAATAACAGAGCGATTTCGTTGTGAATTTCAAACATTATTACGAGAACCTTTCCTTGTGACAGCAACCTCACTTTTGTGTGCAGCAACAGTGTTGTATTATCACTTACATTTTCCTCACAGATGATTTTAAATGACCTGCAATTAAGGCTCCTAACATTAATGAAATTCACAATATTAACTACTTCATTCGGAACAGATTTCAGTGATTATGGCAATGGTTTCACAGCAAGCCATTGCAGGGTGATAAGCTGGAATGCTTACCACACACCAGTAGGTATTATCTATTATTCGACTGATATATTTTGTTTGTTTCCACTTTCTGTCACATATTTTTGTGCAGAAATCTATCATACTGCTATACAGCCGATATTCCAAGGCATTCTTGACAGTAAAAGAAATAGCGTTGGTAGCAGTACAGATTCTTTACAGAGTTTTAACAAATATCTAGAATAGAGAAATTTCAGGATATGGTGAATTACAACTGATTATAAACTTACCCCATATAAACCACTATCCTTTGATAGAAACCACTGAAATGTTGATATTCTGAGGTCTGTAGGAAAGCAATTCATAAAAAATTATTTGGGAAATAATGTCTCCCCAGTCTGTTTTGGAACATCTTTGTTCTTTATGGTCCCATTTGCTGGTATCCGCCATTAAGGAAATTTGTTTACGGATACCCTGAGGAACTCTCACAGATCCCCTGGCATCTGTGGATCACATTTTGGGAACCACTGACCTATCCACATAAAAAAATAGTTTTAATTTAATGAACTATGAACCAAATCTATAGTTTTTGCAAAAAAATGGTTCAGTTTGGTATGTGTGAAACATGGGATAGCTATCTCTGCAATTTCATCCTGCTGAATTTTTCTGTGGTTGATATGAGTTAGGTCAAAATGAAAATCTCATAGTGTACATGAGAAAGTATTATTTTGAAGACTAAGCTTATTATTATAGGTTCGATTCCCTTGCACTCCCCCCTCTGAGTGTATGATATGATGCCATTTTCTGGATTAAAAAATATTTCAAAAAGAAAGTGTCACAGACTTCATCTAGTGTTGCTGAAAAAGGTGATTAACCCTTATACTGCCAGCCGGCTGATATAGCGGCCCTTGGGGTATGTGCGAAAACTGCCACCGGCCGATCTATTGGCCGCATTTGTTTACGCTCTGTCCCTCTCGTCTCTGTGAGTCAGATGGCTTTCGTAAGCACTTATCCGTTATTTCTGATGCATACTCATCTCTGTCAACGAAAATCTCAATAGAATTGCAATACTTGCTTTATTTTTCGACTGGAAGAACATCGGCTGTTTTTTCCGCAGTAACTCATCTGGTGTTGCTTAGAAAAGGTCGTATCAGTGATTTATCTTGCCTGTATTAGTTACTTTTAGCCAATTGATATTTGATTTTTGGATATGGGAAAGGAGATACTTCATTTCCAGTAATAATAGGTAAGGTATTTCCATGTTTTTAAAAATAATTTTAAGTGCACGTGATAAAATGTGTGGGGGTGATGGGCGCAATGTTTAATTAAATTAAGTGTAATTATTGCAAAAATTATGCCACGAGCATAAAAATTTGTCTTCAGGTTAAAAATTAATAGCAAAAACTAATATTAACAAAATTACTAACGACAATAATTTTCTATGCACAATTTTTATAATCTAAATGTAAAAGTTGACATTTTTTTAAATTAAACTTATGAATAACATATTTTTCCTAAATTTAAACGCAGTTAAAACAACATAATTAAATTGTATTTTATATCCTGCATGTTAAAAGAGAATAAATAATAAAATTTAGCTTCAGAATATTAATATTAGCTTTTATATTAATTTCTATCCAAAAACGTACATATTCATCAAAAACCCTGGCATTTTCCGCATATACCACTTGACGGAGGCTGGCAGCAAAAGGAAAAAACAGAGTGCAACTCTAACAACAAATTTAAATTTTGACATAATGGCTGAGATGAATAAAGTTGATAATATTGAGAGCAATTCAATCAAAACAAACAATCTTAGTTATTGGGAAGATAAAGAATACAGTCATTTGATTAAGTTATTTCTATTTGTAATTTTTAGTGCACATGTAGAGGAATAAATAAATAAAAGAAACATATTTAAATCGCTACGTTTCTTGAAGCAAACAGAACCATCAACTCAGAACTAAACTGTATTAAAAAATGCACACTGAACCGAGAACTAACCTAATCTAAAACATAGTTCAATTAACAGATCAAGAACAAAAAATGAATTATATGGTAGCTCTTGACCCAATTATGATGCCTTGGATCCTATCTTTTCTGATTTTGTTATTATACACTCTTGCAGCTAGTCGAGTGGAAAGGGAATGTCCCAACCGCCGCTATGTTTTTGAACGACACCCACGTAAAAAGCTCTCTCTCCAGCCAGCAGATTTCAAGGAAGTGATAGTGGCCAACAGAAGTGAATGTGAAGATAGGTGAGTTTATGGAATGAATATTATCATGAACTTTACTGGATATCTTTTTTGAGAGGTTTAATATTAAATATAAATTTCATGACAGTTATTATTTAATGTATGAGAAAAAGTTTCACTGATATAAGAGAAAAATGATTTGCAATGTTTGTGTGCATGTCCTACATTCTTGCTATGAGATCATCTTATAAAGCTTTCCTGAAAAGCAATCTATTAAATTTTATAATGACATTTTCAAAACTGTATTTACATGTTATTGAGGTTTTTTCTAAAGCAATTATAATTCTATGTAGTGGCCTATCCAAAAATTCTCCCCCTTGATTATTGAACCTCACAACCTTATTTTAGAGGATCAAGAGGAACATCTGAAATAAGCCAACACTTTATGAAATAGGTATTAAATCAAAGTGCTATTTTATGAACCATGCCATTTAAATTGATTAATATACACTAGTTTGACTGGTGCAAAGTGCTCTTCCAACAATCCACTGCATAACTAGGCAATAAAGTAAACTCAAAGTAAACACAATACATGTGGGATATAAGCTCAGCAATGTGTCACCTTACCATAATAATCTTTCAAAAAATCTATCTACTTTCGTGTTCTTCAATGTTTAACAAGATTTATAGTTTGAGATTCATATTTTAATGTTGAAAAGCAACAATTCAATCATTTTTGCACTCCAACAGTGGTAGTTAAAGGGTCTCCATTTTCAGTTTATGGTCCTTTTTTCAAATAATTCAAGATTGAACTCTATGATTTCTTTTGGAAATTTCTTCCTGAAAAATAAGGGTCCATTTAAAAAATTCAAAATTTTGAGCTCTTTTAATTTTGTCGCAATATTAATATATGTAAGTACAGTAAAGTCTCAGTAGTTTGGACCCCAATAGTCCAGTTACCCATATAATCCAGATGAGCCAGATTTTTGTCTAGACATGGCACACCACATGGGTATGCACTGTCTTTTGTTTACAGTCATTGCGTGCACATCTCTTGTCATTTAATCTATAAAAACTTATCATTTGCCTAAAAAGTATGTTATGTCCATGGGCACCCGCAATAAGGGGTAAGAGGGGACACTTGCCCCCCTGCATTTCACAAAAATGTAAACATATACATAATAAACACCAGTAACTGTCACCAATAAAATTTTAAAAATGTAATTCATCTAATAATTTTTTGAGTTGAACTGTGCATTTCCCGACCGTATCCCGATCGAATATTGTTTTTTTTTGCAAAACGTTGACACCTTAATATGCCAAAAATAATTTTTTAAATATTTTTAGTAATAACAGTACTTGCAGCGGCGATTATTTCAATAATTGTTAGTTCTAAATACCATGACACATGTATACATTAAAGAACAAATACACCACCTTTTTGAACTTCGTGAATAATTGGTTCCGGAAAACTGACGCGAAATGCAAATTCGCGAAGTGAAAGTCCTATTTTCCCATAAGACGCCATGTTTTTACGAGAGAGTGGTTCCCGGCCAACATAAAAAATTCACTTTTTCATAAATAATGCAGCTTAAGAGAAAATTGAAAAAAAAAAACTTTTAATTACCTTCAAAACGCGTTATAGCAAATGAAAACCATACATAAAAAGCAAATACCTTTCCAAACTTGTATGGTTTATCGCCACACAATTTTGCAGGCGATTTTCGATCTTCTTTTGTTCATTCTAAGAAAATGCTTTAATTTAAATTGAACTACTGAAGTGGAATGTTGAGTTGAATTGAATGCTTTACTGAATTATGCAACAAACATTTCCAAGCCGCAAAAATAACGCTAGCATTAAAAAGTGGTTCCATTTCTTTTCCTAATTACTTTAGAAATGCGTAAAGGAAAATCAAAACCTAGTGTAAGAAAGTTATAACATTTCTTTTAGTAATCGCGTTCAAAATATGCGGCAGAAAATCTTACATTACAAGATGATAGCAACTCTTTTATTTACATTTAAAATTCGAAATAAACAATGAAAACCTAATAAAACCACAGTTCCTTAAACTACACTCAAAATACAAAGATAATACGATTAAATAATTCTCAATTTCACACGTTTTAATATATTCACACACTGTATGTAATTGCCAAAGATCATACACCCAAAACCACCTATTCATATCCCCCTAATCAAGGGTATCTTCAAAAAAACACTCATCCCACTCTTCATTGGACTTGAGCTCATGATTCACAGTATTTACAAAGGACAAAGTTGCCCTACTGTCTGAACCACTGTTGCCACCCCGGTTGGGTCTGATCCGCTTGCAGTGTAGCCACTGCCTTAGTCTCAGGTAGTGCCTTAGCAGTTTGCTAATGTCTATTCAGGAGCAAATCTATATAATATTTAATATTTTTTAATATCTTGTGTGTCAGTGATAACAGTTAAATATTGTTATTTGGAGCTTGAAGAATTGGCAAGTATTATTAATTAAATAAAATATTAATAACTTTTAGTCTTAAGAAATTTTTAATTCATTGTTATACCGTAAAGACCCATGTAAAGGATTCACTTTTTTCCAAATTTTTGTCGTGCCGTTGTTGTCATCATCTTCCCATAATATGTCATCTTCACTTCCATCTAAAGCATTACTTATGCAACATTTTTTGAATCCCTTAATTATCGTTTCTGAGGGGAGGTCATTCCATGCTTCCACAATCCACTAACAGATTGTTTTTATATCTACTTTACGAATGAGTCCACCTTTGGTGAATGTGTGTGTGCCATTCACCATCCAATCGACCCTCTTCTTCTTCAGTGCTGATTTAAACAGCTTGTTAACATCAACATCTATAGACTGCAGGATCGATGTCATTTCCCCTGGGATAATCACCAAATTTGTCTTCATTTCAAGGAGTTTCTTTTTCACTTCGGGATGTGTGTGGCATTGGAATGTGTCTAAGACCAAGAGAGATCTTTGACGCATTCCACCAGACCTTCTTTTCCAAACAGTCTCGATCCAATCACTGGTGATGTTTTCATCAAACCAACCTTGCTGTTGCACTCAGATTATGATGCCACAGAGAAATTTGCATTTAGGCATTGTTTTTCTTTTAAAAACTACATATGGAGGTAGTTTCATCCCATCAGCCATACAGGCAAGCATGACTGTGGAACAATTTTTTTTATTTCCCGTTCCTCTCGTCGTGACGGTTTTTGCACTTCTCTCATTTACCATTGTATTAGATGGTATATCAAATGTTAATGGCATTTGGTCAGCATTGCCTATTTGACTAAGTAGAAAATTGAATACCTTTCTTAATTGTATTATACAGGACTGGTATGCAATTAATTTCTCCTCATGATCTTAGGGTAAAGGTTGACTTATTGTAGTATGTCGGCGGATTGATAAATTGTATCTTTTGTAGAAATGATAACACCAATGCATAGACATTTTGAAGTCTTTAATGGTTAATTTTTAAATAATCTCAAAGCTTGTGCACAAACTGCTGATGTGCTAACACCCAAGCAGTCCCTTCTTGTATCTCTTATCCATTTCAGCAAGCATTCTTCCATTTCAGGATGGTTTGCTTTACTATCATGGTTCGCCTTTTTGGTCTTCCCCATATTTTACATTGTTTCTTCAGCCTTACTCCATTTTCTTATAAGACATTCACTGGGCCCAAATTAATTTTCAGCTGCTTTATTACCATGTTCTTCAGCATACTGACACACTCTTAATTTATAATTAGCATCATAACTTTGTCTCTTGACTTTCATTTTTCTATCCTAGAAAAGGATAAAAATAAAATCCATGAGTAAGTGATTAATAATCTATGCTGTCATTTGTAAAGTAGGAATGTAAGTTCGTTTTATGTACATAGTAATACTTGAAGTAATTTACCTGCGAATTAGCTGGGTATCGCAAAAGTAGTATCAATGTAATTTTTAATCTTCAAAACATCAAATAGTTAATTGTGGGAACTCAACAGATAAATAACCATACCTGCCTACAGTTTAACATTTTGTTTCTAGATGGCTTTCAACCTTCTATTTTGCCTGAAGCATCGTTTGGAAGTCAATATTAGTCAATATTAAGGGATGGGACTTTGAAGAAATCTTGATCAATAATTGAAATAAATAACTTTTTAAAATTCAAGATATTTTAGCTTTACTGCAAGTTTCACACACGATTGCAGAAATTTTTACCAAGTTTTTTATTTCAATTAGGTAGCAGTCATGGAAATCTGCTACATTTTATCTTCTACATGGCTATCCAAAGTGTTTTACTATATCCTGTAATAAGTAGTTTTGACATAGGTAAATCTCGTAATACAAATACTTCAGTAAATTCATTTTTCAGATCATACTAAGCAGAAAGTATATTCGACGGAAATCATCTAATAGAATGGATATGAATCTTTTATTGTGACTTATTGTTTATTCCTAGAATTTTAAGGGAAAACCTTCTTGCATCCTATACACAGGAACATAGACAATTCTCAGAATTTAAGTCAAAAACCTCCCTGCATCCTATACACGAGTGCATCCTATACATGGGTCTTTATGGTATTGTTATTTGTTTATATGCTTATTTTACATCTTTACAATTGCCTATCTTTTTATTTATTATATAAAACATAGCAGAAAAAAACATTTTACCCTTTCATTTTAGAGATCCCATAATGCATAAAAGAAAATATTTATATAATTTATAAATTGTGAAACTAAATTGTAAAATTGTATGTACAATGAATGTAATGTGTTCATAAATGATTATAATTAGGCACCTAAATTAAATATATGTTAAACTGAATTATTTATTAGCCTATCCATTATATTATTAATTCCAAGCTGAAAGCTGCTCCCCTGTACAATTTCCCCCCACCCCCTTCAAAAAAATTCTTTGGGAGTCCTTGCTCCTCCCTGAAAAAGTTTCTGCAGGTGCCATTCCGTAGGACAAATACTATGTAAGGATATTTTAAGCCACCAATCTAAGGGATTGAAAGTCTTTGTGTATGCATTGTATTTTATTTATACTTTGATGATAATTAGAGTATTGTATAAAATACATAAGTAATACATATGGTGCATGCTCTCTTTTCCCATCATACCTTTGACATGATTTTCAATGGGATTTTTGCATTCATTTAGACCGATTTTGTGCAAAAAGACTCTACTTAGGAACATATCTCTCGTGCTTACCCATGATTTTTATCCATTTAAGAATGCATCTCTTTTTATAGCATTGCTCTTATGTAAAAATGTGTTTCACAATTCGCTGATACATGATAAGCTCTGGTTTTTTGGAATGCAACCTGAGCGTATTGCGAGGTATACCTGCACCTCCACTAGACTTATGAAAATCACTGATGATATTCAGCATTTAATGGGCTGAAGGGAAATCACTGTAATGATGCTGCTAAATTTAATTTTAGGAAGGCTTTTGACTCAATTGATAATGGTATCCTATTCACAAAACTCAACCTTTTAAGATGCTTGCCAATTTCATTGAATTGGCTTAATTCTTATTTAAATGACAAGTATGTAAAACATTCTGTTCATTAAATGAACATGGACCAGGCCTCTATCAGGAACAAGGCTATACCTATGAAATATTTTACAAATCAATCCTCTAAAAGTCAAGTCATTATAATAGTTGACCCAAAACTCCTTTCCTCCATAAACCTTAGTAAATGGCTTTCCACCAAAATAATCACCTAAATTTTCTCAAATGAGTTAAATCTGTAAGCATAATCATTAATGAATCACTATTGTGGGTCAATCAGTTGACTTTCTATAAAACATTTTAAAAAATTCTTTATTTCAATAGAAAAAAACTTCATAAAATAAATCTGGTTTACTGAACAAATAAAAACACATAAATATAATTGTCAATGTTTAAATAAAAATACTCTTAACCCAAGTATTATCTACTTTTACAGATGCCTAAATGAGTTTTCATTTGTATGCCGCTCAGCTTCATTTGATGCAGCTGCTCACACTTGTGCTCTAAGTCGTCTAACTCGGCGTTCCCAGCCATCAGCCCAACTCGAAGACCATCCTTCCGCTGATTACTTGGAGAACACATGCCTCAGTGGTTAAGTTCTTAAATCCTATCATTTACAAAATATTCAGCCAATAAGCATCACCAAAGTTTGTTTTTCAACAATTTTGAAAATATTTCTTTTATTAGCTTCGTCTCTTCTCAAACTGAAACTTCATTCAAAAAATAAAAGATACCTATATGTAAAGGTTAAATATTTACTAAACTCTATTGTAGTGTCAAATAAATGTGGTACCTAATTGAAACTCACGAGGAGAGGCTATGACCTTTGGGTCACGTATTTTGATGAAACACGACCAGACAATTCAACATAAAAAATAATGAGACCTGTGTCTTGGGGTTTTTGTGAATGGGCTCTTGAGTTTAAGAAATCTGCATCAAAAATATGTAAAAACATTGTATGCAACTTAATAGGTTTAATTGTCAAATTGTTGATAAGGAATGGAATGGCTGAGAGGATAGTGTGCCTTGCTCCTATGGCATGGGCCTGGATTTATTCCGTATAATTTTTATTTGGAGGTAATGAATGCACAAACATATAATAATTGGTATTTTAAATATTGCAGTCATTAAAACAATGGTTCTCAGCATGAAAAATGATGCCATGCAAGAATGGTCATCTATAATTATATATTATTGTTATATTAATTATATATTATTGATGATATTAGCCTTGCCTTGGCAGACAGCAATCGGAAGAGGAAATAATAAATACTGTGAATTTCCTTAAATATTTTGCATACAGTAATGTGAAAAAACATGAAAGTTAACTGTGGAGTCATTAATAAAGAATTTAAAATGCCAATATTAAGCATGCAGCTACTTTTAATTTTTCCTCATTCTACTTTTATAGCAGTTACTAATGCTGACAAAATATTTGTAGATCATAGCAAGCAAGTATAGTTTTGATTATGTTGTTATTTATCATTGAATCACTAGATAATCCCAATTTGTTCATCGAAAAAGATTTTTCTAAATACTGTATAAACAAGTGTCTGGTACATTTGCATAACTTCTGCACCATGCTTGTTCCAAAAATTGTATCACAGATAGCAAAACTGCAGCAAGCTAGGGCCTACTGTATTAAAATTAATTCTAGTCTATATATTAGATTGAGGAAAAAGTTAAAACTGGGAAGAAAACAGAAAGTGTGGAGGTGACCTCGGTGTACGGGGAAAAAAGTCCCGACTTAACCGTACGGTTAAAACTGATGGAAAATCGAGTGTGGAGCGCCCTTAAAGGCGGACCCTCACTCCGTCAATGACAACTTCCAGTTTACATAAATACTTTAATAAACTTATACTCGTATCTCGAAAAATGGAATCCGTCAAGCAACAATGAAAAACCATAAATTTCTCTCCCTAGCTCTTATATGATCTGTAAGCTATATATTTAAAAATTTATTCGTATAGAGGACTATATTTGCTACATAACAGTCAGCAAGGCCACATATTAGGTTGAGGAAAATGTTCTGTCGTTTTAAGAGGCAGAGAATAAAAACGCAAATATTTATTAACAAATTATTTTTATTCATCAAAATATGAACCTTCTAATTTGATACACTTTTCTTAATGCTCAACTAGTTTAATTATTCCTTTTTTATAAAAGTATGGTTCTCTGGAATAAAAAAAATTGGTGATTGAAATTTCTACATCACAATGCTTCTTGAATCTCCTATCTTTCATAAAATTGTCCATGGATCGGAATAAGTGGTAATCAGAAGGTGAAAGGTCTGGCAAATATGGTGGGTGGGGGAGAACTTCATATTCCAACTGCATTAATTTTTGGGTGGTGATTTTTGCAGTGTGTGGCTTTGCATTATCTTGGAGAAGAATTGGTTGTTTTCTATTGCATAAACTAGGCTGTTTTTTGCACATCTTTTTATGCATATCATCCAGCTGATGACAATATGCTTCATAGTCTTCTTTGGATGGAGATCTTTTTTGGGTAATTTTATAGGTGATGGATCAACATTTAACCATTGTCCCGACCTTCTCTGATTATCATAGAGAATCCCCTTTCATCACACGTGATGATCCAGTCAAAGAAAGGCTCATTTATGCTCTTTTGGTGCAAGGAAATGCACATATTCAACCTCTGCATTTTTTTTCCTTCAGTCAAATAATGTGGCACCCATTTTTCTAGTTTTTTGACTTTTCCTATCTGTTTTAAATGATGGCACTTAGTTTTCTGGTCAACAGTAAGTGTGACAGTCATCTCCTTAGTTGTTTGTCATGGATCAGATTCCACAAGCTGCTTCAAGACCTCATTGTCAACATCAGAGGGACGTCCTATATGGTGTTTATCTTCAATGCCCATATCTCCAGAGTGGAATTTGGTAAACCATCGTTGAGCAGTTCTTACTGTCACAGAACCTTGTCCCCAAGCCTTGGCTATCTGCTCAGCAGCATCGGTTGCTGTGCTTCCAAGTTTGAATTCATACAATAAACAGACCCGAATCTCTTTCAAACTCATCCTATAGTAAGGGAAATAAACAAATTTAATTGTTGCCACCAAAGAAGCAAAATTTAATTTTTTGTTGAACTAACTAAAATAATAATAAAATTATTTCTCAAAATTAAATAATTCTTTACATTCAATTTCCACAACCTTGTTAAAAACGACAGAACTTTTTCCTCAACCTGATATTAGGCTATTATTTAGTATATTTTTAAATTTGTCACGTAATAAATATTTTATCAAACAAGACCTTCAAAAACCTTATTAAGTGAAAATATCAGACTTTTTACTTTAAATGTTTCATGTTTTGCAATTCACTTGCTTTGTGTTATTGTACAAAAATTAAACCTTTCAACTAGGAAACAAAAATTGATCAAGCCTATTATTATTATGAAATTTTATCATAGTAATTATTTTATTTTTGTAATTTTGAATGAATAGATAATTTACTTAAATTTCCTTTAAGAATCAGTATCTAAACATGATAAATAATCCTAGCCTAAGAAAACATCCTCATTCTGAAATGGAAGAATTAGTCATCTACAGTAGTTTAGTGGTTGAATATCCACCTTGCAAGTAGAAAACCTTGGTTCAATTCCTGGTCATAGAAGTTTTTTTTCAAATTTCCCATGACAAATAATAATAATGTTAATAGCCAATTCAAAAAATCACAATGGACTTTTTGGGTGATGCATGCTGTTTTAATAAAATAACTTGGTAATTCTCTGTTGGTAACTTAACAAATGTGTTAAGAAAAAATTTTTAACACTAAATTTACCTTTCCTATCTGAAATAAAAAATGCAACTAATAAAACCTTATTTCAGAGGAGCGTCGCTGTGATGGTGCAATAATATTTGTAAAAGAAGAGAGCATGCGATTAGGGGGGCCTTTTCAATTAGAGGCCTTTTTAAATGTCTCAATAGAGGAATGTCAAGCAAGGTGTCTTCGAGCAGACAAGTGAGTTATTCATTTATTAATGATCATTTTTATAATATCTTAAAAAATATTCCCATTAGATAGAGATTGCAACATAAAAATCAATAAAATATATATTTAAAAAAGACCAAGCTTTATTACTTTACCATACTATCTGGTATATAAATTCTGTTTTATCTATAAAAAACCTTAACATCTATACAAAAATGCTGAGCTCATTATACAAAGAAAATCTAGTTTTATTAACTTTAGTTAGGTAAGTAAATTATTCAAAACCATAAAATCATCATCAGAGTCAATATCAAAGGAGTTGATGGCACTGATTATTATTTCAGGTACATCAGTAACTTCATTTTCGAAAAAAGCACATTTTTCCTAATTAGTGGATCACTTTGTGAACTCAGAAGTCCACTTTTTCAGATGTGATCATCACAGTTTACCAACTTTCAACATTCCAATTACAGATATCTTCATATGATGGTCTTTTCACATTGCCATAATCATGTATACCAGTCATCATCCAATCCTCCTATCTACCTCGCAATTTCATTTGGAATGATTTATTGACAGATAAATCAAGTGGTTGGAGTATCATGGCAATTTTTTTATATTTACTGGCCTTTTTATATCAGATATTGTATGCACATAATAAATCCATCAGTGATTTTGAATTTTTAAAAATGTTGATTTTCTCTTCCTCCAAATATTAAAAAACCTAACTCATCTGCAGTGACAAAGGTGTCTCTTGGAAAACACTCTTTTGGTACAACCTTTGTTTTTAAGATCACTATAGATGGAAGCTTAAAGCCATCTAAAGATGCACATAGCAAAACTGTAAAAATAGATTTTTCATGACCAGTATTAATAATTGACACTTCTTTTGCTCCCTTTAGATTGACAGTTCTGCTCTTGGGAAATCAAAGCTCACTGGAACCTCATCCATATTATCTAAATACAAGAGATCTTTACGTCATAGGTTCTCTTCAATAAATATTCTATGATTTTTTCCTCCCAGTCCATTTGTAATCTTTGGCCAATGTGTGTTGATAAACAAACATATAAATTACTTCTCTTTATGAATCATTAACCCCAAGATGGAAAAGTTTTTAATCTAACAATTTTTTTATGTTGTGCAATTTATTTTGCTTTGAGTAAAACTTTAATAGTTGAAATTCTAAATCATTCATCCTTTCCAGAATGACACAATCCAAAGGCCCATTTTAACATGCAGCTCTAACAATTTTCTTCAGCTCTAAAAGTCAAATGTGCAGTTGCTAGTTCTTATTTCAAGTATTACATGAATCATGAATGTCATGACTAAATCATACTCTTTGTCGCAGGTTAGGTATCTCAGTATCTGAACCTGAACCATGCTGATGACCTATTTAGTTTGATCGTTTCTCAGCTGAAAACATCATTAATGTCCTCTATGAATTTAAGCAATGAAACTTTATATTTATATGTGCATTTTAATATGCCAAATGTCATGGATTGTGATCCAAATAAAGCTGTTTTATTGTGGCTCAATAAGCAAAAATGAAGGCATCTTGAAAAAATTTAAAACAAAAAGAGATAGTGCCAAGAGTACTTCAAAATGGTACATATCTACTGAGTAAGGGGTATCAGAAAATGAAGATGATGTGTTATTATTATTAATATAATATCATCTCGTTTTTGCACATAATTACTGAGATTTCAAAAAAGGCTTTTTTATGTGTCATCTTAATGTATGGGCACACCAGGGAATGTGTTGCAGGTCTTGTACAAACAAGAGCCCAACTCATACAAGGCTCTTTTCTATATGACGTTTTGCCATGATGACATGACATTTCAAATATTACAGTTTTTCCAAACTTTAATAAAAAATGGATCCCTCCAATAGGTCAATGAGCCCAAAAAATTGATTTCTGTAGCTCTAAATTTCCCTTAAAATAATACCTGACACAATCTTATAGTTCTTTTTCAAGTTCTGGCCAGAAGAAGTTTCTGCAATGTATTGCACATTTTTGCCTATATAAACTTTTCAGAACAGCTTATCCTTTTTTGCCATTCTTGCACACTAGTTTTTCTAACATTAAATTTTCTTCCTGCCTCACAATTTCTTTGGCTAATTTCACCACTTCTAATTTAAATTGAGAAGTATAAGTTTTTTGCCATGGTCTATTTTTGCTTTCCACAGGCATCTTTTTCAATATGAATTGTGCTGCAACAAAAAAGCTACATGAATAATGGAAAGACAAAAATCAGACCTTTCTATTATTCATTTTTTTTAAATACAGATTTTTTTATGGGATGGAGAATTTTTTACTATACATTTTTACAAGCTTTGAAAAAATTAATAAGCATGCTATCAACTAGATGTGCATTATTGACCAAAAAACAAGGCATTTGAATTGAAAATTATCATGTTTTATATTTATTATCAGGGCCATCATATGAGGTGAGTTTGGGTGGTGGCCAGCTCATGTGGTCATTTTCTAGGATCAGCATTATAGCAGTATTACTGCTGATCTTCACCAATTGTCTTTTTGCCTCAGATGACAGATTTCCTTGCAACAGACCTGTTCATTATTCATTCAAATACATACTGTTTGCCCATTGTGTCCTAAAGACAAAATACCCACATTAGAAAAATCCGGCATATATCAAGTGTTGTGTCCCACATGCGACATGTCTTACATTGACCAAACGAAAAGAAATATTTCCATCAGATTCAAAGAACATTTAGCGCACTACAGACATGGACGCTTTGAAAAATCGACCGTCGCAAAACACATTTTGGAATATAACCACCCATTAGACACAAATAGCCTCAAACTGCTTAAACAAGTCCCAAATACCAAACTCGACACGACAGAAAGCTTACACATTCATAAATACAGACACACCCTGATGAATAATGAGTTAGGGGTAATAAACAGCGTTCTTTTTAAACTGACCTCTCCCCCTTTTTCTCCCATCACCTAGGTCATCTAGGTCCCCCCCTTTTCCTCCCCTCCCTTCCCCCTCCCTTCCCCCCCCCTGCCCACCAACCCGGTATAAATACACACACACAGCCCTGGACATCCACTTGAGAGCGTGCCACTGGTCTTGGTTTCAGTCGCCCTCTCTCAAGTCCCCCTTCCCCTTTTTTTAACCCCTGATGATGGTTACTTTGTAGCCGAAATACGTATTGGGTTTTTATCTGGTTTTTATCCGGGTTCATCTGTTTTTATCCAGCCTTTTAACCGGGTTTTATCAGTTTGACTGGCTTTGGAGAATTTCCTTCGCTTATATTTTATATTTCTATTAGTTAAAAATCTCAATTTAATTAAGTATAAAGCTATGTTTTAAGGTTCTCGTGACCACATTACCTCAGAATAATATGTGATATGCAATTTCAATTTTTTAATCCATTTTGCTGGAATAATTTAGATACTTGTGCCGTTCCATTGAATATGATGAGGTAGGAAGAATGTGTGCCCTCTCTGATGAGGATTCTGCATCACAGAAGGATGATCTCAGGGGCACTAGTAGCCCTACCCACAACCTTTATGACCTTGTCTGCTTAGATAATAGTAAGTATGGCAACATATAATTAATAAGAGTTTCTGAGAAGCAGAAAAAATTCTGTTTTGATACGGAATCAAAACTTGGTCTTCCACTTGGACATTCTACCAATAAACTACCAAGGCCCTATAGCAGGGGTGGCAAAACTATGGCACGCGTGCTCAAAGTGGCGCATAGAAAAATTTGTTGGGCACACAGCACGACAAAAAAAAATGTTTAATACAAATTTTTTATTCATAAAAAAATATTGAATAAATATAATTGACGTTGATTTGAACTGCTTTGCAGCTGCACACATAAGTTTCTGTGCATGCACAGTAGCCAGCGGACCATAAGCAGAAGTTTAACTTGTTATTGTAACGTGCTTTTTGTTTAAGTGCTGGTTGTTTTAGATATTATAGAATTAATTATTTAAATTTAATAATGTCTGGCCAAGGTAAGTTTTTAAAATTGCAAGTACTACATAAAATCACAGATTGTGTATCCATGATTAATCTTTTGCAATTAATTATTCTTGCTTTATCAATTGACAGTGCAACGAAATTTATACGTGTCCTAACCTATAATTTAGTTGGCATTTATAATAATGACTCAATTTTATTGTTGTAGTTTTGCATATATTTTTCATGAATATTATAGATATGTCAAGCCATAAGAAGCTAAAAACACAAGACAACACAAATACTTGTTGCAGAAAATCAACTGGGGCATGCATCAATTCTTATATAATAACATGATTTTTTGGCATGTAGCCCAAAAAAGATTTGCAACCCCCACCCTATAGGGTACTTGGAACCATGATGATTAGTCTGCATCTGTAGTTCAATGGTAAAATATCTGCATGACATGTGGAAGACCTGGTTTGATTCAGCCACAGCAGAATTTTTCTACTGCTTTCCAGAAATTATTATAGAGAAAAATATGCCTGCATGCATAGAATTTAAGATCAACACCTTCAGTTGAGCATAAACTCAATAGATAAAAATCAGTGAGATTCTAAGGAAACAGCTTTTAAAATTGTTATCCTAGAAAATAAATTCTTCATCAAATAATTAATTAACCATGCAATTGGTATTTTAGCAGGTTTCTTATATTCTTGGTGGTGTCATTCAATTTTCTTTACCATATTATCACTATTAAACTTTACATATTATCCAAAAAACAAATCCACTTCATAAACAAACTTATGGATGCCTTATAACTGACTAAATATTCCATTTAATTCATCTATTGGTGTCACTGCCAAGAAAACTGAAACTAGAAAAATGAATCAATAACTTTTAAGATGTACACCTAATTATCATATGAACTACATAATGTTCTTTCACATTTTATATCCTCATTTCTTCTAGCTCGAAGCACTCCAGATTTCCCAGAGTCTCCTTCCTCAGGTGGTACTTCACATCTCTTTGCGGATGGTAGGCGCCCTGAAACTGCATTCACTCGATACCGACACAGTCGACTAGGTGGTGAATTCCACTCAGAGATAACTGGACGGTCACTTGGAGAATGTCTGGATGAATGTTTGCGACAAACAAGTTTCACATGTCGCTCAGCAGTTTACTCAGACAGGAACCGTGTATGTCGCCTTGGGCGTTTCAACACACGAGATGGATTGAGAATAATCTATGATGCAGACTATGACTACTATGAAAACTTGATGAGTGAGTATGCTGATGTAACTACATTTAGTAGCTTTATTGAAAATTAAAAAAAGATACTTTCCAATTCAGCAAAAATGATTTATTTTCCACTTTACTGTCTTGTAACACTTTTGCAGCACCATGAGTGAAATCTTTCTCAGTGCTACAGATCAGGGGCTGACTGGCCATAAGGTCCACCAGGCTATTTCCCTATGGGCTGATCAACTTGTTAAATAATGGCAACCGCTATGTGGGGGGGGGGAGGTAGTGGGCCAATGACATGGGGCAGCTTGTATCAAGGCCTGGTAGATTTTTTTCCAGTCAACCCCTGCTACAGGGCATCTCATTGTCTATATATTTGTTTTCAACAGCAGGAAGGCTGGCTGTTAATTCATACTGGTGTTAGGAAAGAAGTTAGTTTTTATGGAAGTGCAACATTTTCTTGAATTTACTCTTGATGTTTTTACTTGCATAACAGCCTTGCTCCTTGCTATTGCTTAAAAATCTAATTTTTTTAAAACAAAGTTGCATCACTTTTTTATGAAAATCGTTCTATCTTCTTAACCCCTTGTGTTGGAATTTAAATCTTTCTCTTCCTGGACTTGAATTTCAAGGTATGCAGCTTTGCAAACTTGAGCATGGATGCTACCGAGATCAAAGATTGAGACTCTTCTGACATCTTTTAAATATATCTAGAAATATCTTGACTAGAAGCTGAAAAATCCAAACACGAGTCTGACACGTTGTTACCTATTTTGGACATCAGAGTGGACCACAAGTCTCACTCATTCTTCCAATGCAAGGGGTTAACAGAATATCACAGAACTTTAATGCTCAAATTAATTTATAATAACACCATGCAGTAGGAACTAGAAAGAAATAGTGACTGATATTATTAATAAAAACAGGCTCAACCTTGTGGAATTAACTTATCGAGATGAAATGAAAAAACTTGGTCACTATGCTACGATCATCAGAATGATGATGATGCTACGATCGTAGCAAAACTGGTGTACTCTATTCCACATTTAGTTGACTGTTAGGGTTCTTATGGAGATATTCCATCTCTCTCTAATCCGTGTATTTCTGCATAAGTCTGTCTCTCTCTCTTTCTGTTGCGCAGTTGCCGCACGTTTCATTTCACGAGTCCATGTTCATTATTCATTTGTTATGTAAGATAAAAAATTGTTTCTAATGAAAAATTTAACACCAAATCCATTGCTGCAATTGGTTTTTATTAATTAATTCAAATAAAATATACAAAAATAATTTACTTGCTTGGTGGCAAAAATTAGCTTTTTTGCCGTTATCTTTATTACATCATTTTGTAGAATTGGTGTATCACTTTCAGTTTGAAATTTTATGTAGAAGTTATTATATATTTTTCTTCATAATGAGGTATATTTATTTTATTTATGATGGATACAATAAGTGTTATATATTTTTATATGAATCTTCGTATCGTATTTTTCGAAATTGGCAATGGAAAAAGTAGTCTCCTACAAAATCGCGTTCTGTAACTGTTAGACCCATATATGCATCATATAAATTACTGCGAAAACAATAAAGATATTTTTGGTGAAGATTTCATGGGAATAGCTTGAATGATATGGAAGTTATGAATTTTTAAAATTGATGAAAATCTCGTTCCCGCCAACTTCGACGGCTAGGTTCCGTCGGCGGAAATATTTTGTAAATATCTGCGAATAGAAATTCTCTCTGACAGTGAAGAAACATATAACAGTATTAAAAGTATTTTCTGATCTTTAAAGGAATGGTATAGCGGAAATATATAACACGTCCAGGTCATTGCCCTTATGTGATTCCATAGTAAGCCTAGTCTGACCCTGTTGCTTTTATGACCCTCTTAGGCCAGAAACGGAATCTTTCTTTCTTCTAAATATAAGCAAACATTGTCTGCCAGTTTCGAAAAACAGATGTTAGTAGTCTTTGTTCTCAATTTTTAAGTTCAGTTTGTCTTTTGACTTTGAGTGTGCTTGTGTCTGCTTATAAGAGTGACGTGCAATACTGTCCAGTGTTCATCTTGAATATACTTAGAGAGAAATTTACTGATTATATATTAGTTCAACCATGTCAGTGGCTGAAGTGAAGAAGAGGAAACATGGTGAGAAGCCGAGAAGGACAAATTGTGCCGGATGTGTTCATGCACTTCAGCAAAACTCACACTTTAACAGAAGCGAACAAAGAGACCGCCAGAGCTACAGGATGTTCGGAGTGAACCGTTTATCGAGTGAGGAAAGAAGCGACTCAAGGTACGTTAGTTACTCCTGCCAAGAAGAAGAAATTAGAGAAACCCTACAGGAACTCTCGAATTACATTTTTTAACGAGATCATCAGATCGGGGATCAGAAAGAAGGTGCATGAAATGTTCATCGAAAACATCCCTCCTACTCTCAAATCTATCCTTACTGCTGTTAACATTGACGATTATTTGCCGAATTTTAAAAGAACAACTTTGTACCGATTATTAATAGATATAGGATTCACATACGAAAAAATGGGGAAAAAAGTATTCTCATCGAAAGAGATATTATCATTCGATGGCGCCATAAGTATTTAAGAGAAGTGAGGAAATACAGAAGCAAAAATAAATGCATTGTGTATACCGATGAATCGTGGATTAATGTCGGCCAAACTGTTAACAAAAAAATAAAAACACCACGCCAAGCTTTCCTTGCGGGTCTCATTACGGGATTGAAGCCTCCAACAGGTCGTGGTGGTCGATTTGCATTAATTCATGCAGGCACGGAGAACGGCTTCATCGATGGAGCCCAATGCTATTTTTATGTAAAAAGAATTCAATAGATGCGCACCATTCTTCATAAAATTCCCCGTGAATTTTATGAAGAATGGTTTGAAAATAAAGTTCTCCCGAACATCTCTGAAGGTTCATTCATTGTAATGGATAATGCATCCTATCATAGTAGAGAAATTGAAGTAATCCCCACGACTGGTTGGAGAAAGGATAAAATTAAGGAGTGGTTGAAGAGCAAAAATATAAACTTCGATGAAGATTGCCTTATAGGAGACCTTCTCTATAGAGTTGGTGAAGTACGAGATAAATATGAAAATTACAAAAAAAACGGTTGCGTTGTTCTCCGTGGTTCTCCGACTCCCACCTTACCACTGTGAGCTAAATCCCATTGAAAATGTGTGGGCGCAGGTTAGGCACTACGCTGCGGTGAAAAACACAACTTTCAAGAAAAAAGACGTAGAGAAACTGATTCCAGAAAGTTTTGAACGAGTTTCAGCAGATAATTGGAAAAATGTCATGAAAGTGGAAGAAGAAATGTGGCAGGCTGATAATCTACAAGACGATATTGAAGAACTAATAGTTATGGTGACGTCATCTTCCTCTTCATCTTCGACATCACCTTCTCCATTCTCGTCCCCTCTTCATACATCTGATGAGCAAGCAAGTACTTCTGGGTACATGGAAGGAGTTCAAAGACTGGCAGATTTTTAATGAAAGCGGTAAGAAAAATATTCACTTTCGTTTATAATTCTTAACTATAAATTTTTTACCCTTCAACTGTCGTATCAGGATTCTTAAGACATTACAATTTTCTGATGTAATCGATATGAATAAAAATTCACATTAAGTTAATAATTAGACAATTATTGTCAATGATTTAAATTAGCCTGATTCTAAAATGTATTTATTTTTTAACTATAAACATTACATTGGAATAACGCTTAAAAGTTATGCACTTCTTATAACTAAAATTTTAAGAAATTGACGAAACTCACCAGAGCTCATTTTATCTGTGTATTCCGGTCATCTAACTCCAAAGGAGCCGCACACCAACTCTGGCAATGCTGTTCTCCATAAGGCTCTAACAGTAATCTAAATAGTTTTCATTAAACTGTGTGGAAGTGACAAAGTTTTTTCATTTCATCTCAAATAATAACTGATCTTCAGATGCATTATAGGTAAACTAAATTTATCTGAGGGGGGCATGTCATCTATATAATAACTATACTTTGAAATGCATTGTCTACAACTGATAAATCCAATAGCACACAGTATTTTATACCAGTATCTTTTTAAACTATCCATACATCTTGAACAAGCCAACTTCATTTTCTTCATTCCAAAACAGGTCATTATATTGATGGAGAAGGAGGAATTGGTAGTGGAAATATAGGTGTTCAAGGCTATCGACCAGATCCACTTGGCCAAGACACAAGTCACCATGGTCATCGACCTAATCTCAACAGTTTTGGTATGTGATTTATGCAAATATTCTTAAACTGTTTAGATTTACTCCCTCAGTACTGCACAGTTAGGCAAAGATTATCATCCTGCAGAATATCGAACAATAACAGGAAAATTGTAAATGATCATAAAACAGCAATTTTAACACAATCCATTACAGGTGAAAACTGAAAATATATCCAAATTTATGTTCTTGCATCATATTCTTCAATTAGTCATGAAATTATATTTTTACTTTCTCCTAACATAGTATAGGAGAATGTATTGTATTCATGAAAAAAAAATCAAATTCAAGATTTTAATGGAAGTACAGATTTTGATGTCCCTTGATTACATTTTCACTAAATTCTTGGTGATGTTTGTGTGTCTAGTAGGAATTCTGTGGTCATTCTGACTGAAAAACTAATCACCAGATCAGCACAAAATTTTATATTTAAGATGTTTTAATAGTAATTCATGATCTGAAAAGGTTTTGGTTGATACTTGTTAACCGGAAGAGAAGGTTTACTGTTTTCATTTTTTATGATTTTTTCAAAATATCTCCTTTTGGACTTAATTTATTATAATATATTATTTATAAAATGAATTGTTTTAGTGATACTTTGATTCCTAGTTGGGCACTCGAAGAGAGTGGACGTGTCCGCTAATAGCTCTCTGGGGTAGTGAAAGTGACCGTAAGAGAGCCAACGATATGGGGAAGGGAGGCGCGGTCGAAGTGAAGTGCGTCGTATGCCGCAAAAAACTAAAGAACGGTGTTCAGTGCGAATTATGCAATTGTTGGTACCATTTTAAATGTTCTAAAAGTAAATTGGAGGAGTGTGTTGAGGAGCATTGGAAGTGCAGCGACTGCGGAATCCGTAAGGGCCAGACGCTGTTGGAGGAGAAGGAAGGAGCTATCGCGAAGTTGCAGACAGAGTTGGAGGAGGCAAAGAGAAAAATTATTTCTCTTACTGAAGAAAATGAGAAGCTGAGAGGGAAGATACAAGACGGAAAACGGCAGAGTGAGCAAATAAAGAAGAGAGTAGGAGGAAGGAGGGATGGCGGCTCTACTGGAAGTGAGACGGAAGGGAGAGGAAACAGAACGGAGAAGGTGACGAGGTCCTGCCCGGAGACAAATGGTGGCCAGCTGGAAGCGCCGAAAATGAAAATTGTCGGTGATTCCCTGATACGTTTTGCCGGTAATGCTCGCCCAATCGAAAGTGCGAATGTGCAGTGTTTTCCTGGAATAAGAACGGAGCAGCTGGAGAGGAAGATCACTGATATGAGTAGTGAAGGTGAGGAAAGAGTGGTGATAATTCACGTAGGAACAAACGATATCAAAAGTGCCAAATCAGGTGACCACATAACTGGGTATATATGGAATTTGTGCAGTGCTGCCAAAAAGAAGTTTAAACACGCGAAAATTGCTCTGAGTGGCATTATTCGTAGAAGAGATGTTAGCCACAAGAGAGTAGACTACGTAAACGAAGGAATTGAGTGGGTATGTTTAAAACAAGGAATACTTTTTGTAGATCCAAATTGCTGGGTTGGTGATAGGCACTTGGGACGTGACGGAATTCATTTGAACAGGGAAGGGACATTTATTTTAGCTAATCTGTTTCATGGTGTTGCCCAAAAGCTCGGTGGGCAGGGAAACTAATAGTGGAACCTAGAGATGAATCTACATATAACGAAGAAGGTGAGGGTAAGAGTTTAATAGTCCTCCAGTTCAACTGCAGAAGTATTTTAAACAAAAGTAGGGAATTTGGGACTTTATTGGAAGCATGCAAACCTGATATTGTAATAGGCACAGATTCTTGGCTTAATGAGAATATTACATCCAACGAAATATTCCCACCTAGCTTTACCGTTTTAAGAAGGGACCGTGACGGTCGAGGAGGGGGAATATTTATTTGTGTAAATATCAACATCGCGAGTGTATTGGAATGATCAAGGGTAGACTGTGAAATGATGTGCATAAAGTTACTTGGTGAAAATAAAAGGGAAAGCTTAAGCATAATTGCTATGTATAGGAGTCCAAACGAAGGATTGCACCCATTGAAAGTCCTTGCGGACGCTTGCTCGGAAAACCCTCAAGGTCATACTCTCATAACGGGGGATTTAAACCTTCCGGGAATTCGGTGGTCTGGCGACACGGTAGGGGGCGGTAGGGCCCAAGAGCTGGTCAACCGACTCATAGACGAGGAGGGCTTTACGTAGGTAGTAAAACAGCCCACTCGAGGGGAAAATATTCTTGATGTATTTCTAGTGAGGCCACTCAATTCTTTTATTAGCGTCGATGTATGCCCAGGAACAAGTGGCCACGCAGCGGTGTGTGTAAAACTAGAATGGGACAACCCACGCCGAGTGAATTCGGAAAAATAAAGATGGACTGGCATTACAAGCGAGGCGACGGAGAAGGGTTCCAGGGATTTTTAAGAGAAAAGTTTCCAGAATGGGCGAGTAGGGGACAGAACGTGGAAGAAATATGGAAGGAGTTTAAAGAGATAGTGTTTGAAGGGCTAAATACTTTTGTCCCACGTAAGACTCTTAAAGAAAATACGGATCCTGAATATTACAATCATACAATCAGGAAACTAAAGAAAAAAGTAAGGAGAGCACACGGAACAAGAAATTCGAGTAGGGCGTTGTTTCAGAGTTATAAGAAAATGGTTCGCGATTTAAATAGGGAAAAAAAGAAGGCGAAGGAAAAATTTCTTGTTAATGTCATATCTAAGGGTAACGGAAACAAATTTTATAAATTTATTAGGAGAAGGAAAGATAACAGGATGGATATAGCGTCAGTTAAAGATAGTGAAGGGCTGTTAATCATCGACGATTACAGTAAAGCTAATGCTTTTAATGAATGGTTTACAAGCATATATAGGAAACAAGAAAATAGTCGGGATAACTTAAAAACTCGAGAGCTGATAAATGACTCCTTAAACTGGAAGATATGCGAAAATGCATCAGAGATAATACCCATTAGAGTCACGGATACAGACATTTTTAAAAATAATTAGGAAATTGAGGGCAAATAAGTCAGTGGGACCGGATTTTATTGCAACTGACATACTGAAACTAGGTGCTACTGCTATGTCTCCCTACATAACTCACCTATTCAATGTAACGATGAATAATCATGCCTTACCTAAAGACTGGAAAATGGCACATATTATACCCATTTTTAAGAAAGGTGAAAAGACGGTAGTAAAGAACTATAGGCTGGTTAGCTTAACTTCTGTGGTTTGTAAACTAATGGAGAAGGTAATATCAGACTACATAAGGGATTGGTGAATAAGGGATAAGTGGCTATTTAAAGCTCAGCATGGGTTCAGGAAAGGGTATTCCTGTGAAACCCAATTAGTGGGTTTGTGTCAAGACATTGCTGACTCATTAGACGAAGGGAAAGAAGTTGATGCTATAATCGTGGATTTCTCGACAGCATTTGACAGAGTGCCACACGATCTACTGCAGTTGAAGATGGAGCAATTACCAATCGACGTAAGGGTACTGAAGTGGGTTGCGAATTTTCTAAATGGAAGAACTCAAAGAGTGAAAATAGGTAACCGGTATTCAGATGAG
Organism: Tanypteryx hageni; assembly: GCA_028673005.1. Lineage (NCBI taxonomy): Eukaryota > Metazoa > Arthropoda > Insecta > Odonata > Petaluridae > Tanypteryx > Tanypteryx hageni. The sequence goes on from CM054120.1 coordinate 4,172,821, forward strand.
ACGAATGCCATATCGGGGATTCCACAAGGTAGCGTCTTAGGGCCGCTGCTCTTCTTAATTTACGTCAATGATCTTCCAGACAAAATGAACTCTGAGATAAGACTTTTTGCGGATGATTGTATAATTTATAGGCGGATCGAGAGTGAAAGCGACCATGATACCCTCCAAAATGATATCGACAAACTTTCAGATTGGACCAATACCAACGGAATGGACATCAATATAAGTAAAAGTATGTACATGACATTCACTAATAGGAAATTAGTGTCAAATAGGGAGTATAATTTTTCGGGAAATTCTATACCAAAAAGTTATCATTGTAAATATTTAGTTGTCTATTTATCAAAAGATCTAGGATGGGGATTAAATGTCGATTTCATAAAAAGGAAAGCTTTCAAAATGCTGCACTGGGTTATGAGGAATCTAAAAGGAAGCAGTCCAGCTACAAAGGAGAAAGCATACAAATCTCTAGTTCGGCCGATATTGGAATATGCCTCCTTGGTATGGGATCCGCACGAAGAAGGGCATATCAGGAAGCTGGATAAGGTTCAAAGAAAGGCGGCCAGATATGTATTGGGTAGGCACAGGAAAACGGATAGCGTGACGAAGATGCTAGAAATACTGGGCTGGGAGAGCTTGCAAAGGAGAAGGAAACGGAGTAGACTTTGTGGTTTTTTTTTAATGTAATAAATATGGAGGCAGCATGGAGTGAGTTACACAAGGGGGTGGAAGAACCATCTTTTAAAGAGAAAAATGATCACAAATACAAATTTAAGTGTAGAAAACAAAAAACAAATGTAAAAAATATTCATATTTAAACAGAACTATTGATGACTGGAATGAGTTGCCTGCTGAACTATTTGAGCCCTTCCCAAAGAGTGTAAATGTTTTTAGGAATAGATGTAAAGCTGTTTTGTGATTTTTCTGTGATTTTGTGATTCTTTAGTGATTTAAAAAAAATATTTTTCCTTCCTTTTTGAAACTTTTGAATTTTCTTGGTTGCAGTGACATTTCTTATAGGTAATATTTTTGTTATGTCATTATTATAGACCTTTTTATTGCTGTCTTATTTTTTGTCTTTAGATCTCATTGTTGGATATGTGAGAGACCTACGAGGTTTCTTTATGTTACCACCTGGCAGATCGCCAACTTGTAGCACTAAGTTTTAAATAATAATAATAATAATTATTATCTCTATTTCTATCATAATTGCTTATCAAATATGACGAATATATGCAGATTAAGTATCTATTAAAATTAAGGTACTTCTCATTCTTCATCCTTTCTCTCTTCCTCGCTTCCATTCTTCACCCTCTCTCCCTCTTATTCTTCTCCCTCTCTCCCTCTTATTCTTCTCCCTCTCTCCCTCTTATTCTTCTCCCTCTCTCCCTCCTGTTCTTTTCCCTCTCTCCCTCTTATTCTTCTCCCTCTCTCCCTCCTATTCTTCTCCCTCTCTCCCTCCTATTCTTCTCCCTCTCTACCTCCTATTCTCCCTCTCTACCTCCTATTCTTCTCCCTCTCTCCCTCCTATTCTTCTTCCTCTCTACCTCCTATTCTTCTCCCTCTCTTCTTCCCATCCTCCCTCCTATTCTCCTCCCTTTTTCCCTTCCATTCTCCCTCGCTCTCTCTTTCTTACTTTCCTCTCAAAAATGTAGCAATCCTGCTCAGTGTGATATAGGTAGATGCAAATCATGCGTACAAAATGAATATTTATTTGTTAAATATTACTCTAGACAAATTTTATATTTTATATATATATATATATATATATATATATATATAATATTTATATACGAGTTGCAACATGATCCATTACGTAAAAATAAAATAAAAAAATGTTGCCATTAAGGCAACATGTATATTTATTTATATTTATTCATAAACACTAGATAATATATAATTTGTAGTCCAAATTTGAAGTAAAACTTCACACAGCCATTTTTGTGACATTTATCATGAAAGAGTGAAAGATGAAAAAGAGAAATTACACAAATGAGGGACCACTAGACTAAAGCACACGAAATAAGCTTTGGAAGATGAATTCTGATTGTAATGCCTTTTGCAAAAGAGCATGCTTGTAGTTATAGATGTAAAACCAAAAAGAGTATCAAAACATAAGACATATCATGATCATGATGAATATCAAATAGCCACCACTAAGGTAATGAAATCTTTTTAGACTTGATAGTTTCCAGGTATGACTAACAGGAAGAGCTCATCTTTTGTGAATTCCAGTTTATGTTTTTCGTCACTTTTGCGGTTAAAGTCGTGATGTAAGAAAAAGAGAAATTGATTCAAACTTTTTGCATTCCATTCAAAGAGAAACTGTACAAAACGAGGGAACACTATACTAAAACAAGTGAATTAAGTGACAAGATATTGCTGCCCCCACGGAGGGAAAATCAACTTTTGTGAATTCTACTTCTTGTTTTTCATCAGTTTTATGGTTAAAGTCACGGAAAGTATTAGGAGATTTATTGTGAATATGCAGATGCAAATTATAAATGATCAATATTTGTTTTAGTGTACCCTCTTGTTATAAGGAACTAAATCCTTTCCAATGATGCTATTCCTGACCTCCGGAAACTAATATTTATAGAGATATTAATGGAAATATGAAGTGATAATAACCCGTAAAAAACACAAACATTTGGCCATTTCTGCTAACAGTGCCAAGAAAACAGAACTGCTACTCCTTCGGAACTAGGTTGGACTAGGGCAACATTGCTTGCAGTGACAAAAAATGGAACTACTACTCCTTTGAACTAGGTTGAACCAGAAAGGAAATGTAAACAATTTTAAAATTGTACTCAGCTCCACCATGTTAGGTAAGTTGGTTGAAGTGTTTTGGTTCCTTCCCATGAGGGGAGGAACATGGGAAGGAACCAAAACACTTCAACCAAATTACCCAACCCGGTGGGGCCGAGTACAATTTTTCTTTATGTAAAATTTCCTTTCTGGTCCAACCTAGTTCCAAAGGAGTAGTAGCTCCATATTTCTGGTGCTGTCAGCAGAAATGGCCAAAAATGAACATGTTTTAATGTGTTATTACCCCTTCATATTTCCATTAATAACTCTATAAATATTAGTTTCCAGATGTTGGGATTTGCATCATTGGAAAGGATTTGAGTTCCTTATAACAGGTAACAAGATGAAATTTCAAAGTGCATGGGTGCACTAAAACGAATAATGACCATATAAATCAATGAATATTCTAAGTATATTTATCTATAAAAAGAAATTTATATATCCACTGTGATACAATGATCTCTCTCACTCAAACATGTATATCCCACATTTTATTTGATTTCTCATGTGATTTATGTATTCACTTAGCACGACACTTTTTAGGAATGTATCTCTCATGTTAAGCGGGAACTGCCTGTATTTCATTCATATTTATTACCTTGTATGGAGAAAGTCATGTTCTGGGCACATGAGATTTTTGTGTAGTTGTTGTCATGAGTTTTGGTAAATCAAAATAATAAGAGAATATCTAAACTATAATAATATCACATATAGGGAGCGGTAGTGGTGGATCCTCCCACTATGGTGGTGGAGGAGGAAGCACTTTCTATGGCAGTGGAAGTGGTAATTTTGGAGGCAGTGGAGGAGGAGGATACATTGGGGACAACCTGTATGGGGGCTCAGCCGGTAGCAGTGGCGTTGGTAGCTATGGAGGTACCCCTGGTCCAGGCAGTTTGAGTGGAGGCAGTGGCTTTGGAGGAGGAATCCTTGGATCTCACTCTGGAGGCCACGGGGGAGGATTTGGGGCCCATGGTGGAAGTTTTGGTGGGGTTGGTAGCAAGCCATCCAGATGTGAAGATGGAGATGCATTCAGACAGGTGATTTAAGGCAGTAGTTTTTAGTTTCCTCACTGAATAGCTATTTGTCCTAGTCTTATCTGTTGGTGGTTCTGTGCTTATCATCAATTCTCAAAATTTTGTTCTTTAATCTATTTAAAACATAAATATGAATTTGAGGTTTTAATTATGCCCTAAAGTGGCAGGATAACTTCTTTCAGAGCTGAAACCTTGCAATTTTTCCCAAAATCTTAAAAGATAAACTTTAAATAAAAGTAAGAAATGAAATAAATTATGAAAATTAATATCTGATGCTAATATCATTGTTAATGTATTTAAGCTTTTCAGCTAAATTTTTCTCATCATTTCCTAAATTCACACATTCAACTGAAATACATTTATCAATTGTTGACAAATTTTCATGAATAAAATTAATTTTAGATTTTGAAACATACAATTACTGGCCTTAACAGTATTCTATACACTTGTCTATCATTGTACCTTCCTAATATATGATTTATGAAGCATATTTTGAATTTGATTATTCTCCTCAAAAACAGTAAAAGTTACAGTCTATTCTGCAATAATGAATCTATGAATTGCCCTGATGGAAAATACACCTTTAGTCAGCCCTCTTTTCTATGTTTATCTATTGCAAAGGGCCAACAAGTAAGTCTGTATGGTGTGCTATTTCAACAAATTATTATCAAGATCTCCTTATAGTTAAAATCCAATTGATGAATTTGATAGCCTCAATATCAATAAAAAAGTTAGGGAAACTAAATGCACATTTTGGATAAAAAGCAGTCATCAGCAGTGATTCAGCTATAGTAGAATTTAAAACATTAATGTTTAGACTTACAGAAATGGTTTTCTCCTTCTTTTCATAAATAGGTTGGGGTGTATGCAGTGGTAGATTTAGAAATTTCCCACACCTAGGCCAAATTATTTTTCTTCCCCCATTTTTTGTGATTTTTTTCCCAAAAGAATCATTCATATATATAGTTTGTCTGTCCATCCATCTGTCTGCAGATCATATAGTTTAATTCACCAAAAGTGTGCGTAATATTATTTTTTTTATTCCCGCCCCGAAATTCTGTTTTTATTGCCACCCCAAAATCTCACCGCACCTAAGCCAGTGCTTATATTGGCTGTATTTCAAATCGGCTAATGGGCCTTCATATTGTGATTCTGTGTAATATGTAAAAGTTAATATTTGTTGTGTATTTTAAATCCTTTGATATTATGCCATCATTATCTATCTTTTATGTTTTCAGGTTGGTGCCAGACTCCGCATGCGAAGGCAGTTTGTCCGTCGATTTACTTCAGCTAACTCTTTGTTAATGTGTGAAAAGGAGTGTGCTGAATCCAGAGACTTTGTTTGCAGAGCCTTCAACTTTAGGTGATTATCTAAAATCTATAAAAGCCTTCTTTTGTCACTTTGTAACTTTGGCCCTTTGTGGCTCCATCTGTCATGCTATAAAAATGCAAATAACTCAACAATGGATCGAGGTACATTTTTTAAATATGGCAGGAATGCATGATTCACATATTTTAAGGTGGTGACAAAAAATCTTGAAAAAGTCCTTGGTTTGACTCTAAGGAAGACATTTCCATTTCCCATAAATTAACACACAAACATTGACGTTTCAACATGCAGGCTTTTACTCTTTTTGAGATCTAAATTAGTAAGAATTAACCTACAACCTTTGGATCTAAACCATTTTAACATAAAAATTATAAAGTTTCTTATTCTGTTAATCTTTTTCCACCTACAGTTTGAAATCTCTCATGTTAAATGTTTAATGCATGCATTTTTGGAAAATCTTGCCATTTTAACGGGATGTTGCTTTACCAACCAATTAATTTGTTAAACCTTGAAATCCATTCCTTATGAGTGAAAGCATGCTTTGAATGCTTTTAATAAAAGAGAGAGAAGGAAGGAGAGGGAAATGATTTTCATAGCTACCAATATAAATAATATGTTGCATTATTTATGAGAAGGAATATATTTGAATGTAGAACATTAATCATTTGCATATTTAAATTACTTAGAATCATCATAGGAGTTCGAGTCTTGAAACAATGAACTGTGGATGAAAAATTTCAAAACTAAATCTGGGTCAAAGCACAAGTAATTATCTAATATATATCGTTCTTCAGCACATTAAATCTCTCCCTTCCCCTCTTCCACCTAACACAATCATGCCCACTAGAGATATCTGCTCCCTCTATACTAACATTCCTCACCACCAAGGACTGTCCATCCTGAGAAAATCACTGGACTCAAGACCACCAAATGCAAAATCCTCCTTACATTTAATGACAGAGCTGGCTGAAATGGTTCTCCAAAAAAACAACATTTCCTTCAAAGGGTGCCATTACCTACAAATAAAAGATATTGCAATGGACACTTGCATGGCACCCCTCCTATGCCAATGTTTTATTAGGTAAAAGGGAGGAATGCTTTCCTGACATATACCCCAGACCACTCCTATGGCTGAGGTATATTGTTGACATGTTTCATCTCTGGATGCATTGACCTGACTCCCAACAGTCCTTTCCCACCCCATGCTCTCCTTCACCCACTACTCCTCAGCATCCAGCAACATCTTCCTGGATGTCTATCACTCCATCTGGGAAAATAGAATCCATACCAGCCCTCTAACTGATTTCAGTATGTCCACTTCGGCAACTGCCAGTTCCTCCATACCAGCTGCCCACCCAATCCTCACCTCATCTCCCCACCAGGTTCCATTTCCTACACCTCTTTTCCTCTCCTTCTACTGACCCCCCAATCTGGTAAACCTTCTATGGAAAAAGGAACCTCCTGTACCTACTCTTCTGCATCCTGCTGGATTTCACCCTCTGCAGTAGATCCTGGTATCTCACATACCTCATAAACCCACCTTCCAATTTCTTCTTCAGCTCCACCACTAACATCACTTATCCCATAACTTCTTCTACCAAGTGCACCACCCGCAATACCATTTACCTTCTGAGATGCACCTAATGTCTTGCTTTTTATGTTGTCCTCACCAGCATTTACATGAATGACCATCACAACAGCATTAGTCTTAAATGATCACTCCCATGGTCATTCATGCAAATGGACCCAATTCAAAATTCAAAGATTGCTTCATGGCGAGGGCCGTCTGCACTCTCCCCACTAATGGTTGCTCCCCAACTCTGTCAGTGAGAACTCGCCCACATCCACCTTCTAAGCCAGGTGTCTCAAATGCACATCGTTATGCAGCCCACATACTTTCCCAGTCTTCATGCCGTTTCATATTATTTGGACATTTACTCTCCCCTTCCACAAGGAAGAAATCATCACAACACTATGACCTTAAATTCAATCATTACAAAAATACCAGAAGGTTAGGTTCTTTAGACAAGCATGAAACATGCTGGCAGAAGGAAGAACATACTTAGTACCCCACCAGTGCAGAATTTTTATAAAAGGGAATGAGCACTAACCTGAGTATATTTCAAAAATGCTGCTTTAATATACTTCTTAAATTTGTTAGATTCACGTGAAATATTTTATAAAAAATACATTTGAGTTTTGGTCATCTAGTGTAAACTAGCTTAATTAGCGGGTCACAGAAATGTACCACGAGGGCCATCAGTTTTAGATCCCTGTTCTAAACTCTTTCTTTCTCCTTGGCCTCAACCTTCGCTAGCATTTCATTTTTTTCCTCCACCCCCTCTGCATCCTCCAATCCCCAACCTCTACACACTATCCTTTGACCCAGTGTCACTGCCATCAGTTTTCACTCTCTTGTCCTGACAAAAGGATCTCCCTGAAACCTATAGTCTACATGTGTCAATGTGTCTTTCCGATATCCCAGAGGAACTCCTATTAGTAAGTGCACACTTGACTTTCTTCCCTCATCAACTAGTTGCTGTTGATATATCTATCTACTTTTGCTCTTCAATAAGCATATATATATATATATATATATATATTTTTTTTTCGCACACTCCTGCCACCACCTCTTCATCTTGCCAACCAGATGAAGTCTTGAACCTTTCCTCCCACGTACTTACCCCTGCCGAGAATGAACTCCTCTCACGCAGCCTTTCCTTTTGTCCCACCACCAAATTTGATCATTTTCGCCTCCTTGCCGACGTCCAGTCCTTTGCCCGCACACTACGTCTAAAAACTAACCCTCCCAAAGAAGACTCTCTCACCTCTGCCAACCCAAAACTCCCTCCCGGCCTCCCACCTACCTTTTCCATCTTCAAACCTCCTTCCCAATACATTCCACCCACCCTTCCTTCCCTACACCCGGTCGAACAATACCTCAATTATATCCTTTCCAGAATCTCCCAACCTAACTTTTCCGATCTTATCGACCATACTGATAATCTTACCAGACGTGAAAGGCATGCCATTTCCACACTCAAACATCTTGACCATATCATCATCCTCCCTGCCGACAAGGGCACCACCACGGTTGTGATGGATCGCGCCAAATATAACGAGGAAGCCGAGCGCCAACTTTCTGACGAAACCTCTTACCATCACCTTACTTCCAACCCCACAGACCACCACTCCTACCAAATTTCGTCCTATCTTCATTCCTCAGGAAAACAGGAAGGCCTTTCCGATTCCGCCATTGCTCTAATGATCCCCAACAAACCCCGCACACCCACATTCTACCTTCTCCCTAAAATCCATAAACCCAACATCCCCGGCCGCCCCATTGTTGCCAGCTTTAATTCCCCTACAGAACGCATCTCTGCCTTCGTTGACTCCCACCTACAACCTCTCATTCGTCAATTCCCTTCCTTCATCCAAGACACTAACCACTTTCTCAAACGTCTCAAACACCTCCCCTTTCCTCTCCCACCCAATACCATTTTGGCCACTATCGATGTCTGTTCCCTCTACACAAACATCCCCCACGATGATGGACTCTCTGCCCTTAGTAAACTCCTGGACTCAAGACCACCCGACGCAAGACCTTCCTCCCATTTCTTATTAGACTTGGCAGCAATGGTGCTCAAATTGAACAACTTCTCTTTCGATGGTCGTCACTACCTTCAAATTAGAGGCACTGCGATGGGCACCCGAATGGCGCCTTCATACGCCAATTGCTACCTTGGAGAATGGGAAAGACTCTTCCTCAATGCTCCACTCAGACCACTTTTGTGGCTGAGATACATCGACGATGTCTTCCTCATTTGGACGCATGGACCTGACTCTCTCCTTTCCTTTCTCTCGCGTCTCTCCTCCCATCCTTCACTGTCCTTCACCCACCAATCCTCTACCTCCCACATCACATTCCTGGATGTCGATCTTTACCTTCAAGACAGCCAAATCCGCACCTGTGTTCACATCAAACCCACCAACAGCCTCCAATACCTCCACTTTGATAGCTGCCATCCCCTTTATACCAAAACCTCTATCCCCTATGCCCTTGCTCGTCGAGGATGGAGGCTTTGTTCCGATAGAGCATCCCTTCTAGAGTATTACTCTGTCCTCGAGGATGCTCTTCTCAAACGTGGTTACCCTCCTGTCTTGGTCCGCGAACAGATCCATAGGGCGATGACGCCTACCCACATTGGATCTCATCCTCACACACCCACTATTCCTGCATCTACCCCTCCACTCACTCTTACGACACTTTTCCATCCTGGTATCCACGAAGCTCTCAAAACAATCCTTCATGCTGCCCACCCAATTCTTACCTCTTCCTCCCATCAGTCCCTCTTTATCAACCTTTTTGCCAATCCTCCGCTCCTCTCCTTCCGCCGGCCCCCAAATTTGGGAAATATCTTGTGGAGGAAGGATCTTCCCACTTCTACCACGCTTCTTGCAATAGGTTCCCACCCCTGCGGAAAACCTCGCTGCCTCACTTGCCCTATCCACCTACCATCATCTTCTTTCTCGAGTCCCTTCACCAACATCACCTACCCCATCACCTCCAGAAGCAACTGCACCACCCGTAACGTCATTTACCTCCTTACCTGCACCCTTTGTCCCGCGTTTTACGTAGGCCTCACCAGCAATCCGTTAAACATCCGAATGAACGGTCACCGGAATAGCGTTTCTCTCAGACGCCCCCTCCCAGTTGCATTACATGCTAATACCCACAATGTTCCCTTTAATAGTTGCTACAATGTTAGGATTATTCGCGCTTTACCCTATGACACTCCTGCCCCCCTTCTCCGACACTGGGAACTAGCACATATCCATCTTCTCGACTCTTTCTCTCCGCCTGGCCTCAACCTCCGCTAACCCTATTAGCCCCCTTACAATGTTTCCTTGTTACTTTGTAACTATTCGGACTCTACCTCATCACACTCCCTCTTTATTGGCTATCCACCCCTCCTACTCCCCACCTCCTCCAATTATCAACCTTCCCACATCACCCTGTCATTCCCGCCCAGTGTGTCACTTTACGTTACTCTTTCGCTGAAGAAGGGCTTAGGCCCGATAAGCTTGCGTGTGTTTTTGTTTTTGTGTTCGTGTGTTTTACGTGTCTCTTCGACGCCCCCAGCAGCCTGCCAACTTGGTCCTCAACTTGGTGAGTGTCCGCTGGGCTTCCCTCAACACCTTGTTGCCACCCTCATCACTACCTTTTCTTTTCCTTTAGTTAATATATATATATATATATATATATATATATATATATATATATATATATATATATATATATATATATATATATATATATATATATATATGCTTATATAAAAGCAGTCCCAGTGGACATGCTGATAATCCAGGTATATATGCCAATTTCAGCTCATGAAGATGAAGAAATTGAGGAGATTTATGAGCAAATTAATAGCATTTATGAAGAAGATGGAGGAGAAGAGGTAAACTGCATAATAATGGGAGATTGGAACAGCATAGTCAGAGAAAGACAGGAAGAAAATGTTGTCGGGCAATATGGACTTGGGAAGAGAAACCGAGAAGGGGGAAAACTGGTAGAATCTGCATCAATAATGACCTTGCAGTGACTAATACATGGTTTAAAAACCATAAACGAAGGTTATATACATGGAAAAGCCCAGGAGATAGAATGAGATGCCAAATAAATTACATCCTAGTAAAACAAAGATTCAGGAACAACATAAAGATTGCCAAGGCATTACCAGGAGCAGCCATTGATTCAGATCACAGCCTTTTTATAGTTGATGTAAGTACAAAGCTCAAACAAATAAGAAAAACGAGAAGTGAAAGACAGACTTGGGACTTTGAAAAGCTGAAAGAAAGGCAGGATATAGTCAGCATGAAGCTGGAAGATTGCCTAAGAAATTTGGAAAACAAACCAAAGACCATGGATATAGAATGAGAAGAAATTAAAATAATAGAGAAAATTTGATAAAAGAAAAATGTGATGAAATACAACAAATGGAGAAGTTAGGATCGTATGATATGATGTATACTAGGTCAATGGAGTTAGAAGATAAGAAGTCTAATGGAATTTGTGGTAAAGGAATTATGAATACAGATGGGAAGATGGTCTCAGAAACATAGGATGTATAACAGGTATGGGAAGAATACATTAAGGAATAATACAGCAAGGAGGCAGGATCAGCAAAAATAGAACTGGAAGATGAGGAAAACATTGAAGAAGACAACTTAAGTCCAAGTATTATGGAGAGCAAAGTAGAGAAAGTGATAGCCACAGGCAGCAATGGAATACCGGCTGAGGTACTTAAAGTCATGGGATCAGAAGGACTAAAAGCGATCATGACATTAATTAATAAGATTTACGACACAGGAGAGTGACCTCGAGATTTCCTAGAAGTAACAATGATCCCTCTGAAGAAGAAGCCAAAGGCAATGCAGTGTAAAGACTACAGAACGATAAGCCTTCTGTCGCACTCTTCAAAGATCATCATGAGGATTCTTAATAAAAGGCTGGAGAAATAGGCAGAAGAAATGCTAAGGAAAGATCAATTCAGTTTGAGAAAAGGACGTGGAACAAGAGATGCTATAGAGGTAGTTAGTATCATATTAGAAAGGGCAATAGAGTACAGTCAAGATATCTGCGTATGTTTTGTAGACTGGCAGAAGGCCTTTGATAGAGTAAATTGGGTAATGTTGATGAAGATATTAAAGGATATTCATGTAGACTGGAAAGACAGGAGACTGATCAGGAACCTATATGTGAATTAAGCTGTAAAGGTCAGGTTGAAGATTGCAGACACCTACAGAGTACAGAGAGTATATATATATATATATATATATATATATATATATATATATATATATATATATATTAACTAAAGGAAAAGTAGTAGTGATGAGGGTGGCAACAAGGTGTTGAGGGAAGCCCAGCGGACACTCACCAAGTTGAGGACCAAGCTGGCAGGCTGCTGGGGGCGTCGAAGAGACACGTAAAACACACGAACACAAAAACACACGCAAGCTTATCGGGCCTAAGCCCTTCTTCAGCGAAAGAGTAACGTAAAGTGACACACTGGGCGGGGAATGACAGGGTGATGTGGGAAGGTTGATGATTGGAGGAGGTGGGGAGTAGGAGGGGTGGATAGCCAATAAAGAGGGAGTGTGATGAGGTAGAGTCCGAATAGTTACAAAGTAACAAGGAAACATTGTAAGGGGGCTAATAGGGTTAGCGGAGGTTGAGGCCAGGCGGAGAGAAAGAGTCGAGAAGATGGATATGTGCTAGTTCCCAGTGTCGGAGAAGGGGGGCAGGAGTGTCATAGGCTAAAGCGCGAATAATCCTAACATTGCAGCAACTATTAAAGGGAACATTGTGGGTATTAGCAGCAGTGCCGTAACTATGGCAGGGCAAGTGGGCCATCTGCCCCGGACGCAACTAAAGAAGGGGTGCAAAAATTGTTAATGGCAAGTTGTGTGAGGTTGCATGGCACAAGGACAGGGGTGTTTTCACTACTCTACTTGTTCCAGGCATTATGCATAGCAAAAACTATAAACTTTGATGATGTTATTGATGAATTTGCTGCATTAAAATCACATAGAATAACTCATTAATATTAAAATAGTTATACTTTCAGTATTTAAATTAGGTATGTGTGCAATTATGTATGTATGTAATTATATTTATAATTCTGTATTTAAAGTATGAATGTTTATAGTGAGAAGTTATCTCATTTATAGTATATTTTTATTTATTAATTGTCTACCCAAAATCCATATAGTAAAAAATTTAGGTATTAGAGAATTTTTTATGGAGGGGTGCATATTTGGTAGTTTACCCTGGGTGATAAAATAGCTAGTTATGGCGCTGCTAGGCAGTGTGTATAATTGTCATTTTTGTTGACTAAAACATTTGTTTTCTCATCAGTGTCATCAGTTACCATTCTACAAATGAAGGCATGCACTGGTCTTATAGAATCTAGTCAAGTCAACTATTATTTCCTTAAAAGCTATGGACTATTTTAAAAATTCTCTGAAGCTTTGCAATTTATTATCAATTAGAGAAATAACCTATTATAGGAATATTAGGATCAATTTTTCGTTAAATATGGCTAACTAATTGATTCTTTCAAGATGCATAACAATAATTTACATCAATCCAAACACTCATTAATATACATCATTTCAGGCCATATTCAGGACCATTTGGAGGAGAAAGAGAAAATTGTGAACTCAGTGACAGAGATTCACGTGACTTGGATATCAATAATCCCTCATATTTTGAAACTACTGGAGAATATGACTTTTATGAGAGATTTGGGGGCCGAGCAGGAGGTGACTGCTTAGATGGTCAGTATGTTATATCTTTATGAAGTATAAAAACAATTCAAAACTGTTATACGGAGCTATGCCAATGATAAACTTCAATCATTATTTTCTAGTGAGTCAGGTCTGTAGTGAAGATGGTATGGAGTTCACCTTAAGGACACCAGAAGGATTCATGGGCAGAATTTATACTCATGGATATTATGACAGATGTTTTTTCCGAGGGAATGGAGGGACAGTTAATGTTCTGCGAATTAGCGGTGCCCAAGGCTACCCTGATTGTGGAACACAAAGAGTATGTGAAAGGATTCATTGTTATGAATTTAAGCCATATATTCCATAGCATGAAAAGAAAAAATATATATATAGTATGTATATACTAGTGGCTCTGCCATTGGCACCTACAGCACCCAACCCCCTGCCTTGCTTCACAAGGTGTTTTCACCCGCTCCACGGGCTAAACGCATCAACCACTCACTCCACTCACTTCAGGTAGGACACTTCTTGATTTTGGCTAGCAGTTCTTGGTAAAGTTGTTGAAAGTGAGAAGCACTTGTATAATTATTTACAGACCAGCAATTCATTTATTAAACCTACTCATGAACTGTTTTTCTTTTCTTTTATTTTTTAAAAGGCTAGAAATTACCACTTGTGACTCTTACATTAGAAAAATACCATGCGACCTCTTAAAGGTTAAAGTATGATGTGGCCCATCCTACCATCCGAGATTTTAAATGCAGTCCATCAAAATAAATGCGACTTTAAATGTCATCCGTCAAAGTACGCAGAAATTCAACCTGCCATTGGGAAAAGGTTCCATACCCCTGCCCGAAGGTTGTGTGAGCTATCCTCACTCATCCATCCCCTCATCACCAATCATACTGCCAACTAGGGTTGGCAACCATCCTCCTTTAGAAAGGACAGGACTAATAATTAGTTACTTAACATTCACACATATGAATTAATAGTAATCCAGAATAACAGAAAAATTTTATCTCAAATAATGAAACAAATTTCATTTTATCAAGTGAAAAGTTAATGAAATTTTGCTGCAAAAGCATTCGTTACAATTAAATCAAAATGTATTGAATCACAGATTTTGAGGAATATTTGTGTGAAGATAAAATAATCTATTATGCTGTAGAGAATATATAGCATGATACAAATTATGTTCTGTTATGTGGTTAGTGCAAATGAGAAGATGTTGGCCTAAAAACTCATTCTGACAAAATGTAGCTTGCATACTGATAAAATACTGGAAAGGTGTTAATGATAGCTCTATCTTTAAAATATCATTTTAAATTTTCATTGAAATCATGAATAAACTTTCCCACAGATTATTATGTTAATAATTCTGATATAATCTTTATAGTATGGTGACTCAATGACCAATATAGCAGTAGTCCAGTTCAGTGATTATGTTCAAACTGGAAGAGATAAAAGATATAATCTGACATGCCTATTCCGTGGTCCAGGAGAAGCTGTAGTAACATCAGGTTATATTGGAGCAGGGTAAGAATGATAAATCATTGGCAAACATATTATTGTTGTAATGGTTATGGTTAGTTTGGGAGAGAGAGTTCTTATGTGGAAAGGAATGTTATTAATACTTAGAATAAATATCAAATGGTAATTTAAAGGATATAATATATACCGTAAATACCTGTGTATAGTGTGCACCCTCGTATAATGCACAGGAGGGTTTTCAGCATTGTAATCTATTATTTTTCTATATACCCACGTATAGTGCGCACAGACTTTTTTAGCGTTACTGTTCCAGAATAAAGTAGATGGTGTAACGTGTTCTAAGGCAATGATCGAATTATTGGTATTGTGTATTGGTAACATAATGAAAGTGCGAAATGAAATTTTCGAATAACGTTCCAAAAGAATGTCAGATAAGTCAATCATTACCTACTCTATGTTTACTCACAAGGTGATATTAGGATATACACAATAAATCCAATTATATTAATTTCATAGCATGGCATATGCCATTCTTTGAGCTAAAAAAAATGAAGGAATGACGATATTTCTATTTTTTACATCCGTTTTTGTCATGCCTGAGGTGGACGGGTTTGCCCAACTTTCAGTTTTACCCTTATTAGAACACTCAGGAGTACGTAAACACGATAGAAAATAACCATAATTAACTACAGACTCTTAAGAATCAAGAATAAATCATGTATGAATGCTGAGAGAAAGGTAGGGAACGATAACTTTATTTAGCTCTACAAGAAGCATCAACTCCCAGTGTACTCAAAGGCATCAGCTGCCATTGTTTCTAATTGTAGGTAGTACCAGTACCTCACCACCAGGCCGAGCGCCGGTGTAGGGTGACATCATGCGTAAGATACCGATTTTGATAACAACATCGAAGAAGAATGGTCCAGTGATGAAGTATTTCTTGGCTCTTAAAATGAATAAATACTGAATTCATTCTTTTCATATCTAATTAATGATGTTTGTAGAATTAATTAATAAATTTTAACTATTATCTATCTTACTTTTTGTAAAAATCACCAATAAAATTATGAGGATAACCAGGCAGTAATTACTGTGCCGAAAATGTGGAAATATGTGATCAAATGAAAATAGGATGATTATGTACCCTCATATAACATGCATCCTAATTTTTAACTCAAATATTTCGAAAAAAAAGTGCGCATTATACATGGGTATTTACGGTAAACCACATAATCTTATTAAATAGATTCGAACAAGTTCCATAAATTTGCACCTTCCATTTTCATCTCAAGCTGAATTAATAACATTTTATCAAAGATAACTTGCAAACATGATCCCTTTATATACTTACATAGAGAATAATTTCTGATATTTTTATACATTATGATATAATTTAATGTAGCTGCCTATTTATTTAACAGATCAGGAAGCCCCATACCTATTGAATACCTGCCAGCAGAGAACACACTCAGTTCCAGAGTTAGACTTCTTATTTTGTACCAAGGAAGGCCTACAACAACTATTGCGGTAGGAGATCCTTTAACATTTAGACTTGAAGCCCAAGATGGTTACAATTACGTTACAGACATATTTGCAAGTAATGTCATTGCACGTGATCCATATTCAGGGAGATCTGTGCAACTTATCGATCGCTATGGGTGAGTGATTTTCAGTTTTTTCAATTATTTTGTCATTTTTGTATATTAACAATCTATAATGCTATTATTTATATTTCATGTACAAAATCTGTATCTTTTAAGTAAAAAATATTGAAAATTATGCAATAAATAGTTCTTGATAAGAAGATATATTACAAAATATTCAAAAATCCCTTAGCATATTTTTCGCACATCCAAATTTCACCTTTCAAAAAACAAGGGCAGTCTTAAATTCTAGTATGAAGTGCTATAACATCAATGCATTACAGTCAATTCATCACGCATCAATTCATTGCATATCAATTCATCAAACAACAAACTCATCGTGTGTCAATTCATCACTCAACAAATTCATTGCGAGACAAATTGGAAGGTGAGACACAATGCCTGGTGTATGGCAGGGAGCAATGAATTGACATGCAATGATTTGGGCTGGCTGGATTAAAACAGGAGCATATAGAGCAGTTGTTCCAGGGCCCCTACTAGTGATAGGGCCCCCGCCCAGCACTATTCCCCATAACGCAATGAAATAATAGCTTACAAATTAACTTAGTTGTAAGGAAAAATAGAATCAAACAATAAATAAAATAATGTAAAAATGTTGCATACTTTATAACATAATTGCACTTATGCAACTTCAAGGTTATAACAGAGTAAATTAGTACACCTATCCCTCATTTAGTGCAGTAGAGATATTCCTGAAATATACCACTCTAACCAAAAATTGATTTCTAATAAGAATACCAATATGTAATACTGATTGGTTATGTTCCTGACTCATTATTTTTTGACATGAAATATTTTAAAGTATGTTTTTGTTCTTAATTTGTTGAGGAGTATCATAGGCATACCCAGAATTTTTGTTTGGGGGGGGGGGGGACCACAATGGTAAACACTCATTTCCATGTTTAAATTTTTATATGTAAACATGCACACACATGCATGTATTCACAAACAAACATATACATAGGCAGTGTTATATTTAGAATGAAACTCATTGATTTAGTGTATGAAAATACATATTTTTAATAACATTTATTATCCTGTGGATAAAATATATTTAATTTAAAAATTACAACATTTGTACCATTACAGCCAAAAGAAAATACGTTGATTTACAAATAAAAAAAATAAGTTGTCAAAAAAAAATACAAGGTCCCCAGCTAGCGCCTATGCATAAATCCGCCTCTGCATATAGGCATTCATAAAAACATATAAAATGAATAACAATGTTGGTTACAAATTTATCTGTTATTTAGAACAAACATTCTCAGTTTCTCATAGAAATATGTATATTAACATTGAATTTGAATATAAATCTTTTGATTTTTCATATCATGAAATTAATATTTATAGGTTTTGTTTACTAAAACATAAAATAAAAATTAATTGGGTAACACAATTACAATTTTATATCTTCGGTCTTTTTTTGTAATTCATCTAATATGTCTTTGGGGAGCAATTCCATTTCCCTATAAATGTTGAGGAGTGCTAAACCATTCAATCTTTCCTGTCCCATGGAATTACGCAAGTACGTTTTAATTCTTCTTAACGTTGAAAATGTTCTCTCTGCTGTGCTAGTTGATACCGGCAGAGTTGCAAATATTTTTAATAAATAATGAATGTTTGGATATATATTTTGATTGCATTGTATTAATGCTTCTAATGCATTTGTAGGGGGTATCCTGTTTTCGTACCGTTTTTGCTTTAGTTCACTCTCTAAGACTGAATCGCATACTTCCACGGAATAAAATTTTGCCAAAGTTGATAGGCTATCTACATCTGATGTAGAACTGCATCCTTTTGGAAGGAGGCACATGAAGGATTTAAAAATACTCTTATGAGCCAAGAATCTCGTCTCTAATTGTGTCACAAGACAATCCAAAAATGGAATAAACATAGATCGCCTGTAATAAACTTCCGCTGATTCAGTAGGAATATTATTTCTATTTTTTTGATATTTCGATATCCTCGGTATTGTAATTTCAACCCCAAAATCTCCTACTTTTTCTGTTGCCTCTTTGAAAATATTTGCAAAGTTTGTATCAGCGTTTTCTCTGATTCATTTTAGAGCAGATGTTACATCTTCAACGAGATGTATTACGGAAATTAAGTCAATCTTTTCACTTTGTAATACTCTACTTAATGGCAGCATATAACTGTACAGTTTTTGTATACTATACAAAGTCACAAAAAATTTTCCTTGGAATATTGCATTCTGAAGAATCTGTGCTGTAGATGAAGTGTCTTTGTCATTCCAGTCACTTATTTCTTCGAGCACTAAGTAAATTGCATCTAAAAGTTCCACCATTACCATGACAGAATCATGACGCTCTATCCATCTAGTTGGGCACATCTGCTTCAATCGTAGATGCCTACAATTGGGAATAAACTCGCTATTTTTTTTTTAGAATATATTTAATCGCTTTGGAGTGTTAAAAAAGTGTATGATTTTTCAATAATTCCTAAGCAATTCCTTATATATTGATTATTTGCACTGTTTCCAATGGCTAAATTTAAACAATGCGAGGTGCAATGTACATATAATGCTTGTGGGAGCTGTTGTTGTATATGTGCCTGAACACCTTCAAATTTGCCACTCATGGAAGCAGCACCATCATACCCCTGACCTCGAAGGTAGGAAATATCAATATCAAATTTTAGTAAACTATCTATAATGGTAGAAGCCAAACCTTTTCCACTAGTGTCGATAACTGGAACAAACTGTAAAAATTTCTCGCAAACTCTAATTTCCTTATCTACGTATCTTACGCATAATGTCAATTGCTCTGTTGTTGAAATGTCTGTTGTTTCATCTGCTAAAATAACAAAACATTTTGCATCATTTACTTCTTTAACAAGTCTTTTCAGAATCAAATCATTAAAAACTTCTATTATTTGGTTCTGGATGTTGGCGCTTAAATAGGTACTGTTTCGCCCGCATTGTTTAAAGTGATTTTTTAAATCGGTGTCACCAGCTTCTAGCCTTGCTCTAAGGATTGCACGGAAATTACCTTCATTTTTCTCAGGCTTTTTATCAATGTTAAACTCTCCAGAATCCACATGACCTCGTAGTGCAATACCTTGCTGTCCACATAACTTTATAGTCATGATTATGGGTTCCAAGCGTTTCCGATTCTCAATAACTTGTTTCATTCTCATCGTATCAAGCTGTTTGTCGATAGGTATTCTTTTGCCTGTCATTATATCACATAGGTTTTCATAAGAACATAATGAATTTGAATGATATAACGCTTTTTCATGAACTTCAAATGTTTCAACTGCATGTTTCCAATTATTGTACCCACTTGATGCGAGTTGACCTAAAGGTTGAGATTTACTTTTACCAATTTCTTTTGGCGCGA
Organism: Tanypteryx hageni; assembly: GCA_028673005.1. NCBI lineage: Eukaryota > Metazoa > Arthropoda > Insecta > Odonata > Petaluridae > Tanypteryx > Tanypteryx hageni. Next base: position 4,192,808 of record CM054120.1, read on the forward strand.
ATAAGCAACAATATTTACAAAAACATATATCTAGTCTCGAATAAGCAAGCCACTCACATCTGTGCAACCATTGCAATTGAAATATTCTTTTCTTACCATTTTTTTCAGTCATATATGGAAATGAAAAAGATCATCTGGTTTCCACAAATTCTGTATAAAATCCACTTTATCTTCATTTATAAGTAAGCTCTTGTAAGCCGCGATATCTGATTTAATTAATGTTCCAGTAGTGTTATTCGATGCAGTCTGCAAGTTTTCACCCGTCTCGGGTGATTTTGATAGGACTATCCTGTTTTCCAATTTTGGTTTTTTGGTCAAATACTTGAATATCGTTCCTATTCCCGACTTTCTTTTATCATCCATTACCCCTGTAAATATTTTTTGAATAAATTATTTCTTATAATTGTAATACTTAGCATGAGAAAAATTAATGCTATTGACTTAAAACTTTTAATTTTACAATTTTAAGTGAACTTTTACCTCGTAAATGTAGTGGCCAAATGAGACTAACACTTTTTCAATGAATAAGAACGGCTATTCCGTGGAAACGTGACACCTGGACACAGCTTACTGAGAATATGCACAAATTTTAACCTTTGAAATATATAATAGTTATATTTTCAAATAAAAATTTACAGTATTTATTTTTCAACAGTAATATGGAATAACATATTCGCGGGCAGAATAATATATAATTGAAATTCATATTATCATAAAAAATAATTTGGCGTGTAATATATGTAATAAAAATAATCAATATAGAAAGATTTTTCCAATCTTTGAATCCAGAATTTGAAATTTTGTTTTTAAAATCAGAAAAGAACTTGCAAGAGAATCAGAAAACGCAGTCAAGTTTTTAAGAACAAACTAGCCAACGACGATCGATGAATTCACCATTTAAAAGTTTCCGGGTGTACAATTATACAGAAAAACGCCTATTACTCTCATTCACAGGAAAGTCAAAGTTACTATCCCTGTTTGGACCTTTATCAATTACAAAGACTAGCTGATTATCAATCAGAGGTATTGGCCACAGACCAATATCACTACAGTTAATTCTACATGATTCTGACTTTTCAAACTGAGTTTCTGTTAAGGATATAGATGAAGCTGATGTGAGTACTGGTAATTCTACTAACGGTGTTGTTTCAATGTGCTCTTCTAATAAATGAAATTACGATAACATTTTATTAAAGTTTTTATAAGTTTAATTCAAATTACTTTATCAAAATCATCCAGATACATTACAGAAGGGTTTTCAGTCTCCTAAAGGACATTATTATTAACAACAAAAATTAAACAAAACTCCGCATCATAAAATAATTAGCTTTACTTACCAAATACTGCTGATTGGGTATTGTAAAAAGTGGTCGTTTTGGGAAAGTATCCAGGAAAAAGAATTTGTCGGCAACCAAGAACTTCCGAAGCTGTTCCCTTCGTCTGTAGAGAAACAGTCGTGATCAACGTAAAATTTTGAGATCAAACCATGAAAATTAATTATTTCAGAAGAATATCTTAATCACCTTTGCGTAGTTTCAAACGAATTATCCAGTGTTCAGTCTAAACGAAACATAGGAACTTGAACTATTGATGTTGTTTCAAAGAGAAACCAAATGAAACTAATCCTCTCAAATAGTTTCCCTCTTTCAAAAAGGACTAGGAAACATTCCTACGTCTGGAAACTATTAAAGGGGTCGTTTCCTTTGGCCCATTCGTGCGGAGAAAAGAGAAAGACCCAAGTAAGGGACCTGAGACCCTCTCTCTCCTCCTACGGTCACCGTTCGGTCAGAATATGGGAAGGGATAGTAAGATAAGCTTGAAGGAATGTGTGAGAAAAGAAACGCTTTTGGAATTTTGTGAAGAGCAAGTGTGGCAGAACTAATGATAATTCCATTTACTCGATCACTGTTATTTTTACAAGTCCTTATCTAGCACAGGTATGTAAGTACTAGCAGCGGCCTCTGTAACTGGCGGGTCTCTTGGAATTGGCGGCCCTAGCTGGCCTATGCAAAGCCCAGCCCTGCCAGTAACTAATAAGAAATAGTAGAATTGGAAAAACAATGCTATTACATATTTTGAATTAAATGTCAATGTGAACATTGGGAACCTTCAGATTTTGTGGGATATAAGTTATTTTAACAGCAATATTTGTCACAAAAATTCTTAAAACATCGTGAAAATGTTCGTCAGCAAATTAGATTTTGCGAATGTCTTTCGTAAGAACTTTTCACAAAAATGTAATCGCATCCAAATATCGTAATCATTTGTGAGACAAATCGGCTAATTTTTGGAAAGTATTGCGGCATATAGAATCGAATAAAATTCCACTAAATCATTTGCTTCATATGAATTTTTACTTTTTCTATATACGTAGATAGAGAAAGTATTGTTGCCTTTTTCATTTCTCTCAATATATCTAAATTTTAAAAGCAGTGTTTAAGCCACCAACACAGTTTATAAGCCACCTATACCGTTTTTAAGGCAGATATCTCCTTATGTGAATCGAAGTAGAGTTAATACCATAGTGGCATAATGCCATATTTTACAAGATATTCTTCGTTCGTGCTCACATAGTGTCAATGCACCTTTAAAAGCCGATCTGTTGATCGATTCAACGTGTATTAAAAAATCTATGACAGGAAAACAAACTTCCATTATTTAGGCGTACGTTGTTTCATGTCTCGAACACCTACGATGATTCTGTGATTTTAATATGCGAATAATTAATGTTCTACATTCAAATTTATTCCTTCTTGCATATAACGCAATGAATGTTGTTTAAATTGGTTGCCTAAATCCTCTTTCAAAACATGAATTGCCCAAATTTATTTTTGGGGGGGCACGGGCCTGGTGCCCCCCCCCCCCCCCCCCCTCGGTACGCCACTGAGGAGTATTAAAGAAGTGCTGTGGAGTCATAATCGAATATTATTTTTTCCTGATTGCCCTTTTCATTTCAATGAGGAGAGACTATTTTACTGTGAAATTTACTTGTTACCCAGAGTATTGTTTATGAATGTTAATTTTATATCAATGTTTAGGTAATTTTTCAGAATTTTGATTTTGAACGGTTTAATGAAATGGAAATCTAACTTTTTCCGGCTCTAAAGCCGTTTTTGGTTGTGTTGCTGTCATGTATTTATTCAAACACGCGCGTTACTCTCCAGCTCCGGCGTCAGACTGGCTAGCCTCGGCTGTAGCTTTATTTGTTGCCCTAAAACTAGTGAAAGCTATGTGCGCACTTGGCACCAATGAAGGATGCTCAAGTGCAAGTTGTAGCTACAACATTACACTCCTCCCCTTCCACAAAAAAACACCACACAAAAAAAAAACAAAAAATTAAACAATTTACATAAATACATATATATGTTATATATATAGTTCATTGTTTACATGTCTCTAATAACTCTTTGTTTCAGATTTCTTAGTGGGTATCTACGCACAGATATATCACTTTTATCTGCCTCAACAGCTGAATTAACTGTTTCAGCAGTCACTTGTTCCTCAGGACTACCTACTCTCTCCAGTCCTTGTTCCGTGTCAGTACATGAGGAGATTAGGGGTTTCCAGGATCCTATGTTGTCCTCTGCAACCATGGGTGTTGTGCTGTCCTTCGCTGGAATCCTTGTTTGCACTTCACTGCTGTTTCCCTTACTATCCCAAAACTCTCAAAGTTCGTCCAAATGTCTGTGCCACACCAACCCGCCATCAGTCTCCACCATGAAATTCCGAGACCCTTGGACTGCTATGATGGTTCCTATTGCCCACCTGGATCTTCCCCTGTATTGTCTTGCCATCACCCGGTCTCCCACACTGAAGGTCCTCACGGACGTTCCCTCCTTCTGCTTCCCTGAAGTTCCCTTGTTCACCAAATCCTGTAAATTTGGTTTTACAAATGATAGCCGTGATCTGGGAATTCTTCCCAGTAGCAGCTTGCTTGGAGCCTCCCTTGTAGTTACATGGGGCATGATCCTGGCACTGAAAAGAAACCTGGGTAAGGCAATGTGCAAAGGAATCTTAGTGTGTAAGAGAGACTTAACTTTGGATTTGAACAATTTCACCAAATTTTCCGCAGCCCCATTTGTTGCTGGGTGGTAAGGAGCAGAATGAATTTGCTCAATACCATTCATTCTACAAAAGTGTCTGAACTCTGCAGAGATAAATGGAGATCCGTTGTCTGTGACTATAGTTTCGGGAAGTCCAAATATTGCAAACAAAGACCTCAGATGAGAAATTATCTCCTCAGATGTCCCATTCCTCAACTCCTTAACCTCAGGCCATTTTGAGTGGCTGTCTATTATTACAAAAAAGGTTTTTCCCTCAAATGGGCCAGCCCAATCTATATGAAGTCTCTGCCAAGGCTTCTCTGCCCACTCCCACGATTTTATGGTACTCTTATTTGGTGCCGGCTTGTGCATTAAACATGGAATGCATGACTTCATAATAGATTCAATGCACTCATCTAGCTTTGGCCACCAAACATAAGACCTGGCTAAAGACTTCATCTTCACTATGCCCATGTGACTAGAGTGGAGCTCTTCTAAAATATGTGGCCTCAAGCTGTTGGGTATTACTACTCTATTCCCCCACATCAGGCATCCTTGCTCTACTGTAAGTTCATGGCTTCGAATTCTAAAAGGCTTAAACTCTTCATCTGTACAAGATGGCCAGCCAAACAAACAAAAATCAATTATATGACTCAGAATTTTGTCCCTCTTTGACTCTTGACTAATTTTTGTAGCAGTAATTGGTAGAAATTCTCTCTCACCCATTTCAATGTAAGAAAACTCCTCTTCCTCTGGTTCAACAGTATTAAGTGGCAGTCTCGATAACCCATCTGCTACTCTGTTCTCAGCAGCCTTCACATGCTCAATACTGTAATTATAAGACTGCAAAATGATGGCCCATCTCTGCAATCTATTAGCTGCCATTTGGGGGATGCCTTTCTTCTCCCCAAATATAAATATCAAAGCCTTATGATCGGTTCTCAATATAAATTTCCTCCCATAAAGATAATGGCTGAACCTCTTCACCCCAAAAATTATTCCTAATGCCTCCCTGTCTATCTGGGAATAATTTCTCTCCATCTTACTGAGGGACCTGGAGGCAAAAGCTATTGGTCTCTCTTTGCCATTGGGAAATTTATGGAGAATCACAGCCCCTAACCCATGCGGAGAAGCATCACACTCCAAAATAACAGGAAGGGATGGGGTATAGTGAGCTAGTACCTTGGTGGATATGACTGCCTCCTTGACAGCCTTAATTGCTGCACTGCACTCCTGGGTCTAACACCACTCTGCATCCTTTTGAAGGAGTTTATGAAGGGGATGTAACATTGAGGCTAACCCTGGCAGAAATTTTGAATAGTATTCAACTAAGCCAAGAAAGGCTCTTAATTGGGAAACACCCTGAGGGATTGGGGAATTCTTGATTGCTTCAACCTTGGATGTGGATGCATGTAGGCCTTCCTTATCAATTGTGTGTCCCAAAAATTCAACAGATTTCAACAGCAAATTACACTTCGATCTATTTACCTTGAATCCACACCCGTCTAATCTCTCCAACAGTCTTTCCAGATTCTCCATGTGCTCCTTGTTGTCTCTGCTTGTGATTACTATATCGTCCTGAAAACATGCCACTCCCTTTAATCCTTGAAGAACCTGGTCCATTGCCCTTTGAAAAATCGCAGGTGCAGAAACTATTACAAATGGGAGTCTCCTATACCTAAAAAGCCCTCTATGGGTGTTGATAGTGCAATATTTCTGAGAATCTTCTTTTAAAATCAATTGTTGATATGCCTGAGACAGATCATTTGTTGAAAACTTTTCCCCCCCTTGTAATTTTACAAAAATTTCTTCAACTCTTGGAAGTGGGTAGTGCTCTACTTCGAGTTGTGGGTTTATTGTAATTTTAAAATCACCGCAAATCCTCACACTGCCATCATTTTTGGCAACAGGAACAACTGGTATGGCCCACTCACTGAATTCAACAGGGTACAGGATTTTCAATTTGATCAACTTATCTATTTTGTGTCTACTTTACTTTTCAAGGCAAAGGCTAACGCTCTATGACGGCAGAAAACTGGTTTGGCACTTTCTTTCAAACTCAATCCCACTTTCCCTTTATTGAATGAGCCCAACCCACCATCCCACAAGTTCTTAAACTTCCCCCAAAGACGTTCCAATTTGTTTTCGGTTAAAACTTCCACCTTGTGAATGGGTATGCTCATTTTCAGGGTTTTTAGCCAATCTCTCCCAAGAAGTGGTGGTCCTCCATTACTTACTACAAATAAGGGTAATATTGCACTTTTCCCTGCAAACAAAACCCTTACCCTTGCGACGCCTTTTGGATGAATAATCGTATTTGCATAGGATCTCAACCTCACATTCGTAGTTCTCAGAGGAATATTACTACTAAATACTTCCTCGTACAATACTTCTGAAATGGCAGAACCTGTGTCGACTTCCATTCGAACATCTCTGTTTTCTACTTTAACTTCGGCAAACCATGGCCCTACGTCTTCGATTCCAGATTCCCTCATGTTAAACAACGGTACATCTTTCTCCCCAAACTCCCTGATTGGATCTCCTACCTCAATTTCCGTCTCATCATTCACATAAGTGGAAGCAACTTGGTGAAAAATGCTCTTACCTTCTCTCTTACCATTTACTCTCCTTTTACACATTGCCTTCAGGTGTCCCAGTTGATGGCATGTATCGCATCTATAGGACCGGAATCTGCATCTGCTACTTCTATGTCCCTCGCGTCCACAGCAATAGAATCTTTCTCCGGCGTCGTTCCCTCTCGATGCCTCCGGATTCTGTCGGCCGTCTCTCCTGCTTCCTCGCGCCCTTATTCTGTGCACTTCCGGTTCTTCCTCTTATGCCTCGTGGAACAATGGCGATCTTCCCACGTGGCTGCGGCTGTTGGCGTCTCTTCCCACGCGATGTACGCTGCAATTTTCCCCGACTGCTGCCGAAACGTGGTCTTGAGCCTTCCCGCACGCTTCCACGTTTTCGCTTGCCCTCTCTCTCGCGACCGCTAATTCCACCACGTTTTCGAAAGAGTGTGTCTCGGACTCGAGATACAATGCTTTTACTGTAGATTTGTCTTGCAACCCCAAAACAAACTGATCGCGTCAAGCCTGATCTAAAAAAGCACCGTATTTGCAAAACCTGGAGCCCTTCCGGAGCCCTGCCGCGAAATTTAACACTGACTCCCCGTTCCTTTGAACCCGCTCGTTGAATCAGTGTCTTTTGGCAATGACTGATCGCTTCGGTGAAAATTGCGTTCGTAGCGCGGCAGTGATTTCCTCGTACTTCAAATCAACCGGTTTCTTTGGCTTGCAAATGTCCCTCAACACTTCGTACGTCTCCTTACCAATCGATGAAAGCAGAATGGCTTTCTTTTTTGCCAAATGAATGGCGGAGTCTGACCCTACATCATTTACTATGAAAAATTATTCCAACCTTTCCTCATACGCATCCCAATTATCCTCCCCTTGTACAAAGTTGTCCATAAAATTCGGCATCCTCGTCGCCAATGTGATGTATTAATTCAAACACGCGCGTTATTCTCCAGCTCCGGCGTCAGACTGGCTAGCCTCGGCTGTAGCTTTATTTGTTGCCCTAAAACAAGTGAAAGCTATGCGTGCACTTCGTCTCTCTCTACAAATTCCCCTCAAGCTCGGTACATCCCTGTTATCATCCCTCACCCCACCTAATATTCCTTCACAACTCTCCTCGCTACATCCCCCACTCCAAACAAACCTCCTACCTCTCCTAAACGATTCTTCCTCCCCCCTCCTCTTTCACTATCCTTTCCACGTCTCCCTAATTCCCTCTCGCTCCTCCATTCCCGTCAACCCCCTCCACACTACTCCCAATCCTGTCCATTCCTAGCCTAATTTTCCCTCCCTATGGGTACAGTAAAATCTTATGCACATTATTGGAAGAAAATATGGGTGATGATGTTTTCATAATATGCGTGATATTGAAAATTAGAGTAAGTTAACTTATATAATTAAGGGAATAAACTTGATGTTAACTCAATTAAAGAAAAATGAGAAAATATATTTGCGTAACTAATCTAATTCCACACCAATCTCAGTCCTCCCTCATTCCCCTTCCACATCACTCCCCTCTCACTCAACTATCACGAACAGAGACGGTTAAGCGTATTATTATAATACATATTATAAATAATAGAAAAATAGAAGATAAGGTGTAGTAGCGCCTTGCTCCCTCGGTCATCATTTCTTCAGCGGAAGGTTTTGGTGGTGGGAAACTAGTGATCATGAGGATTGAGATAAAAGGGATCTTGCAAATTTTTCATTTCAGATTGGTTCTCGAATTTCGCTATCCGCTTGAGTAAGTGATCTTTCACACTAAACCAGCGGTTCTGAACAGGGCCGTATCAAGGAACTTTGGCGCCCTCCCCATACCTAACTTGAGTTAAGGAGTAATGTGATCTTTACGCTCACGTGCAATCCTTCTTCGTAAATTATCCATTTCTTTTCACTAACAAAACGCTGTCTGCTCACGAAAATAAACCTATTTAGTTTAATTTTGCCGTCGTGCATAATGCATTTTCTTTCACTCACTAAGTGCTGTGTGTGCGATAAAAAAATTAATCCATTCACGTATTTATTAAAGATCTTGTTTATACCAGTTGCTAAGAAAATTGTTATCGTTGACTACAATACAATACCAATAGTACTACAAATATTTTATGAGATAGGGAGAAAATTTTTTATTATTTGTTTCTTTTATAGTGGCTCCTTTGACTGGATTATGTGAACCATTTAGACTAATTTCTTAGCCTTTTGGCTTAAATATTCTTAGTTAGTACCAAATTTCATGAAAATCTCTCCTATAGTTTTAGAATAAACTTGCAGACAGACGGACATGATCTGACCATAAGGCATTCTCATTTAACTTTTATGAACGCCTAATAATTATTATTATCATTATTGGAGCTACAAGTGATACAAAAACTCAATTTAAATAGAAAAAATCTGATGTAACCACCACATGACTTTCTTCATATCTGTAATATTTCTAAAAATTCCAAATAGGTTAAATGGTAATGAATGTTTTAAGGAGCTGCAAGAAAAATTAAAAGACTTTACAAAGAACAAAAATAAACTCAAACTGTAGCCTTCTGATCAGTGGCGGCTCGTAGCTAAAATTAGTGGGGGTGCTGCTCCAGAAAATTTTTAGCCTTTGTTTTAAAATTGTGTAAAAGGAAAAAAAACATGCATAAAAAGAAAATTTATTCAGGAACTTGATAAAATCTTAACAAAAAAAACCAAACATTTTTTACTTACTTTAACTTAAATTGTTACAGTTCAAGCTTGATATATTCATTTAAAAATGAAATCCATTCTTCTTGTTTTAATTTGTGCAAAAAGTTCAATAATTTTCTCCTTGATCTCTGGATGACAATTGAGGAAATTTTTCTCCATTGAAAGTACTGCAAGTGCATTTAGTCTTTCTGAATTCATAGTGCTTCTTAAAAAAGTTTTTATTCTTTTCAATGTTGAAAAGCAGTGCTCTGCCTCTGATGTAGTCATGGGAATTGTCAAGAGGATTTTTATCAGTTTCGTAATTTCACTAAAAACATCATCTAGATTATTTTCCAAGATAAATTTCAGCAGCTCAATTAATTTGCAATATTCATGAATATCAGTCCTACAATAGAATACTTTTAGTTCAGTTTCAAGCTTTTCTTTGTCAATCATGGGATAAGCTTCAGTGGTCAGTACTATCTCTTTTGTGGGATGTTCATTCTTAAATCTAGTAAAGCATTTCTTGTTGAACAATTTAGCAGCTACTAAGTGTTTAGTGGAAGAATATCTGTCCATTATATCAACACATATATAGTCACACACTTCCTTAACTTCTGCCATGAGTGTCTTTGAAGGATTCTCACAGTACTTTGAGTTTCTCAATTCTAAAATAGCAGTTTTGAAATTTGTTATATATTCATTAACTTTAAACACACTAATTTCTCGAGATTGCATTTGGTTGTAAATTATTTCAACATGAGGCATAATCTGATGAAAAAGCTCTAACCAAAACTTGAAATTATCATCATTCAGGTATTTTAAAATTCCTGTTGCTTCTGCAATGGTTTGATCTGCATTTGATGTTGACTGAATTTCAGTAAGGCAGTTTTTTAAAGGTTGCAAATTTTCATGAACTCTGTTTATGGTCCGTATGTTGAAATTCCACCTTGTAGAGGATGGACGTGGAATGCTGACGTCCATATGTTTCTTGAGAATGGACACACGTTGATGTGATCTTGAGAAGAATGTTGGAATAGCCAGAATGTTAGAGAAAAATATTCTTGCGTTTCATGTAATACTTGCTGCATTTCTCATTATTAAATTAAGTTGATGTGCATAACAGTGAATGAAATGTGCATTACTATAAACTGCTTTTATTTTTGCTTGAACTCCTGCTTTTTTGCCTTTCATGACATTTGCACCATCAAATGTCTGAGCTATCAGTTTTTGTCCATTTCCTTGAAGGATTATGCCCAATTGTTCTAAAATACGTTTTGATATGCCATCTGCAGTTTGATTTTCTGGAATAAAGAATCCCCAAAAACACTCAAATATTTCTTCATTCAATATGTACCGTAGAACAAGGACCATTTGAGTGTGTTCCGAAACACCTGTTGTGTCATCAGCCATGACAGCTACAAAGGAACCTTTTCTAATTTCCGTCCTTATCTCCTCATGGTATATTTGTAGCAGGCAGTCAAGTATCTCATTCTGAATGGTCTTAGAAACACCTTTGAAGACTGCACTGGTTTCTAAGTGATTCTTCAAATCTGAATCTAATTTAGATGCAAAATTTACTAATCCTCTAAATACCCCTGGATTTACTGAATCGTCTTTTTCATCATGTCCACCTAAGGGAGTTTCAAAGTTTCCACAAAAGTAAATGCAGTCTATTATTTTGGACAAAATTTCACGGTTCTTTTTAACTTTTATATTATGCTCATTGATTGAAAGTCTGTATGCCTCACTAAGTTTCTCCTTAATACTTACGGTTCCTAAAAGTGATGGTGAAACAAAATTATCAACGTGCTTCTTTGACTTCCCATGCTATTCAGTTTTTTCTTTCATTTTGTTTATATTTCTAAAACCATCTTTTGTCCATGGTACATCACCTCCAAACAGCAAACACAGGAAGCAAAACAGTGCATTTTTTACTTCACAGCCGCAAAGCCAACTTTTCCGTTGGTACCATTCAGAATTAAAGCTACGAATATATTTCTTGTTGTTGCTTTTGCCTGGCTGAGATATTAGAATATCAGGTGTTGAACGACCTCTTTTCTTAACTGTAACTTTCTCATGGAGAGATAGCTGTGAAAACTTAAGCTGTTGAAGTTCACTTACAGTCACAGAACTTATTTCTTGGGGATGCAAGGCCATGGTTAAAGTTTTCTGTTAAATAAAAGAACCGAAAAATGAATCAAATAGAATAGCTGGAAGCAGAATAATAATCTAATTCTACACTCTTCTACACTTTATCACATTCAAGAATATGGTACACGGTTTTTAAGCACAACACACGCTGAGTGAAAAAAAACTTCCTTCCACCATCACGCCAGAGCCGGCACTGCGAGAGCAACAGTGCTCTCTCTACCTGGTAGTCCCGCCTTCCTCCCCACCCCCCTTCTATGTGCGCATGCGCACAACAGTCAAACACCACGTCACTGGCACTGTGAAGCGCACAGTTCCAAACAAAGATTTTTGTATCTTTTTCATAAACTGGGGGATGGCTACTGAAGTACTGACATTAAGCTTAAGGAATATATATTGTACTACAAAAATAAAGAAAGAATTAAAGAAAAAGGACTCATTATATTAAATGTTATCGATAATATCAAGTGGAAATAGGGGGTGCTGCAGTTCCGCAGTGTCTATACACGAGCCGCCACTGCTTCTGATATTGTATATAGCCCCGAAGAAACAATTAAGAAAATAAAAAGGAGCATACTGTGTTTACAATATTCGCCGGTAGGTAGTGTGGTGGTGGCAGATAAAAAAGTTAGTTTTAAAAATATCTCTTCAAACAAAGGTTGTAGAAAATTTAATTATCTACATCTTTTATTCCAGCACTTTTTACATTTATCACATATTAAAGCAATTATTTCAAAAGAATGGATAAGTGACAAGAGTAAACACCCACTTTCAGTTGACCGATTGTTACTAAAAACTAATCATCATGTCTCCCTTTTAGCAGAAATGTCAAATATAAAATTTCAAGCTGATCTGATTAATAGTTATTCAGTTAGAGCACCCACAAAATTCCGGTCACAGACACACCCACAGACATCATCGAGAAAATAGTAAAAATGTGTTCAGGGGACATTTAAACATGTATTTCCGTTGAAGTCTCGAATTCAATTTTTTTTCATGAAAACAATACTTTCTCGATACTTCGTATATGGAGTAAGTAGAAATACATTCTGCTATAACATTTCCGTGATCATTATTAACATGATAAGCCAGATTTCTGTTAAGTGTCCCCTAAGAAGGCATAGTGGCCCGGATCATCACTAGAGAAGTATTAAATATTAAGAAATATTACAAAACCTAAACAGTGAAAAAAGTGACATTTCCCCCAAATAGTGACCAAAGTTACTGAGCTTAAAAAAGTGACCAATAGTGGCAAAATTGGCCTGTGCCTAGCCCGGAAATGTCAATTGTACTATTAATAATATTGAATTTTGGATAACAAAAATAAGCATATATTTATTCAATTAATAGTAAAATCAAATTCACATACATGCTTTTCTTAGGTAGATGTGAAATTTTAAGTATAGAGGTACAACAAAACCTGATAATGGGTACAAATCACCGCTCTTTTGTATAACCTGGTACTAAAAATATCTTGTTAGGGGGAGTGTTAACAAATTGAAGAATAATGATGCATATTTGCAATACGACTGTTGAAGACGCGTGACGCTCATTTGTCTTTTCGTTTATTCGTTCGTATCCTATCGCGTTACTGTAGGATATTTTTTGCTGAGTATAGATAAGAAATGATGCTTGAAAACTGTACTTTTTAAACCGAATTTATGACATCCGAAGGAGAAACTTGCGTCTTTAAGCAGAGAACGTCCTTTTCCGACAACTGCTAAACGAGCATCGGCAAATATAACAATTCTAAAATGGCTCATGGAGGAAGACGGTAGATATAATCTTAAAATAGACAAAAGGGCGCCTCTCGCATCGTAAATGGACTAGGAGTGTTTCTCAACCGCCGGTTCGCAGACCGCTACCAGTCCGCCGTCCGATATTCCATTTTTCTCATTCAATTATTATAATGGGCAACATTGACTAATGAGAGAATTTCGTTTTCATTGTTTAAAATATAAAATTGTCAAATAGTTGGTGTTTTGAAATTGATTTTCCCGGTCTTTGGTGGAATATTCACATAATTTTTAGTGACAAAGTAGGTAGGCCAGTTCCTACCACAAATAGTGATATTATTGGTGTAACTAATTCATTTAACAAAAAATTGTCCCCCTTGAACAGTAAGCTTAGAATTTATTACCAGAATGTACGTGGTTTACGAACTAAACTTAATCATTTAAGATTAGCTATTTCTCTTACTTTGGATTGTTATTTTATTACTGAAACTTGGCTGTGTGATGCAATAGGCACTAACGAACTTGGACTAACTCCAACATATAATGTTTATAGGACTGACAGATCTATTGCTACTAGTGATAAACAACTGGGTGGAGGGGTATTGATTGCAGTGAATAATAAATTTAACTCCTTTGAAATTGAAGTTGAGCACACTAATATTGAACACATTGTTGTAGCTGTAAAGTGCTCTAAATTATTTGTAATTTTGGTTTGTGTGTATATTCCCCCTGGTAGTTCTCCCAAGGTTTATGAAGATCATTGTTTAGAACTTGAACGAATCTATCTGCTATATCCTGGTGCTTACTTTATTATTTGTGGCGACTATAATTTATCTTGTCTTTCTTGGTACAACACTGAGATAGAGCTCAACACAGTGAATGACCACAGTAGACCATTGGCGAACACTGTCAGTTACCTAAATTTATCTCAGTGTAACAATGTGCTCAACATACATGGCAAATGCCTGGATCTTGTGCTCAACAACATTCAGCAAGTTTCAGTCAGTGAGGCCTGTGAGTCTCTCATTGTAGCTGATCCTCATCATCCACCCCTCGACTGTGATCTTATGATCAAAACCAACTCTGACTTCATCAAATATGACTCAATATCATATAATTTTCCCAAAGGAGACTATAGTGGTATGTCGTACTATCTATCTCTTATCAACTGGAATGTGCTAATTAAACTGGACATAAATAGCGCTGTGAATTACTTTTATGATATATTGGGTTGTGCAATTGAAAGATATGTTCCTAAATTTAAATTTAAAAATAAGTCCTTTCCAAACTGGTTCAATTCTGAACTGTGGTCATTAATATATGAGAAGAAACAAGCCCATAAGAAGTTCAAATTGTCTAATTCCGTTTCTGATTATAAGACTTTTTCCTTGCTACGAGCCAGATGTAAAGATCTGTCTAAGCATTGTTATCAGGACCATATTGATAATATTGAGTCCCTACTGCATTCCAAAATCAAACCTTTTTGGAATCATGTTAATTCTTTGAGGAAAGACAACGTACTTCCTAATCACATGTATATAGAATCTGAGGTAGCTCAAGATGGACAAGCTATAGCAAATCTTTTTGCCAAGTACTTTAGTTGTGTTTACAGCTCAAACTCAGATATAAATAATGATTTGAACTTTAAAGAGGACAATACTACACATATACGTATATGCAAGGTGACATCTGATGACATTTTGAAAAAGTTAAAATCTGTCGATATTAAAAAAGGTCCAGGTCCTGACAACATTCCCCCACTTTTGATTAAAGAATGCTCCAGTGTATTAATTTTTCCACTACTCATACTTTTTAATATGTCACTTTCCTCGGGTGAATTTCCAAGCCAATGGAAAATAAGTCACGTTGTTCCAATTTATAAAAAAGGCAAGAAATCTGATATTACTAATTATCGACCTGTGTCTATTCAATCATGTCTCTCTAAATTGTTCGAAAGCTTAGTTCTCGATATGCTAACTCCACTTTTAAAAAATATTATCATTGATCAACAACATGGGTTTATGGCAAATCGTTCTACTGTCACCAATTTATTAGTTTATGAAGAAAATATTTATAGTGCCATAAACAATAATTTGCAAGTTGACGCTGTTTATACAGACTTTAGTAAGGCTTTTGATACAGTTGACCATGGTTTACTGATTAATAAATTAGAATCTGTAGGCATCAGAGGTACTATGTTGTCTTGGCTACGTAGTTATTTAGTTGGTAGACAGCAGTATGTTAAAGTTAAATCCTTCTTTTCATATACATTTGATGTGACATCAGGAGTCCCCCAGGGCTCCCATTTGGGACCATTATTATTTAACATTTTTGTTAATGATATAGTCAATTATGTGCAAAATGTACATATACTTCTCTTTGCAGATGATTTAAAAATTTATAAAACGGTACATTCCTCTAGCGATTGTGATATTTTACAATTGGCTGTGAATAACTTGTTTAGATGGTGTACCACCAACAAAATGCAATTGAATATTTCAAAATGTAATGTCATCACCTTTCATAAGTGCAAATATCCTGTTTTGGAATGTTATTTTATAAATGACACAGCACTTAAAAGAGTTAACAAAATTAGGGATTTGGGTGTGATTTTCGATTCTTCCCTTACCTTTTCTAGCCATATTAATGCTGTCATAAAGAAGGGGTTACAAATGCTTGGATTCATCTCCAGGAATACTAGTATGTTCCAAAATGTCACATCTTTAAAGTTACTGTATTGCTCCCTGGTAAGACCCCATTTAGAATATGCTTCACCTGTGTGGTCACCATATTACCAAAGCCATTCTTACTCAATAGAGAAAGTTCAGCATAAATTTTTAAGGCTGGTTAACTTCAAACTCGGGAATTGTACATTGGACATACGGTATCAACATCTTCAATGTAGCCTCAACTTAAAAACACTACACTTTCGTCGCGAAATCTTGGATGTTGTAACATTACTAAAAATAGTAAATTCCAGTTATGATTGCCCCAACCTATTATCATTAATTCAGTTTCGCGTACCATCTTATAATACTAGATCCACAGATACATTTTTTAACAATGCTTGTACTACAAATTATATATACCACTCACCAATAAACCGTCTTCAACGTTTAGGTAACCTATTTTTATCTTATAGTTCTATAGACATTTTTGAAACTACTGTTAAACAAATCAAGGCAATTCATGAATTTAGGTAATATTTGTGTGCTTTGGTGGTCATATTTTATATAAAATGCAATAAGTTTATTACTGTTTTGTAACTACAACTTCAATGAATATATGTATTTGATTTAATGTAACATCTTACTATATTTATTTTATTTGTGCTATTATATGTTTCATATATCTTTGTAAATGGGTAACTTACTACCCGTGTATTATGATTAAATTAAATTAAATTAAATTAAACAATACCCTGGTTCATGATTAACTTTCTGTTGAGAACCACTGGACTAGGGCAGTGGTTCTCAAACTTGAGTAATGTAAGGACCCTTTATGATAGGAAAGAATTTTCATGGACCCCAAGTTAATTGGATGCCATAGACACAACATTGTTGTACATGTATAAATTGAGTTTAAAATAAGTCCCGTCAGGATACTACTGCTGGGAGGAAAGATATAAGACATTTTATGAATCAGGGCTTATGAGTTTGAGAAACAAGTTGCCAACTTGTGAGGAGTGGAAGGTTGGTGGCTTTGTTGACTTATGGCTCAATTCTAATCAATGTAACCTACTCCTTCAGCCATAAAAAATTAGCAAATATCCCGATGCATTTCACCCACTAAGTGGGCATCTTCAAGGGAACTTACAACGACAGTGAGGAGTTGATTCCGGGAGATTTCCGCTCCATGAGTAAGAAATTTCGGGAGAAGTTTCCCAAAGGTAAAAACGCTTAAACAAACCATGAAACTTGAATACTTATATTGATGAAAAACATAATGAATAGCTAATCTTAATTTTATCTTTTACTTTCTACATATAGTACGTAGTACAGAGAAAGTATTGTTTTCGAGAAAAAAATAATTCGAGATTTGAACAGAAATACACGGTCCCTTGAACACGTTTTGACCAATTTATCAATGATTCCGGTGTGTATATGTGGATGATAGTTTTTTTGTGAGCGCTCTAAGTCATAAGCTAATGAACAGAGCAACACAAAATTTTATCTTTTTAATTTTTATTATAATTTTTGGCTTAAATTGGTTAACGGGAATTGGATGTTTTGCCATTTTTTCGTTTTCGGAAAATTACTACTTCAAACCTTCATAAATATAGATGTTACTTATTATAAACGTTATATAAAATATTATTCCCTTAAATTTTTGTATTTAACAAATTTTCGTATAACGTATTCTTTAGGAGATATTTTTTTCGTAATTTCCTAATAAACAAGGTAACATGTGGGGGATATAAGATATAACAGAATTTAACGGAAAAGAAAAGAGTGCAGAATTTTTATTAGCATTTGAAAATTATTTACAATAATCGTACGAATTTGGCATTTAAAACATAGGACGCATGAATCAATAATTTAACTTTCCTATCATCGATTTTTGAATCCATTTCGGTTCCTGCTACAAATTCGTTTTGAAGAAGGAAATTTGACGTTATTTTCTGGTGAACATTTTTGTTCGTCATGATGAATTGTTGTGGATTTCTTTTCTCTTTTAATTCTCTTATATCTGATTCCCCTACGAGAATATCCTTTATACACTAATATTAATTATAATACTATTATCATCAAATAATATAATAATTAATACTGTATACTTATGAAGAAAGTCAAATTTTTATAGAACTGCGTAGACGCTAGTTAACCCTCCATATTCAATCAATGTTAATATAAAGGTGCATGAGACCCTCCCGGCCCTTGGTAATGTTGCCAACTCTTCAACAGCATGGTTACGGTCAAATATGCAAACTGCATGGCGATCACCTTGTTAAGTGAAAACGGGAGAAAAAGGCCTCAATCCAGGAGTCGGGAGAATTTTTGGAATCTTGCCCTATTCTGGGAGACTCCCGGCGAATCCGGGAGGGTTGGCAACTCTACTAGGGGGCAACCCGAGGCCCTCAAGGGTAATCGAACAAGGTCGGGGTAGTGTGCCTTTTGTCTTGCACCAGCGCCTTTGAACCCGTGGAAGATGCGTGAGAATTTGAAAATCGAGGTGGGGAGCGGTGGAGAAGTTCAACCTTTCATTTGCGCCTTTATGCGAACCGAAAAATGTTTCGGGTTCTCAATTTTTTGATACCTTAAAAAATATCAGATGCGAAATGCACCTTTTAGTGCAGACTACCGAGAAGTACATTTCCCTTCTGACACTTTACGGACAGTTTTTACACGGAAGGCCAATTTGCCATTTGGCGCCCCCTATGTCTGTCGCCCCCCTCCCCTTGCTACGGTGCTGGTTCTGAACTGGAGGTACATATACCCCCAGGGGGTACCTGGAGCCTCATCACGGGGTCGTGAGAAAAGAAAATCTTCCTATGAGTATCTTGTCGTTTTTATAATACATATACTATTATGCGTAGTTAGGCATACAAATTAAGTCCTCATTGAAAGGAGGAACGTGGAGTCTCAATCTTGAGATCAAGGGGTACGTCGACTGAAAATCGTTCAGAACCGCTGATTAAACCAGTTGCTTGGGAGTGACGCGCCAAAAGCGTAAGCAAAACTTCGTAAGAGGTCTAGTGATGCAAGGTTAAGATGATTCCTCTATCTGTATTATCTATGACTTTATCTCACGTTCACTATTAAATAAATAAAAAGATGTTACCTGTTTGGGGCAATGTATATTTCATTTGCGAGAAATGGAGAACAAAAACGCAATGCCTTTGTCATGTGCGCGGATGAACTTTCTACTTAAACACACAATATGAGGAAAGGTTTCGAATTAAACGAAATGTTCGCGAGTCACCGGACCAGATAATTCACTGTAGATGTATTTAGAATAATCTGTACCAAAAAGTACGCAAAATCCTATGATGTTGGCCGAGGACTGCTCTTAGCTTCGAATTACACACTATTTCGAATTATCAGGGATCGAAATAACGAGGTTTTACTGTATACCAATGTGTTGCATCATTCTACCCTCATCCTACACTTGCCGCATGATAAGTTCATGACATTCCTTGGAAAAGGATTAATTTTGAAGATGATTACTGTGTTAATATGATCACAAGACAACTTTTTTATCATTGGTCAATTTATATATTAGTAGCCCTGAAGACCACTTTGGGTGAAGAGTCTATGATTACTTAATGATTCTGGAAAATGCGATGGGTCAACTAAAAAACTGAATTAAATGAAAAAAATCAAACATAGATGTTTATATAAACTATATTAACTAATTGAATTACTATTTTATTTTTAAAGCATGAGCCCTTTTAAACATGTTTACCTTTTTGAGACAACCAAATTTTGATGCCAAGTCACCCATTGGCCCACTGCACCACTGCATTATAAGTTTCTGAGTTAATGCATATTTCCTCTCAATGTTTCAGATGTCCAGTAGACAATTATGTTTTTCCTGGTCTTGATCGTTCACGTGATGGTGATGGCTTGGAGGCCCGTTTCAATGCATTCAAAATACCTGAATCAAATTTTCTAGTATTTGAAGCTACAGTCAGATCCTGTCGTGAAGGATGCCAACCTGTATGAACAGTGTTACAGTTTTATCAATCAACATATCATTACTTAGTATAAATGACATTTATGAATTAAATAAATAAAATTAATTTTTTTTATGTTGACTTTATTCGTAGGCTTATTGCACAGGCCATGCTGGAAGAAATGAGCCTTCATATGGGAGAAGGAAAAGAGATACACAGTTGGATACTAAAGAGCAGCACCCTGAGATGAATAATACCATATCAGAGGAAGAGGAGCAAGTCAGAGAGATGATCGAAGTACTAATTCTCTTGTTATGCACCAATTCATTATATATATATATATATATATATATATATACACACATATACTTTATTTAATATCAATGTTCTTACGTTTCAAGGTATTTGAATCTCGGTTTGAATTACTGCGAGATGAAGATAAAGCTGAAATACTTCAACAAAGTGTCTGCCTAACCTATGGAGAATACTATGGCTTGATAGGTGCTATCATAATCATTCTTACAGTACTTGTTTTAATCACAGTCCTGGCTGGTATATTTTACAGGTAAGCTATTATGTTAGTTTAAAAAAAAATTATATAAGCAACTGGAAAGTCAGATACTAATTCATTATTGCTTTAGGAGATACTGGTCAGTAAAAATAAAAAATGTAGCAGCAGATATGAATTCCCCAACTGAGTGTATGTATGGCCACTCTCCTGGAGGAGGTTTTTCAAGTGGACGCCTTAGCAACATCTCATTTCTAATCCCTGCATTACAGAAGACATTTGAAACAAGGTATTTTTTCTAGTGTCTTTGCCCATCAAATATGATGGGTATGTGCGGATTAAGTATTAAATTTAAGGCACTTCCCATTCTTCCTCCTTTCCTTTCTTTTTCTCTCCTTCTTTGGAAAAATAGACTACCTAGTCTCATCACCCTAATAAAGACATCTATCTATCTCTCCCTCTCCTTCTGTCTCTCACTCTCTCTCACCCTTTATCTCTCTCTTCCTTATTATCTTTCTCTCCCTCCCTATTTCCATCTCTCCTTCTTTGGAAATATATACTTCCTAGTCTTAATCTTGCCCTAATAAAGAACATCTATCTATCTCTCCCTCTCCTTCCTTCTCTGTCTCCCTCTCTCTCCTCTCTCACTCCCTCTCTCTCCTCTCTCACTCCCTCTCTCTCCTCTCTCACTCCCTCTCTCTCCCCCCGGTCTCTCTCCTTTCCTTCTTCCTCTCTCACATATTAAAATATTCAAAGCATGCTTTCCTTAGGTATATAGTATAAGGGTTGAGATGAAAAATACAATCTTGAGCTTTAAGAATGACATGGTTGGCAATGCAGCATATCATACCTTAAATTTTTCCAATTAATATGATTTAAACATAGAACTTCATCGATTTTGTATCATAGGGTAAATGTGATAACAAAAATAAGAAACATTATTTATTTTTCTTTTAAATGGTCTAGGTCTGAAGATCATAGGTCAATTATTTCTAATTTTAATTTGCAAGAGAGTAAATCGAAAAATCGATTTAAATTTGTTATCTTATGGGAAATAGAAACTATCTACTAGAGTCGAACCTGGGTCTTTTTTAAGATATTTTTTCATATATGAAAGACAATAAGAATCAAACATTCCTACCAAATGTCAATTTTCAACCTACTCAGGAAGTTTGTTAAAATAGCCTTACAATCAGTTGTAAATTGTTCTCAATTCTCCTGCTCTTTTAGAAAGCCTTTTTAAGAGTGGTGCCACAGTCAAGCATGAGGGATAAACATAGCTTATTATATAATAAGATGGCATTGAGTGATAGAATATGTACAGTCCAAAGCTATAAACAAATGAGCATATGATATATGCACTTTATTACAGCTTATATTAATTAAAAAATGGAATTCACAATTTATTTATGCAATTGCAAATTAAATGAGGAAAAAGGAATGGTTCCAGAACATCCATAAGCAGAGAAATGTGAGAATCTTAAGGGTCTATGATGAATTTTCTTCTAATATCTTGTGAATTCCCAGAAAGAAATGGAATGGAATTAGAATTTTTTTGACAAAACCTTCTTAGAAATGTTAATGCATAATGAGAAAAAATTACATAAAATAAATTTACACCAACAGTATGAATAGGTAAAATGAGACAAACTTGCATTAGAATACCTTGTTTTTACAAAAATAAATAAGTTGTATCGAATAAACAGTTATCTTTAAAGTAGTTTCATGTTACATTTCTTAGAAAGTGATGCAACAATTTATTTGCAAATGCTATAAGAGGTCCAGTGGTTGATTACTGCACAGACACACGAGGTGCTCACCTGGGGCCTCGGCACTCAAGGGGGCCTCAAAACAGTCAAAACTCAATTTTTTCAATATTTTATTTAGTAAAATATTTCATAATCAGTATAATCTACTACTTATGTAAATATTGTTCCTATTGTATTTATTAATAGTTAATAACAAATATAATTTGATTTTTGTTAAATATAGTACGAAGAACAGATATTTATTTTGTTTATAATTCATTTTTTGTTAATTTTTAAATACATGCAAGTTTATAAAATAAATATTAAAATTTTCTAATTATGCATGTCTGTAATTCAATTTATTTAACTGGCTGCATACATTTTATCCATTCATAAGTTGTAAACATTTTTGTAGATTGAATACCCCCCCCCCCCCTCACGGACAGCTGGAGTCCTCACAAACCTTTTGCACCTGGGGTCTTCAGATACCTTAATCCGCCACTGAAGAGGTCCCAATAAAGGGACAGCAACAGCAAAAGAATTGAAAGCTTTTAAATGACAAACTATATATATATATAAAGTTAGAGTTAATATTCATATGTAATTACCATAGTTTTCGAGCAACAAGATGCACCCCGATTTATTAGAAGATTTTTCAGGAAAAAAGTGTTTTGGTTCAACAAAGCATTTGGGAAGGGCCACATTGTGTATCATTTCTAGACATGATTAAATCTGTATCAGCCAACTTTTAAAGATAATATTATGGCATGATATTAGTTAAATATAACATTTTAGATAAACTTCATTTGTAAAAGTAAATTGGGACAATCTAGAATATAAATAATTGCTTCAAGATTAGTATAACTAATGTGTCCTGCATGCACTCAGAAGTCCTATTAATTATACCATTGGAGTGCAAGTGCACAATGAGATTTTAATTCCAAATGAATGGAATGTACATTTAAAACAATATGTATGCTCTACTCATCCTTTTTCTTATAAAAGTATTTTTGCCTCATACATAACCATGTTGATCAACACAGCAGTACCTAACGTCCTCTGTTTTTGTAACCATTTCTTCACTTCCTCATCTAGTTGTGGCTATTTAGAACCAGGCTTACAAAGACTATGTTTCTCTTTTCCTGTTGCCTTCAGTTTTTCCTCCTGTTTTCTCCTTTCACTGATCATTTTTTCTATGGGACATGGACTGAAATGATGTTCTGCTGCTTGGTTTTCATGCATTTTTTACTTATTGAATCACCTGAAGCTTATAGGTAATAGTGTAGGCATATCTTTTCACTCTTGTAGACATTGTGATCTCAATACAAGTAATGTTATTTATCCTAGATATTTATAACTTATGACATATATTAGAATTCTAATTTTCCATGGCATTAATCTTGCTATTCAATGGGTTCGTTAGGAATTATACATCGCAAATCCACCGAAATTGTAATTACTGTGAGCAGACATGTAATATATCGCAATAATGAAAATGCAACATCAGAATTCACATAGCATTAAGTTTTACTGTATATATTAACAATTTTTAAGCTATTAATTATTAATGTATATTTTAATGATTTTGTGACAAAAGATTGTCAATTATTTCATCATGGGGATGAGTGGGTTTGTGTCACTAATAAATATAGTAATAATCTGCCCTTCAGTCTATAAGATGCAGACTGATTTTGGGAGTCATTTTTCTGGAAAAAAGTTCATCTTATAGCCTATAGACCTAGAGGCTCAATGTCAGTCAAAAGTAGCTAAGAAGCCCTGGTGTCATGTAAATATTACCTTCAGGTAAATCTGCCTGTCTGTATTGTTAATTTAGATTAATTGTCCTTCAATATAACAGAGTAATCAGTTATATACTTTTAAATCTATGATCCTAGAATAAAATAACCGGTAAATATTTTTGGCAAACAGATATTTATTCAAATGTTATTCTGAATTTAATCCATGCTTAATATGTTTGAAAACAGGTCACAAGGACAAAAAATTACAAGGAGAACAGAAGAAAATGTGGAAGATGATATTGTATCTACAATTGAAAACAACAGGGAAGGCAGAGTATTTGATGATCCAAGTGAGCCAATCTACACAGATCCATCTCTTTTTGAACGATCACGGAGTCTTCGAAGCATTGCCATCTCTCAAGCAGAGCAGCAACTTAATCAGAGACTAGAGAATGATTGAAAATTAAAGTAGCACAAGTGGGGACTACATTTTCTAGCTAATCAAATTAAACAAAAAATACTCGATAGGTTCATGAAGAATGTTTTCTGACTAATTTTAAAAAAGTAAAAACAAACACATTAATGTATTTTGAATGATATCTGAAGTATATACAATATTAAATACATTGGGTTATACATGAACATTACTAAGTTTTACCTGAATTATATGATAGTGATTATATTGTAAAACCAAGTACTTTATTAAAGAGCATGGTGTTTCTAGCAATGAAACCAAAATTGGTGATAGGTTCAAGTTGATCTTTTTAGTTAGAGTAATCCAACTAACTCTAAAGTAGAATACAATAAAAAGTTCAATTTTCATTTGTTTTGAAATACTTATTCTCCAAATGCTCTTTGGAATCAAAGATATCCATAGGAATTTAATGAACTGCTTTTTTATTGCCATCTGTTGGAGAAATCCTGTTGTTCTAAATAATATTATTCCTTGAGAATAAAATAAGAATCATTGTTAAGACTTGAGCAATATAGGACATTTACATGCCATTCATTCAATTAATGATGGAAATTTTCTGAGAAATATTAAGAGGTATTTTATATAAAAGACCAACTATACAGAAGATCTATTAGAAATTTTTTTATGATTTATTTAATATTCATTTATGAAATTCTTTAATTAGATTAATAGATCAATTTTGTAACATGCATCTCAAAGCATTTTTGTAAGTATAGCCTAACCTTTTCCCAGTAATAGAATGCTTCAACCTTCTACATTCCCAACTTATAGCAATCTGTATATCTCCCTTGCTTTGCTGGCTTTCCCAACCATTGCTTCTGTGTATCACAAGATAATGATTTAGATCAATTCTATACAAGCTAGCAAAGAAATTCCAATTTTATAAAAGATTCTTAATACCATTACTTTAAATGCCAAATGATACATGTTCTCTTTTACTTTATAAAAAAGTGAAGGTATGCTGCATTGATTTATATTAAAATACATTAACTGGGTATAATGATTTAGATCTTTATGCTTATTTTTTTCTGTACAATTATACCGGTAATGTTATTGCCTTATTAAAGATATTACTCCTGTGGAAATAATAAAACAAGTTCACAAGGAAAATTCTGTATGGGTGTAAAAAGATAACTTTGATTTTGCAGAAAACATACTCATCAATTAAGAATGGGATTAATTTTTAAAAATTCAATGAAAGGGTTAAAAATACACAATAATTTTGTAATTCTTTTTCTTTCCATGTGCATATTTGAACCATTCCATAAGATGTTCAATCCATATACATTTTAAAAATAACATTAATCAGTGCCTTTCATTTAATTTATATGAAAAACATATAAAGTACATATATTCCAACCTGCAATGTAAACTATAGATTTATGTACCTTAGTGATTACTCATATGAAATTGAAAATATTAAATATTTCTGATGAACATTTCCCTATTAAGTTTTAATATCTCAAAAATTAAATAAGATTTGTAAAATAGTCTACATAAAAATAATAATAATTTTTATAATTAAATAATAATAATTTATTTGCTAACTAATGATACAAAACACAAAAGATAAGTAGGAAGAAAAGAAAAATGAATCGAGGTACAAGAAAAATGAATAGGAAAAAGAAGATCTAAACAATCAGGTCCTGCAAAGCCATCAAAGGCTTGTCTGCAGGTGCCGTGGATATACATATACATGGTGGCTAATTTTATGGCACCTTCCCTGACATTGTGCACAATAGTCCACAGTACAGCCATGTATCACATATCAATAACAAAAGCACGTTATCACTTCCTATCATCACATCACCCTGTCCCAGTACATTATCACGTCATCCCACAACATCACATCACTATCTTACATCACTTCATTGCATCAACTCAACAACATCATCTTAACACCTCCTCTCATCAACAGCATGGATATCTTGTCACAGTGATACAAACACATGTATTAAATAATAGTATCAATAATACAAGGAGGTGCAATTAGCGGAGCAGATAGACATTTATGTTTCCTCCCTTAGTTCGGCACAGTTATAATGTATTTCGCTATGAAAGCCATGACAGGAGTTAAAATTTCTGTCATTGGGTAGACTGTCATTATACCTTGAGCACTTCATATGAACAAGAAAATCTAAACAATTGGGTCCTGCAAAGCCATTGGCTTGTCTGCAGATACTGTGGTTGTACACATACATGGTGGGCAATTTACAAATATAATAGAACAGTTTAGCATATAAAAAATGGTTCTTGTCTATTATCTGGACCCATTTCAATAGAGTGACAGTGGCGCCATCAATGGCGAGAAAGCAACAAGACACTACTACTACCGGATACATTTCCATACAGCAACAGTGGCACCGTTAATGGTAAGAAAGCAAGGAGACAATAATAATAATTTTTAATAAGAAATATTATAGCTTTATTACAGCTTATAGATATTTTGTCAAAGTAGGAGATAATACAAAGTTATTATTATAAAATCAGAAAATTTGTATATTTCCACCTTAAAAATTTTTAATTTCAATGTGTTAAAACGCCATCTTCAGGGTAATGATGGGAGTAGCACTATACATGGTGTCCCACAATGTGAGGTTGATACTTCACCTACATTTAGGGAAAGTCATAACAAGTCAAAAATAAAGAAATCATTTTGCCTATTCTCAATAATAGAGTAATGGACAATTGAAGTTGTTGACAGAAATAAGAAGAAAAGCAAGTTTACTGTTTTACAATGTTTATTCAAGCAATTACTTGTTACAATAATTCCTCAAAGTGGCCACCATCTTCTCTTAGACAGGTTCTTGCTCTCTTTAAAAGAGAACTTGTTGCTGTGTTAAGCATAATGCTATCCATTTTGATTTTCACTACAGCATTGCTGATGCGGTCTGAGAGTTCTTCCACAGTTTGCACTTTTGTTTCATAAACAAGGCTTTTCATATGGCCCCATAAGTAATAATCTAAAGGGGACATTTCAAAAAACAACAAACACCATGAGTCATAATAGTGAAACTCGAGCTATGCAGCGTATCAAGAGAACTAGCTATTATTGAACTACCTTGTGTCGAACTGTGTGATCAGGAGTGTTGCCAATGGTTGCTTAATTTCTTTATAGCTGCAATCGAATGACCTTGTGACAACCTGTGTGCTTAGTAGTGGTGCCAATGGTTGCTTTTTTCTTATTTCTATCAACAACTTCAAATGTCCATTACTCCTTTATTAATGAGAATAGACAAAATGATTACTCTTTATTTCGACTTGTAATGACTTTCCCTAAATGAAGGTGAAGTATTGAATTTGCATTGTGGGACACCCTGTATATATACAGAGGGAAAGAGAGGGAGAAAAAGGAGTGGGGGATGTGGAGTAGGGGAAGGGAGGTTTAGAGTAACAACAGTTAGATAATTAGTGTCAATAGAATATCACATAATGGGTCTGGGAGTAAGAGATAGAATAGAGACAAATATATACAAAGTATGAGGAAGCATATAAATGGTGGGGTAAGTGAATGGAGAGCAAAAGGGAATGAGTCAGGAAAATATATTCATTTAACAAAACTGTACCACCATAACAGGAATAATTTTGAATCGTTCTAAAGAATCCAATTTTGCATCTTTCTGTTGAACATAAAGAAATTTAGGGGAAAAGAAACTATTGTGGTTTACTTCTAACAGGTGTTTGACAAAGTTAGATGAAATATCCTTGGATTCAAAACACTTTTTATGTTCACCTGAACGAGTTTTAAAACTTCATCCACTCTGACCAACATACTATACTCTCTTCTGCAATCATCACAAGATAATCTTTAAATGCTGCACTAGTCCAAAATGTCAAAAGTCTTTAAAGTTCCCTTATAATTTTCCAAGGGTGAAAGGGGTGTAAAAAGATATTCGGTATTTATCTTTTGGTACAAGGTTGACCAATTTGTTCGATAAATTGCCCAGGAAAGGTAACCTGCACCATTTGGGTTTTACTTACTCATATACGTAATATATAAAGTATTGTAAACGTGAAAAAATTCTATTTCAAGATTTTGATAGAAGTACATGTTTTAGGTGTCCCTAAGTTCATGAAAGTGGTTTTTGCCATGCTGTCTGTCTGTTCATGGTTCTAGTGCCCAAATGCATACATAAAGTCGAATGATATCTTGTATTTATGCAATATATCATCATTTACAGATACTTTTTGATAAAAATGTTATTGCACAAAAATAAAGTGTAGTTTATTCTTGGCGATTTATAGAAAAATTTGATTTACTCAAAAATGTCTCTAAGGAATTATATTCAAATCAGTCTAATTGTAGAGCCTCATGTCACAAACAATACTGCATAAGCCATATGCCTCAAAAAATCACTATATGGCATCCAGTGACATACAATGTGTGCTAAGCCACATTACCAGCACCGTATGATGTCACACCTCTGCCGCGATCCACTCAAAATCTTATTTCAGCCTAAACCGTTAAACTAAATCTAATGATATATTATATTTGTGGATAATATCATTCATAATAGACACTCTGAAGAGATGAAGGATATTGTGCTACAATTAAGGATACTTTATTCTTGAATATTTTTAAACAAAATTCAATTTACTCAAAAATGGCTATAAGGATTTTGATTAAAATACATCCAATCATACAACCTGATTTCACAAATAATTGTAAGCCATATGTCCCAAAAAATTACTATATATCTTCCAGTGGCATGAAAATATACGCTAAACTACCGTAAACAGGTTACTTTGACCCACAAAAATACATTTTTTAAGTTTTTTTGCAACAAGCAAAAAAAGATTTCATAACTTAGAATAATCATTGGCTAAATTGTTAGAGGAATATTAGAAGAAACTACCAAAGCAGTTTTATTTTAATAAGATAATAGTAAATAGGTGAAATTATTTTTTTATATTAATGGGCCAAAGTGACCTCCAGATGGGGTTACTTTAAGCCACTTGCGATCCCTCATGTATTCACACAGTAAAATCGATATGGGTCAATGTAGAACTGCATGATCCTACTAAACAAAACCCAAGCATTAAAGAAATCATTACAATGTCTTTATTTTACAATGAAAATCTAAAATTTTGATGTTTTAAACAAAATATCTTGTGTAAATGCTGGCATTTTTAATCTAATAATTCTAACCCAAAAAAAAAAATATTAAAATAATATTACAATATAACATTGGTATAATCTTAAAACTTTTAATGAACTTCATGGGCACCAAAAAATCCTCTTTTCAATTTTTTTGGAGGGTTAATTTTTTTATGACTTTTTGCCATTCATAAAATAAATTATCTTATACCTCAGGCCAATCCCAATATTTTTCCCATCTGACTAGCATGCATACAATCTACATAGACTCCATTTTCTTCAATACCAGTGACGATACCCGGATATTGTTACCCTGCCAACATATGCAAACAAAGTTTCCAATGAACAGAGATTCTCTAAAGTTCATAGATTCCCCATTGTCAACTTCTGGTTCTGTTGGAAGAGGATCATCATAGCTCTCCAAATATTCTGGGCTTTCTCCAGAGGACTGAAGACTATAATCATCTACTCCTGCACATGAGCAATAGGCCCAATTTTGACACACTAAACACATCACCCACCGTTCTATTGATTCAGAATACAAGTGACCACAAAACAAACACTGAGTGTCATCATTTCTTCCTCTACAGAAGCCTTCTTCTGGCCTCATTTGGTTTTTTTGGGGTCGTTAGAATTCCTCTCCTCTCAGTTTCCCTTTCAATTTTAAATTTAACCCATTAAAATGATTCGTGATACTATCAGTCAAGAAGGCTAATTCACTTTTGAACCTTAGATTATGCAATTCCTTCTCACGAACAATAGTGATAGACTTAATTTCATCTCGTAGAAATAATATCATCTCTTTCCTTATCTCAAAAAAGAGCTCTAGACATATTTCTGGGCTCAACTGGGGTCGTTCCCATTGTCTAAAATTGATTATTTTGGTCAATGAAAAACTTTGTTTATATTGTTTTTATTTCCTGATCGTTTATTATAGGCCATTTCCGTTTTATTGGTTTCCATCGTGTAACTGTGGTCATGGCCACCTGCAGTCGCTCCTGTCTGGGGTCCCTCCCGCCTGGAGTCGTTTTTGACTGGGTCGTTCCCATTGCTTAAATTGAGTGTTTTCGTCTATAAAAAACTTGTTTTTATTTCCTGATCGTTTATTTTATGCCATTAATGTTTTCTTGGTTTGCGTCGTCTAACTGTGGACGCCATCTGTAGTCGTTCCTGACTGGGCCATTCACATTGTCTAAAATTGAGTCTTTTTGCTTATGCAAATACTTTGTTTTTATTGTTACTTTTTCCTTACCGTTTATTGTATGTCATTAATCCTTTTTATTGGTTTACGTCGTCGAACTGTGGTCGTTGCCAGCTGGAATCGTTCCTGACTGGGTCGTTCCCATTGCTTAAATCGAGTCTTTTCGTCTATAAAAAACTTAATTATATTGTTTTTATTTCCTGATGCGTTTTATTGGTTTTCCTCGTCTAACTGTGGTCGTTGTCCTCTGGAGTCGCTCCTAACTGGTGTGGCTCTCACCTGGAGTCGTTCTTGACCGGGGAGTCACCTCTGCCTGCCTGTGGAGAGGCGCTTTAGCGCACGTTCCTAAATTTGTAAATGTCGTAAGTCCAGAGCGTCTTAAGTCGGACCGCCGTAAGTCGAGGACTGACGGTATTTCTCTCCCATGCTCTTAGTTATATGATTTGTGAAGTAGAGATTAAATTATTTATTCGATAAGAGAACAACATTTACTAAAATTTGGTCCTCGAGACCATATAATATAGTTTCGGAGATAAAAATTCAACAATCGCCCAATCTTTCGATATCGTTTCATACGTATTTCTCATTAAGAACGCTTTTAAAATATCTGCGTTTTCCATTTATGGAGTATACTTTTCAATCTTATTATTCTAATAAAACTTTCTGTTAAGATGGATTTGTGTTGGTTGTTACTGTTGCATCTTCACTTTATATCAATATATTACTCGTATTATTTCTAAATTTTTATGAGTTCCTTTTAATACTATGATTACAATGACAACTTAAGCACTACGCAGTTCTCATAGTTACCGTTTTTGGCGCTATTGTCAGAGAATATATTGCGCTTCCTCTGAAATTTTAAAATTGCGTTTCATTGTGACGAAATTTCATTGTAACGAAAATACTTTGGTCGTCCGCACGACTTTGTTTTACGGACTCCATCATACTCGATGATTCCCTCCACCATCATTCACACAAACTATTCTCTTTCCTCGCCATGTTAAATTGCCTTTCCTCGTTCCTCCTTTCTGTAGACAATTAACAGTGAACTGAACATCATTAATCGCCAAACAAAACAGTTACGATACTAATTCGATAGATAGAATTCTTGCCAAAAAACTTAAGAAGCTAGCAACCCAACTCATCACTCCTATTCTACCTGACTTTCCTAAAGTAAACAGCACAATAAACAATGCACAAGCTTTCTCATATACGTATATACGTTTGGTCACACTACACTCTTTGCCCCGAAATTAACTCTGTGATTGGCAGTTCACTGCCAATGATGTTAGAGTGCGTGTAGGAAGAGAGGAGAGAATCTAAACATGAAGAATAGTGGAAAACTAGACTAGTTTAGCGTATATTTTAATGACACTGGACGCTATATATTGATTTTTTTATACAAATCAAAATTTGAAAAAAATCGCAAAAAGAAACTACCCTTTATTTTGTACAATATCGCTTATCTCGAAAAAACGCGTCTACAAAATACGATACCCCTCAATATATAATAGGAAAAGGGGGGGATGGGGACACTAACAAAAAACTATAACGAAAACCTTGTATTTATAAAAAAATGCATACATATATGCTGTCACAAATCTTGTTAACATCTGCCCAGCTTGATTCAGATAAACGACTTTCTTAATTTTAACACAAAAAATTACAAAAATCCATTTTTCTAGAAGGTGATTATGCCCCGTCTTGCTCCAAGGATGGGGTCAGATGGGGTACAACCATTTAAGGCTGGTGGAGTAAGATGGGGTACAGAATTTTAAGTACAAAAGTCACACACAAATGAAATGTCTTCGTCCCTATCATCTACTCCTGCACATGAGCAATAGGCCCAATTTTGACACACTAAACACATCACCCACCGTTCTATTGATTCAGAATACAAGTGACCACAAAACAAACACTGAGTGTCATCATTTCTTCCTCTACAGAAGCCTTCTTCTGGCCTCATTTGGTTTTTTTTGGGGTCGTTAGAATTCCTCTTTTTGTAGCCTAATTTTCTTTTGCAAGAAACTGAGAGCTTTTCTGTTTGAGCTAATAAGTCATTTTCGTATGGTGATTCAGTCAATATTGCTGTTTTTCCACGACACCTGCCACTTGGCTTCTTTTTCTTTTTATCGACGAGGGGAATGGGTAAAGCGTCCTTTGGGGATACCTTTCTGAAGGCGGTTGTTCTTTGCTCGTGGCTCCAAAACGAGCAACCAGGAACCACGTCATCATTGCTTGCAGCGGACTGTACCACTATAGATCTTCTAGTGTCCATCTCGTGCACCCTGTATTCCTCAGATGGTGGCAATGACAGACTTGATTCAGCTTTAGTTGGGGAGGGATATGAAACCGTCTGATTATTAGACCCTTCATTGAAGTCAGGAGCCGGTGTGTCGGTAGTTTGTGAAGGCAAAATGTCACTCTCAGGAAATATTTCCAGGTCTATTGGCCATATTCCCGTCTTTCTAAATGCATTTACTGCCGTTTCCATTGTGGCTGCCTGAATATATGCATTTCCAAATAGTTGGGCAATTTGAAACATAGTAACGACGCGCCCTGCATTTGACCGCAACAAGCTAGTCACCTCGACCTCATAATATGTACTCAAAGGCTTCATAAATGCCACGTCAAGCGGCTGGAGGCGGTGAGTACAGTGTGGTGGGAAACAGAGTAAAATAATGCCATGCGCTCGAGCTATTTATTTATTTCTTAATACGGCGAGGTTGAGGCCATATGGCCCCTTCTTCCACCTATCCATTATGATATACAATATGATTAATTTAAATGTACAGAATTCAATTCAAATCAATATAGTGAAATGAAAATCATTTCAAAGTATTCATAAATAATAAAAAATGAAGAAGAGTACAGCACAAATTTACACAAAGTAAAATAATATAAAATCATCATAAAGAAAATACTGCCCAGTTTGCTGATGGATATAGCTAGATCAATATGTTGAACGTTTTATGTGGTGCTGAACGCCCATCCAAAAGCAACAGAACGGGATTGTCCTTTGAGGCACGTGAAAACTCAATGAGGCGTTTAAACCATTTCACGAATATATCTGACTGTATCCAGCCAGTAGGATGAAAATCCACCAACGCTCCAGGTGGAGCACCGTTCATCAATTAGTTTTTCATTCTCTACCGAGGGAATATCATCATTGGGGGCATGTACGTGCCAGCTGCATTGAAATGAAGCTCTAAGGTTACCGTCTGTCCCCTCTCTGCCGATGCTAACGTCCCAACTTGTTTCCCACCCTTGGATGGTATAATTTTTGACTTAGACTTGGGTACAGAAGACACGCTAGTTTCCTCACAGTGGTACATTTTCTGGTGTGCATTGAGCATTGATAAGTGCATGGAAACATAAGGGGGCAAGATGGGGACGTACCTCATTATACCCCTACCCATAATTCCCCGTCTTGCCCCAAAGGGCTCCTATAATACGAAATTAAGGGTAACAGCCTAAATGTTTGTCAGCTACCACGAAAAACACAAAAATGAGCACCTTATAGAAGTAACTAAATGGTGATATTCAAGAATTAACATACTGTAACATGGATTATCTGCTAGCAGTCCAAATATGGCAAAAAATGAGATAAAAGATATGAAAAATCACCAAATGACGACCACGTGCATGAAAACTCTCCGACATGACAGATTCCTTTCCTGTTGTCTCAATGACCTGATCAATAAGTTCTGGTGGTTTCTGGATAGATGGAAGCACTGTGTAGAGAAATAAGCCTCTACCCCGTCTTGCCTCACGTCCCCATCTTGCCCCCCCTTCCCCTACATGGTTCTGATTTGTAGGTAATGGTCGACTATGTACGCTTATAAAAGAAAAACGCTTATAAATCAAAGTTAACTGTACCGTAAACCGGAGTTAGATTGGCCCAGCGCGGGCTACTTTGCCCCAGCTAAGGAAAAGAGATTAAAAAATTTTCCCGCTGCGTATATCGAAGCAGATGACAAACCAACCTCGCTAATCGCACTTCAAATGTTTCAGGGATGTTTTCTTGCGCAGTTAGAGGTTAGTGGAGGCTCCGCAAGAGGTCTACACTACTCTTCTTTTATGTTGTTTGCGTGTGGTGAAAAAAGTGTGAAAACTTTCCATTACCCAGATACTAGATATTACCAGAAATAATAGTTCATTTGTAATTTTTAAAGGGCTTTCGCTCACTTTACGTAATTTACAAATGTTTTCCATGTGTTTAGGGGTTTCTTTGTCCCGAGCCAAAGTAACCCCACCATCTAAACAAATTTGTCACTGTATTTCTTTAACCTATAATTAATGGTTTACCGTTAACGGGCGTTAAACAAATGATATTTTTTCTTTATTTTTAGTCAAAAAATGCCCAGAGAACGCAAACGAGCTGCTGGTAGTTGAAGATATGCAGATTACAGCAAAGAGACTTTGCATGAATGCTTGGATTTCATAAAAAGCGGTCTGCTAAGTCAAAGGGAAGCAGAGAAACGGTACCTACCGAAATCCTAGAAGCACGATCAAATACAAATTAAAAGAACAGTTTCCTCGAAACATCCAACTGTATTCAGTAATACAGAAGAATAAGCTTTTAAGCAGCACATCATCAAGCTATCAGAGTTCGGTTTTTCAGCTGATGAACTAGATTTGCCTTTTATAGTGAAGTCGTATTTGGCAGTGCAAGGCAGAAATGTAACATTTTTCAAGAACAATTTACCTGGACGAGACTGGATCAAGCTTTTTTTTAAACGGCATCCGGAATTATCTCAGAGACTTACAGCGAACATCAAAAGTGCTAGAGCTGCTGTCGATAAAGACGTCATAAACGAGTACATGGAAAATCTTGGTAAGACTATAGATGGTATTCCTTCTGAAAATCTCTGGAACTACGATGAGACGAATCTCAGCGACGACCCCGGTCGAAAGCACTGTATTGTTCGACGTGGTTGCAAGTACTCGGAGAGAATAATAAACTCCTCTAAAACTAGCACTTCGGTTGTTTTGCGGAAATTCCGCGGGAAATACAATTCCGCCGTACATAGTATACAAAGCAGAGAACCTCTGGACAACTTGGTGCGAAAATGGGGCTGTAGGCGCAATATGACAAAACACGGGTGGTTAGACCAATACATATTTGAAGACTGGTTCTCAGCACACCTTCCACATTTGAAAAAATAGCAAGAAAAAAAGTTCTCATAGGTGATAACTTGAGTTCTCATATCAGCTCAAATGTTCTAACCCTCTGTCAAGAAAATGATGCAGAATTTGTGTGGCTGCCACCCAACTCGACTCATTGGACACAACTCGTCGATGTGTCCTATTTTCGTCCTCTCAAATCAAGATGGAAAGATGCCTTGCTTAAGTATAAAGAGTTGGCTAGTGGAGAACGATGCACAACATTGCCAAAAGATGCGTTTTCCACAGTTTTAAGGCACGCCCTTTCAAGTTTTAAGTCTTCAAGTCAAAATTTAGTGTCAGGTTTCAGAAATACTGGCATCAATCCTTTCAATAAACTTGAACTACTGAATCTCTTACCATCGCGTGGAGGAGATGCTCCAGTGGGATGAATTGGCGATGCCTTCCTCAATCGCTTACACGACCGAAATTTGGTTGGTCCACAGAAGCAGGGCCAGGCATGTTCAGTCGGTTCCCAGAAACAGGGCCCAGCACTTTATTAGAGGCCCTGCACAAGGCTCAATTCGTATGTATTGATAGCGAAATTTTGTACACTCTTTGTACGTGGAAATTGAGTTTTGATAATGATTGAGAAACGGATTAACAAAATTAACTCTATTTCTAATGGAAAAACCAATTCAATTTACGGGCATTCAGCTGATGAACACATTTCATGGTACGCATGATGTTTGTATTTTGGGGTTCCACTGTATTATTTGTAATGTACTACCTCTTGTATATTTCGTAGGTGGATTGCAAGATACTTTTATATTAAATGTGGCTCATGGTCGGAAAAAGCTTTAGGACCCCTGGTGTAGAGTGCTGCAGTGTTCAGTTGCGTTTTGGACGGGCTAATGGCAACATGCCTCGCGTACGAGTTGTCACTGAGAAGGAGATCATCGAAGCTCTGAGGGACATTTCTTCCTCGCGTTCAGATAGTGAACGCGGTTCTGAATCGGAATCGCGAAGTTACTCGGATAGCGATGAGGAATTTCGACCTCGCCGATCTAGTAGCGAAGAAAAAGACATTGGGAAAAATGATCCAGATGGTCCGGGAGTTCATGCAGCGAGGGGTGCCGGGAAGGAGGTTGAATCTGACAATCAAGGTAAGTCAAGCTAAATAAGAAAGACTGACTCATTTATATTTTATTATAATGCTTTGAACTTATTCTATATTGCTGTGCTTGCAGTTGATCAGGCTTCTGCAGTGAATGAAGCTGCGAATCGTCGAGGGGGTGATGGCCGCCGTCGCAGAGCTCGGGGACGGCAGACTGGACATGTTGGTGGCCGCCGCCGCAACGATTCCGCCGTGGATCCTCAGGCTGAAGCTGCTGCCGCCGCCCCGCGGGGTAGGCTTGTGGTAGATGGAGAGGAGTGCTGTGCCGATGAAATTACGTGGACCTGTATTTCACCGGGCAACACTGTGGGTAGGCGGGGTGAACGGAACGTGCTCAGGGAGACATAAGGACCTACAGGACATGCAAAGAGATATATTGAGTAAGATTCACCTGCAAGTGCTTGGCGACTCTTTATCAGTGAGCCGATTATGCGACTTATCAAGCATTGTACTGAAACAGAGGCACGCCTTGTCCTCCAGGATGATTCATGGACGCTCACCCTAGAGGAGGTCGATGCATTCATTGCAATTTTATACGCTCGAGGAGCGTATGGGGCACGAACAATCAAACTTCACGATCTTTGGAATAAGACGTGGGGCCCTCATTTTTTCACACAAACAATGGCCAGTAATAGATTTCTAGAAATCATGAGATTCCTTCGTTTTGATGTCAGGGCAACCCGTACGGCACGAAAGAAAACTGAGAAGTTTTGTCTGGCATCGGAAATTTGGTGCAAGTTTATTAAGAACTGTATTGCCTGTTATAAACCTACCGAGAACATGACGGTAGATGAGCAACTCTACCCATCAAAATGCCGATACCCATTTACTCAGCACATGAGAAGCAAACCAGACAAGTACGGGATCAAGTACTGGCTTGTAATTGACGCCAAGATAAGGTACATCCTAAACGGCTTTCCCTACCTATGGAAAGGTGAGGCTAGACCTGCAAATAGAACTTTGGGTAAGCATGTTCTTATGCGTCTGCTTGATCCCTACCTTCATAAGGGGAGAAATGTTACAACAGATAGTTTCTTCACATCACTAAATTTGGCAAAAGATCTAAAGAAACGAAACACTAGTATTGTTGGTACTTTGAATAGAGGGAGAAGAGAGGTACCACCTTCAGTTAAAAATGCCCGAGACCCGCAGTACGTATCAGTCATCTACAAGGTAGGTGATACTGCGCTTACATCTTATCAAGGAAAGGCCTCCAAGAACGTGTTAGTTCTCAGAACTCTACACCCTGGCGCTCTAATTGATGATGCCAAAAAAAAGAAGGCACCTGATATTATCACATTTTACAACTACACAAAATGTGGTTCGACGTAATTGCCCAAATGCCTCGGAAATACAGTGTCCGAACTATGACCAGACGGTGGCCCATTCATGTCTTTTTCAACATACTTCATTTAGCAATGATAAATGCCCATATCTTGTACAAGATGGTTACTGGTGCCAAGATACCGCGGCGCTCGTACATAAACAGTGTAGCCAGAGAGTTGGCTGGCCCGTACAGGAGCACCAGGCAAAAGGCGTCAACACCGGTGGAGGTGGATGAGGCCGTCCCAGCTTCCATACTCGGCTCCCGCAAGGAATGCCAGATTGGTCTCTGCAACAAAAACAGAACAAAAGATTTGTGCGAAAAGTGTAAAAAATTATTGTGCGGACAATGCCACAGTAAGGTTTGCAAGAAATGCGTAAACTTACCTGCCTAGGGTCCGTCCTCTACTTACCTGTAAAGAAAGGACAAAAGCTACAATATCTTCTTCTTTTGATCACTATTCATATGTTTGCAAGTGTTTAACTACATTTCTCAAGTGTTTTATGCACTTCTTTTTGTGAAGAAAGTGATTCCTAAACTTTATGTGTAACCACAAATTCAAAAAAACAAAAGTTATTTATTGTGGTTTATTTGCGTATTTGGATGTTATCTAAGCAAATAATATCTCAGTGCATGTGATAAAAGCAGGAACACTGTAATTTTATCATTATGGATGTGTCTCTTGTGCTCTTTGCCACAAGAAAAATAAATTTGTTTCTTTTACTGTATACTCTCCGTTTTTCTCACATTGTACCTTATCTATCCAAAAATAGGCTCTAATGCGGAAAGGCGACTAAACTGGGTAAAAATCATAAAAATACATCATATTTATTGAAAATCAACACATTTATATTAAAAATAGGCGCCAAAAGCGAGAAATTCCTCCACCCGTCAATTGACGGTAGCCGGTACATGCAGGCAGGCGGCTGATCCCGGTACCACTAGTGTTAATACCTTTCAAGCGAGACTTTAATCTATGGCATTTAAATCGCTCAGCGTGACTTTTTTTCGCAAGCACAAAATACTTTATGCATGCATTCACTTTAATATTTTTTGTACTTTAATTATCATTTCAAAAATTTCCAAAAAATTATGTCGCATTTAAAATTGTTCATTTTATAATAAAAAATAAATACATACATTTATTTCAATCCAATTTCTACTATGTGCTGCTCCTCCGACGTTTAGTAGTTCAGCTGCGTCTGGTACACATACTTCTTTACCCGGTATATAAATTTTATGGAATTTATTTTTCAAATAATCACTGATAGGTAGAATTTTATACAATAGGATCTCTATTTGCAATGTCTTTATCGGTAACGATTAGTTTCAACCACTATGAGGGCAATTAGATCATCAAAAAATAACTTAAAATATCTTAAGGGATCATCTGTTGATAAAACCTGCACTATTTGTTTTCCGACTAAATCACACGCAAAAGGCCGAGGAGGGTTAGCACTGTCGACATCTCCCCAAATATTCTCTTGAATATTCACAGTGGAGTGAGTTATTTCTTCCAATTCCTCTTCGGAACTGGAATCAATAGAGTATCCGTTCGAATCTTCAGAATATATATCTACACTACTTTCACTCTATTTCTCCAAAACATCAAGCACTTCCCAATCCGCCAACTCACGAGAGCTACAAGCCATGGTGAACTAAATAGGGGTTCGGCTAAAGGACAGACCCAAGATGAAAAAAAAATAAAAAAAAGACCGACAGTAGTAGTGCATTTGTTCGTTTCAGCGCAGTCTGCCATTTTTAATTTGATATTATAAAGATAAACAAAAGATAAACCTAATGACGTCATAACAAAAGACGATCGTTATGTGCAATGTTAGGTTAGTACTTGGATGGCGGCGGATTCGAATCGAATTAAACTTTCTGGATTGGTATTTTTTGGATGGCGGTGGATTTGAGTACGTTAAAATGAAGCGAAATATTGATCAAGTTTTTATTTCCAATAAAATACAATTATTATTACTTTATAAAATACACACAACACAAATAACAATCTTTTTTTTCAAAGGAGGTGGTCCATCGATATGAATTTCTCCTTTATTGTAGTGTTCCAGGTATGGCTGATATCGTTCCCTCTGACGCCAATCTTCTAATTCTTGTAATTCGAGAAATGTGGCGGTTTTGCTGATGGATGTCACGTGGATGATACAATTCAATATAATCAAAAGGTATCAATTTCAGATCCTCCAATTTCATCGTCTTCCAACCACGTTCACGATAGGTCTGAATAGCTGACCCAACTTTATGTATGATTGCGAGTTGTTTTAAGTCCATAATTGAAAATTAATTATTTTCAAATCAATGATTGCTTAGATTGATAATATATTAATAATTATTAAATATAAATTAAATTACCTTTGGAGAGCGATCTGATGCGTGAAGTATCTGGATGCGTCTTTCTTCGAAAAACTCACTTTATGCACGCGACCGTCCTCTGCCGAGTCTCATCTATTTAGGTCACTAAGGAGTTTATGAATGAAAACACTTCGGGGTAGATGAAAAACAGGTTTTCAGTCCAGCTATTGCACCCGAGTGGTGGGTGAGTTTAGGTCACTAACCTCTGGTAGTAAAAAAAATAAGATCTACGGTCTCGCAGTCAAACGTCGATTTTGCTCGAGCGTCTCGATAGAGAAAGTCATGTTTAGTACCTGGGTAAGATAGGATATTGGCCTCTGGTTGTTTTAAAAAAACCTACGGTTGGGGCAGGTTTTATCAAGTAAATAACACACGAGAAAAAGTAAAAAATCGAATTATTTAACAAAAATATATGCAAAGTTAGTTTTTTTTACAAACATTGCTCCATACTCATTCTATATTTATTATTAAACATCCTCCATGTCGCTTCATTGGTTATAGCCTCTTTTAATAACGACTTCATCAGTCCACTTTTCGCCAAATCGTCTTTCTTTGCTTCGATAAGTTCTTTTCTGAAACCATCATCCAATAATTGAATGAGTCTTAACGTTATTATCACGTCAAAATCTGTACGGTTTGAGGATAATATAAGCGTGAAAGTATTGTATAGAAATTATATCTTTTTTGTTCGAATAAATTAAGCCATTGATCATTACTCAGAATGACTGCTCCTTTACCGATTTGAGTAAATTGCACACACAATTCAAAAGTTTCACAATGATTAAACCCAACACTAACACTTTTCACTTTCTTATTATTCAGATAGTACACAGTTTCCAATATGAGTTGATTGATTTCACAAATATTCTTCTTCCGCGATGACTTTGGGGGGGGGGGGGGGGGGGTGATGCGGGATCTGCTTGCAGACTGGATGGCGGTGGTGGCGATGGTGGTGATGATTGCAGATTGGATAACTTCGGTCTTGGATCACTTCTCCTCCGTTTCGGTAGAACTCCTGAACTGCTCGAACTCTTTATAGCGAAAGACTGTGTGGAGTTTATATATTTCAATATAACCTACTATAACTGATGGAGGGGTGGTAGGAGTGAAGGGGAAAGGTGTGAAAGTGGAAGGGGGAGCCTTAGAAGTCTTAAATCCTCGGCGATTGGTTGCTTGTCCTAGATTGCATTATGCGGTGGAGTTGATTTATCTTCGAGCAGCAGTTTTGTAAATTCTTTGTCTCGCTTTCCAAAATTCGATGAACTTGACAGTCGTTGAGGTGGGGATCGGTGAATTGGGGAAATGAAATAGGTTAAGATTTTCGCGATTGATTTGCAGAGAGTGTAAAGACAGCAAAACTCTCCAAAAAGGTCAGAGTGATAACTTTGGAGTCGAAATGGATTTTCGGTGTAGGAAAACGGTTGGAGGAAAGAGATGATTTCGTTAATGAGAGGTGGATAACCTATTCAAATATCACCTTCAAAGGCTTCTTTCCAGTTTCTCTTTAAATTTGAAATTTTACTGTTTCCCCAAGACAAGGTGTTGACCCCGTCGTCACAAAGATAACGTTTGTCATCAGAAGCACTCAAGGTAACTTTATTCATTTCCATCGAATAAAGTTCATGCTTTTTACTTTTAATCACATTCATTTTGCGAAATACAACAGAATTATCCCTTAAACAATTTACATAGTCCTCAAACTTTAAACCTTTATTGATAACTGCTTTGGTTATTCCTTTTGCTTTTTTCTTTTCCTTCGAATCTCTAACTTTAAATGCATACAATTTGCTTCGCAGTCCTACAAAATGAGTCATTATCTTTCCGTTACACTCGTCTTTAAATTTTCCAATCATCTTTTTATTTTTATCAGAGAAGCAAAGATGGTCCTTTGGAAAGTTGGATGTGTCGTAAAAGTCCAAGTCAGTCAACATATCTTTGTAAAAGTCATCAGTCCTTACTTCATAAATGAAGCTGTCAGTGTCCATGTAACATAGGTTTAACCTGTCACGGAATTTGGGCTTCATCCTCCGATAGTGAAAGTCATACATCAATGTTTTACTTAATTCTAAAACGGATAATCCTATATAAATAGGTTTATCCATTTTAATTTTAGATTTTCTCAAGTGAACGATGACTAAATTTTCATTGATGATCGTTCGGTCGAGGAATGTTGATTTGGATATTAGCTTATCCAATCGTTTTTCATTGGAAACCAATTCCAAATTTATCCTCTTCCGAACGTTCTCCATAGTTTTACCAAAAACACAATTATTCATTAATTTGTAAAAATCCTTTTCAAAGTCATTTTCTACAATTTTCCTACGTTCAGTGTTTAAATCGATATATGATTTCAACCACGGAGATTGGTTAAATTCAATGACTCGGTGAATTGTCTTGAGTCTTAGTCCAAGAGAAAGAGCCTGTTTTAGGTTAACGTAGTGAATAACATACTTTGTTTTATCGTCTAGAGTCGTCAACAGTTTGGTATGCTTACCACCTGGAGGAATTTTATTTTCAGGACATAACGGTAGATCGTTGTGTTCGTGGTGGAGATCACTCGGATATTCTAAATCGACTTCTAAAATGTAACCTTTCGAATGGTCATCTGAAATAGAAGTTACGTTAAAATTTTGAATTTTCTCCCGATCAAGCCAACGAAACCCACTATGGGGCAGGTAATTACTCATTGCCCAGCCGTAGAGATTGTTAGCATCTAAATAAACAATATATCGAGATTCAATCTCTGGATTAAAATTATCTAGATACTTGTTATTGGCCTCAGAATACCTTTTCATGCACTGACTGATTCCACCACGAATACCCTTCTCTACCATCAAAATCATGTCATAGTCATTCATCAGTTCAAGGTTAATTTTAGTGTATTTCAACATGGCGTCGAAAGCAAGACCTGGTGCGGTGAAGTACCATGTTGTGTCTAATTTGTACGTTTTCAAACATACTTCCATAAAACTTTCAAAAACATCAGCTAACAACAAAACGTCAGTCTTCAGGTAAAGGTCGCTATATTCACCTAAAGTCGAGCAATTAAAATCGTCCCAAATTTTCTTTGCATAGTCATAGTCCTCGTCTTTGATGTGTTCCTGAGTCAACTGACTATAAAATTCCTCTTTGGGTGGTAAGCACACATCGTTCAATTTGTCCCAGCAGTCTACGTATTCATACGGAAAAACACCTTTACGAGTGACCAAGTCCAGTTTTTCTCCAAAAATCTTTGCAGTTTGCGTGAACTTATCTTGGGGGAGATTTTCAACTAATTTTGAGAGGGAAGAAGCCATGAAACGAAATGTATCGAGGAACCTGATGGAAAAGTTTTCACTCACCTTCTTTGAAAAGGAAATATATTTTTCCTCCGAATTGGGGATGCATTGCATTGCCTTTTCGTCGTAACCTAAATGAGGAATGATCAGGTGGGAGTCGTAACCAGATAGGTTGTGGATGAAAACGGGGAGAAAATTTGGCATTTTGAAATTTAAATTACAATTTGAATGGGCAGGTCCTCGATACATACCCGTGAGATGACAGTGATCTCTCACGCGATCATCACCTAATTCCTCCCCACAAATGTGACAAACAGTCACCGTTTTGAATGCTTCCTGTTCCTCCGGGGTCATCGCAACCATAGGGGTCACGTTTTTGTACACTCTGCATATGAGCTCTGAGACCTCTCTTA
This sequence comes from Tanypteryx hageni, assembly GCA_028673005.1. Lineage (NCBI taxonomy): Eukaryota > Metazoa > Arthropoda > Insecta > Odonata > Petaluridae > Tanypteryx > Tanypteryx hageni. The sequence continues at coordinate 4,237,037 of CM054120.1, forward strand.
AATTCTTAACGAATACCTCGGCGGCATCCGCACCACGATAGAGAACGGGATCGAAAATCTCTCCCGTGGAGGATACCAAAACAAAACAAAAAGTCATGACCTCATGTTTTTGGGTGGATATCGAATAGGAATGATCAAGAGGGCTACTGCAACTGACAAATTTTGGTAGGATGCATTCGAAATCGGCGTACACCACGAAAGGGGCACGCATAGTGTGCCCGAAATTTTTGAATTTTAACCACTTGTCTTCATCTGTGGGGAGCAGGATTTTTGAGGGAGCATTGGTGTTGCAGTCCCGTTTATGTTCCACGAGCTTTTCTTCATCGTAATAATGAGTGAAACATCTTTTGCACATGTAAATTTTATAATGATTTTTAGTCATCTGGCAGTGAACTAACCTTTCAAAATTTCTTATATAACAATAATGGCTCTTGGAGCCTTCTGTTAAAAGCAAAAGGTCCCGGTGGTCATCGAGTTCCTCTTCCACAACTTTGATAGGGTACACGCTATTTTTTTCATCAATACCAAAAACATTACCCGAAATATTGTTGGTTTTTTCAAATTTTGGAATTTTTGAGAGCTCTACTGGGTACTCAATGCAATCCCAATCATACCCTTTTCGAAATTCCTCGTTGTTGTATTTGGACACGCGTTGAGGATCTTTCTGAACATTTTTTGCCCAAATCGCATACTTAAAACAAAAGGAATCGCTATTATTTATATTTATTACCGAAAGTGTGTTTTTTATTTTTGGTGACAAATCAATAAAAGAGGACCCTCTCAAAGGTCTATATTTATTGATCCTCAATTCCAACCCAAGAATCTCGGATAACGACCAACTGGAACCTTTTCCCTGCTGCTCAGACTTTTCCTTCAAAATTTTTCCAAAAAGTTTATTCAAAATTTCATCAATATCATTAGCCTGAAGGACTCGAACATTTTTCGTTTTGAACACTCTCTCACTGGATTCGTTCTCCTTTTTAAACGTAGCTTTTAAAATTATATTAATTTTCAGAGCCGTATTTGCCAACTGTTCGCTAATTTTACCTATCAAAATTTCCCTAATACCGTCTACAAACGTGATAATGTCTTTATTCACTCCATCTCCACTCACCCAAAATGTCTTTAGACGATTCCTCACTGCCGATTCTATTTCTACAACTCGGTTTCCACCTCTCTGTAACCAATTAGAAAAATATAATTTAATTCTAGAAGTGCTACAACTTTAAAATTTGTCTAAAATGTGTAGCATTAGAACCTTATAATGAAGAAAGTGTAAAATTTTTAAAATTGCGACATTTGGAGATTGTTTTAAAATATTATTCTTACATGTGCGAAAAACGAAAATCGCGGCAGAAATGAAATTTTAGAATTAAAAGACTATTTGTAATGTTGAAATTTCTGTCTGAAAAATGAATGTTCTTTCAATGTGAGATGAAATGCTTGCAGTGTGCAAGCACCAACTACTAGTATGTTATATCCTCCTCTGTAAGAGTCGTCGATATATAATGATATATAGCAGAAGGATACTAATGTTTAGGCACTTCCGGATGTGCTGGAGATTCGAAATTTTTTTCATAGGTAGGATCTTGTGCAAAACCGGCTAGAAAAAACGAAAATCTTGAAAAAGTGCAACAATGCGGCCGCTAAAAATTCGCAATTGTTTAAACAAATTTTAATGGTTTATGTATTTCCGCATATGCTACGGAGTTGAAATTTTTTTTATAAGTAGAATTCTTAAAAAAAAACTAATAAGGGATTATACAAATTTAGATATTTTAATTTGTTTGGCAGTTAAAAATTCTTAAAGTTTAAACAAATAGATAACTGTGTAGGTACTACGGTATGAGCTAGGAAGCTGAAATTTTCAAATTATTTACAGAGTAGTAAATTTGCACAAATAAACATTTTAGTTTTACCATATCTGAGTTGCGGCGGCCGTTAAAAATTATTTAAATTTAAACAATTAGAAAAATATTATTTTATTTCTTGAAGTGCTACAACTTTAAAATTTGGCTAAAATATGTAGCATAAGAACCTTATAATGAAGAAAGTGTAAAATTTTTAAAATTGCGACATTTGGGGATTGTTTTAAACTATTATTCTTACATGTGGGAAAAACGAAAATCGCTGCAGAAATGAAATCTTTAGAATTAAAAGACTATTTGTAATGTTGAAATTTCTGTCTGAAAAATTAATGTTCTTTTAATGTGAGATGAAATGCTTGCAGTATGCAAGCACCAACTACTAGTCGACGACTCTTACATATGTTATATCCTCCTCTGTAAGAGTCGTCGATATATAATGATAATATATAACAGGAGGATAATAATGTTTAGGCACTTTCAAATAAGCTGGAGATTCGAAATTTTTTTCATAGATAGGATTTTGTGCAAAACCGAAACGAAAATCTTTAAAAAGTGCCACAATGCGGCCGCTAAAAATTCGCAATTGTTTAAACAAATTTTCAAGGTTTATATATTTTCGAATGTGCCACGGAGTTGAAATTTTTTTTATAAGTAGAATTCATAAAAAAACGAAATAGGGATTATACAAATTTTGATATTTTAATTTGTTTGGCAGTTAAAAATTCTTAAATTTTAAACAAATAGATAGCTATTTAGGTACTACGGGATGAGCTAGGAAGATGACATTTTCAAATTATTTACAGAGTAGTGAGATTGCACAAACAAACTTTTCAAATTTACCATATATTAATTGCGGCGGCCGTTAAAAATTATTTAAATTTAAACAATTAGAAAAATATTATTTTATTTCTTGAAGTGCTACAACTTTAAAATTTGGCTAAAATATGTAGCATTAGAACCTTATAATGAAGAAAGTGTAAAATTTTTAAAATTGCGACATTTGGAGATTTTTTAAAAATATTATTCTTACATGTGGGAAAAACGAAAATCGCTGCAGAAATGAAATCTATAGAATTAAAAGACTATTTGTAATGTTGAAATTTCTGTCTGAAAAATGAATGTTCTTTAATATGAGATGAAATGCTTGCAGTATGCAAGCACCAACTACTAGTCATTATATATCGACGTTTCTTACAGAGGATATATATAACATATAGGAGGATACTAATGTCCAGCCCAAACTCCAAAAGCTAGAGAGTTGAATGTTTTAGTTTTTGTAGATATGATGGAAAAACTTACAGATAAAATGAGACTTTTTACCTAAATGACATGAGTTCGACTCCAGAAATTCCGAAAGTTGCGTTTTTCCCATAAGAAAAGCATTGCGCCATTTTTGTAAATTAATTTTGGGCACTTTCCCGTAAGCTAGAAAAATGAAATTTTAAGTGTTGCTAGGCGGCCGAAATATCTATTGAGAATTATTGTTATTTTTGCTTAAATTGTTCTTGGTTCGACTCCAGATACCCCGGAATTTCTCCCTTAAGTTAGCATGGGAAAAATTTATCCCAGTGTATAGACCAATCTAATAGGTTTAGGAAGCTAAAATTTTACATGTCTATAGAATTTTTCTCATAACCAACTATAAAAATCGAAAATTTTAAAAGTGTTAATTTTTAGGGGTTGTTTTAACCCCATTTGTACTTTAAAGTTTAATAATTTATATCTTGGAAACTATATGCTCTAGGTTCGAGTTTTTGAAAACATTTTGTAGAAAATTATACATAAAAAAAAATTTTGAAAAAGTTAAAAAATTCCACCACTATTAATTCGAAATTGTTTAAACATATTTTTGAGGTTAATGTAATACCGAATGTGCTACGGAGCCGAATTTTTTTTTAGAGGTAGCGTTTGTAAAAAAACGAAATAGGGATTATAGAAATTTTGATATTTTTATTTGTTTGGCAGTAAAAAATTCTTAAAGTTTAAACAAATAGATAAATGTTTAGATACTACGGGGCGAGTTAGAGAGCTGAAATTTTCAAGTTATTTAGAGTTTAGTCTACGAATACACATTTTATTGTATGAATAAAATTCTTATTACGGCTGTTAAAAATTATTTTTATTTAAACAATTAGATAAATGTCATTTCACTTCTAAATGTGCTACAAATTTAAAATTTCGCATAAATGTGTGGCATTATTAACCCAATGTGGAAAACGAATAATATTCATAAAATTGCAAAAACTATCAATTGATTTACTCCATTATTGTTCCATAAGGAAAAAAAGAAATTTGGTCCCTAGGAGAAATCTTTTGAATTTAAGAAATATTTCCCATGATGAAATATCTCTCTAAAAAATTAATGTTTTTTCAAGGTAAGATGAAATGCTTGCAGTATGCAAGCACCTTCTACTAGTATGTTATATCCTCCTCTGTAAGAGTCGTCGATATATAATGATAACAGTAGGATACTAATGTCCAGCCCAAACTACAAGAGCTAGAGTTCTGAAAGTTTTGGTTTTTGTAGATATGATGGAGAAACCTACAGATAAAATGAGACTTCTTACCTAAGTGACATGAGTTCGACTCCAGAAATTCCGAAATTAGCGTTTTTTCCCATAAGAAAAGCATTGCGCCATTTTTGTAAATAAATTATCGGCACTTGCCGGTAAGCTAGAAAAATGAAATTTTCAGTGTTGCTAGATGGCCGCAATATCTATTTCGAATTTATGTCATTTTTGCTTACAGTGTCTTGGGTTCGACTCCAAAGACCCCGGAATATCGCCCATAAGTTAGCATGGGAAAACGGAATCCAGTGCGTAGACCAATCTAATAAGTTTAGGAAGCTGAAATATTGCAAGATTATAGAACTTTTCTCATAACCAGCTATAAAAATCGAAATTTTAAAATTGTGAATTTTAGGGGTTTTTTTTTAACCCCATTCGAACATTAAAGTTTAATAATTTTTTATTTACTACGGGATGAGCTAGGAAGCTGCAATTTTCAAATTATTTACAGAACAGTGCATTTGCACAAATAAACATTTCAATCTCTCCATATATATATTGCGGCAACCGGTAAAATTGTTTAAATTTTAAACAATTAGAAAAATAATTTTTTACTTCTAGAAGTGCTACAACTTTCAAATTTGGCTCAAATGTGTAGCATTAGTACCCCATCATGGAGAAAGGGTAAAATGTTCAAAATTGCAACATTTGGTTTTCGTTTTTCTAGCCGGTTTTACAAAAAAATCTTACCTATGAAACAAATATTGAATCTCCAGCTCATCTGGAAATGCCTAAACATTAGTATCCTCCTATATGTTATATATATATATATATATATATATATATATATATATATATATATATATATATATATGTTATATTCTCGTCTGTAAGAAACGTCGATATATATGGATGATACTAGTAGACGGTGCTTGCATTCTGCAAGCATAACATTTCACTTTGAAAAAACATTCATTTTTCAGACAGATATTTCTTCATTACATATATTTATTCTAAAAATTTCACCTAAGCAGCGATTTTCGTTTTTCCCTTATGTAAAAATAATAGATTAAAACAATACCCTAACTTTGCAATTTTAAGAGTTTTATTCTTTCTCCATTATGGGTATTAATGCTTTACATTTCTGCCAAATTTTAAAGTTGTAGCACTTCAAAAAGTGAAATAATATTTTTATAATTGTTTAAATTTTCAACATTTTTAACGGCCGCCGCAATATATTTATTAAGATAGTACAATTAAAAAGCGGGGATTGGGGCAACCTTGGCCGTGAATTGGTGAATACGTGTGTGTACTGACCTATACGTGGACCGTGTTGAGTTCTGCGTCAGTCATTGACCTTGTCGTAGGTCTGGTTGGGTCATTGGCCTGGTTGTGGGTATGATTAAGGTGGGATTCTATTAAAAAGCGGGGATTGGGACAACCTTGTCTGTGAATTGTGGAATACGTGTGTCAACTGACCTATACGTGGACCGTGTTGAGTTCTGCGTGAGTCATTGACCTTGTCGTAGATCTGGGTCATTGGCCTGGTTGTGTGTATGATTTAGGTGTGATTCTGTGTGTGTTTTGCGATGATGTTGTGGAATGATGTGATATTGTGTAAGGTAATGGTATTGGTTTTGCGTTATTGTTGATATTTGCATGGAAGTTGAATGACCCTTTCGCTTCTGCGCCATTTGTTGGCCCTAATTTTCGCAATGTTTACATGTTTGAGGTGTGTATGTGTAAAGATATGATTTTGCAGAGTCATTGACCAAGTGGTAGGTCTGTTTCGGTCATTGGCCTCGTTGTGGGTATGATAGAGGTGTGTGAGGAAGTGTAATAATGTGATTTTGCAGAGTCATTGACGTAGTGGTAGGTCTGTTTCGATCATTGCGTGTTTTTATATTCGAATGGGGATGATATTGTGTAAGGTAATGGTATTGGTTTTGCGTTATTGTTGATATTCGCAATTTTTACCTGTTTGGTATGAGTTAGTGCGATATGGTGTAGCCAAGTGGAAGTTGAATGACCCTTTCGCTTCTGCGCCAGTCGTTGACCCGGGGACGGGATAGGGTCTTCCAATATTTACATCTGCGCGTGTTTTGGTTTCTCCTCAGCGCGTGTCTTCGGTCGGTCGTTTACCCTTCTAAGCAAGTTTTCGACGAGCTAAGTAGGTCACCAACTTTTAGGTAAAGAAATATCGGTTCTGAGTGGGGAGGGTTGAAATGATTCAAAATGAAACAACATGGAGTAGGCAGATCATGTTTATTGACAATGAATAAATACAATCATGAACACGTTATCAATATCCACGACACAAATTACAATCTTTTTTCAAATGAGGCGGCCCATCGACATGAATATGACCCTTATTATAGTGCTGGAGACATTCTTGATGGAGTTCCCTCTGATACCATTCTTCCATTTTTTGTAATTCGTGACATGTAGTCGTCATCTCTTCCATATCATGCGGATGATACAATTCAATGTAATCAATAGGTATAAATTTCAGATCTGGTCTATTCACCCACTTCCAATTATGTTCATGATATGTCCGAATAACTGACCCAACTTTATGTATAATTGCAAGTTGTTTTAAGTCCATAACTGAAAAGTAATTGTTTTCAAATCAATAATTGCTTAGATTTATAATATACTAATAATATCAAATATAAATTATATTCATTACCTTTGGAGAGCGTCCTGATGCGTATAAGATTTATGTACACCTCTGTCCTCTATCGAATCTCAGATCTAAATGATTCAACGTATGAGAAACTCTCTCGAGGAATCAGCAGGTCTTAACTTGTCGAAGGTTGATTGGGAGGTGAAATAAAATGGATAAGGATAGGTTATTGACCTCTATGGTCGGGATGGGTTTTATCAAGTAAATAAAACATGATAAAATTTTAAAAATCGATTTATTTTTTTTATTCAATCAATATCATCTTGACAAAAAATGCATTCTTAATCAGTTTCATCACAACATGAAAAACCAAACATGATACAATTGCGTTTTTCTCTTCTGTGATCATCTAGTGGTACATCACCTTCACGCCACTGTGTCATCCGCAATCCGCAGTAAACACATTGAACTGTATCGTACGTTCCGCAGCAGTACACCATTCCGGCTTCGGCGAGATTCTCAGGAGACTCCGAAGTATTGTTCCATTCCTTGAATGCCTTTATGCGTGCACTTCTTTCCAGTAAATTAATGTCACTTAAATTGAGACGACACCATTCAGCGAGAGAAAATGCCCGACTGTGGGAACAAATATCTGGCATATCTATTCGAAAATGGTAAATACACTCAGTACCAATTCTCTTATTCAGCTTCTCTAGTGCAGGGCAGTCAAAGTCATCTAAGTTATAGACATTTTTAATTTGCAAATGGATAGCCTTTTTTAGAAATTTACACTTTTCCACTCCTTTAGTAAAGATGTAATCGAATGGCCTTGTATATTCCTTTAATATGTATTCTGCCATATCATATTCCATATCGCCAATATGCTCATCTATAGCATGATACTCTTGCGTGGTCCATACATTGACGATATTTGAATGATTTCCCAACTTAGGCGTTTTAAAAATCCAATGTTGATTTGCAAAGGTGTTTAATGAGATTATGGATAATTCTCGCAACAAAAAACGTCCCGATGCATCTTTGTCAAGATTGAAGTCAACAATAGCTGAATTCCTGTTTGCTACTGATGATGGAAAGTATCATCGCACTATATTTATCATCCTGCAAATTTCACTGAGCCAGTCAGCGTATCATACCAAAATGACTCATCACTGATCACTAAGCAATGAGCGCTAGTTCTAGATAGGAAATTTGTTTCTGATTCGAAGTCTACTCTTACGTCTACAGCACCTGAAGTGATTGATTCATCTTGCTTCGAACAGTCAATGACTGCGATAGGTGCGATATTAACGAATTGATCACGTGACAACAAAGGTTTTAGTTCATTTCCATAATATGATTTCTGAAATTTTGCGTACATATTGTAAAGCTCAGCTATCTGCCCCTTGCTAAAATTTAAATCTAATACATCGTAGGTGAAACTTTTATTATTGAGAAAAACTTTAATGCCTCTAAAATTACAGTGGTCGAAAACACTGCTATCCCGCTGTACAATATTATTTCGAGATGTTTGAAATGCGATTATAACAAAACGAGGTTTACCAAACTGAGAGGTTGTCTTTACGACCCAAGTCTGTTTTTCACTTCTCGGTAATTCTGGGTAGGATGAAAGTTTCCAGCGTCGATACGTTATCTGAATAGGTTTATTTTGATCAATACGTTTGAGTAAAAGTAATTTCTGCTTATCGGGTACTGTAACATATGGAATTCTCCAACAAATCTTATCAATTGTAATTTTAGCTTTCACATTATTGGTAGATACGTAGCAGTTATCATCAGTGCGTGCTCTGATTAAAATGAGTTCTTGATTTCCGTTGATAAAAATCATTATCTTCCATTAACCCAATACCTCGCAACAGCTATGTAATAGATGTAACAATAGCTACATTCTCTAATAAAGAGTATACCGATATCATTTTCGTGTATGGTTACTGTAATGGTAATGCAAGAGCAGCAGTCCCGAAGTATCATCGGCGGTTTCTTGATCGTAGAGTCCAGGGCCGTGCAAAAGGGGAGTGCAATGGATGCGCCGCACCAGGGCCCCCGATCTAGGAGGCCCCAGTCGAGGGAGCATAGAATTTTAAGTTATAAAAAAATTAGTTGATAAAATAATACAATCTTGATACGTATTTTGGAGCCTTAAAATAACAGTTGAAAATGTTTTTATTTTTTAATAGCAATTTAATTCATTAAAACTTTTGTGGATCTTTGTCAATTAATAAAATAATTTTGGAAATATTCTGCCGCCTTTATTGTTATTAATTATTTTATTAACAATCAGATGCCAGACCTATCTTTAAGAATGCTAACTCTGGACCTGGGTCCTCCGGGACCCAATCAATTTAAGTTTCAAATATTTACAATTTAACAAAATAAAACATATCTAATGTTTAATGAACATTTTATTGTTTACCTTATGGAATACACAATAGATACTATATGTTATTCAAAATTCAAATCATGTTTTAATGGAAATAACGTCATAAGTTTAAATTCAATCAGTAAATATGAAAAGAAGCGTTAATGATAGATTGACTACATTGTATAGTGCATCAACAATGCAGCTGGATCTACATTAACCCAGGCAGGAATAAAAATTAGATACAAAGTAAGTTTCCCACAGTGCTGCTTGCAAATACAATAAAAATGCTTACATTCTTATGAAAGTATAGCATGAGCCAGGTGGGAATAAAAATTAGATACAAAGTAAGTTTCCAACCTTCTTGAAAATACAATAAAATTGTATCTTAGATTCTTATGAAAAAATAGCTGGCAAGGCAAACTGTTAAATACAAATTAAACTCATACAAGATATAACATCATGAGGACGGGGTTCTTTTTGACCCGAGAACTCAAAAAAGGTGGCAACCCTAGCTACCTTACGCTTCTCGGCTGCCTCCGCCTGGGTCGGGGAACTACCACGACCTCATCCAACACGAGGAAGCTTGCGCACAAACCCAGAATCTAGTTGGTGTAAAGTCCCCATGAACCTGCATACTATAGTGAAGTTATGTTTGTGTTTTTTTGTTGTTTTGTGATTCAAAGTCTGATTAATATTTAGTTTTACTGGGTATGTATTATATTAATTTTCATTAACAAATAATTTAAATTTTATTTAATAGAGATTTTAAAAAATATTTATTACCGATTAGCGAGAAAATGTCTACAAAACGAGTGTATTTTTCTGGAGCAAAAAAGAGAAGAATAAAGAAAAAGATAGAAGAAGAAAAGCAAAAATACCACAGTAGTATGTCACGTTGGTTAATTTCCACGGTAGGTGATGAAGGGCAATGACCATCCACATCATCATTAATGCTCGTTGATGAAGAGCAAAAGACTGAAGTATTTGAAGATGTGTCAAAAGAAAATGAAGAAGAACAGTGTGAAAAAGCAACAAAAGGAAATGAAGAACAAGAGAGTGATTCACCGACTTCTGCAACAAATGTCATTGAAGATCATCAACAGGTATCAAATAATTTTTGTAATAGTGACTTGATAAAACTTTCAGAAGATAAAGATCTAATCAGTTATGATGATCCAGCTACATGGCCAAAAATAATTAATGATGATCTGAGAGTTGAGTTTGTAAACAAAGGTCTCATACAGGTCACTGATGTAATTTTTCCATGTAACGCAGTTGATAACAGAAAATTTTCAAGTAGTTATTATACAGTATCTTTAAAAAATTGAGAAGAAATTAATTGCAGTTGGTTAATGTATCCAGTAAGTACTGACTCTGTGTATTGCTTTTGTTGTTTATTATTTAACAAATCAAATGCACTAAATAAATTTGTAAATGGTTACAATAATTGGAGGAAACTTAGTGTTTCCCTTCAAGATCATGAAGTAGGAAAAATACATATAAATTGTTTTTGTCAATGGCAAGAATTATACTTAAGACTAAATGCAGGTCAAACAATAGACAAGTCCACACAAAAATTATTAAGTGAGGAAAAAAAGAATCTAAAAATGTTATATGAAAGAATTGTTTCAGTAATGTTATTTTTATGTAGTAGAAATTTGCCACTAAGAGGGTCTAATGAAGACTTTGGTTCATGTGGAAATGGAAATTTTTTTAGGTTTGATAGAATTATTATCAAAATATGATGTGTTTCTGTCAGAATATCTAAAATCCATTAAAAATAAAAACACAAGAATTAATCATCACCTGTCGAATAGATCTCAAAATAAATTTTTAAGTGAACTCAGTGACGAAGTTTTAAAACAAATTTTAAATGGAGTAAAAAAAGCTAAATACTATAGCATTCAAATGGATTGTACACCAGATATCTCACGTAAGGAGCAAACCTCAGTTATATTACGTTATGTGGGCATTGACAAGAATAAAAATGAATTCAAAATAAGAGATCATTTCATTGGATTTTTTGAAGCAACTGATCGCAGTGGAGAAGGCCTCACAAATTTCTTAGTAGAAATATTAGGAAAATTTCATGTTGACATAAAAAATTGCAGGGGTCAGTGTTATGATAATGGGGCAAACATGAAAGGCCAATATAAAGGGGTTCAAGCCAGAATTTCAAAGATTGTGCCAAGTGCTGTGTATATCCCATGTGCTGCACATTCATTAAATCTTGTTGTTTGTAATGCAGCTTCAAACAATTTAGAGTGTAAAATATTTTTTGGAATAATACAAAGATTGTACACAATATTTGCCTCTTCATGGATTTGTTAGAATATTTTGTGTAAGCATTTAAACATTACTTTAAAACGTCTTAGAGATACAAGATGGGAAGCAGGAATTGAATCAGTGAAGGAAGTTAGATTTCAATTAAGAGAATTATTGGATGCCTTAGAAGAACTTAAACATACAGTCACTGATAATTACATGACCGTTTTGATAAATTACCACAAGTTACAAAAAATTTGATTTTCTCACAAACATTAAAAAAGTTTTATATAATAATAAATACATACGCTGCCCCAGAAACTACCAAAAAAATGATTCTGATACAGAGCAGAAGCATTTGTCGCCAAATGAACAGTTCATTACACAACAGTCGTAGCAGCACAGGCCAATCATGAATATTTTGGAGCAGCTATAAAGAAGGAGAAATATTTCATTAGGGATTAAATACTTCATAGAGTGAGATTATGAATATGTAATGATATAAAGAAGCAAATTTAAGTAAAAAACATTTTTCAAACCGATATTTTCAAAATGCAATTGACTATGATATTTTGAAATTACTGATCAACTGCTTAATTTATTAGTAAAACCAAGCCTTCTTAAATAGAATGCTCAAATGATGGCTTTTTCCATGCTAAACAGAGTACAGCAGACCCCTGACTGCTTGACTCATATGTCCTCTCTTAAAGTAAATAAGATCCACAAACGTCCAAACTCGTATATACGACTGCCTAAAGGCCAACACTCTGAAAGCTAAGCCACGCGAGCAAGCTTTCTACGTGATGTCTTTGAATCGCCAGATAAGATTTCCCGATATAGCCTCACACCGAACGCAGGCCATATAGCATGTATCGGACGTGGCAGACACTATATCGCCAACGATCACTGCGTAAGCGATTTCTCTTCACATAGCTGTGCTGCACAGTTCGGATGGCTGTTCCATCATTGCCTTACCCCCTCCACCAAAGGAACAAGTGGTCCCACGTCTCATAGCATTATAGCCCGACCGATATAGCGAACGAGCAGTCTGAGTTGACTCAGACTGCAGCTTATGCTTGAAGCAAACACTTATCTTTTGCACAGCTCTTTAATTTTTTGTCAGTTTTCTTCAAATTTAGTGGTCAATTTTGGTATTTTGTGATGTGAAATGTGATTCCAGGAATGAAACCCCAATTTATAACATTGCACTTATGGGAAATAAGGGTTCAACGTACAATGTCTTGACTTACGACCATGGTTCAGGAACCAATTAGGTCGTAAGTTGGGGGTCTGCTGTACAAACTTACACTTTTCACATAAGAAACTGCCATTTAAATGAAGAATTTAAAATTATAAATACAGTGACATGACCAAATTCGTAACACTTTTTACCATAATCCCTTTTTCAAAAATTCATGCAGAGGAATCAAGATTAATGAAAAATTCTATCTTCCAACAATAAATAAATGTCTCAATTTTTTTAGAAGAAACTATAATGCAGGGATGGACAAATTACAGAATGTGGGGCATATCTGGGACAAGCACAAATTTTGCCAGACTGCAAAGATAGAATGAATAACAATTGTAGAACTTTAAAGTAAAAAATTTTCAAATTGCCTTTTGTTCCTACTATTCCAAAAACACAATTGCAGTAAAAATTAATGTTTTTTCAAGGTGAGATGAAATGCTTGCAGTATGCAAGCACCTTCAACTAGTATATAATAAAAAGATACATGCCAATGCTTAAGGGAGTAACTACCAAAAAAAATCAACTCAAAAATACTTTTATTACATCGAATTACATTTTATTAAAATAAATAAAAATGAAGTCAAAAAACTACAAAAGAACACATTAGAATTCAATGACCATGTCAAAATTATCACTCCTTATTACATTAATGCTGTCAACAGAAACTGCAGATATAAAAAATTTGATGAAAGTCACTGATAAATTATTTTACTTCTTTTGCAAGAATATTTCCAATTTTGGTTAATAAAATAAAGACTTGTCATTATCGTCCTCCATATTTGTGAAAAATGTGCTGATGCATTTGATGCTTCTCTTACCTCAGTTTTTTGTTGATCTCACAACTTCTTTTTCCTTTTCATTCTCATCCCCTGCAATCTCCTTCTCAGGCATACCAACCTTCCTATCTTTTATCTCTGCTTCTTTCTCAAATGTCTCTAGTGAAACACAAGTAATTAGAGCACCCCCAGTTATAACTAACACATTATATGATACATGACCTCATACTTTTCATTTATTTCAGATCATTCTGCTCTAAAATCAACATCATCATTTGCAGTAGTTTCATAAAGTCATTGCATAACATTTTGATATTTTAGCCTTGTTAAGAGTGTTTCAAGATTAAAAGACAAGGCTTAAGCTACACACCTTTGAATCTATTAATTTCTTAATGGGATGGGAACATCATGCACGTTGGAGGGATTAACTCCATCTCTAGAAAAGTGTTTAGAATAAACACACAGAACGAATACTAGCTGGCTATGAAAGAAATATATGATCCAATCGTCACCCAATATATACAAGGGAAAAATATACAACTTGAATACTTGACAAGGGAAAAGACCAATACTGATTAGAAAAAAATGAGCTATGGTACTAATATTGCTTGGGTTCTTGAGGTGGTAATATGAAATGTGGTCCTTCTAAAAAACAACATTTTTTTACTCAGCAAGCTAGAAGAAAAGATGCAGGAAAATCATATGTGATAAGGTGCCCTAAAGGTAGAGATTCCGGTCGTCATGCATAACTGCATGTTTGCTGTTGAAGTTCTGTGCAACAAGTGCCTAGTTTTCTAATTCTGCACCACTCTATCATTTATATTGCATCCAGTAGCAAGTGCGTAGGTCATATTAAAAACAACAATATTCTTACCGGTGATGATAGTGATAGTGAAACATCGCTCCTCATTGAAAATGTACTGAAAAGAAAAGTTTTGCAATAAATTTAATTATAATATAATAGATGAATTTAATAGTTACTTTACTTGTATTTTAATTCATTTTCAGATGTTTCTATCTGTGCGATAGTTGTCGTTGTTAGAGAAAAAAATTTTTGTGCCCTTTGTGAAGAGGTGACTATTTTGTCTAGATGAATTTATTCACAATTTATCAATTTTCTAAAAAATTCAGCATTATGAGCTTAATAAATTATTTTAAGAAAAAAGATAAAAAAGAGACATGATGCAATTTCAAGCACAAGTACTCCAAAGCACTCCAAACTTGGTTCAATACTCTCTAAGTAAAGGTAGCACGTCTTTCCTCTGAAATACTTTGCAAAAAGATAACCTAAGAATTGAAAAAATAAATTTTATGACTTATATTGTTGAAATGTTTACATATCAGCTATGCCAGGCTCACTTCTCTATGTAACAGCTGCCTAAGGAATAAATGAGAACGAGAGAATCACATTGTAAAATCTCCCCTTCATTACAAACTTTTTACAAAGAGATTCTCTCCTTCATATTTATTATGGAGTTCCACAAAGTTAAGGCTTAATCCATTGATTTTTGTCTGAGGAATGTTTTTCTTTGTCCTGCTGAAGTGGAAACAGAGGAAGTGTAGTATTCCTCTCTTCGAAAGGGATTAGGAAGTGAAAATGGGAGGTAGAGGAGACAAGGGATCATCCCATTGGCATATACAATGGATCTTGGTTGCAGGGGCGCACACATAGGAGGGGTCCACCGGCTCTGGACCCCCCCCCCCCCATAGGGGCATATTTATCCTGAGATGAGGGTGAAGGCAAGACGTTTAAGTGTTCTCAGGAATGCTTTTGCTCCAGGAATGAGTGCGTGAATATGGGGAAGATGGAAAGAGGGAAGGAAGAGAGAAGGGAAAGTTCCTTTTCCAAGAAAATATCGGCGTTTAAAGTGACCGTTGGTCAAGAAAAAGTCTTTTTGCTGAAAATATCCTATTTCCATGAGAAGGGGTTTCAGTTGAGAAACGTTCATCCCTTTCTGGGTCTTATGTTCTTCGTTTTTGTCTTTTGGAGACTTCCTGGATCCCTGCTGTGTGGGAGGAGGTTCAGGCGACCAGGAGAATGGCCGTTTGTGTAAAATATCCTATTTCCACTAAAAAGGGGACGAAAAACTGCAGCTGAGACTCAAAAAAATAAAATTGGAGTCTCCAATTTGGAGAAGTTGGTTAGTTGGAAAAGAAGTCTCGATGAGTGAGGAAATGTAGTGATGAGTGAATCTCTTACTGTGGAAAAGTGCATTTTTTGGAAGAATGGAAGCATCCGAGCAATAACATATTCATTCATTCATTCGTGTTCTGTCTTGCGACAGGTCCTACCAATTAATTAATTGGTTTTGACTAGGGAATATACATACACGGTGTGGTGGTTTCCCGTTGCCTTCCACACCGGACTCGCACACAGAAGGGAGGAGGGAAACCCGGTGCCGGCATTTGCCTGCTCTTACGAAGAACACCAGGGGGGCCAACGGCTTAACGTCCCTTCCGAAGGACGGAACAGCTGAATTTGCATGGTCTCCTCAAACCACGCAACCAGGGGGCCGGGTGACCAGGAGTCCAACCCAAACTACAAGAGCTAGAGAGCTGAAAGTTTTAGGTTTTGTAGATATGATGAAGAAACCTTCAGATAAAAAGAGACTTCTCACCTAAGTGACATGAGTTCGACTCCAGAAATTCCGAAAGTTGCATTTCTTCACATAAGAAAAGCATTGCGCCATTTTTGTAAATTAATTATGGGCACTTGCCGAGAAGCTAGAAAAATGAAATTTTCAGTGTTGCTAGAGGGCCGCAATATCTATTAGAAATTATTGTCACTTTTACTTACAGTGTCTTGGGTTCGACTCCAGAGACCCCGGAATATCTCCCATAAGTTAGCATGGGAAAACGCAATCCAGTGTGTAGACCAATCTAATAAGTTTAGGAAGCTGAAATTTTGCAAGGTTGTAGAACTTTTTTCATAAACAACTATAAAAATCGAAAATTTTAAAAGTGTAAATTTTAGGGGTTGTTTTAACCCCATTTGAACATTAAAGTTTAATAATTTTTTAGGTACTACAAGATGAGCTAGGAATCTGCAATTTTCAAATTATTTTCAGAACAGTGCATACGCACAAATAAACATTTCAATCTCTCTATATATATATTGCGGCACCCGTTAAAAATGTTTAAATTTTAAACAATTAGAAAAATATTATTTTACTTCTAGAAGTGCTACAACTTTAAAATTTGGCTCAAATGTGTAACCTTACTACCTTATAATGAAAAAAGTGTAAAATTTTTAAAATTGCAACATTTGGGGATGGTTTTAAAATATTATTTTTACATGTGGAAAAAACGTAAATCGCTGCAGAGAATTAAAAGAATATTTGTAATATTGAAATGTCTATCTGAAAAACGAATGTTTTTTCAAGGTGATATGAAATGCTTTCAGTATGCAAGTACCAACTACTAGTATGTTATATCCTCCTCTGTAAGAGTCGTCGATATATAATGATAACATATAGGAGGATACTAATGTTTAGGCACTTCCAGATGTTCTGGAGATTCGAAATTAATTTCATAGATAGGATTTTGTGCAAAACCGAAACGAAAATCTTGAAAAAGTGCAACAATGCGGCCGCTAAAAGTTCGCAATTGTTTAAACAAATTTTCATGGATTATGTATTTCCGCATGTGCTAAGGAGTTGAAATTTTTTTATAAGTAGAATTCCTAAAAAAACGAAATAGGGATTATAGAAATTTTGATATTTTAATTTGTTTGGCAGTTAAAAATTCTTAAAGTTTAAACAAATAGATAACTGTTTAGACATTACGGGAGCTAAGGAGCTGAAATTTTCAAGTTATGTACAAAGTAGTAAAGTAGCACAAAAAAACATTTCAATTTTACCATACATGAATTTCGGCGGCCGTTAAAAATTATTTAAATTTAAACAATTCGAAAATATTATTTGACTTCTAGAAGTGCTACAACTTAAAAATTTTGCTAAATAGTGTAGCATTAGTACCCCATAATGGAGAAAGTGTAAAAATTTTAATATTGCAACATTTGGGGATTATTTTAAACTTTTATTTTTGCCTGTGGGAAAAACGAAAATCGCTGCGGAGATGAAATGTTTAGAATTAAAAGAATATTTGTAATGATGAAATGTCTGTCTGAAAAATGAATGTTTTTTCAAGGTGACATTAAATGCTTGCAGTATGCAAGCACCAATTACTAGTATGTTATATCTATCCTCCTCTGTAAGAGACGTCGATATATAATGATATATAACATATAGGAGGATACTAATGTCCAGCCCAAACTACAAGAGCTAGAGAGGTGAAAGATTCAGTTTTTGTAGATATGATGGAGAAACCTACAGATAAAATGAGACTTCTTACCTAAGTGACATGAGTACGACTCTAGGAATTCCGAAATTTGCGTTTTTTCCCATAAGAAAAGCATTGCGCCATTTTTGTAAATTAATTATGGGCATTTGCCGGTAGGCTAGAAAGATGAAATTTTTAGTGTTGCTAGATGGCCGCAAGATCTTATAGGAATTATTGTCACTTTTGCTTACAGTGTCTTGGGTTCGACTTCAGAGACCCCGGAATATCTCCCATAACTTAGCATGGGAAAACGCAATCCAGTGTGTAGACAAATCTAATAAGTTTAGGAAGCTGAAATATTGCAAGATTATAGAACTTTTCTCATAACAAACCATAAAAATCGAAAATTTTAAAATTGTATATTTTAGGGGTTGTTTTAACCCCATTTGAACATTAAAGTTTAATAATTTTTTAAGTACTACGGGATGAGCTAGGAAACTGCAATTTTTAAATTATTTACACAACAGTGCATTTGCACAAATAAACATTTCAATCTCTCCATATATATATTGCGGCAACCTTTAAAAATTTTTAAATTTTAAACAATAAGAAAAATATTATTTTACTTCTAGAAGTGCTACAACTTTAAATTTGGCTCAAATGTGTAGCATTAGTACCACATAATGGAGAAAGTATAAAATTCATAAAATTGCAACATTTGGGGATTGTTATAAAGTATTATCTTTACATGTGGGAAAAACGAAAATCGCTGCGGTGGTGAAATCTTTAGAAATAAAAAAATATTTGTAATGATAAAATATCTGTCTGAGAAATGAATTGTTATTCAAGGTGAGATGATATGCTTGCAGAATACAAGCACCAACTATTAGTATGTTATATCCTCCTCTGTAAGAGTCGTCGATATATAATTACTAGTAGTTGGTGCTTGCATACTGCAAGCATTTCATCTCAACATAAAAAAAACATTCATTATTCATATTTCATCATTACACATATATTTTTAATTCTAAATATTTCACATCCGCAGCAATTTTCGTTTTTCCCTAGTGTAAAAATAATAGTTTTAAACAATCTCCAAATGTTGCAATTTTAAACATTTTACATTTTCTTCATTATGGGGTACTGATGCTACACATTTTAGCTAAATTTTAAAATTGTAGCACTCCTAGAAATAAAATAATATTTTTCTAATTGTTTAAATTTAAATAATTTTTAACGGCCGCCGCATATCATATGTGATAAAATTGAAATGTTTATTTATGCAAATTTACGACTCTGTAAATAATTTGAAAATTTCAGCTTCCTAACTCATCCCGTAGTCCCTAAACAGTTATCTATTTGTTTAAACTTTAAGAATTTTAACTGCCAAACAAATTAAAATATCAAAATTTGTATAATCCCTATTTCGTTTTTTTAAGAATTCTACTTATAAAAAAATTTTTAACTCCGTGGCACATTCGGAAATATATAAAACTTGAAAATTTGTTTAAACAATTGCGAATTTTTAGCGGCCGCATTGTTGCACTTTTTAAAGATTTTCGCTTTTTCTAGTTGGTTTTGCACAAAATTCTACCTATGAAAAAAATTTCGAATCTCCAGCTTATCTGGAAGTGCCTAAACATTAGTATCCTCCTGTTATATGTTATCTCCTCCTCCTCTGTAAGAGTCGTCGATATATAATGATAACATATAGGAGGATACTAATGTTTAGGCACTTCCAGATGAGCTGGAGACACAAATTTTTTTCTTAGGTGGGATTTTGTGCAAAACCGACTAGAAAAAACGAAAATCTTGAAAAAGTGCATCGATGCGGCCGCTAAAAATTCTCAATTGTTTAAACAAATTTTGAAGGTTTATGTATTTCCGAATATGCCACGGAGTTGAAATTTTTTTTATAAGGTGGATTCTTAAAAAAAACGAACTAGGGATTATAAAATTTTGATATTTTAATTTGTTTGGCAGTTAAAAATTCTTAAATTTTAAACAAATGGATAACTGTTTAGGCACTACGGTATGAGCTAGGAAGCTGAAATTTTGAAATGATTTACAGAGTAGTGGATTTGCACAAATAAACATTTCAATTTTACCATATATGAATTTTAGCGGCCGTTAAAAATTATTAAAATTTAAACAATTAGAAAAATATTATTTTATTTTTAGAAGTGCTACAACTTTAAAATTTGGATAAATATGTAGGATTAGTACTTAATAATGAAGACTGTAAAATTTTTAAAATTGCAACATTTGGGGATTGTTTTAAACTATTATTTTTACAAGTGGGAAAAACGAAAATCGCTGAGGAGGTGAAATGTTTAGTATTAAAAGACTATTTGTGATAATGAAATGTCTTTCTGAAAAATGAATGTTTTTTCAAGGTGACATGAAATGCATGCAGTATGCAAGCACCAACTACTAGTATGTTATATCCTCCTCCTCCTCTGTAAGGAACGTCTATATAGAATGATATATAACATATAGGAGGATACTAATGTTTAGGCACTTCCAGAAGAGTTGGAGACTCGAAATTTTTTTCATGGGTAGTATATTGTGCAAAACCGACCAGAAAAAACGAAAGTCTTGAAAAAGAGCAACAATGCGCCCGCTAAAAATTCGCAATTTTAAACAAATTTTCAAGGTTTATGTATTTCCGAATAAGCTACGGTGCTGAAATTTTTTTAGAGGTAGAATTTGTAAAAAAAAACGCAATAGGGAATATACAATTTTTGATATTTTAATTTGTTTGGCAGCAAAAAATTCCTAAAGTTTAAACAAATAGATAACTGTTTAGGTACTACCGGGCAAGTTAGTGAGCTGAAATTTTCAATTTATATAAAGTTTAGTCTTTGTAAACAAATAAACATCTCAGAGTAGTTATAAAATTCTTATTGCGGCCGTTAAAAATTATTTAAATTTAAACAAGTAGATAAATGTTATTTCACTTCTTATTGTGCTACAATGTTAAAATTTGACATAAATGTGTGGCATTATTAACCCAATGTGGAAAACGTATAGTATTCCTAAAATTGCAAAAATTAGCGATTGTTTTACTCCATTATTGTTCCATAAGGAAAAAACGGAAATCTGTCCCGAGGAGAAATTTTTGAATTAAAGAAATATTTCTCATGATGAAATATCTCTATGAAAAATTAATGTATTTTCAAGGTGAGATATTATCCTTGCAGAATGCAAGCGTCTTTTACTAGTATAATGATATCGACGACTCTTACAGAGGAGGAGGAATTGCAACATTTGGGGATTTTTTTAATCTATTATTTTTACATGTGGGAAAAACAAAAATTGCTGGGACGTTGAAATCTTTAGAATTAAAAGAATATTTGTAATGATAAAATGTCTGTCTGAAAAATGTATGTTTTTTCAAGGTGAGATGTTTTATACTATTATATTTACATGTGGGAAAATTGAAAATCGCAGCAAAATGAAATCTTTAGAATTAAAAGACTATTTGTAATGATGAAATTTGTGTGAATAATGAATGTTCTTTTAATTTGAGATGAAATGCTTGCAGTGTGCAAGCACCAACTACTAGTATTATGATATCCTCCTCTTTAAGAATCGTCGATATATAATGATATATAGGAGGATACTAATGTTTAGGCACTTCCAGATAAGCTGGAGATCCGAAATTTTTTTATTAGGTAGGATTTTGTGCAAAACCGACCAGAAAAAACGAAAATCTTGAAAAAGTGCAACAATGCGACCGCTAAAAATTCTCAATTGTTTAAACAAATTTTCAAGGTTTATGTATTTCCAAATGTGCTACGGAGCTGAAATTTTTTTTAGAGGTAGGATTTGTAAAAAAACGAAATAGGAATTATACAAATTTCGATATTTTAATTTGTTTGGCAGTAAAAAATTCTTCAAGTTTAAACAAATAGATAACTGATTAGACAAAACAAGATGAGCTAGGATGCTGAAATTTTCAAGTTATATACAGTGTAATACATTTGCACAAGTAAACATTTGAATCTCTCCATAAACTTATTGTGGCGGCCGTTAAAAATGTTTAAAATTTAAACAATTGGAAAAATATTATTTCACTTCAAGAAGTACTACAACTTTAAAATTTGGCTAAAATGTGTAGCATTAGTATACCATAATGAAGAGTGTAAAATGTTAAAAATTGCAAAAATTGGGGATTGTTTTAAACTATTATTTTTACATGTGGGAAAAACGAAAATCACTGTGTAGGTGAAATCTTTAGAATTAAAGGACTATTTGTAATGATGAAATGTCTGTCTGAAAAATGAATGTTTTTTCAAGGTGAGATGAAATGCTTGCAGTATGCAAGCACCAACTACTAGTATGTTATATCCTCCTCTGTAAGAGTCGTCGATATATAATGATAACAGGAGGATACTAATCTTTAGGAACTTCCAGATGTGCTGGAGATTTGAAATTTTTTTCTTAGGTAGGATTTTGTGCAAAACCGACTAGAAAAAACGAAAATCTTGAAAAAGTACAACAATGCGGCCGCTAAAAATTCGCAATTGTTTAAACAAATTTTCAAGGTTTATGTATTTCCGCATGTGCTACGGAGTTTAAATATTTTTTATAAGTAGAATTCTTAAAAAAACGAAATAGGGATTATACAAATTTTGATAACTTAATTTGTTTGGCAGTTAAAAATTCTTAAAGTTTAAACAAATAGATAACATTTTAGGTACTAAGGGATGAGCTAGGAAGCTGAAATTTTCAAATATTTCACAAAGTAGTGTATTTGAACAAATAAACTTTTCAATTTTACCATATACGAATTGCGGCGGCCGTTAAAAATTATTTAAATTTAAACAATTAGAAAAATATTATTTTAATTCTAGTAGTGCTACAACTTTAAAATTTGGCTGAAATGTGTAGCATTAGTACCCCATAATGAAGATAATGTAAAATTTTAAAAATTGCAACATTTGGGGATTGTTTTAAACTATTATTTTTACATGTGGGAAAAACGAAAATCACTGCGAAGGTGAAATTTTTAGAATTAAAAGACTATTTGTAATGACGAAATGTCTGTCTTAAAAATGAATGTTTTTTCAAGATGAGATGAAATGCTTGCAGTATGCAAGCACCAACTACTAGTACATATATATTTGTCCCTCTCAATCTCAATAGGTTCTGCCTTGAAATATTTTGCAATTATTTCATTGTACTCTTTCCATGTATTCCTCACATACTCTAGCTCAAATGAGTGTGCTGTTTTTGTTTCCAACTGTGGCCAGTGAATTTCCCTTTTACTTATAATAAACACCTTACTTTTCAGTAAAATAAATCTATTTTGCATTGTCTCTGCAGCTCCTCCACACCCTCACATTGTACTTTCCAGCACAACTCTTGCTTTTGTCATTTCCATCCTAATCTTATTGTTAAATTCTCTATACATTCACTTTCCAGTATATTAACCTTCTTCTACCTCCTCTTCTCTACCATCTTCTACCTGTAACCCAGAGCTTGTGTGTGTATTTTTGGCTAATCAATCTCTTGGATTATTATAGCGATAGCTCCTTCCACACTGAACACACAAGGGAAGAGGGAAACCCGGTGCTGGCATTAGCCTACTCTTTGCGAAGAGCACCAAGGGGACCAATGGCTTAATGTCCCTTCTGAAGGACAGAACGCTGACTTTGCATGGTCTCCTTAAACAACACAAACAGGGGGTTGGGCAACCTTGGAAAATATCCTACTTTTGCAGGATTCGTGCCCACTGCCCTTTGGAGTAACAGCCAGCATCCTAACCACCACACCACTGGCATCCCATAACCCAGAGCTTCTTCATCTTTATTGACGTTACTTTCCATTTATAAAAAAATGTAATAAACTCCCTGCAAGTGTTAAGGATCTAAATCCTAACACTTTCCAAAAATGAATCAAAGAAATACTAATAGAAAAAGCATATTATGATGCAAAGGAATTTTTCGTTGATAAGACTGTCTAATGGTAATGTGTATGATTGAATATTTTGTACTTTTCTATTATTTATGCTAAGATTTTAAATTAAAACATAAATTCACATTTCCTATTGTCATAACATGACCTAATGGAATTAATAAACTATTATTAAAGTTTTATACATGCATTCTAAAATACAAAATTTAAGATTCCCCCAGTTGTCAGCTGTCATTTGCCTATCTGCATTTTCTAAGGCCTGCCTAACAGCCTTCTGATATTCTTTCTTCTTTCCTTCTACGAGCTCTTTTAAATTCCATTTTTGTTCTCTATTCCTGTTTACTATTTGTGATGCATAAACCATGTATTTCTAACTATAAATTTCTTTCATTCACAAAAATCTGCCCTTTTCAATCCTCGTTCATTCCTCTTTACTAGGCCAAAATCCACAGACTTGCTACCACTTGCCCCACTACATCATCCCAATGACTACCATGGTCTTTTTAGCATTTACTTCTCTCATAACATCCTTCACTTGATCACACAACTCAACCAATTCCTCCTCGCTGTGATCACTAGTAGGCATATAAACTTGTATATCACTAAGTTGACTGGCTCTGTTCTGACCTTCACTAGCATAAAACAGTCTATTAACTGCTGCATGAAAATAACTCTTTGCCTTGCTTTCTTATGTAAAACTAAAGCAACCCTCTTCTGCCTCAGTCATTATACATTACCTGAAATAATCACTACAAAAATATCCATCTTCTTTCCACCTAACTTTGAACAAACCTAAGACATTTCTAGTTATATATTTTCTAATTTGCCTATCCCAAGCATCGTCCTGACTTTCCAAATTCTGATCCTGATTTCCAAAGTTTTCTTTTACTTAACGCGAGTTTTCTAAGAATTTCATTTGGTGATGATCGAGATGGACTTACTTCCATTACTGCTGGAAATGACACCAGTCCTAATGGGCTTTGTCTCATGCAGATTGTGAATTATCTTTGTTTTGGAAATCTGTCATGATGCTTGAGAGATTAGTTGAGGTAGTCTCCCATTGCCCTCCTAAATAATGTTGTAAACATGACACCATCACTTAATTAAGCTGACCCACTGGGCATAGACACATCTCCAAGGTACAGATGCTGTATGGGCTACTCTTAGTCTGGTCACTAACTATTGACCTTATTGCCATGGGTGACCCTGCAGCTGGTGTAGCTCTCAAGGTCTATGGAATACTCAAGCCCTTCTACCGTGCCAAGTTTTAGTCCAAAGGGAACATTCACTCACCAGCAACTTATACCAGTTGTGTATGAACAATCACACAACTTTTCTTCAAGATTCCAGTATGTAATTCAATAATGCACAAATCTAAATGAAATATCCCTTCTTGAAAAGTTGAAAGAACTGAAAATAAAATTTTATCTAGAAAATGTGCAAATATGTATAATTTATTGTTAATACAAAATCATCCACTAAATGCATTTTCTTGTGGTTCACCTGAATTAATCAACTCATTTAATATTGCCAAATGAAAGACTTCTATCTACAGTTACAAAAATGCAAGTATATGACTTGTCCAAAAGATATACCAGAGAAACAGAATGTTTTGAAGTCATTTGTAACCTTTAAATGTGGTCATTAATAATTACACATCGTTTAAGAATAGAAGCTTAAAAATAATACTTAGGTGTACAGCCACGGACGATTTACAGAAATGAATACATGTAAGTTCACCATTTTGAACCGAGTCAACTCTTACACATTGCATTCTGCCAAAAATGCCCCAGGTGTACCATATTTCAATTAATATACCAAGGCAGAAAATACAGGCTTCTTTAAGATAAAACACGAAATGAAATAATGGTATAATAGGGATGAAGAGTATTTTTAAATTTTCAGAAGACACTATTTGCTACCAGAGCTTATTTGGATAAAATGAATTTCATGCGCTGTGTTGCTCATTTTTATTAACAAAGGATACATGAAGCCAAGTTTAACATTTAAGGCTCATCAATTAATACCTACTATCTCTTAACAATGCCATAAAAGTGTCCGTCAATACAACAGGCAACAGCAACCAAAGAGGTACCATAACCCAATACATTGATAAATTCCACAACGGATATTCAAGTTTAATACACAGTATAATTTGAGACACCATTTTTAGAATTAAAGCTATCACATGCCAAATTTTTTTAATCATTGAATTAGAAGTTCTATCATGACCGTTTTTACAATGTGAGATCATGTTAAACAATACATAAATTAATAAAATACTATCATATACCCATAAGGGTATAGAAACAATAAACCAGCTCCATTGCGTTCTCGCATCCAATCGTAGAACAAGTAATATTAAAAATACCAAAAACAAGAACCACGTAAATAAGGCGCGATGAAGTACGGCCATGTAGTTTCCTACTTAAATGCACGGTTTTACTATCAATCGCTCGAAGCTGTCGTTATAACTATATATACACTCGGTGTTACTCCATAAATCTCTGCAGAAAAAAGGTATGCATTAAAATTATTCCTTAACAAATAATAAATACCCAATCAAAAGATTACGTTTTCGTGTAATTACCTCAACGTGCAGAAAGGATAAATAATTTCAATTTTTTGTAAGCCACAATTGTTTCACTTTCATGATCCAAAAATCTCCTGCATGATAATCAGAATCAGTCAAAAACGGAAGCGAAAACTCCGTAAAAGACACTTGAAGTTCACACTAACTATCATGTGCGAAGTACAACACAAACATGAGAAGAATTACACACTTGACAAATCAATTCCAAATCCTCTTGATCTCAGTGATATTATGATATCCGTAAAGATCTCTATGGCACTGTTAACGACATATCACATACGACGTTTGATAGCCATGTACACGGCTAAACCGCTACTTTAACACCAATTAACACACAAACAGTGAAGAATTATCGATAGTTTTCACCATCAAGAACCGTCGATTGTTCATTTTAAACCTTAAATTTACGTTACGTTCCACGGAGCTTATCCAGCTTGTCCTGTAGATTGCGCCACTGTCGATGTTGTTATCGATGTTCTTATGGTGTTTTGCGTGGTCCCGGATTGGAATTGTGATTTCAAGTTATTCTAGTTTATTTTGCTTTTAAATGCTGATGCTCAGCTTTGAAATGTGATTTCTCGTGTTTTGGTTTGAATTGTGACTTCCAGTGATTACGTTTGGATTATTCCAAAGTGTTTTTGTTGATTTTTCAGAGAGATATTTCATCATGAGAAATATTTCTTTAATTCTAAAGATTTTTCCTCTGGACGGGTTTTCGTTTTTTCATTATGGATGAATAATGGAGTTAAACAATCACTAATTTTTGAAATTTTAGGAATATTATACTTTTTCCACATTGGGTTAATAATGCCACACATTTCTGCCAAATTTTTAATTTATAGCACAATTAGAAGTGAAATAACATTTATCTAATTGTTTAAATTTAAATAATTTTTAACGGACGCATTAACGATTTCATGGTTACAATGAAATGTTTATTTGTTTATCTATATAAATGTGTAATAATTTAAAAATTTCAGCACTCTAACTCACCGCGTAGTGTCTAAACATTTACCTTTTTGTTTAAACTTTAAGAATTTCTAACTACCAAACAAATTGAAATATCAAAATTTCTATTATCCCTATTTCGTTTTTTTACAAATCCTACCTCTATAAAAAATTTCAGCACCGTAACACAATCGGAAATACATAAACCTTAAAAAATTGTTTAAACAATTACAAATTTTTAGCGATCGCATTGTTGCACTTTTTTAAGATTTTCGTTATTTCTAGTCGTTTTGCACAAAATCCTACCTATGAAAAAAATTTCGCGACTGCAGCTCATCTGGAAGTGCCTAAAAATTAGTATCCTCCTATATGTTATCAATATATATCGACGTTTCTTACAGAGGAGGAGGAGGATATAACATACTAGTAGTTGGTGCTTGCATACTGCAAGCATTTCATATCACCTTGAAAAAACATTCATTTTTCAGATAGTCATTTCATCATTACAAATAATCTTTTAATTCTAAAGATTTCACCTCCGCAGCGAATTTCGTTTTTCCCACATGTAAAAATAATAGTTTAAAACAATCCCCAAATTTTACAATTTTAAAATTTTTACACTTTCTTCATTTTTAGGTACTAATGCTACACATTTTAGCCAAATTTTAAAGTTGTAGCACTTCTAGAGGTAAAATGATATTTTTCTAATTGTTTAAAATTAAACCATTTTTAACGGCCGCCGCAATTCATATATGGTAAAATTGAAATGTTTATTTGTGCAAATTTACTGCTCCGTAGATAATTTAAAAATTTCAGCTTCCTAGCTCATCCCGTAGTACCAAAACAGTTATCTATTTGTTTAAATTTTAAGAATTTTTAACTCCCAAACAAATTAAAATATCAAAATTTGTATAATTTATATTTCGTTTTTTTACGAATTCTGCTTATAAAAAAATTTCAACTCCGTAGCACTTGCGGAAATACATAAACCCTGAAAATTTGTTTAAACAATTGCGAATTTTTAGCGGCCGCATTGTTGCACTTTTTCAAGATTTTCGTTTTTTCTAGTCGGTTTTGCACAAAATCCTACCTAAGAAAAAAATTTCAAATCTCCAGCACATCTGGAAGTGCCTAAACATTAGTATCCTCCTATATGTTATCATTATACATCGACGTTTCTTACAGAGGAGGAGGAGGAGAATATTACATACAAGTAGATGGAATGATATATATATATATATATATATATATATATATATATATATATATATATATATATATATATATATATCATTCTATATAGACGTTCCTTACAGAGGAGGAGGAGGATATAACATACTAGTAGTTGGTGCTTGCATTCTGCAAGCATTTCATCTGACCCTGATAAACATTAGTATTTGAGAGAGATATAGCATTATTAGAAATATTTTCTTAATTTAAAATATTTCACCTCTGCACCCAATTTCTATCTTTCCTTATTGAACGATATTTGATTAAAACAATGCCTTAAATTTGCAATTTTAAGAATATTATACTTTATCCAATGTAAGGTGCTAATTCCACAAGTTTTTGTCAAATTTGAAGTTGTACCACATCTATAGATGAAATAATATTTATTTAATTGTTTAAATTTCAAAAGTTCTATGTGGCCGCAATAACACCTTGTTGGAGCTTCTCAAATGTTTGTTAGTTTAAATATACTGAGCTCTACTTAGCTTTAAAATTTCAGCTTCCTAGCTTGCCCCAAAGTACCTAAAAATTTATCTATTAGTTTAAATTTTAAGAATTTTTAACAGCCAAAGAAATTAAAATATCAAATTTGTATAATTTTTAATAAGTTTTTTTACAAAATCTACCGGTAAAAAAATTTCAGCTTCGTAGCACTTTTGATATTACACAAATCTCAAAAATATGTTTAAACAATTGCGAGTTTTTAGCGGTCGAATTTTTGAACTTTTTCAAAATTTCCTTTTTTTCTATGCATAATTTTCTACAAAATGATTTCAAAAACTCGAACCTACAGCATATAGTTTTCAAGATAAAAATTATTAAACTATAATGTTCAAATGGGTTTAAAACAACCCCTTAAAATAAATAATTTTAAAATTTTCGATTTTTATAGTTGGTTATGAGAAACGTTCTATAACTTATTAGATTGGTCTACACACTGGATTGCGTTTTCCCATGCTAACTTATGGGAGATATTCCGGGGTCTCTGGAGTCGAACCCAAGACACTGTAAGCAAAAGTGACAATAATTCCTAATAGATATTGCGGCCATCTAGCAACACTGAAAATTTCATTTTTCTAGCTTACAGGCAAGTTCCCATAATTATTTTACAAAAATGGCGCAATGCTTTTCTTATGGGAAAAAATGCAACTTTCGGAATTTCTGGAGTCGAACTCATGTCACTTAGGTAAGAAGTCTCATTTTATCTGTAGATTTATCTATCATATCTACAAAAACTAAAACTTTCAGCTCTCTAGCTCTTGTAGTCTGCGCTGGACATTAGTATCCTCCTGTTATCATTATATATAGACGTTCCTGACAGAGGAGGATATAATATACAGGGAAACTCGGTTATAGCGAGATTCAAGGGACCGAAGAATATTGCTCGTTATTACCGTTACTCGTTATATCTGTTCGTGTAAATACATAATATGTATTACTTGTACTTTTATGAAGTACATTTATCATGCACAAGCACATAGATGGAAAAGGGATAATGACAACAATGAATAACCATAGTTTATGAATAAACGATTAACAATATTTATTCAATATATTTATGCACTATGTAATTATTTCACCAGAAAAATAATTTCATTATTAAAAAGTCTTGATAAAATACATTATTTTTATTTTTTAAAGAAGTCTTCCAATGTTGTTTGTTTCAAATTTCTTTTAAGTTGAAATTTATGAGCAATGTCTTTCATTTTACTAAGATAAAATCGAAACTCGGGAACGATGTCATTGGTTTCATAAAACAAAGAAAGTGTTTTAAAAGCAGTTTTTGCCTCTGTGCTCGACACTACATTAACTGGACACTTATCACCATCTTCTTCCTCGCTGTCGTCTTCGAAAGCCTCGTTTTCCTTAACAGCTTCGAGAATGTCCTCATCTGTTGGTGTTTCGGCAGTCACGAGGTTGTTGTCCATGGTCTCGTAATAGTCCACACATGCTAACACAGTATCAAAGTTGTGTTTCTTCAACCACATTGATAACGGAATATTGTCATCATTTTCTTCAGTGTCTTCCTCAACTTCCGTGGGCTTCAGTCCTGCCTTTTTAAAACAGTTATTGATGGTCTGTGATGTGACCTTATCCCATGCCTCACTCATGAATCGGATGGCATCAAGAACAGAAATTTGTATCTTTTCCTTTCTTTCAATAGATTCTATAGTTTCCAATATTAGAAGTTTTCTAAAATGGCATTTAAAGCTTCTAATAACACCTTGATCCATAAGTTGGAGAACAGAAGTTGAGTTTGGTGGTAAAAATACCAGTTTGATGTTGGTTAGGTTGAGAAGAATGGAATGTGATGGGCAATTGTCTAAAATCAGCAAAATTTTCCTATCTTTTTTTCTAAGTTCTTTGTCCCAGTTACGCACTTCTTCTTCAAAAATGTATGATGTCATCCAGGCTTTTTTGTTGGCTCAGTATGTTACTGGAAGATTTTTAATGTTTTTAAAACATCTTGGAGTCTTGGATTTGCCTATTACTAAGAGTTTTCTTTTTTCAGTTCCAATCATATTTGAACAAATCAGAACAGTCAGTCGATCTTTGGATAATTTTCCACCTGTGCACTTCTCACCTTTAAACTTGTGGGTCATGTAGGGGGGCAACTTATAAAACACACCTGCTTTATCAGCATTGGAAACGTCACTTTCACAGAAACCTTTCCTTAGATCTGGCCACATATTTTCTATCCGGCCATTACTCACTTCTTCGTTTACATCACCAGATTCGCCACTTATCTTACCATAAACAATATTATTTCTTTTTTTGAATCTATCAAGCCACCAGTTATTGCAAACAAAACTGGCATATCCAAGTTGATGAGCCAATTTTTCAGCTTGTAGTTTCAGTAGAGGGCCACTAATAGGAATGTTGAAATTTCTTTTCATTGTAAACCAACTCAAAAGAGCTTTATCAAGATCACTTTTGCCACACTTCCGCAACTTTTTCGCAATGACACCTTTTTTGAAAGCACTAGTAATGCTTTCCCGATTTTTCCAAATGGTTTACACAGTTGATGAGTTCAGTTTAAATCTTTTGCAAATGGACGCATTGCTTATTCCATTCTCTAAATCACTAATAATGTTCACTTTCTCTCTGATTGTCAAAATTTTTCTTTTCTCCACTGCCATTTTTAGGTAAAAAAGAACTGAATTTAACACACCACAACAAAACCTAAAACACCAAAGCAAAATTGTTTTTAATAATTCCAAGTGTTTCTCCCGAGTTTTAAAAAGACATGTTCACTCACAAAGATTTGAAGTAGCACTGAATTCTTCATTTCCACTGAGTTCGAAAGTTGAATGTTTCATACCGATACAGAAAATTTTCATTGGTTAGTTTGCCGGGTAATTTCCCTCCCTAGGTCTTCTGAGAATTAGAGAACATTAGGAAAGAGACAGAAAAGAGGGTTAAGAGTTTGGGAAAAGAACACAAAAATAATGGTGACGTGCACAACCAGCGTAGGGAATGCTCTATTCAAAGGAGGCATCTGTGTCGAGGAATTATCTTTCCCCCCGCCATGGGTAACCATTGTAGATCACTAATCTTTTCCCAGGTACCTGAGAGCCTCCGTAGGCCTTCAGCACCCCCGCCACGCGGGGTCTTCGGGGATTTCTGCAACCCCACTGGAACAAGGACTATGCTCTTTGTGGGTAGTGTACCGCACTGAAAGTGATTCTGAGAACGGAAATCAAACCAAACACATTAAGAATGTCGACCGTAAATACCGTTAAAATTGCTATCGGCAGGGATGTGGGAAGAGATAAGACGGGAGATTTTCAAAAATGGGCAAAGTAATAATAGAACTCAGTCCCTCATATGGCAGTTCAGCCACTGCTCGTTAAAAAAGCCTGAAGATTTGCTCATTATACCTGTGAAGCTCTCCACTACCGTGATCGCTTTAACCCTAAAATGTTGCTCATGAAATACATCATTTCCAACCAACTCTTCTCTGTTTGCTCGCAATAGCCGAGATCTCGTTATAACCGTGCTCATTATAAATGAGTTCGACTGTACATATAACATACATATAGGAGGATACTAATGTTTAGGCACTTCCAGATGAGCTGGAAATTCGAAATTTTTTTCTTAGGTAGGATTTTGTGCAAAACCGACTAGAAAAATCTTGAAAAAGTGCAACAATGCGGCCGCTAAAAATTCACAATTGTTTACACAAATTTTCAAGTTTTATGTATTTCCAAATGTGCTAAGGCGCTGAATTTTTTTTAGAGGTAGGATTTGTAAAAAAAAAACGAAATAGGGATCATACAAATTTTGATATTTTAATTTGTTTGGCAGTTAAAAATTCTTAAAGTTTATACAAATAGATAACTGTTTAGGTACTACTGGGCAAGTTAGTGAGCTGAAGTTTTCAAGTTATATAGACTTAAGACTTTTTAAACAAATAAACATTTCAGAGTATTTATGATATTCTTAATGCGGCCGTTAAAAATTATTTACATATTAACAATTAGATAATTGTTATTTCATTTCTAATTGTGCTACAAACATAAAAATTGGCATAAATGTGTGGCATTAGTAACCCAATGTGGAAAACATATAATATTTATAAAATTGCAATAATTAGCAATTGTTTTATTCCATTATTGTTCCATAAGAAAAAAAAGAAATTTGGTCCCTAGGAGAAATCTTTTGAATTAAAGAAATAATTCCCATGATGAAATATCTCTCTAAAAAAAATGATGTTTTTTTCAAGGTGAGATGAAATGCTTACAGAATGCAAGCACCAACTACTAGTCATTATATATAGACGTTCCTTACAGAGGAGGAGGAGAAGGAGGATATAACATACTAGTAGTTGGTGCCTGCATTCTGCAAGCATTTGACATCTCACCTTGAAAAAACATTCATTCTTCAGAGATAATTTCATCATGGTAAATATTTCTTGGATTCAAATGATTTCTCATCGGGACCAATATTTGTTTTTTCCATATGGAACAATAATGGAGTAAAACTATCGCTAATTTTTGCAGTTTTTGGAATATTATACTTTTCCCACATTGGGTTATTAATGCCACACATTTGTGCCTAATTATAAATTTATAGCACAATTATAAGTGAAATAACATTGTTTAAATTTAAATAATTTTTAACGGCCGCAATAAGAATTTCATAGATACATTGAAATGTTTATTTGTTTAAATACACTAAACTCTAAATAATTTGAAAATTTCAGCTCCCTAAATTTCGGGACTGCAGCTCGTCTGGAAGTGCCTAAACATTAGTATCCTCCTATATGTTATCAATATATATCGACGTTTCTTAAAGAGGAGGAAGAGGATATAACATACTAGTAGTTGGTGCTTGCATACTGCAAGCATTTCATATCACCTTGAAAAAACATTCATTTTTCTGACAGACATTTCATCATTACAAATATTCTTTTAATTCTAATGATTTCACCTTCCCAGCGATTTTCGTTTTTCCCATATGTAAAAATAATAGTTTAAAACAATCACCAAATGTTGTAATTTTAAAAATTTTACACTTTCCTCATTATGGGGTACTAATGCTACACATTTAAGCCAAATTTTAAAGTTGGAGCACTTCTATAAGTAAAATAATATTTTTCTAATTGTTTAAATTTAAATAAATTTTAACGGCCGCCGCAATTAATATATGGTGAAATTGAAATGTTTATTTGTGCAAAATCACTACTCTGTAAATAATTTCAAAATTTCAGCATCCTAGCTCATCCCGTAGTACCTAAACAGTTATCTATTTCTTTAAATTTGAAGAATGTTTAACTGCCAAACAAATTAAAATATCAAAATTTGTATAATCCCTTTTTCGTTTTTTTTAAGAATTCAACTTATAAAAAAAATTTCAACTCCGTGTGATTTTGTGCAAAACCGACTAGAAAAAACGAAAATCTTGAAAAAGTGAAGCAATGCGGCCGCTAAAAATTTGCATTTGTTTAAAACTCTTTTCAGGGTTTATGTATTTCCAAATGTGCTACGGAGCTGAAATTTTTTTTAGAGGTAGGATGTGTAAAAAAACGAAATAGGGGTTATACAAATTTTTATATTTTAATTTGTTTGGCAGTAAAAAATTCTTAAAGTTTAAACAAATACTACGGGGCGAGTTAGAGAGCTGAAATTTTCAAGTTAATTAGAGTTTAGTCTACGAATAAACATTTTATTGTATCAATAAAATTCTTATTACGGCTGTTAAAAATTATTTTAATTTAAACAATTAGATAAATGTTATTTCACTTCTAAATGTGCTACAAATTTAAAATTTGGCATAAATGTGTGGCATTATTAACCCAATGTGGAAAACGAATAATACTCATAAAATTGTAAAAATTAGCAATTGTTTTACTCCATTATTTTTCCATCAGGAAAAAAGGAAATTTGGTCCCTAGGAGAAATCTTTTGAATTAAAGAAATATTTCCCATGATGAAATATCTCACTGAAATATGAATATTTTTCAAGGTGAGATGAAATGCTTGCAGTATGCAAGCACCTTCTACTAGTCATTATATATATAGACGTTCCTAACAGAGGAGGAGGAGGATATAACATACATATAGGAGGATACTAATATTTAGGCACTTCTAGATGAGCTGGAGATTCGAAATTTTTTTCTTAGGTAGGATTATCTTGAAAAAGTGCAACAATGCGACCGCTAAAAATTCGCAATTGTTTAAACAATTTTTCAAGGTTTATGTATTTCCGAATGTGCCACGCAGTTGAAATTTTTTTTATAAGGTGGATTCTTAAAAAAATGAAATAGGGATTATACAAATTTTGATATTTTAATTTATTTAAATATGAATGTTTTTCAAGGTGAGATGAAATGCTTGCAGTATGCAAGCACCTTCTACTAGTCATTATATATAGACGTTTCTTACAGAGGAGGAGGAGGATATAACATACATATAGGAGGATACTAATGTTTAGGCACTTCTAGATGAGCTGGAGATTCAAAATTTTTTTCTTAGGTAGGATTATCTTGAAAAAGTGCAACAATGCGACCGCTAATAATTCGCAATTGTTTAAACAATTTTTCAAGGTTTATGTATTTCCGTATGTTCTACGGAGCTGAAATTTTTTTGTAGATAGGTTTTGTAAAAACACGAAATGGGGAATATATAAATTCTGATATATTAATTTGTTTGGCAGTTAAAAAATCTTAAAATTTAAACAAATAGATAACTGTTTAGGTAGTATGGTATGAGCTATGAACCTGAAATTTTCAAATTATTTACAGAGTAGTGCATTTGCACAAATAAACATTTCAATCTTTCCATGTATGAGTTGCCGCGGCCGTTAAAATATATTTAAATTTAAACAATTAGAAAAATATTATTTTACTTCTAGAAGTGCTACAATTTTAAAATTTGGCAGAAATATGTAGCATTAGTACCCCATAATGGAGAAAGTATAAAATTCTTAAAATTGCAAAGTTTTGGAATTGTTTTAATCTATAATTTTTACATAAGGGAAAAACGAAAATCGCTCTGGAGGTGAAATATTTAGAATTAAAAAAATATTTGTAATGATGAAATATGAAAAATGAATGTTTTTTTGTGTCCAGATGATATGCTTGCAGAATCCAAGCACCAACTACTAGTATCATTATATATAAACGTTCCTTAGAGAGGAGGATATAACATATAGGAGGATACTAATGTTTAGGCACTTCCAGATGTGCTGGAGAATCGAAATTCTTTTCATAGGTAGGATTTTGTGCAAAACCGACTAGAAAAAACGATAATCTTGAAAAAGTGCAACAATGCGGCTGCTAAAATTTCGCAATTGTTTAAACAAATTTTCATGTTTTATGTATTTCCGAATGTGCCACGGAGTTCAATTT
Source organism: Tanypteryx hageni (assembly GCA_028673005.1). Lineage (NCBI taxonomy): Eukaryota > Metazoa > Arthropoda > Insecta > Odonata > Petaluridae > Tanypteryx > Tanypteryx hageni. The sequence goes on from CM054120.1 coordinate 4,273,534, forward strand.
TTTTTATAAGTAGAATTCTTTAAAAACACGAAATAGGGATTATACAAATTTTGATATTTTAATTTGTTTGGCAGTTAAAAATTCTTAAAGTTTAAACAAATAGATAACTGTTTTGGTACTACGGGATGAGCTAGGAAGCTGAAATTTTTAAATTACCTACGGAGCAGTAAATTTGCACAAATAAACATTTCAATTTTACCATATATGAATTGCGGCGGCCGTTAAATATTGTTTAATTTTAAACAACTAGAAAAATATCATTTTACCTCTAGAAGTGCTACAACTTTAAAATTTGGCTAAAATGTGTAGCATTAGTACCTAAAAATGAAGAAAGTGTAAAAATTTTAAAATTGTAAAATTTGGGGATTGTTTTAAACTATTATTTTTACATGTGGGAAAAACGAAATTCGCTGCAGAGGTGAAATCTTTAGAATTAAAAGACTATTTGTAATGATGAAATGTCTGTCTGAAAAATGAATGTTTTTTCAAGGTGAGATGAAATGCTTGCAGTATTCAAGCACCAAATACTAGTATATATATAATGATATAACATATATCATATAGGAGGATATAAATGTTTAGGTACTTCTAGAAGATCTGGAGATTTGAAATCTTTTGCATAGATAGGATTTGGTGAAAAACCGATTAGAAAAATGAAAATCTTGAACAAGTTTATCAATGCGGCCGCTAAAAATTATTAATTGTTTAAACAATTTTTCTTGCTTTATGTGTTTGCGAATGTTCTACGGATCGGAAATATTTTTAAAGGTTGATTTTGTAAAAAAACGAAATAAGGATTATAGAAATTTTGATATTTTCAATTTTTTACAAAAAAAATCTTAAAATTTAAAAGATTGATAAACATTTAGGTAGTACGGATTGGCTAAGATAGATGAAAATTAAAGTTATTTAGAGCATAGTGTATGTGAACATAAGAACATTTGAAAATCTCTATAAAGTTATTATTGCGGCCGATAAAATCTTTTAGAATTTAAACAATTAAACGAATGTTATATCATTTATAGATTTGCTACTGCTTAAACAATTGACAGAAATATGTGGCATTAATACCACACAATTGATAAAGTATAAAATTCTTTAAATTGCATATTTTAGGTTTATTTTAAATGTAATATTTTTCAATAAGGTTAGTACGAAAATCCATGCAGAGGTGAAATGTTTTGAATTAAAAAAATATTTATAAACAGAAATATCTCTCTGAAATATTAATGTTCTTTTGAGAAGAGACGAAATACTTGCATAATGCAAGCACCACCTACTTGTATGTTATATAACCCTCCTCTGTAAGGAACATCTATATATAATGATAGAGAAGGATAATAATGTTATGCACTTCCAGAACAGCTGAAGATTCAAAACATTTTATGATGGTAGGATTATTTGCAAAACTGACTAGAAATATGGAAAATCTTGAAAAGTCTCAAAATTGGGCATTAATGCACCACATGGAAAAATTATAATATTCTTAAAATTGCAAATTTTGGGTATTGTTTCAATCAAATAATATCCCATAAGGAAAACGAAAATTGCTGCAGAGGTGAAATATTTTGAATTAAAAAATATTTCTAATAATGAAATATCTCTCTGAAAATCGTCTATTTTACAAGCTTTAAACTTTTCATATTTCTTTAATATCTACTTAGATGTTATGCCTTGTGCTAATGTATTCAAATGGTTGCCAGTCCAGACAAATTTGTATTGTTTGTAGCTGCCTGGGAGCAACACATGTATGTCAGGAAAATGTCAGTAGCCAGGCAATGCCAGTATTCATTCAGGCACTTGTGGAGGGTGGTGAAAATGCACCCTGTATTTCATCTTTTCCATTTTTTTATTTATCCAGGTAATATTTCTGATGCATTTTATTGAAATTTACTGACATAACAACATTAAACAAAAATCTTTCACTGAAATGATGCATACCATTTCTAAGTCAATTGGGCAACTAGATAAAAATTAAGAGACATTATCTTGTATTTATAATGCAATCTTTTCTTTTTTTCTATATTTGGCAACATATATTTTCTTCATACATATTTTGTTTGAATTATACAATGTAAAATTGGACATTGAGATCATTTAAATACACAAATTACTAATAATTTTTTTATCAACTATTAATAACAAAAATAATCTGAGGAAGGGATGGGAAGGTGGGCATGCACGTACCCAGAAATTTACTTCGGGGGAGGATCTGAGGCTAAAAACTAATTTCCAGCAATTGTTGAAATAAAAGTCCTATTCAAATCATATTAACTTTTATAACATTTTTAGTTCTCATAACTCAATGCAGCAAGTGGCAGTATAGCAATAGGCAACATAGCAAGTTGGTAGCATGGTTATTGCAGATTCCACAAATATCTCTACACCTGGAGGTCCAGACACCTCTCCCTGGGTACGTCCTTGAAAGTGGGGATTTTAGAAGATCCAAAAGGGGAATAAGATGAAAAAGGTTAGGAACCACTGCCGTAGAGGATTTTTTTATGGTCACATGCTCCATAGTACATTTTCAGTTGAGGATGAAATTGATAACACTATTAAGATACATAATTCATGTTTATAATGTTAAATCTCACATTTCAGGAACATTTTTCTGTCTTATAAGGTGATTCTAAGCCATAACATTGAAACTTTTGATTCCCAAGTCATGCATGAAAGGCGAAGTAGAAAAATTATAATCATTCACACTTTTGCATACCCCTTCAATACTCTTGTTGTACCCCCTTCAATACTCTTGTTGTACCCCCTTCAATACTCTTGTTGTACCCCTGGTTGAAAACTCATTCTACATCAAGGTGTGATGAAAAATATTGCTCCCCTTTTGTGGTTGCTTTTATTCAGATTTTAAATAACATTGTTTTGTTTTGTAGGGTACAAGTAGTTATGGATTAATATAACTCTAAGAGATCAATTTATCTACTCCAATTTTCTTGAGTGGATCATACAATATAGTACAATAAAGCAATGCATACCTAAAAAGAAGAACCGTAAGATTATAACTTTGAATTCAGATGAGACATTTCTATTAATTGAAGGTCAACCAAACATTACTATTAATGACCATCAGAGTACTAAAAATAATATCACTACAAATACAACAGGCTTTAATATCTTAAGTTACATAGATTTGGTAGTAATTCAGGGAGTTTTGCAGCTTTTGAATTAAAGGAAACATTTTTTGGAGTGAATCACTTTATTTAACAATTCAAAACATAATTCATAAATGACATCTAAAGTACATAAAATCACTGAATGGTGAGATCAATCAAACTCGCCCTCCTGATTAGCCAAGAAAGTACGATATATATTCCCTGTATACCAAATGCAAAACAGAACCACAAGGATATCATCAACAAAGCCCAAAATTCCGTAAACAGCTTCTGGTAAGGCATCAATGGGAGAAAATACATACACTGTTCCACAAACAAGCAACAAAACGATTCTAAGACGGAAAAGAAGCATTGGTCGCCGACTGAACAGTTCATTACACAAGCGACGAATCAGCACAGGCCAATCATGAATATTTTGGAGCAGCTATAAAGAAGGAGAAATATTTCATTAGGGATTAAATACTTCATAGAGTGAGATTTTGAATATGTAATGATATAAATAAGCAAATTTAAGTAAATAACATTTTTCAAACCGATATTTTCAAAATGCAATTGACTATGATAATTTGAAATTATTGATCAACTGCTTAATTTATTAGTAAAACCAAACCTTCTTAAAAAGAATGCTCAAATGATGGCTTTTCCCATGCTAACCAGAGTACAGCAGACCCCTGACAGCTCGACTTATGACCCCCCGCTCATATGTCCTCTCTTAAAGTAAATAAGATCCACAATTGTCCAAACTCGTATATACGACCGCCTAAAGGCCAACACTCTGAAAGCTAAGCCACGCGAGCAAGCTTTCTACGTGATGTCTTTGAATCGCCACATTAGATTTCGCGATGTAGCCTCACACCGAATGCAAGCCATATAGCATGTATCGGACGTTGCAGACACTATATCGCCAACGATCACTGCATAGGCAATTTTTCTTCACATAGCTGCGCTGCGCAGTTCGGATGGCTGTTCCATCATTGCCTTACCCCCTCCGCCAAAGGAACGAGTGGTCTCATAGCATCATAGCCCGGCCGATATAGCGAACGAGCAGTCTGAGTTGACTCAGACTGCAGCTTATGCTTGAAGCAAACACTTATCTTTTGCACAGCTCTTTAATTTTTTGTCAGTTTTCTTCAAATTTAGTGGTCAATTTTGGTATTTTGTGATGTGAAATGTGATTCCAGGAATGAAACCCCAATTTATAACATTGCACTTATGGGAAATAAGGGTTCAACTTACAACGTACGACCATTGTTAAGGAACCAATTAGGTCATAAATTGGGGGTCTGCTGTACAAACTTACACTTATTACATAAGAAACTGTCATTTAAATGAAGAATTTGAAATTAATAAATAGTGACATGACCAAATTCGTAACACTTTTTACCATAATCCCTTTTTCAAAAATTCATGCAAAGAGGAATCAAGATTAATGAAAACTTCTATCTTCCAACAATAAATAAATGTCTCAATTTTTTTTAGAAGAAACTATAATGCAGGGATGGACAAATTACAGAATGTGGGGCAGATCTGGGCCAAGCACAAATTTTGCCAGACTGCAAAGATAGAATGAATAACAATTGTGGAACTTTAAAGTAAAAAAATGTTCAAATTGCCTTTTGTTCCTACTATTCCACAAACACTAGTACAGTAAAACTTATATATAGAAAAATAAAAGGAAAAGATTTTTGGTACTGTAATATATATATATATATATATATATAATATATATATATTATAAAAAGATGCATGCCAATGCTTAAGGGAGTAACTACCAAAAAAAATCAACTCAAAAATACTTTTATTACATCGAATTACATTTTATTAAAATAAATAAAAATGAAGTCAAAAAACTACAAAAGAACACATTAGAATTCAATGACCATGTCAAAATTATCACTCCTTATTACATTAATGCTGTCAACAGAAACTGCAGATATAAAAAATTTGATGAAAGTCACTGATAAATTATTTTACTTCTTTTGCAAGAATATTTCCAATTTTGGTTAATAAAATAAAGACTTGTCATTATCGTCCTCCATATTTGTGAAAAATGTGCTGATGCATTTGATGCTTCTCTTACCTCAGTTTTTTGTTGATCTCACAACTTCTTTTTCCTTTTCATTCTCATCCCCTGCAATCTCCTTCTCAGTCATACCAACCTTCCTATCTTTTATCTCTGCTTTTTTCTCAAATGTCTCTAGTGAAACAAGTAATTAGAGCACCCCCAGTTATAACTAACACATTATATGATACATGACCTCATACTTTTCATTTATTTCAGATCATTCTGCTCTAAAATCAACATCATCATTTGCAGTAGTTTCATAAAGTCATTGCATAACATTTTGATAATTAGCCTGGTTAACAGTGTGTCAAGATTAAAAGACAAGGCTTAAGCTACACACCTTTGGATCTATTAATTTCCCAATGGGATTACTAACTCGATAGTCCTGCTGATGCAACTTGGATATAATTTATACCAGTGGTGCCTAACCCCGTAGCTCACGAGCCACAACAATTTTCATGAAGAATGGGAAGAGCAGTATTTTTTCATTTGCATTAAAGACAAATGTATTTGCTTAATTTGTGGTGCAGGTGTTGCTGTTGGGAAAAAATGTAATGTAGAATGACATTTTTACTACCCTATGACAATGAATATCCTTATAAGAGCAATTTAAGGAAAGCTGAAGTTAATGAATTAAAAAAATCATTAGCTGCTCAGCAATCTGTGCTTGCAAAGTCTGTTAATACATCAAAGGCTGCTACTATTGCATCATTCAAAGTGGCACACGTATTAGTGTAAAAGAAAAAACTTTTTGGTGATGGCAAAATGGTTAAGGAAGCAATGATTGCTGCAGCAGAATCATTGTTTGGTGAATTCAAAAATAAGTGTGAAATTTTGTCGACAATAGGAGAAGTTCAGCTATCAAGAAATACTGTGACTCAGAGAATAGAATTGATGTGCCAGAATGTTAGGGAACAGCTAAATAGGGATTTTGAAATGTGAGAATTTTTTAGGTTACAATGTTATGAATCAACAGACATTAGTAATACAGCACAGTAAAAGAAGATATATTGTCAGTTATACCATTATAAGCAACAACATGTGGAAGGGACATCTATCAAGCCTTTAAAAATTATGTAAAAGAAATCAATTTGCCACTTCCTAAACTTGTCTCTATAACAACTAATGGTGCACCAGCCATGATTGGGTGTGGTGTTGGTATTATTGCATTATGTAGGGAAGATCTTGAGTTTCCAAATTTTTTAAGCTACCATTGTATCATTCATCAGCAAGCGTTATCTTCAAAGGTACTTCATTTTGATCACCCTGTCTATTATTCTAAAAAATTGTAAATTCTATTCGTGCTAGGCCACTGCAGCATAGACTTTTTAAAGCACTTACAGATGAACTAGAATCACAGTATAGTATTCTTCTTCTTCATTAAGAGATTAGATGGCTCATCAAAGATAAAGTGTTGCAACGATTTCAAGATCTACTTCCAGAAATAAAGATGTATTTGGAATCAAGGAATAGGCATTTTGAGGAACTGACTAACCCTAGGTGGTTATCTGACATGGCATTTCTTACAGACTTAACATCCAAGCTAAATGATCTCAATCTTGAACTTCAAGGAAAAGACAAAACCATACCTCAATTGATTGGAACTTTGAATGCTTATGAATCAAAATTAATTTTAGGGATATCACAAATAGGAAACAGAAACATCATTCATTTTCCCAGCTTAAAGAAAAGAGCTCAGGAATTTATGGAAATTGACATGAAAACACACACTAATAACCTTGAAGAAATTAAAAATGAATTTGAAGCTCGGTTTCCTGAATTTCATATAATTGAACCAACTGCTACATCGATATTAAATTCATTTGATAATTCTGAAGTTAGTAACATATCAGAAGAATTAGCAAAAGTAATACATAGAAATGGAAATTATTACTCTTCAATCTGATTTTCAGTTGAAGGCAAGAGCTTCACAAAAGAATTTTTGGACACTGGTAGAAGAAAAAAAGATCCTTTGTTGAAAGAAACATTTCAATGAATGAATGCATGTTCTGGGTCAACATATTTGTGTGAAAAAGGGTTTTCAACAATGAAATTTTTAAAATCTAAGTATAGATCTCAGTTAACAGATGATAATCTCAATGCATGCATGACACTCACTGTAACTCCATATATCCCAGAATATAACAAATTTGCAGGCAACATGCGAAGTCAAATTTCACATTGAATGAGTAATTAAAACTATTTTTTGTAATTGTGTTAAATGATACTGATGTAATATGATAAACCATAATACCTTCAAATTATTCTGTATAAAACTTTTGTTTTATTTTGTCTATATTTAATGGTATCACACTTCTATTTTATACATATACCTGTATGTGGCTCACGATGCATGATAAATCGTTAACTGACTCGGGGTAGTCAAAAGGTTAGACACCACTGATTTATACCATCACATGTATTAGCAGCACATTGAGAAACAAAATCTATCTATGAATGAAATATGGTCAGCATGGCCCAATCAACCCATATGCTAATAAGGCCCGAGACTCATGCACACACACTTAAGGCCCTCCATTCTGAATTGAAATAAAAGCTGAATTATGGTAATGGCTCCTACTTATAAACAATGGGCATTAGTCCCCTCACAAACTTAATCTGGTCCTAATGGTCAGAAACTCCTTAAAATTAGATTCTTGATCTAACTTCACCACATACACTTTTGGGAAGAAACAAAATTGCTTCATAGCAGGAATACAGCATGTTTTCTTTTGAACAAGTTCAATTGATGCTCAAAAATAATATTACCAGTTTAGCTAATAACCTAAGAATATGATACCCTCTCTAGATACTTACAAATGCATTTTTTTAATTGGAAAAAATATCGAGCACTGCCATAGTGAGAGAGGTTACTTACTAAAATATACCATTCAAAATTTTTGATGCATGTACACTTTGCACTAGGCCTCACTATTTTACTAGCTGGCTCTGTATATTGCGGTCAGAAAGGGTGGTGACATGCCAATGCCGCTTGAAGGGGTAACAGGGCACCAGTTACCAATAGTCAACTCCTTTGATTTATTAATCAAAATTTAGAATAAAAGATGGAACCATAACTTGGAGTGAAGTGATGAGCTGGGGAAGATACCGTACACCTCATGGGAGAGAGGATTTGGTTATGGAGACACCTCACATTTCTGTACACAGAGTCATGATAAGGAGAGGCATTTTTGTCTACAAGGAAGATTTAGGGGTCCCTTTAATAATAATTAATGCTATGGGGCAGGAAATCACATTACCCACATTACCATTTAAGGGTCAATAATGAAAGTGGAGTGAGCTGAGGGGACCCCAACTGTGGAAACCCCTACCCATTTGATCCAGGAGACAAAGGATAGGTTCAAGTCCTTAGGTGTGGAGAGGAGGCACCCTCTAGAAGCACTTCTTGAAGAGTATGGGGATATTTTACTTATGCCGGGCACAAAGATTGGCTTCATTGAGTCCAATTATTTTGTAAAAAATGTTTAATAAATTGTTTGTTTGTAATAAGTGTTTCTTTTCCATATAAGCCAACTTCACATACCCTAAATGAAACGAGGAAGTATAACTTTGTATAAAAGTTTCACTTTAATAGTAAAATATGACTGGCTTTGACTAAGAGCTAGTTAAACCCATCCTTCAAGTTAACCCAAGAGACTGAAAAGCAAAATTCCCATAACTTCCTTGACTTGACCATACACAGAAACACAGCCTACATTTTGCCATATTTAAGACACCCACTTACATGGACCATACTATTCATTCCACATCATTTCATCCCACTCTGCACAAACATGCCGCTTACCATGTCAGGATACACTGGTTAACCCAAATAGCTAACGCTAAAAGTTTTTCACACACACCAATCAACACACATAATAAAACAGAGAAACAACACTTAAATGTATCTAGCACTCTGCCTCCAGATATAAAACCCCATTGATTTCAAGTTACCTTATATATACAGCATCTTTCCTAATCAATCGTGAACACTATTACCAGAGAAAAATTAAGACCAGCCTTTTACAGTTACATTTATCTAGGAAACATTTTAACCAACAATAAAAACAAACAATAGACTTCTTAGGAGTGGGGTATGCAAACACATGCAATGACTGTAATGCCATTTACATAGGACATACAGAGAGAAATTTCCACACTAGGCCACGGAGCATAAAAATCTTTCATACAAGGCTCCTCAAAATCCCATTTCACCCAACACCTCTCCAAAATGACCATTCCTCCAACCTGGACATCATACATTCTGAAAATAAAGGCTCCAGATTAAATCTCTTTGAACAATTAGAAATACTTCTACACTAACAGGATATGAACAGCACCTCGTAAATGAGCTCATCTTCCTCACACATTTCCCCCCTGCTTAGTTTGTTTATTCCCAACCGCTATCCCTTCCTCCATTCAGCGACATGACTCCACCAGATCATGTTGCTTTTCGTTTCCCTTACCTTATGATGACTAGCTCTTAGTTGAAACCGGTCATCTTTCACTATTCAGGTAAAACTATTATACAAAGTTGTACTTCCTCGATTCATTTACAAAGGAGTTACACAAAATAATGGCTTCATCCATCGATCTCACATTTCCTGTTTTTAATTAGCATTTCGCAACCAATGTTATAGGTTCAGCTAGATAATGTATGATCCATAGGCTTTTTTGTTAGTTCTGTTATTATTTAAGCATTATCTGTAGCAACATTATCAGTGTATTGAGTGTATAAGATCTAGTTAATTTTTTCATTTCCTGTAATTTACACATTCCCGCAATTTACATTTTCTCCCCTTTCTTGAATAGTGTGAATAAGGGGTTTTATTGTATATTAATTAGTAAACATTTCCTAAAAATTTACATAAGCTAAAATAAATATAAAGTGAGTTATTGTCAGTTATGTGAACTACTGCCTTTAGTGTAGTTTTGTGAACTAAAAGGTTCAAAATTGAGGATAATGGACTTTTAAAACCCGACTGTAAGGGTTAAGCTGTACCTGATGTCCTCGCATTGCTATCCTGTTGTAGATTTTTGGGCAATTAATCAATCGCCTGTTCACAGGGATTATCCAAGTTGGAATCAACATTTATTTCACTTCTAAAATTCAACTAGTTTTTCAATTTATTCCACTCAAAAAATATCTACATAGAGATGGGGATTCTCATCTGCCAAACTTTCTCAATCACCAGTGTTTCTGAGAGAGTTCATACTGTGCTTTTGTTTATACATCCGTATCATGAGAACTAAAAATGTTATTGGAATGGAGTTTTTTTCAAAAATAAACTTCAACATTTCTGCACATTTTGTTTGCTTGGACTGAATTAGGGAAAAGGTTTCCTGCAGACTGACTTTTTCATGTCTCCAGAAAAAAATTTGCAGAAAGAATAAGGTTTTAAATTTTTTAAAGGCATCTGATTAACATTATATATTTATCATTTATATAATCATTATTAACAATCTTTCAAGAGCCATAACAAAAAATTTGTATCAGTAGAAGCCAATGTATGTTCAGAAAGAGATAAAAAACTTAGGGTGTGGAAATTTTTAGTTTTTCTAACTTTTAATAGTTTTTCATTTTCACACCCTACAATTTCTGAGCATGGGTCAGCACTGATGACACAGATCATTGGTTCTCTGGACTGTTATTTGATTTACAGCCATCCCTCACATAGTGACAGCCACTCAACAACTACGATGCCACAATATTGACTTTTCCGCTCTTGCAGTGTGCTCAATTTGTGGTGGCAATGTTGGGCCAGTCATTATGCATATCATTCGTGATATGTAGTCTCAGCCTTCCTGTTATAATTATTGAAAAACCACACTTTTCTGTGGAAGAAATCAACATCATTATCCAAGAAATGTGTCTGCCTTACCGCAATATTCACGTGAATGTCACGCAGAAGGATCGTTGATCTAATAGAATAAGTACAGTCAATCGGTGATATTGATTTTTTGGGGTTGGTAAAAATGGATACTATGTGAGGGTACATAATCTTCCTATTTTCATTTGACCCCATATTTCCACAATTTCGGCACATTAATAACAGCCCGGGTATCCTCATAATTTTATTGATGATTTTTACGAAACGTTAGATAGATAATAGTTAAAATTTATTAACTAATTCTACAAAAATACATTAATTAGATATGAAAAGAATGAATTCAGTATTTATTCATTTTAAAAGCCAAGAAATACATCGTCACTGGGCCATTCTTCTTCGATGTTGTTATCGGAATCGGCATCTTACGCATGACATCACCCTACACCGGCGCCCGGCCTGATGGTGAGGTACTGGTACTACTTACAATTAGAAACAATGGCAGCTGATGCCTTTGAGAACACTGGGAGTTGATGCTTTCTGTAGAACTACCATCAAGTTATCGTTCCCTACTTTTCTCTCAGCATTCATACATGATTTAATGTTGATTCTTAGAGGCTGTAGTTAATTATGGTTATTTGCTATCGTTTTTACATGCTCCAAAGTGCTCTAATAAGGGTAAAACTGAAGGTTGGGCGAACCCGTCCACCTCAGGCTTGACAAAAACGTATGTATAAAACATAGGATTATCGTCATTTCTTCATTTTATTAGCTCAAACAATGTCATATTCCATACTCTGAAATTACTATAATTCGATTTATTGTGTATGTTCTAATATCACCTTGTAAGTAAACATAGAGTATCTAATGATTGGGTTAGCTGACGTTCTTTTGGAACGTTATTCGAAAATTTCAGTTTGCACTTTCATTATGTTACCAATACAATAACAATAATTCGATCATTGCTTTAGACCACATTACACCATCTACTTAATTCTGGAACGGTAACACTAAAAAAAATCTGTTCGTGCTATACGCGGGTATATAGAAAAATCATAGATTATGAGGCTGAAAACCCCCCCTGCACGTTATACGAGGGTGCGCATTATACGCGGGTATTTATGGTACATTGATTCATATATTTTTACAAAATGACAATTTTCTTCATAATGGATGTAATTAATTAAATCAGGCATGCCTTCATGGAAGTAGATAATTTTATTCATATTAAATGATAAACGCCATATTTTTATATCCTGGTACATGTTCCACTTTGAACTCATTTTGCATGGCATCTCTTATCGTTAGTCAAATAAGAAACCAATAAGCCCTACATCAGATGAATGCAACATTCTTCCCTCTGCCTTCCAAGGTCCCAACCACTATAATCTGCACATTTTTAAGTAAACATTGGAGCGCAGAGGAAGATATCAAACACTTGGGAGTACCATTTAGATTTTGTAAGAGATGGAGGCTGGATCGAGTGGTATAGCATATTTGGGCGAGAAAGATATCTCTAAAATATTTGATCAAATAAGTGACTAAGTCTGTAGTGTGCACTAGACATGGGAGAAGAGGAGATATTATTTTCTGATGCTCTGACTGTGCGGTAAGACTATGTGTAGATGCCAATTACAGGACAATTAGCACTTATTTCAGTAAAGTAGAAGTATGAATTATTAGGTTCTTCGACATTAGTGGTCATTTTGAACCATTTAAATTCAATGTGAAATATTTCATAGGCAATACATTACATAAAACATGGTAAAATAAATTTTAAAAAAATAAATCTAGTAATAATTTCTTCACAGAGCACTTAAAAGATTTCTTTCCTTTATAAACAATAAAATGACAGTCTTTTGAGGATCATCTGCTAAAATTTCAGAGAGATTCCTCCTAATATTTAGCCGTTGGTGGGTGCTTCTGTAATTGATGCATTCCATCAGGAGGTCTTACAGTTAGCATGCAGTCACAAGTGTTGCATGTGGTAGGGTCCTTTTCACGTGTCATTAGGCAGTAATCCAGACCCGGAATATTATAATGTTTCTATTAAGAAACTAAAGAAAACAGCACAGAGACTTTATCATAAGAGACATAGAGCAACACCTCTTTTAGGAAAGTATAAGGCTACCTGTAGAGACCTATTGAAAGAAAAGAAAAAAGCGAAAGATAAGTTTTTAGAAAACTCTATAATAAATAACGGTTGGAGAAATCTTCATAAATATATACGAAGAAGACGTAAAGGCCGAGATGAGTTAGACAATGTAAATTTGGATTTAAATGGCATAGTACTCAAAGATGACATAGCAAAAGCTGAAGCCTTTAACGTTTGGTTTACGAATCAGTTTAGCAATGATGAGAGTGACAACAACGTGCTCTCGATAGCCAGCAACGAGTTTGAATATATAAAAATAAGAGAGAGCGACATCTTAAAGAGCATACTCAGCATTAAGAAGCATAAATCTTGTGGTCCAGACGGAATTTCGGGAGAAGTTCTGAAACTGGGGGGCGAAGCTATCGTACCGTATCTGCAAGTATTATTCACAGTATCGTTGAATAATGGGGAAATACCAAAAGAGTGGAAGAGCGCAATTGTAGTCCCTATTTATAAAGGAGGTTCTCGTTCCAATTTGAATAATTATCGCCCGATAAGCTTGACAAGTGTAGTTTGCAAGCAAATGGAGCACTTACTGTCTCACTATATTAGAGAATTTTGGAAGGCGAAGAACTGGCTAAGTAAAGCACAGCACGGTTTTCGTAGAGAATACTCGTGTGACAGCCAGACGACCGCACTAGTACAGGATATCGCAGAGACGCTAGATAAGGGGAAACAGATAGATGCAATTCTCATAGATTTTTCCAAGGCCTTTGACAGAGTAAACCATAGGTTACTTATGGATAAAATATCTGGAATGGGAATGGACAAAAGAGTGGTTAGATGGATTGGGGAATTTTTATCAAAACGTAAGCAAAAGGTTCGAGCAGGCGGTGAACTTCTGAATGATGCGGATATCACTTTGAGCGTTCCTCAGGGAAGTGTCCTCGGAGCGTTGTTGTTTTTGATATTCATAAACGACCTAACTGAGTCTTTGGGGTGTAATGTTAGGTTATTTGCGGATGACTGTTTAATTTACAGATTAATCGAGAATACTGAAGATTGCGGATCATTACAAAATAACTTAGATGAACTTGTACGTTGGGCAGAAGTAAATAAAATGAAAATAAATGCAGAAAAAACAAAACTAATACGTTTCTGTAGAGGAAGAAGTGCATTTAACTGGGAGTACGTTTTAGAGGGTAGCGTCCTAACAGAGGACGATGAGTTTAAGTATCTAGGGGTAACTTTCACGAAGGACCTTCAGTGGGGACCGCAGATAGACAGAGTTGTAGCCAAAGCTTACGGAGCACTGTATTTTATAATTAGGGTCTTAGGAAAGATTAGTCCCGCCACATAGGAAATGGCTTATAAATCGTTAGTTAGGTCTATACTGGAATATGCTGCAATAGTGTGGGATCCTCACTCAGTGGGTCAGATAAAGCAGCTTGAGATGGTGCAGAGAACTGCAGCGCGCTATGTCTTAGGAGATTTTAGAAGAACCGAGAGAGTAACAGAAATGTTAAAAAAACTAGAGTGGGAATCGCTAGAACATAGAAGAAGCATAGCAAGGCTAGGGGGACTTTTTAATGCATATACGAAAAAGCGAGCTTGGGCAGATATTTGTGATAGGATTAAAAAACCTTCTTATTATGGACGCTGGGATCATGAGCACAAGATGGAGCCTCCTCCACAAAAAACAAACTGGGGAAAATTCTCGTTTCTTAATAGAGGGATTGAGCATTGGAACGCATGACCTGCAGAGGTCTTCAAACCATTCCCTTCCTGCGTAGGTCTCTTTAAAGCAAAGTTAAATAGCATTCAAAATGCATAATAATTATGGGTAATTCTAAAGACGAGCTTTTGAGTGATGCGTGATGTTTCCATTTGTGTACCCTTCCCTAGAAATGTTAAAACCTTTAAATCAAGAGTAAAAAATATCACTGGGAACGATTTTCATTACTTTTAGTTAATTTATTGTTAAATAATATTGTAAGATGAATTAATTAACGAAGGAGCTCGAACTCGAAGCTCCTAACAGGAAAAATATATGGATAGAATATTGTATGTGGTATGTGAAAAATTGTAAACTGAATCTTCTGAATATGTTTTTATATGTTTTAAATATGTTTTTTTTATGTTAATTTTGTAACCTTGCCACCGGGCCAGGCGCCCACTTGCATTGTATATTGAAATAATAATAATAAAGAGAAATTATGACTGATTCTAAGTTGAGTAACTACGACTTCTTCCCAATTATTTTGGTAAATACTAATATAAATATCATTAACAAAATATGTGCCAACCAAATCAACAAGTTATTTGACAATTTCGAGAGTCATTTTATGGGCTAAAAAGTATTACATAGAAATGCCACACCTCTAGATTTTGTGGAAATTCAATGCCACAAGATGGGGTCTGCTTAAGAAAAGGCCGACCAGCTCAAGGGATTACAACAAAAAAGTTAATTGTCCAAATATGGATAGACTGAGTGACCACATTAGCATGTTTTTTTATTTAAGAGAACGAGCTAACAAAATACCTCTACAGGAGAAAGACCCTCTCAGGGGCAATCCAAGTCTACATGCAAGCAAGTGTAACTAACATTTCAAAAATTTTTACATGGCAGCCTAGGGCAAAAAGGTCCTGAAACAGTGGTTTCCAAAATTTTCACATTGTCACAACATATCTGCGTCCATACAGAGAGTAAAAAAATTGCATAAGTCTATGTGGGTTAGCTGTAGACAGACAAGTCTATATACAGGTATCCTCCAATTTGCATGCGAGTTGCATTCCTGGAAACCAACGCGTAAAGTGAAATCGCATAAATCAAAAACATTTTTCCCATTGAAAATGATATAATAGGCATTGTATACATTCCTCAGGAGATGTGTTCTACTTAGAAACGTCTTTAAATTCAATTTAATGAGTGTTTTAATCCCTCAGGCATGTACGATGACATATAGCATCCTGTGCAGTGTCCAATTTTACAATTTCTTAATTTTTTGCGTGTTGAGTTTCTGCCATAAATCACATGTCTCGGCACTCCTTTATCAGTAAACCTTCCTATACAAATATATTCTACTCACCCAACACAATGAATATTTTTGCAAGGGTTTTCTCCCAAACAGTTGTTGACAGCTAACAGTGCATCACTTGCTAGAAGAGAACCCCTCTTCAGGACAAAAAAGAGTGGGGTGACTATGTTAATTTCAGAGCTCATATTTTCATTTAGTGCATCGTCGTTGCCATCCATTGCATGAGAGCTAGAATCCATTTTGAACTGATTGAGGGCTGTACTAAGGGTCAAACCCGAGGAATAAAAACTATGATCTTAACACAGTCAACAAAGAACCACAGAACTTAGGCAGAGGAAATGAATGCATAAACCAACTGCAGGAGAGCTAATAAATCAGAGTTTGAAGGATTAGAGCTGGTAATGAAAACATGGACAGAAACGGAACATCATGCACGTTGGAGGGATTAACTCCATCTCTAGAATAGTGTTTAGAATAAACACACAGAACGAATACTAGCTGGCTATGAAAGAAATATATGATCCAATCGTCACCCAATATATACAAGGGAAAAATATACAACTTGAATACTTGACAAGGGAAAAGACCAATACTGATTAGAAAAAAATGAGCTATGGTACCAATATTGCTTGGGTTCTTGAGGTGGTAATATGAAATGTGGTCCTTCTAAAAAACAACATTTTTTTACTCAGCAAGCTAGAAGAAAAGATGCAGGAATATCATATGTGATAAGGTGCCCTAAAGGTAGAGATTCCGGTCGTCATGCATAACTGCATGTTTGCTGTTGAAGTTCTGTGCAACAAGTGCCTAGTTTTCTAATTCTGCACCACTCTATCATTTATATTGCATCCAGTAGCAAGTGCGTAGGTCATATTAAAAACAACAATATTCTTACCGGTGATGATAGTGACAGTGAAACATCGCTCCTCATTGAAAATGTACTGAAAAGAAAAGTTTTGCAATAAATTTAATTATAATATAATAGATGAATTTAATAGTTACTTTACTTGTATTTTAATTCATTTTCAGATGTTTCTATCTGTGCGATAGTTGTCGTTGTTAGAGAAAAAAATTTTTGTGCCCTTTGTGAAGAGGTGACTATTTTGTCTAGATGAATTTATTCACAATTTATCAATTTTCTAAAAAATTCAGCATTATGAGCTTAATAAATTATTTTAAGAAAAAAGAGGCATGATGCAATTTCAAGCACAAGTGCAGATTCCCCACTTCCAAAACATAGTCAGGATTTTAGAGCAGAAAAAAGAAAGTTTACTCCAGATTGGGAAGAAAAATACTTGGTGTTTATAAAGCAAGATTTGTCCAAAAATATAATAATTTGTGCGATATGCAAAACAGAACTTCTGTCAAGTAAAAACATATGCATCGCAACACCATTTCAGTACACACGAGTTAGAAGAAAAGAATAAATATAGTGATGTAACTTGTAAATGCAACTCAGAATGAATTGATTTGTCAACAAAAATCAATAAAAGTTTTCCTTTTCCATGATGATGAGCTAAGATTAGCTGCATTCAAAGCTTGTTACCAAAAACAGCCTTTCACAGATGGTGTATTTATCAAAACAGTACTTTCTATTCAACTTGATAATCATATATTTTGTGGTATTGCTTTAAGTGATGATACTGTGCAGCAAAGATTTACAGAACTTGGAAAATATATAGGTAGTGAAATTTCAAAAAACATGCCAAATAGTCAATTTCTTTGGTTTGTCTCTTGATGAAAGTATGATATCACAATAACTAATCAAATAGTTGTTCTCGTTTCATTGGTATTCAAAAGGTCAAATTTGTGAAAAAAATTTTTTTTGTTTCCTTTAAAGAACATCTGAACACAAGAAATATTTATTAAGCTGTAAAATCACATTTAGATTTGTTAAGAATTTCATTTAAAAACATGTGCAGCGTCACCACAGATCTTTCCAATTTCCTTCAATCGCAATCACCATCAATTCAAAATTAAATAGACAAAAGAGTACTTAAGAAACTTGAGGCAAGATTTGAACATACCATTTTTTCAAAAATTTTAATTTTGTCAGAACCATTTTCCGAAATTAATATTCAACATCTTAAAGAAATTCAAGCTTGTTTATCATCTTAACCCTCTGTGGCTTCCCTAGACTAGGCAAATATTAGATGGACCTTTGTACAGATGAAGCATCGTTCTTATAGCAATATTGTAAAAGTTGAAAAGTTCTGGTGTGACATTTTCAAACATTCCAACAACAACAACTCTATTAGTATTAACTGTCTTTCCAACAAAAGTGATGTGTGAACGAATATTTAGTGCACTACATTCTGAAAAGTAAATATCGCAACAAACCTAACGACGAACATGTTGAAACTGCGCTCTGCATTCATTATAGCACACAGTTCGTTATATATTTTAAATTAACCCCTGAAGTGCAAATGATGATGTCATCCTCTGCAGCATCCACTTTTACAGTTTACATGGGTGCAGAGTGCCCTATTTATAAACTTGAAATTATTCTGTACTATTGGGATAACATGAGTTTAACTTCCCCTGATTTTATTTTCTTGTGTATCAGCTGTGGTTAGACAGAGTGCTTATCCTTCTTTGGGCCTAATGAAACTCACAGTCTAATGAAAACAATAAAATAAACATTAAATTTACCTCTATTATGGTAGATTTTCATTAATTATGCAGTAACTGTGGAAATGTTTGTTGCATTTCTTTTCTAGCAATGTCAACTCATGAACTTGCATTCACAAGTGTTCGTGGCTCTCTGTAAACTTTCTAGTGAAAGTCATGGTTCTCTATAAATCATATGACTATATTTCACTGGATTGGTATTACATAGATCCCTTTTCTTGTAACTAGAGGTACTATTTCGCAATGTAGTCTTTTCTGATTTTGGGCACCTTAAAATGTAGTTATATCATACTATTCATATATATTATGCCATTTTTATGCTGACGTTTGGTTTTATTGATTTGTGCTCTGATACCATTCATATCATATGTATATAATACAGTATATCGGTGGTTCTCAAACTGTGTGTCTCAGTAGATATTTAGGGGTGCCGCAAAAAACTTTGTTCAGTAAATAAATCAACGATTTGCATGTGTTGGTGGGTAATTAGGACAAATACATTTTCTTCTAATAAATTATGTGGTAGCATCAACAAATGGATGCGTCCAAAGGTTGTAATATCTGTATCTAAAAACATATAAAGCTTGTCACAAGACTGTGCCCCGAAACCCTCTTTATCTTTGAAAGTGTGCCATGGGTTGACAAAGTTTCAGAACCACCACAGTATATGTCTTTTTGGTGTTTCAAGAGGTTTTGAACCTTAGGTTTTGAAACCAATTACAGTCAAACTCGTTTATAACGAGCACGGTTGTAATGAGTTCACGGCTATAGTGAGCAAATGCTATCTCCAAGATAAGTTTACATGCATTTACATACAAATATTTCACGTATATAACGAGCACGCTTCACGGATATATCGAGCAAACTTCGACCACTTCTCACTGTCTCAAACGCGGCGGCGGTCAGCCCCTTCAATCCTCATAGTGACCCAAGATATGTAACCTTGTGTTCTCGAGTCCAGCCTCTACACCCTATCCCTCGGGGAGGTTAAAGACCGCGGCGTTGTTGTTAAAAAATAATCCCTTCGTCCAAACCAAGAATTCCCAACTTGCAGGTACAGTGGTACTCGCGGAGGTCACTTGTCCTCTCCTCCCAATCCCCAGCTCTTTTACAGCCAGGAAGTTGTGTTTGGAAGGGGGTAAGGGCATGTACAATGGCGCCCACCCCCGTCGATCAGCCGAATGCACCCAACACCCTTTCCCACGTAAAGATGGGAAATCCCACGTTTAATCCGTCTCCTCGTTAACTCTTCTTGGAATTGGTATGCTCACAGTTTGCAAAGAAAGTTCGTAGCGTTGATCACAAAAATCAGTTGAGATTTTGCCCTTGAACGAGTAACATGTCCGTACATAAAAGGAAGTGTTTGTCTATTCGCGAAAAGGTTGATATTATTCGAGAGTTAGAACGTGGTAAAAAAATGTTGAAGTGTGTAAAAAATTTAATTTATCGTCGTCTACGGTTTCAACCTTATGGAAAAACAAAGAAGCAATTTTATCTGTACTAGAGAACAACCTAACAACGAACAAAAAAATGAGGAAGTGCGACTTGG
Source organism: Tanypteryx hageni (assembly GCA_028673005.1). Classification (NCBI taxonomy): domain Eukaryota; kingdom Metazoa; phylum Arthropoda; class Insecta; order Odonata; family Petaluridae; genus Tanypteryx; species Tanypteryx hageni. The sequence goes on from CM054120.1 coordinate 4,293,868, forward strand.
GTACTGTTGATCAAGCACTTTTGGAGTGGTTTAAGAGGCAGAGAAATGCTGGTTTCTCCATCAAGGTACAGGTAGATAAATTTGCAAAACAGTTAGGACACGAGAACTTCACATGCAATAACGGGTGGCTTGATCATTTTAAAAAACGGCATAACATTGTTTATGCGAAAGGCCCTGTCAGCAGATTCAAAAACGGCAAGTGAATGGGTGAAAAGTGTTTGGGAGGAGTGTCAAAAAGGTTACAGAGAAGAAGACATCTACAATGCCGACGAAACTGGACTGTTTTACAACATGATGCTTGATGTGTTGGTGGCAAAAGACCTAAGAATCGTTTAACAGTTTTAATGTGCGCAAACATAAATGGGACTGACAAAAAAAACTTTTTGTTATTGGTAAGTCACAAAAGCCACGTTGTTTCAAAAATGTAAAGAAGCTTCCCGTTGAATATGCAGCTAATAAAAAGGCATGGATGACACAATATTTTTCAGAAATATGGAAGTCAGTGGAACAACGAGTTACGGAGGAAAAATAGAAACATTCTACTCCTTGTCGATAACTGTCCTGCGCACCCACATATGCAGGAGTTATCCAATGTAAAACTGGTGTTTTGCCTCCAAATGTGACTTCTATTTTGCAGCCAATGGACATGGGGATAATTAAAAGTTTTAAATGCCATTTCAAGCGATTTTTCGTTCTACAGTTGATTGAAAGGAGGGAAAGAGGTTTAGATGGCAACGACTCTGTATTGGATGCAGTTCATTTGATGACAGATGCATGTTTCACCTACAACGATCATAAACTGTTTTCGAATGTCTGGTTTAATATCGGGAGAATTTTCGATTGATAACCATAACGTTGATGAAGATCAGAATGGCTTAAAGAAAATGGAATTTCGAATTTTGGCCATGTAAATGACATTGACAATTTTGTTCATGTTGATGATGATTTGATTACCAGTGGAATTCCTACGGAGAGTGAAATAATAGAGACAGTATAAAGCACAGCAGACAGTGATGAAGACAATGTTGAATGTGTCGAAGACACAATCCTTACTCAGGATGCCGTGGAAACATTAAATGATTTTTTTGAAAACATTGACATTTCCGATGGTTTTTAGTGCACTAAGTGTAATAAGAGGAAACTTAAGAGACTTCAAAGTGAAATCTATGAAACAGGCTACTATTCAAAGTTATTTTTGTAAAAAGGGGAGTGATTAAGGATCCAGCTGTGAGTAAATTTTTTATGTACGTATGTTTACTTTAAATTTTCTAGTTTATTCTCATTTTTAGGTTTTTTCATAAATTTACTAAATAACCTTTTTGTTTATATATTCACTTTTACTTCTTATGTCTTATTTCACCATACGCATGCATGCTTTTGCCTTCATGGATATTAAGTTTAACGGCTATAACGAGCAAAACTAAATGGTCCCGTGGCGCTCGTTATAGCCGAGTTTGACTGTATATTGTATAACATGGGTTTGTATGGGAAATATTGTTTCCTTTAACGTTTTGTTCTACATAAAAACTTTCAGGAATAAATTAACGATGATAACTGAGGACACAGCTTTTGTAACAATTGGTATGATAATAAATAAAAATCAACCAATGTCAAAGTTACTGAAATTTTTGAAATACATTTAGAAAGTAAATAAATCAACAAATGAAATTCGTGAAGAGGCTACCTAAGAGTACAGTGCTGCTCGCCAGCACCAGATTTGGAACTCCTGCCTTGTTCATATGACATAGGAAAACATAATAAGGCATCTTTGGCATGAGAGATAAATGATAATTAAGCGTTTCACTGGGGATGTGGTGTGGATCTTTGACATAGAAAGCAGTTCCAGATAAATGCATGCACACATCTGCATGCCTGCACATACGCAGACTAACAAAATTACCTTTCAAAAATCACAGGAAATGACTAATTTTGACTAATTAATTTACAGTTGTCCTCTGCCAGGCAATTAGATAAGATATAAAAACATAAATATTTTTATAAATCATGTATTCCATTTTTCTAAAAAACTCAACCACTTATTCATTATAGGCAAAGAAAACAATTATAAAATTTTATGAGAAAACACATTCCTAAAATAAGAGGAGTTAAAACAGGTATTTTCACTCTAATGCAGGAAGCAGTCACAACAATCCAATTTCACATTATTAAGGGCAAGAAAATAGCCATTTTACTCAGATTCTTGACTAATTTTTGTTTATTCAGATCAGATTCAAATTCCCTAAGTTTCCAAGTGTCTAGATAGAAACACAATTTAAAGAACATATAGCAAATTAAAAAAAACTGAATAAATAACTCGAGCGTAGCAACACATTTCCAGAAAACCATCATCCGTTCACTATCCAAAACTTGACACTTGTAAAACCCCTATCTCCTTTCACTTTAGCACAGAACCAAATAAATACTGTCCAAACACTCTGCCCTCTCATTACACATCAGCTACTGATGATGAGAACATTGCTCTCAAAATACGTATCTAGTATATTTCCTTCAGATTTAGAGATTGTGTGTCTTCCAGTGCATGTGTGCTTTGTCTGATAGGTTCCTGTCATTGCTGAATGGCTTCTAAAGTTACAGACAACCGCATATGATACTAGGTCCCTGGCACAGTATCATTTCCCATAAACCTTAGTATAATTCCCCTTTCATTTTTCTTTCTTTTTCCCTTTACCTCTTGGTGTTTGCTTGTGCATGTTTGCCTATTCAATTAATCCCCAGACACATTAACCTTCTAGCAAGTGTGATTTTTGGATCCCTGGTGCAGATTAATCTCTCGCAAACCCTCTTTTATCTTTCTCCTGTCTTCAGGATTGATGCTCGAGCGATTGAGTGAGTGCATATGTGAGTGAATTCAGGTCCCTAGCAAGGACCAACAGCCCCTAAACCTGCTTGTATTTTTGTTTTTATTTATTGCTTTCTCACCCTCGTTTTTGCTGTTTTTATCCCTTTTCCTTACTTTCTTCCTGTGTCTCTAAATTTTGAATCATATGGTAAATTTTTATTTTTATTATCAATTTTACTGTAGTCTCCACTTTTACTTATTTAACATATGTACCAGTAAAAAGCACCTCTTAACAACTTGTGGTAGAATGTATATACCACAGGAGATGCAGTGATATTCTACACTCTTGTAAAGTAGAATCTCTATCTTATGAACCTCCCTATAATGAAAACCTCTGGATAACGAACTCTGATATCAGTCCCACCCTGGAACATGTAAAATGCATACAAGAAGCATAATGAACCTCCATAACTACAAAACTCCCATCGAGTGAAGGCAGAAACTGGTCCCCGAAATTTAATCCACCTCTGTGCAACGAAATTTTGAGGAAAACAAAATCGTAAACATTAGCTGTCACTGGATTCTATTGGCAAAAAACAGCATCACCATAACACAGCGTGAGACATGCCTAACTATCTCCCCACTCCCTCCTAATCACCATCCCTATTTGGGAATGACCGAGTGAGAGAATGCATCATGCTTGCTGATTACTCTTTAAGCTATGAAAAGTGAAGTCTCCAAATGCCATAATAACCTCCCTCAAAAAAAGGGGAGGGGAAAATTTAAGAAAGAAGAAAAAGAAAACTCATCCAATCAAACACTCACTCACTCAACCTGAAATTTAGGGGCTTTTTAGGGCCGGTGCCATGAACAGCAGGTCAACACACAGGTTTACAGGAGACAACTCTGCAGCAGTGACCTTCACTCACACAAATCGGGTATGCGGAAAAAACTTTTTGCAGCGACCCTTGTCATATATAAAAGAAAGAAATGAAGCACGAAAAGAAAAACAAAATCGGCAGCCTCAGTAGAGGGGTGGCTAGCGTGTCTGGCTCCCAATGCTTCAATCCTGCCTTGGTCATGGTTCTTTGTGATTGTCTTTGTTATTGCTAAAATTAGGGATGGGATGGTTCCACTTTTTCCCGGTTCTGGTTCCCAGTTCCGGTTATATTAATCTGATCCTGGTTCTCGGTTTCGATTCTGTTAGGTTAGAAGTGCTTTCTGATACACCATGGGAAATTCTAGCTTTACAGTAGTTATATATAGTGCAGGTCTGCTGTTTTCATCGCTTTTATCCATTTTCACGAATTTTTTAAATGAAAAGCCGAGTCATTTTCGTGATTCACGGATATTTATATATAAGGTAAAACTTGGTTCTTACCTGAGCTGTTCGCATAAAAAGTACATAAACCACGAAACTCTGAGATAATTAATATTTATATACAAATAATGCGAATTGTGTTAACAATATACGGTTCGGTGAAATTGTTTCGTGAGTACGTACCAATATAATTTGAAAGTGCACAAACTCGCTAGGAATTTATTGTGCAAAACCAAGCTGTAGAACTTCACTGGCAATCAAAGGAATATTTGTATTTTTTCCTTGACTCTCTTTTTAGTATTTGTATGAATGCATATATACACTGCATGTAAAGCCAGTCACTAGAATCAGCAATGTTGCTAAATTGATTCACTAAATTTACAATTAGTCACCATGGCCTTTTTAAGGAACTATATAGTTCAAACACAAAAATTCGCTAAATTGCAGCACTGAAGGGGATTCCAGTGTGACCCATGAATCACATCCTGTTCCTTCTTGGCGCATGCCCAGAAATGAGACTACGTTGTTGATGCTAGTCCATAGTAATGTCTGGCATCGTAAAAATTCATATCGTATTTCACTAATATTTCTGAATGAATACTTTTACCGAGTTATTCTATTCCTCAAATAAATAAAAATATGAATAAAAAATACAATTCTTCGATTGATAGATCTTTGTATAGAAAGAAGTACAAGGTTGAGTGGGAAAAGAAATTAAAGTGGTTAATAAAAGGAAAAACTGATTTCTCGACAACATGCACTGAATCCTGATTTCAACATATCAAAAGGAGGCCTAAACGATCTCAAATGCCATGAGACAACAGAATGTCACAAGAGGAACCAGCCATTTGAAAATAGTTCTCTAATTGCGAGTTCTGTGATTAAAGAAAACTGATATTGTTGATGCCGAATTAAGATGGGCAAATTTTGTTTGCGAAACTACGCAGAAACTACTGGACGGATGTTGATGAAATTTGGTGTTTAGGACATAGGGGCAAAGAAACTAACAAAATTATATAAATAGTTTACGTGACCCAATCGGGAGTGCCATTTTACAGGTGACAAAAAATGATCTTTTCTTTATATCTCGTACAATATAACTTATAACGAAAAAGTCTTGAAAGAACTTTGTAGAACTAATCAAATAGCATGTTTTGTTCAGTACATTTTTATGGAAGGAGTAGCCGATTTCAAGAAAATCAAACGTGAAAGTCGTAATTCACTTTGGACCCAGGTTTTTTAATTGTCAACGAAAACAATCTTCATGACAACTGATGTATATAATATCTGCTGTAAATACCTAATTAATTTAATTTTCTTTTTTGAGCATGCAACATTAGGAAAATGGATAATCTACGACGAAGAAATAAACATAAATACGTCTGTACAACGAATACCCCTTTTTTCGGTCTCACCAATTTTATATGGAGGTTATATAAACTTAGTCACTCCAAACTTGGTTCAATACTCTCTAAGTAAAGGTAGCATGTCTTTCCTCTGAAATACTTTGCAAAAAGACAACCTAAGAATTGAAAAAATAAATTTTATGACCCATATTGTTGAAATGTTTACATATCAGCTATGCCAGGCTCACTTCTCTATGTAAGGAATAAATGAGAAGGAGAGAATCACATTGTAAAAACTCCCCTTCATTACAAACTTTTTACAAAGAGATTCTCTCCTTCATATTTATTATGGAGTTCCACAAGGTTAAGGCTTAATCCATTGATTTTTGCCTGAGGAATGTTTTTCTTTGTCCTGCTGAAGTGGAAACAGAGGAAGTGTAGTACTCCTCTCTTCGAAAGGGATTAGGAAGTGAAAATGGGAGGTAGAGGAGACAAGGGATCTTCCCATTGGCATATACAATGGATCTTGGTTGTCTCTTAGTTCTGGTCCATTTTATAAAGCAAAAAATATCTTTCCATAATCACTGCACAACGAAATTTAACATCGCTTTGCAATGCCATTTATTAGAATATTTTCTGATTGATAGTTAGGAGATATATTTTTTATGAATATATGTAATGATATTTCAATAACATCACTTAAGTCTTTGAATTGAGCACCGGAACTTGGCTTTTAAAATTATTCCAAAGAGATTAGTGTTAGAAAAACAAGTTCAAAGAAACATTTAAAAACTAGAAATAAAAGACAAAAGGATTTTAAAAAATCTTTTTCAATTATTTTATGCTTTCATAATTGAGTCTTACCGTCCTTGGAGTTCCAGCAGCTATGCGATTGAATCTATTTATAAGGATGTTCATTTCATATCTTTGGTTTCCAATTTCAGTCTCAGGTAGGGCATTCCTTTCTTCTTCTGTATATGAATTAAACAGTAAGGTGATCTAAGAAAGCAGAGATAAATATAAATGTTAAGAAACATTTTCATGCGAATAAATCAGAAAAAGAGTAACATTATGTACCGGCTGTCTGCAGAGTGGACATCTCATTGCTTGTATCACAAAATCCTCATGTTCAAGATAACTCCTCATGCATGGGCCTAAAAGAGACAATAATAAAAAATATTTCCATTTATAAATCACACATATGCTATATAATAAAAAAATATAAGAAAATGTTTTATCCAATGGAAAATCAAATTTAAGACTCTCTGCCAATTCAATAACACATGTAATACATTTTTGCGAGGCTTCATAGATATCCCTTTGACTCATATTGCTATATAAAGACATTTGCTAATTGTGCAAAAAATGCCATGACAAGATTAAGTAACTCATCTAACACTACAATGGTTCAAATAATTCAACTAAGATTCAATCCATTAAGGTACAGGTATACCCCGATTTACATCTTGCTGATTTACATCAATTCGAAACTATGTCGATGATTAATTAATGTGTGTATTGATTTACATTGTTTTGCATCAAAGTTACATCATTCAAGTTTGAAGGTTCTTTAAAATATTGTTACAATCTTCCAGAAATAACTATCCGTTTAAAAAACTACATAATAATCACATTTCAAATATACTGTGGTCTAATTATCTACTCTCATTAATATAACATCTAAATAAACAACTATCTTAAATATACTACGTCACTCCAAACCCAAGCCAATGCTCCAAAGGTCAGGGGTGGGGGAACTTTTTCTGCATGGTGGACTGCATTGGTGCCAGTGAATCCTCCAGTGGGCTGCATTGGAAATTGCCAATGCTTTGGCAGACTGGATTTAGGTTAAATCTTAAGTTATCTAGAGATTTTTAGGCACCATATGAGTGAAAATCAAGTTAAATTAAGTTTTTAGGGTTAAAACATTAATACTAAAAAACATGATGTAATTCAATCTTAAAAACACTTTTAAGAAAAGATTAAAAATAACATTAAAAAGAACTTACTTAGATCAAGAAATTTTTGCTAAAGGGTCCCAATTTAAGGCTAGATATTTAAGCAGATTTTTCTTGATGAAAAATAATATTTGGTAGGTAAATAAAAAAATGAAAATTTTTTGAAAACTATGAAACACTGACGGTTGCCTGCATAAAAATGCTTAGCAGACTGCACCTGGCCCGTGGGAAAACACTCCTGCTCTGGGTGATTGCCTAATGTGTTGCCCTTAAAGGGTTTTGTAAGGAGGGAATCTAGTGATAAAAAAAATTGGCAAGTTTGGATATGAAATGCATGGAACATCTGGGCAGACGAGCGATTTTTTCGCATCCAAGATGACAATGCAGTCAAATGGAATCCGGCTGCTAACTATTGATCAGTGGTTTCCCCGAGAAAAATTTGTGACTGCAAATGGGGCCACCTGGCATGTTGTGGTGGCTACATTGTTAAAATTAGGGTAAAAGTGATATTTGGTATTCCACATAAGGCACCTAAGGAATTTAATCAGATAAAATATTAATGACAAATATTGATCATAAAAGACGTGACATCACAGTATCTATCCCAGTCTGCATATTAATTATTCCCATGCTTAAAATATAATTTTGCTAGTGGGCAGATTAAAATTTTCTGGTGACAACAATTGAGAACCACCATTATAGAGCATTTGACCTCTAGAATTTGCTGTGATTATGGTGAATTTGTTGAGTTTAATTATGATGTTCAATCATAGTAACTTTTATACACTCTGATTATACATATTATAATTGTTTGATATTGGAGAAACAATATTTTGACACAGGTATGTTTTTTACCTCTTCCTAACCATACAATGTCATATCTCGGCTATTACTGATCCAATAGTCAAACTTTTCAAAGACTGTTAATAATAATTACAAATATCATAAATGTATGCCATATTTATCCAAATATAAGATGAGACATTTTTATTTATTTATGAAAAGTGACCGACTGACACAACATTTCTCAGGTTTCAAAGAATATTTTTAATTTCTATACTGACGATGGAGTAGCAATATAAATAATTCTAATTCATGTATTAATTCCATCTATATATTTTTCAACACTATTATCCTAAAGAATAGGCAAATTTTCTACTTCAATGAATAATAATTCTCTGCAAATGAGACACTTTTTCTGATAACCAAAGAACGCCTGCATGAGGAGAATAGCCTTATGCTGCCACGCAACTACATCTGAAATTCAAATTAGAAAGGCAGCAGTGTCACAATCCTATTGAGGGTAACCCTGAGATTCAGCACTTCCATTTACTTGGATAGGAAATTCTCATCTTCTCCACCTAACACTGTTTCCAGTGGATTCATTTCCTGCATTTATTCTCAGCTGAACTCGGATTCAAATGTGTCGACTATTTAGTGCCAACATTGAGGGGTTACTGCGAAGATTATGCTGAACCGCTCAAACTTCTGCACACATCCTCCATTCATATCTTACGGGGAAACTGCCTTGATTTATGTCGATTCAATTTATGTCATACTTTTCATGAATGTATTCTCAACGTAAATTAGAGTATACCTGTACATCATCGCATGACTTCATAGAATGTTCGTAGCTTATAAATCTTATATTAGATATTAAGTTTTGATGGTCTTGTAGTACAATAGATTACCTTCACCATTTCTAAATTTAGAAAAAAAATTCCAACCTAGGAATATTTTATTACTGCACTGCTGTTATGAGAGTTTGTTTAAAGACCAGCACATTACCATTAGACCAAACAAGATTTTAGTATATAAATTTGTGAGTGGTTAAAAAAGCATTATCTTTTTGTTTTAGGAGAATTATTACCATATAAATAATGTTTGATATGATTTTTTAATTTATCTTTTATTTTTGTGAAATAACTGGAATAAACATTCATCATTACTGATTCTCAAACCTGAGCAGCCCAAGGACTCCCACTTTAGTTTTAAAAATTTTCATGGACACCTAAGCTTACTGATGTTTATTATATTTGAAGAAAAAAAGGTGTTCATGAAAATCTATCCTACCACCATTTTTATATATAAACAAATGTGCTACAAACACCACATCTTTATTATTCATTAGATTTATTTCATTATTTGCATAAAATTCTGGACATGACTCACAGACCCCCTGGAGTATCCATGTGGACTCCAGAGAAACTCATTTAAAAAATCCTGCCCAAAAAATTTTAGTTGATTCAACATTTACCAAAATTACACAATACACACATTCACAAACAATAGAATTTTCTATATTTGAGAAAAATAGCTTTGAATCTTGAAATTTAAGTGAGATAAGAATTTTTTCATGGGACTGACTGGATAAAATATCTGGAGCAAATGCACTCAACCTACCATTGAAGAACTGGAACTAAAAGGGGTACAATGAAATCAAAAGTTTGATCAAAGATGGCTTTGAATGTTCACATGTGGCCTCAAGGACAACTAGCATGGAGTACTCCATGGATACAGGTTTTTGCATTGCACTCGTTAATCGCTTAAGCCAGCAGCCCAAGCACGTACTCACCAAACATCATCGGCTTGAGGGGTGGCTGAATGAGTACATGCTCAACAAATGCAGATGTCAAATAAACAACGATTCTTTTGCCATCAAGTAGTCATTCATAAAACTACAAAGCATAATTAATGCTGTTTTTCCTTAAACCAAGTATAAAAACCTCGAAACTCTGAGAGAATTTGTGCTTAATTGAAAAATCACATATTGATGGTCTGCTATGGCACAAATAGTTTCATGAATGGCTATTTGACAGCGAAAGAATCATAGTTTGTGTGAAAATTGCATTTGGCAAGCATGCACTAGTTCAACCACCCTTTGTACTGATGACATTCAGTAACTACATGCTCAGGCTGCCTGCTTGAGGGATTAATGAATATTTTGAGATTTGGAAATTGATTTGACTAGTATCCTATATACTCGTGTAAAGGTCATGGTTTTAAGACCAAATTTTTAGCAAAAAACTCGGGGATTGACTTATACATGAGAAATATTTTTGATAGGTTTAAACCCATGACAGGCCAACTGTTTAACATCCCTTCCGAAGGACGGAGCATTGATTTTTGCATGGTCTCCTCAAACTGCACAAGTAGGGGGATGAGCGACCTTGGGAAAAATCCCACTTTTGTAGTGATCCTTATTAAAATATATTACCGAATTGTGATTTTGGACTGCATCTGGAAATTAGAACTTCCACTTTAGGTAAGCACTTAAATAAATGTATACTTGTAGCTCATTAAATGGAATCCAACAAGCAACAATTAAATACCATATTTTTCTTTCCCATACTCTTATATGATCTGTAAAGTATCAATTGAAAAATGTATTTGGATAGAGAACTACATTTACCACAAAAAGTTCTTGGGACAACAAAATTACAACTTAAAGTTTCAGAGATAAAAATTTGAGAAATTCCAAAGCAAAACAACATATTTTGTTTACATCCGTCGATACAACGTTTCTATCAGCAAACAATTAAAATCCATATTTTCTTTCTCATGCTCTTATATGATCTAAGAAGTATGGATTAAAATATTTATTTAAATCAAGGACAATATTTACCTCAAAAAAGTCCACAAGACCATATAATTACAATTTATAGTTTCGGAGATAAAATTAAAAAACTACTCCATGCTAATGATATTTAATTTAAGGCAAAAGAATATGAGTAGACATACAGCAGGGATAATAACTGGGTGGAGTACGAAGCATCTTGGGTTATTCTTAGTTATAGGGAAATGGAAAAATCTCTTGTGGGCATTTTGAAGGTAAGAGAAACTGTTAATTATAGGTTGATGGTTGTTCAGATAAGGTAGAGTTCAAAAAGAAGTGCTCAGCACAACAGAACTGAGCTCCACCAAGTTCTTTGGGAGAGATTTAAACATAAAAGAAATAAATAAAAAGGAATTTGTCTTCCAGGTTGGATAGTCATAAGGAGACGAAAAGAATTTCACAGCAATACGGACTAGTGAATGCTGTACTATTTCATAGATGGAATTAGAAATTTATTATTCTTCTGATAATTAGTTGTTTTGGGTAAGAAATGTACCGTACTTCTCTGCATATAAGATGCACTTTTTTCCAAAAAATACCTCCAAAATCAGCCTGCATTTTATATGCTGAAGGTAAGATTATTATTGTTCTCAATACTGACACTAACTAGCACACTCATCCCCAAATGGCAGTCATTTCTTGCATAAGCAATAAAATATACATTATTAATAATTATTAGTGAAAAATTACATCATTTCTGGACAAAATCAATTTCATTAATTACTAAATAATGTACATTGGTTAAAGTGGACATAATGGCAATCTGATCTCTCTCTCTCTCTCTTACAGCTTGCATATGAGCAAATATATTTACCGACTAAGTAGAACAGGTCAAAACTTGTTATAGTGCTAAACAGTGCTCGAATTGGGTGGACACATGGGAATTCCATTCCATTTTATACAAAATGAAGCCCATAGCATTCCCATTGTTAAAAAATCAGATAAGAATGTTCTGGTTGTTAAAATTTTCCAATTGTAGCACTGCTTCCCATGATGAATGTTCTAAAGGACATCTACAGTATATTTGAGGGAAGACTTTATCTCACATTATATAATAGAAGTCAATAGGAAATTATGCTTCCATTTACCACATCTAGTTCTTGCTTCCCGATTGCTCTCTCTCTCAACTAAGCATCCCGCAAAAGCAGGCCAAACATGTATAAACTTCTTTCCGTTTCTTCTTTCTAGACCTTTCCATGGTTGTACGGAAGTCATGGAGAAATCGTGTTAAACCGAATGACCAGTCATGTTAGTCATAAACCAGCCCTATTTTAAAAACCGTGTTAAACCAAAATCATGTTGGTAGAACTCGTGTTAGGAGGGGATTGGGTGTATATTCTTTTAGTATTGCATGACATAAAAGGAACACAAAAAGATGCAGTTTGGGTAAAATATGATTTGTACATGTCACGAATTACTAGGCAATCTAGAAGAATTTGTTTGCATTTAATGGAAAATATATGCAACTCAATTGTTTATTTCTTTTATATGAGAATGAACTTTGTCTGACACTTTTATTTACATAGAATATTTACTTGATTTAGGTTTACTACTGACAGCTAGCAAGGAATTTAAAAACACTGGATAAATATCGTGTTTACTACATTATTCCACGCATTTTAAAAATACACTGGTTAGGGAAGTCAAATGCATGGCATACTGCACCTACCAAAAAAACACCTACTCATTACCTCATGCCAGGATCACAGTATTGAGTAGGTATTTCGCGGGTGACCTACCCTCAACAGATGAATGGGCAAATCTCATGTAATGTCCACACCCCCTTTTTTGATGGGAACTTTTGAAGAAAAAGGTGCAGGTATTACACAAGTAAATACGGTGGGCCCTCGATACTCGTTGACTTACCAATCCGTCAATCACTATTCAACACCATTATTTCTGTATCTGTCGTCAGTTCTCATGTCCGTCATCATGTCGCCACTTGTCTCACACATCCTGTATGTCACTTCCTAATGCTTAGCAGCATCAGTCTAGCAACATTCCTCTCTGTTTCATATATCTTTGCGGTTTAGAGAGAGGGCGAAGAAGAGAGCTTTCCAGCACATGATCTTACAAGAACCAATAGGAATGAAGTATACAGAGCCTCCCCTGTCGAAAGCTCATTCTCTCTCTGGCCTCCGATGTGCATACATCGAGTCTCCGAGTGCTGTGTTGCCACATCCTGGTAGCTCACCGCTGGCAGCTTTCTCTTTCTTCTGAGCTCTCCGCAATGTATTCCAGTTTAGTAGATATGGCAGCACCGAGTTTGAGTTCTCCAGCGAGGAGACGTCTCCTCGCTAGTAGGTGGGGAAACGTCTCCCCACCTCCTAGCAGCGGAAACACATGAGCGGTACCGAGTACATATGAAATGGCAGTCGCAAAGATATTTGAAACAGATTATAATGAGAGGTTCTCAATCCAGTTCTCTGCCGAGTTTGTCTTACTTTATTTTTGCAACAAACTCAGTGCCCATGTCTGCAAAGTCAAATGAGAAAACTAAGAGGTGAAGAGTAATCCTCACTTTGGAAATTGAAAATTATTGCTGATTTTGAAGCTGGCAAATGAACAGCCGATATTGCAGGTGAACATGGAATACCGCCTACAAAAGAACAATTGTAGCTCATAAAAATATAAAGGTGTTGCAAAATTAGCAGCGCCTGACACAATTAAATGTTTGAGAACCAGAGAAAATGTTTTGCTGAAAATGGAGAAATTATTTATTTGGATTTCTGATTGGCAAGCCAAGGAAGAATTCCACTTTGATAAGGCACAAGGCAAAAAGGATTTTCGACAATCTCAAGGCGGACGAAGAAAATTGCCAGGTTGAATTTTTCGCAAGGAAGGGCTGGTTCAAAAAATATAAATTGATGACGGGAATTCATTGTATGTTTAAATCAATAAAATTATTGTTAAACTAGTCTTTATTTGTGTTTATTTACCCGGAAAATGAGTTTAGTGCTCAAGTATATAACTTGCCTGGAACAAATTATCATTATAACATGTGAGTCCATTGCTCTGTATCCGTTGTTTCCTTATCCGTCCCACTTTTAAGGAACCAATTAACAATGGATATCGAGAGCCCACTGTATATGTATTTCAATGTGTATCGAAATCATTATATATGCAACAATTATATTTTATTTTAATGACAAGGGGTTAGGTGAAAGAGGGGACTAAGTTAGTCTTAATCTCAGGCCAATTCAAGGCATAATTCAATTCAATTATAATCAATTACACATTTATTATGACCAACATAAAACAGCCGAAACTTGGTTAACTTTAATTAAAGCATGCACATTCATAAAAGAATAATATAAATTTTTATTACCACAAAATGTGTGCCCACAGTTTGTTTCAACTTGAAATGTATACCCACTTAAGCAGATAGGACATGTATCTTCAGAGGAACCAGGAACCTGCAAATCTGAATATAGAATGACAGCTATGATCAATAAATAGTAACATCATATAAATATAATAAAATATGAGATCAATAAATTTGAATGATTCCAAACAATATCTTCTTAAGAACTTAAGTATAGCATGATTAAACTTGAGACTTAAGTCTTAGTAATAGTTAAACAATTTTGTGCTACAAAAATTTATTCATAAAACTTATGAAAAATCTATCACAGAGTGTCACAGGCATAGAAAACTATAAAACGTTTACAATTCATGAATTTTTTAAGATTGTTTTTATGGGAATACAATCTATTTTGAGTCTAATTTCAACAGAATTCTCACACACATGAGAATTGGCCTACCATATTTTTCGATATCATCCATTTGGCACCAATGTAATTTGAGTGTAAGACCCTTGGGTTAGAGTTTGGTGAGGAACTAGTGAGCCCAAAATTCCCTTCAGTATCTCAAACCACCAAAACACTTGATCCAATAAATATGGAGAGGCAATGATAAAAATCAGCAGATTTGAACCACTGTCTTGTAATAATTATACATAGTCATCAGTTAACATTGCCATCATTTTGAAGTCATTTATGTCAGTAATAAGTTGCTAAAAGATGGCACATTGCTCTCTGTTGCATAATTTATGCACAAACTCTCCCCCTTTGTTGTCAATACACTATCAATCTTTTAGGTAATTACAAACACTTTCAAGTGACAGAATTTTAGCTTACAAATAGCTTGATTTCATATGACACCTCATGAAGAAAAAATCAGTTCTTTTGAGATGCCTAAGATAAGTTTACCACCTCATTGGATTGTCATGAACTCCAAGTTAACAGTATTATATGCATTTTGGGAATCTTAAAGCATATAAAATTAATTAATGCCTAAGGAAACCAGACATCCTCTTTTTGAAGATTGTGTCCTCTTTAAAAATAACGTCCTCTTTTTACGCATTTCTTTAATATTGACTACAACTGAGCATTTCAAGTATTTAAGTATTCTACAAACAAAACAAAAACGTACTGTCAGTCTGGTCAGAATATGACTGAAGCTGTGATGGTAAATAGCTCTCCTCTGAATCCATCTTCTTATATACAGTGAAACCCTGATTTAAGAATCCTGCATTTATTGTTTTCCCAAATTTAGTGTTTATTTTTTCAGTCCCAACAAACACCCCATTTATGCAATGTATTATATTCTCTGAATTGACCCTAGGACTACAAATCTTTTCCCTGTGCACTATCAAGGGGGAGGGAGCCCCAGAGGCCCACTATCTAAGATATAATATAAAATCATTATAATTTTTTATACATATCGTAATATACATAAAGACATCATAGGAATAAAAATATACAATATACAATAAAATGGATTCTGTTTCACCCTGCACAGTCTGTGCCTCGCATTGGGATGCTATTCAACTGAGAAGAGACTTTCTTTTCTTGGCTACCTGGAGCCTAGGTCCGAAGAGACTGCTGATTTCACTGCCCCTTTTTCTTACCGTGCTAAAGTGACAGCTTAACCGTCTTGCTTATCAGTATGGGCCAACCACATGACGCCTTCAAGTTAAAAGAAACAAAATGATAATTCTCGTGCATCCTTGCTTGCATGTACAATTTTCCCAAGCCATTTTCAACAATGATATATGGCTGTATGAGAAAGCAAATGAATTTGCTAAGAAGAAGGTGCAGAGGATGGAAAAGTATGAAATTCCTTAGAAAGAGACTGGAAAAAGTAATATTGGGAAGTAGGGGTTGCAAAAATAAAATTAACTGACCAGTAAGTGCCCCTGAATTTAGACCACCTGTGCCATAGCAAACAGTCATTGTCAAAATCAAACTGCAGAAAATAGGAATATGAATAAAATTGATTGAAAACTGTGGATAATTGTTTTCTAGAAATCTCTGCACAATGTAATAAAATATCAAAACTTTCAGGAATTATATGACGGAGAAATAGATGAAAACAAAGTTGTGGGCCTCGCCCCCCCCCCCCCGGTAGTTCTAGGCTTAATGTTCCACGATTTAGTGTTTTGCCCAGATTTTGTGTAATAAATTTTTTTACTACTTCATTAAAAATCTAACTCGATTTAATGCAACTTGGCTGTAACTGCAGCATTCTTTAGGCCAGTGGTTCTCAAAGTTTTTTGAGCGGCAGCACACTTTTAAAGATAAACAGGGTTTTGCAGCACACAAGCCTTTTTACAAGCTTTACATATTTTTAGATACAGGTATTACAACCTTTGGACACATCCATTTGTTAATGCTACTACATAATTATTAAAAGAAAATTACTGCCCTAATTATCCACCAACACATGCAAATCGTTGATCTAATTACTAAACCAAGCTTTTTGCGGCACCCCTAAAAATTTACTGCAGTACACAGTTTGAGAACCACTGCCTTAGGCTACAATCACGCAAGTTATTTTTTAACGTAAGAGTTCGGACGGGAAAAACACAGACAATGGATCCAATGTAAATATTGCTGGGTTGCCACACACATTTTCCATCCAAGTAAACAAGTGCTGCGTCTCTGGGTCACTTGCAATACATTACAACACTGCTGCATTTTGAATCCAAATTTTGGATGTAGACAAGTGGCTATGCAAGGCAATTCTCCCCATGTGGGCATTGTTTTTTTTTTCAGGAATGTGGGGTGAGTTGCAGAGACAACTGCCTCGGGCAGCACTTTTCTAGAGGCATTATAGCAGTGTTGCTGCCGATTGGACCTTATTTCTCATAAACTGGAGGGTTTTGTATTTTTGCCTCAGGCAACAGATTTCCATGCGATGAACCTGATCAGAAAACATGTACCTTCTATTTACAGTGAATTGTTCATCAGTGAGGTAGAAAAGTGCCTGTTTCTGAGGATAATAGTGGTTAAGAACATATGGATAGAAATAATAAAGTGAATTACAATAGTTAATATTGTTACCAAACTTTCAATACATAAATAAACAACTTAGGAAAGTGAACAATGTATCAAAAATAGATGCATTTCGTACAATTGAGTATAGCAATATACTTTGAACAAACGCATAATATAAAACAGCAAAACACCATGAACCAATTATGTCTCTCTGTCTATTAAAACATTTTCCCTTCCCTAAGTTGGTGCATTAATCAATTTATTTACATAATATTAATATGGCTAAATACTGCAAAATGATACATCAGGAATAGGGTGAGGGAGATATTGAATTTTCATTAACCAATCTGTTTTCTAATCAGTTGTAATTAATCAGTCTAAAATTATTTAAAACATACCTCGCTTAGGTTAAGTAGTTGTAATATTTATGTTTATGTTCTTTTCTCCACCGTAGATAATCCATTTCCTTCTGCCTGCAAAATGCTGCATGCACACATAATGATATTAAACATATTTTCGTAATTATAGAAGATCTTATTTACTTCACTTACTGTGAACATTGTATACGTTGACAACAATTACATATCCATGCATGAATTTTTTAAGTTCAAAGCGAATTATGAATTTCTTGTTTGATTTTCTTGGAAACGGCTACTCCTACAATAAAAATATATAGAACAAAAAATATTTTATTTTGCTACTTCTACAAATTTTGTTTGAAAACCTTTTCGATATGACTAATATTTGACGAGATATGAGGACAAGTTCGTTTATTGTTTCAAGAGGCCCCCTTGATTGGGTTTTATAAACCATTTATGCCATTTTCTTATTGTCCTTGACCATAATTCCCAATTACTAAATTTCATGAAAATCCGCTCAATATAAGCTGAGAACGAACATGCAGACAGACAGAGAAAAACTAATAGGCTCTTATGAAACATCCCTAAAATACATTCTTTGAAAACTTAAGAAATTATCTGACAATCAATTTCAACTACCTCACAGCATTACTATCTCAAAAATTTTATTGTTACTTTGCCCTATGAAAATAACAATCAAATATTTTCCTTTCTGTAAATTACATGTTCAAACTCGGACCTGAATGCTCAGAACTCCTGGGTGATTTTTTTTTCCATTCGAGCTGATCGCAGAATCACATGATGCCTGATTAAGTTTTTTAAATTTTTCGGAAGGTTAAGATATTATCTTTCAATCTATCTCAACTACCTGGTTTCAGTACTGTCACAAATTTGACTGATACCTTGTCTTA
Organism: Tanypteryx hageni; assembly: GCA_028673005.1. Lineage (NCBI taxonomy): Eukaryota > Metazoa > Arthropoda > Insecta > Odonata > Petaluridae > Tanypteryx > Tanypteryx hageni. The sequence continues at coordinate 4,312,460 of CM054120.1, forward strand.
TGGCAATAATAATCGAATAAATCTTAAACCTTATAAAGTAAAACCTGCAAAAGGCAGAACCTTAGGGGATCATCCTATTTTTCTGGCTTTAGCAGGTATTCCTTCTTAGACAGGTTAAAACAATTAATATGGATGTTTTATTTATAAATTTTAAGTAGAGTATGGATATTTTCATGGATTTCAAGAGAAGGAAAAGCATTAGCACCACAATAGCATTTGATACTAATAATAAATGATCAATTAAATGAAAGTGCACAGACAAAAATAAATTTATTAGAAGTTAATAATTTTCCCTTAAAAATGCAGCAATGTTTTAGAACAGAACAAATTAAAAACTATACTGTTACAAAAACACACATATAGATTACTTAAAACTCAAAATCATGCTATATAGACGTTCCTTACAGAGGAGGAGAAGGATATATCGACATTTCTTACAGAGGAGGAGGATATAACATACTAGTACAGTCAAACTCGGATATAACGAGCGCCACGGGACCGTCTAGTTTTGCTCGTTATAGCCGTTAAACTTAATATCCGTGAAGGCAAAAGCATGCATGTGTATGGTGAAATAAGACATTAGAAGTAAAAGTGAATATATAAACAGAAAGTTTATTTAGTAAATTTATGGAAAAACATAAAAATGAGAATAAACTAGAAATTTTAAAATAAACATTTGTACATATAAAATTTACTCACAGCTGCATTCTTAATCACTCCCCTTTTTAGAAAAATAACTTTGAATGGTAGCCTGTTTCATAGATTTCACTTTGAAGTCTCTTAAGTTTCCTCTTATTACACTTAGTGCACTAAAAACACCATCGGAAATGTCAATGTTTTCAAAAAAATCATTTAATGTTTCCACAGCATCCTGAGCTTGAGAGTAAGTTGGCACGGCTTTCGTCGGGATTGTGTCTTCGACACATTCAACAATGTCTTCATCACTGTCTGCTGTGTTTTGTACTGTCACTATTATTTCACTCTCCGTAGGAATTCCACTGGTAATCAAATCATCATCAACATGAACAAAATTGTCAATGTCATTTACATGGTCAAAATTCACAATTCCATTTTCTTTAAGCCATTCTGACAGAGGTAGATCATCTTCATCAACGTTATGGTTATCAATCAAAAATTCTCCCGATATTAAACCAGACTTCCGAAAACAGTTTATGATCGTTGTAGGTGAAACATTGTCCCATGCATCTGTCATCAAATGAATTGCATCCAATACAGAGACGTTACCATCTAAACCTCTTTCCCTCCTTTCAATCAACTGTAGAACAAAAAATCGCTTGAAATGGCCTTTAAAACTTTTAATTATCCCCATGTCCATTGGCTGCAAAATAGAAGTCGCATTTGTAGGCAAAAACACCAGTTTTACATTGGATAACTCCTGCATATGTGGGTGCGCAGGACAGTTATCAACAAGGAGTAAAATGTTTCTATTCTTCCTCCGTAACTCGTTGTTCCACTGACTTACATATTGCTGAAAAATATTGGAAGTCATCCATGCCTTTTTATTAGCTGCATATTCAACGGGAAGCTTCTTTACATTATTGAAGCAACGCGGCTTTTGTGACTTACCAATAACAAAAAGTTTTTTTTGTCACTCCCATTCATGTTTGCGCACATTAAAACTGTTAAACGATTCTTAGGTCTTTTGCCACCAACACATTTGTCACCTTTGAATTTAAACGTTGCATCAGGCATCATGTTGTAAAACAGTCCAGTTTCGTCGGCATTGTAGATGTCTTCTTCTCTGTAACCTTTTCGACACTCCTCCCAAACACTTTTCACCCATTCACTTGGCGTTTTTGAATCTGCTGACAGGGCCTCTCCACTGACTTTCGCATAAACAATGTTATGCCGATTTTTAAAACGATCGAGCCACCCATTATTGCATGTGAAGTTTTCATGTCCTAACTGTTTTGCAAATTTATCTGCCTGTACCTTTAAAATGGGGCCGTTGATGGGGAAACCAGCATTTCTCTGCGTCTTAAACCACTCCAGCAGTGCTTGATCAACAGTACCCAAGTCACACTTCCTCATTTTCTTGTTCATTGTAAGGTTGTTCTCTAGTGCAGATAAAATCGCTTCTTTGTTTTTCCATAAGGTTGAAACCGTAGACGACGATAAATTAAATTTTTTGCACACTTCAACATTTTTTTCACCACGTTCTAACTCTCGAATAATATCAACCTTTTTGCGAATAGACAGACACTTCCTTTCATGTACGGACATGTTACTCGTTCAAGGGCAAAATCTCAACTGATTTTTGTGATCAATGCTACGAACTTTCTTTGCAAACTGCGAGCATACCAATTCCGGGAAGAGTTAATGAGGAGACGGATTAAATCTGGGATTTCCCATCTTTACGTGGGAAAGGGTGTTGGGTGCATTCGGCTGAGCGACGGGGGCGGGCGCCATTGTACATGCCCTTAGCCCCTTACCCCCCTTCCAAACACAACCTCCTGGCTGTAAAAGAGCTGTGGGTTGGGAGGAGAGGACAAAGGACCTCCGCGGGTGCCACTGTACCTGCAAGTTGGGAATTCTTGGTTTGGACGAAGGGATTATTTTTTTAACAACAACGCCGCGGTCTTTAACCTCCCCGAGGGATAGGGTGTAGAGGCTGGACTCGAGAACACAAGGTTACATATCTTGGGTCACTATGAGGATTGAAGGGGCTGACCGCCACTGCGTTTGAGACAGTGACACGTGGTCGAAGTTTGCTCGATATATCCGTGAAGCGTGCTCGTAATATATGTGAAATATTTGTATGTAAATACTCGTAAACTTATCTTGGAGGTAGCATTTGCTCACTATAGCCGTGACCTCGTTACAACCGTGCTTGTTATAAACGAGTTTGACTGTAGTTGGTGCTTGCATACTGCAAGCATTTCATATCACCTTGAAAAAACATTCATTTTTCAGACAGACATTTCATCATGACAAATATTCTTTTAATTCTAAAGATTTAACCTCCGCAGTGATTTCCGTTTTTCCCACATGAAAAAATAATAGTTTAAAACATTCCCCAAATGTTGCAATTTTAAAAATTTTACACTTTCTTCATTATAAGGTACTCATGCTACACATTTTAGTCAAATTTTAAAGTAGTAGCACTACTATAAGTAAAATAATATTTTTCTAATTGTTTAAATTTAAATAATTTTTAACGGCCGCCGCAATTCATATATGGTAAAATTGAAATGTTTATTTGTTCAAATACACTACTCTGTAAATAACTTGAAAATTTCAGCTTCCTGGCTCATCCCTTAGTACCTAAACAGTTATCTATTTGTTTAAACTTTAAGAATTTTTAACTGCCAAACATATGAAAATATCAAAATTTGTATAATACCTATTTAGTTTTTTTACAAATTCTACCTATAAGAAGAATTTCAGATCCGTAGCACATTCGGTAATACATAAACCTCAAAAATATTTTTAAACATTTGCGAATTATTAGTGGTAGAATTTTTTAACTTTTTCAAAATTTTCTTTATTTCTGTGTATAATTTACTACAAAATGATTTCCAAAACTCAAACCTACAGCATATAGTTTCCAAGATAAAAATTATTAAACTTTAATGTTCAAATGGGGATAAAACAACCCCTAAAAACGAACAATTTTGAAATTTTCGATTTTTATAGTTGGTTATGAGAAAAGTTCTACAAACCTGCAAAATTTCAGCTTCCTAAACCTATTAGATTGGTCTACACACTGGGATAACTTTTTCCCATGCTAACTTATGGGAGATATTCCGGGGTATCTGGAGTCGAACACAGGACACTGTAAGCAAAAGTGACAATAATTTCTAATAGATATTGCGGCCATCTAGCAACACTGAAAATTTCATTTTTCTAGCTTACAGGCAAGTTCCCATAATTATTTTACAAAAATGGCGCAATGCTTTTCTTATGGGAAAAAATGCAACTTTCGGAATTTCTGGAGTCGAACTCATGTCACTTAGGTGAGAACTCTCATTTTATCTGTACGTTTCTTCATCATATCTACAAAATCTGAAACTTTCGGCTCTCCAAGTTTAGTAGTTTGGGCTGGACATTAGTATCCTCCTATATGTTATCATTATATATCCTCCTCCTCCTCTGTAAGAAACGTCTACATATATATAATGATATATAGACGTCCCTTACAGAGGAGGAGGAGGATATAACATACTAGTAGTTGGTGCTTGCATACTGCAAGCATTTCATTCATTCATTTCAATTTAAACATTTTTAACGGTTGCCGCAATATATATATGGAGAGATTGAAATGTATATTTGTGCAAATGCACTGTTCTGTTAATAATTTCAAAATTGCAGCATCCTAGCTCATCCCGTAGTACATAAAAAAATTATTAAAATTTAATGTTCGAATGGGGTTAAAACAACCCCTAAAATTTACAATTTTAAAATTTTCGACTTTTATAGTTGGTTATGACAAATGTTCTATAAACCTGCAAAATTTCAGCATCCTAAAACTATTAGATTGGTCTACACACTGGGAAAACCTTTTCCCATGCTAACTTATGGGAGACATTCCGGGGTCTCTGGAGTCGAACCCAAGACACTGTAAGCAAAAGTGACAATAGTTTAGATTGGTCTACACACTGGATTGCGTTTTCCCATGCTAACGACCACTAATAATTCGCAAATTTTTAAACATATTTTTGAGGTATATGTATTACCGAATGTGCTACGGATCTGAAATTTTTTTATAGGTAGAATTTGTAAAAAACGAAATAGAGATTATACAAATTTTGATATTTTAATTTGTTTGGCTGTTAAAAATTCTTAAAGTTTAAACAAATAGATAACTGTTTAGGTACTACGGGATGAGCTAGGAAGCTGAAATTTTCAAGTTAAGTGCAAAGTAGTTCATTTGCACAAAAAAACATTTGAATCTCTACATAAACATATTGCGGCGGCCGTTAAAAATGTTAAAAATTTAAACAATTGGAAAAATATTATTTCACTTCTAGAAGTACTACAACTTTAAAATTTGGCAGAAATGTGTAGCATTAGTACCCCATAATGGAGAAAGTATAAAATTCTTAAAATCGCATAGTTTTGGGATTGTTTTAATCTATTATTTTGACATAAGGGAAAAACAAAAATCGCTCTGGAGGTGAAATATTTAGAATTTAAAAAATATGTGTAATAATGAAATATGAATGTTGTTTATGCTGAGATGAAATGCTTGCAGAATGCAAGCACCAACTACTATTATATCATTATATATTGACGACTCTTACAAAGGAGGAGGATATAACATACTAGTAGTTGGTGCTTGCATACTGCAAGCATTTCATCTCACATTAAAAGAACATTCATTTTTAAGACAGAAATTTCATCATTACAAATATTCTTTTAATTCTAATGATTTCACCTTCCCAGCGATTTTCGTTTTTCCCATATGTAAAAATAATAGTTTAAAACAATCATCAAATGTTGTAATTTTAAAAATTTTACACTTTCCTCATTATGGGGTACTAATGCTACACATTTAAGCCAAATTTTAAAGTTGGAGCACTTCTATAAGTAAAATAATATTTTTCTAATTGTTTAAATTTAAATAAATTTTAACGGCCGCCGCAATTAATATATGGTGAAATTGAAATGTTTATTTGTGCAAATACACTACTCTGTAAATAATTTGAAAATTTCAGCTACCTAGCTCATTCCGTAGTACCTAAACAGTAGCACCAACTACTAGTATACAATAAAAACGCAAAATATTGTAAAAACTTATTTCAAGAAACTGTACAATTTCAGATGCTTTGTTTTTTTCCTGGGATTTCCTCAAACAATTAATAGAAAACTCAAACTCTACAACCTTGTTAGAAAACTCATTTTCACCCTTCATTTTAGCAAAGTGCTATAAAGCATAAATATAATCTAAAACTTGATGTTGTTGGTGTTTCCAGGTCTTCACAATCCTCTTCACTCTGTTCATTATCTGGATTACAAACAGTGTCATTGCTCTGAGATTCTACCACAGTTTGTAAGTCAATTTTATTAAGTTCTGTGACAGCACTTTCGTCAATATTTACAAAACTTTTGCATTCACATCACTACCCTCATCTTCATACATCGCATCAATCAAATTTTGAATTTCATAGTAATCATAATTATTAACAACTTCATTGCAATCAATGGCATCATCAAAAATAAACTCTGTTTAACCCTCTTGCTCTAATTTTATTCACACACTTTACAACTGGTATCATAACATGCTTCAAATTTAGAGTTTTTCCACACAGAGACTCTTCATGTATAATACAGTGATACTTTAGTAGAGAACGACCAAAAAACCTTTCAACGGTGCACCATCAGTGCAAACACTGATGAGCTTACTAGAATCTAGTTGTTGATTTTCTAGACATGACTTTACTTTGTTAAATATGTCTGACCCTCTGGTTTTTCCATGAAGTGACCAAAGACCGATAAGTTCTTCAAAGATATTAAAATTACCATCAATTCCTCTTATAAAAATGCTTAATTGGGCTACATCACATATATCAGTGGATTCGTCCAAGGCTAAAGAAAAGAAAGAACAAGCATGAACATGGTCTTTCAATTGCTCAGTAACATCATGGGAAAGTTCTTCGATGCATCTTGTAACTGTTTGCTTGGACAGAGCAATTTCGTTTACTTTTCTTTCAACATTCTTATCACCAAGACATTTGCAAATTTTTCGAGACAGGGCTTAACAACTTCCTCTCCATCAGAGAAAGGCTTGTGTTTTTTAGCCAACACAAAGGCAATTTCATAAGACGTTTCCAGCATTGCCACATTTTCACAACTTCGTTTCACAAATATATTTTCTCTTTTTTTATTTCTTCCTTTTTCTTAACCACATATTCTTTCCGTAACTCAGACCCAGGAACTAACTCCAGTTTTTCTTCTAATTCAGTTTGATGTTTTCTATAGTGTCTGTGAAGATCATGTCTTCTATTATCTGAGAGAGTGCTTTTGCAAACAATGCACTATGGTTTTCCTGAAGGACCCGCAATAAATAAGAACTCATTTTCCCACAGTTCATTAAACTGGCGCTTGCTATCACTTTCTGCTTTTCTTCTGCTCATTTTCTTTTGCAAAGTAATGGGTAACTGACTGTAAAAAAATTATTTCAAAAAGTAAAGATTATTATTAAATAATTTATTTAAATTATTTTATCATTTTAAACATTATGAACATTCAAAAACAGTTCTACAAGTTTAAGATAAGATTCCTGTTTTCATGAAGGCCTAATACAGTTCTATAAGTTTAATGATCATATATTTTTTTTCATAGAGAGTTTTCGTCTCTCTCCTGCTATAAAACAGTCGATCAGCTGGCAATCACACACACAACCCAAACATCCTCATTATGAAAGCTTTGCTGATGATCAGTTAAATTTTAAGAATACACCTACTATACGGAAATAAAATTAAAGATATTGTATAAAAAAACATAAAAACACAAACATACAAATACACTGAATAATTGCAGGTTTCAGTAATCAGCAAATTAGGGGAGCGAGCAAGAACTTGACATACGCGTTCAAAATGAAAAAAAAATATTTTGAAATTTACAGAACTATATTAAGCCTTCATGAAAACAGAAATCTTATCTTAAACTTAAAGAACTGTTAATAAAAACATATAAGTTCAAAAACAGAATTGTTCACACACACATTGAATCAGAAGTCCATCAAACGTTATGACACGAGAGTCAGCTGTAAACTGATTGAGTAACTGGTGACGCATGTCAGCATTTTCCGGTGCCTGTTGCTTCAAGATCACCTATTGCGCTCTCTTACAAGACTTCCTGGTCGCTCGAGTAACAGCGCTAACTATGAGAGTCGCCTTGCAACTACGTACTAGGCGTCGCCGAGCTGACCACCAATTAACACGGCAGTTTCCAATGGCTGTTAAGATCAAACAAGTATAATAAGTGCGCACTCTAGAATTCAGTGATAGGTTAATTGTGTGTTTATATATATATATAAATCGTATAAGAGATTTTTAAAAATTTTTCTCTAAGGTTCAGTGCGCCACTTTTGGCGCATGCGCCATAGGTTGGCCATCCCTGCTCTAGTGTGAACCAGCCTTAAGGACAAGATTTTTCTTTCTGCCTTTCACAGATTCAAATTGTACTTATTAATACAAAAATTACAAGAAAAAATATTTTCCATTCACATCTTGCAGGTTCTGCATTACAGAGGGACATCCCTGTGAAAAACTATCATTATGCAGTACGATATCTCAGGTTTTACTGTAGTAACTGTTAACTTTTTCTTCCGAAATAATGGAAGATCACATATTTGTACCGTCTTTCCTCAATTGAGTGTTCACTATGTGTAATAGATCAATGAACGCACTGATGGGCATTCTATATAACTAAAAAAAATTTCAGGGTGAGACTAGTTCATCATGAAGTACATAAAATTTTCCTTTTGTTAAGTCTTTCACTGGTTATGGGATGAGTCCACCACTTTCATCCTCTATTCATTGGTAACAGATCATCTAAAGAAACTTCAAGAAAATCTATCACTGAATAAATTGAGTGAACACTGAGAATAGTGGTCAATGCTAACTTATAGTCGGGCGTGGTGATAGTCTGTGGTTAGTTCAGACGTGAAAAAACTACTTGTGTGGCCAGATGTTCCGAGCATTTCACATCTGAACTCGGATGTGAAAATCACAGAAATGAAAACTTTTGATCATTATTGCCATAAGGACGAGTAAGGATCAAATTTGTGATATATCATATTAGCCGAAATATGACGCGACCCCTAAGATTTTGAAAGTTTTTCAAGAAAATATTCTGGAAAAAACAAGAAAACCATGATATTTTTCTGTATTTCAACTTTAAATAATTAATAAACAAATTACTAATATCATGCGCTGTATTTAGGGTAATCCTGTGCTTGTATCTAGGCTCTTGTCAATATTTACTAAAGAACAATTTAGCTTTAAAATGTCTTTTGTTATTGGGCAATGCACCAAGCCTTCCTCAATGTCTTGCTGACTTGTTTCCAGAATTCAGAGTGGTTTTTCTAACCCCAAATATGACTTGGGGTTGGTGTAGTATTGGTGAGCATGAATGTTTCAATTCTCTGCATTGAAGACGATAAGTGCTTTATTAAAACAGCTGTTTTTATCGGTCTTATGATGATAAACTTGAAATAAAATGAAAGGGAAGATCCCTACCTAATTTGAATTTAGTTATAAAGCAACAGTGTGCCAACAAACAGGAAAGGTGTCGTAAATTTAATGCCGATATTTATTCGAAGAACAATTGGCTGTGCGGGTGTGATGAAAAAAATGCTTTTTTTCCTTGTGTTCTTTTCCAAGGAGATATCAGCTGGTTGAGGAATGGGATTTCGGACTTAGTACACATTTGGGAAAAAATGAGGGCTCCCGAAAAATCTAAAACACATATGAACAATGTTTTGAGTTTATCGTTGCTGGGTAAAACAAATATTCAAAATCAGTTTTACTCACAGAACTGGCTAGCTATATCTAAGCATAACGAACAAGTAGATAAAAATAGGTACGTATTAAATTTGATTATAAATTGTACACGTTTTTGTCGGGCATTAGAATTAGCATTGCGATGGCATGATGGATCGGATGAGTCACAGAATAAGGGAGTTTTTCGTGAGTTAATCCAGTTTCGTTCTGAGTTAGAACAAGATTTAAAAGTTCACCTTAGTCAATCAGCTGTGTTTAAAAGGTACGTCTAAAACTATACAGAATGAGTTGCTGGAATGCATGTTAGAAGTATAACACTAAGAAGTTAGCAAAGAAATTAAAAAAACAGATTATATAGCTTTGATAGCCGATGAAACTACTGACGTGTCATGTCAATTTCAGCTAGTCATTGTATTACGTTACATCGTAGGCAGAAAACCGGTAGAAAGGTTCTGGAATTTCATTAATCCTGACGGACATGATGCTCGTGCAATGGCAGATTGTATTTTAAAACAACTCAACCCCCTAATTGGCGACAGTCTGAATAAACTTGTAGCACAAACTTTTGATGGTGCTTCTGTTATGAGTGGACATTTAAATGGCGTTCAGAAACTGATAAAACACAAGTATTCACTTGCTAATTTTGACCACTGTTACGCCCACCATAATCACAGAAATAAAAGATAGATTTCAATTTACTGGACACCTCGTGGCTACGAATTTATTTGTGGTTGAAGAATTTGATAATTGCAGCAAAAAATCCCCTGGCATGTATCTCAGTGAAATAATTTAAAAGTATCCTTTTTTGGAAATAAAAATACTGCTAATTTCATCCACTGCTATGCCCACCAGCTGCATCTCATTATGTCTAATGCAGCATCCATCAACCGCCAAACCCAGTATCTTTTTTGCACATTTGTCTGGAATCTGTTCATTTTTTCTAATTTGCCCCAAAGAACAAAAGTGTTGGATGACATTGTACAGAGAAAATTGACGCGGGTATCACAGAACAGATGGAATTTCCATTCTCGATGAGTCAGCACTGTTTATGAATATAGGAAAGAACTCATAACGGTTATGGAAATTATTGAAAACAGTGATGACATAAAGTTGCAGTCTACTACAATACAAGCAGGTGAATATAAACTGAGGCTGAAAGAAAATGACTTTGTCTTTTGGTTAATGCCTTTTCACCGGATAATGCCTCACGTGGAGATAATTTTTAGTCAGGTTCAAAAATGAATCACCGATCCAGTTCAAGTACAGCAAGTGATGCAACATTTCGAGAATAGCATAATGACAGTCAGAAACCAAGTTGATGTGATTACCGAACAGGTTGAAGTCGAGTTAGAAAATGAAGAGGAAGAAGTTCGACCAAAAAGACCGTGGATCACTGACAGTGACTCTGCCTGCAGTTAGAGAGAAGGTAAAGAAGTTTGTGACACCATAATCACAGAAATAAAAGATCGATTTCAATTTACTGGACACCTCGTGGCTATGAATCTATTTATGGTCGAAGAATTTTATAATTACAGCAAAATATTCTGTGACGTATCTCAGTGAAATAAATGAAAAGTATTCTTTTTTGGAAAAAAAGAGACTGAAGAGTGAACTTCAAGTTTTTTTACAAAAGAGAGGAATTGAGAGCAGTTTCTGGTGCAGTACCATTTCTGTCACTCATTTTTGGTGATGATTTGTGTGAAACATTTCAAGAGACAATAAAGTTTTTAAATGTGTTGATCACGATAACAATGTTGACATCAGAAGCAGAACAGTGTTTTTCAATGATGAAAAGAATAAAGACTTTTCTTAGGAATAGTATGAAAGAAGAAAGACTAAGTGCTTTAGGGATGCTATCGTGTGAAAAAATGAAAAAACCTTTGTAAATAACATAAATATCATCAACAGAAAAGTTATTGATATTTTTTCTAACAAGAAGATCGCCGATTGAACTTTGTTTACAGCTCATTTAAGCTGCAAGACACTTTTTTCATCTACTCACTATTTAAAATTTTCAGTACGTAAGAGATTTAATACTTTTTTGGATTATAATTGTGTGAACTGGAGACAGTCTTTCTTTGTCTGTTCTGGACTGATGTTTTGGAACGAATACATAAAGTTAATCTACTGCTGCAAGCTGAGGAACTTATACTATAGAATGTTGTAGAGCATATGAAATCTTTAATAGAGTTTCTTCTGGCTATTCGCAATGACTTTAAGCACATTGAGGAACAAGCTAAACATATGATAGCGAGGATTCAAGCAGAATCAGATAATGAGCCTCACTATCAGACTACAGTGAAACGAATGGTAAAGCGTAAAAAGTAAGTTGATGAACATGGCACATCTGTATCCGACTACATATACACACCTAAAGAAAAATTCAAGCCGCATATATTTTCAGTAATATGCGACAGTCTTGATCATGTAAATGTGGACGCGCTATGGTGCATATGAATGGGTCCATAACGAGTTCTCCTTCCTCTTTGATTACATGAGTGAAGATATTGGAGACAAAAGAAAAGCTTCAAAAAGTTCATCGAGGAATATCAATATGATGTAGGTGAATAGTTTGAGAATGAATTAATCCATTTCCACAAACATGAGATGAGTGAAGTTCGAGAAATTGAGGAAAATGAAGACAAGTATTCACTTGCTAATTTCAATCTTTGTTATGCCCACCTTAATCACAGAAATAAGAGATTAATATCAATTTACTGGACACCTCGTGGCTCCGAATCTATTTGTGGTTGAAGAATTTGATAATTACAGCAAAAAATTCCCTGACAAGTATCTCAGTGAAATAATTGAAAATATCCTTTTTTGGAAAAAAAGTGACTGAAGAGTGAACTTCAAGTTTTTTACGAAAGAGAGAAATTGAGAGCAGTTTTTGGTGCGGTACCATTTCTGTCGCTAATTTTGGGTGATGATTTCTGTGAAACATTTCAAGAGACAATAAAGCTTTTGATACCAATGTCGAGCAGAACAGTGTTTTTCAATGATGAAAAGAATATAGACTTTTCTTAGGAATAGTATGAAAGAAGAAAGACTAAGTGCTTTAGGCATTCTATCGTGTAAAAAAACTTTTGTAAATAACATAGCTTTAACAGAAAAGTTATTGATTTATTTTCTAAGAAGAAATATCGCCAAATGGACTTTGTTTACCACTCATTTTAGCTGCAAGACACTTTTTTCATCTACTCACTACTGTACATTTTTCGGTAAGTAAAAAATTAAATACTTTTTTGTATTACAGTTTTAGGTTTTTTAAACATATGTTGGCCCTACCAGTTGAAACAACCAACGGCCGCCACTGCTAAACACCCCTCTTATATTAATAAGTATATTATTAATTTCAAACAAATGCAGAGGCAGAACTTAGATCAAAGTGAATTAAGGACAAAGCACAAGAGGCCAATTACAATATAGCTAAAAATGCCGATGTTACAAAGGTGCACATCATTGGAGAAAAACTCATTTTATATGCATGCAAAGAAATCGTGTGGCCAATGATAGGGGTTGAGGCAGCTCTTTCCACCATAGAGCCGAACAACAAAAGACAGGGACAGGTTTCTCACTAACAAAAATCTCATATATATATAATAAGCATTGTTGGTTGGTGATCATTTACTGCAATGCCATTTGTAATGCATGGAAGAAATGCGAACGAACACACGGTTGCTAATATTTTAGTTAGTTTTTTGTTATATCTTGACGACGAAAGAACTTGGTAAGTAGCTTTTTTAATTCACACTATTTAGGATAATTTGCTTGAAGGTGATGATAGATATTTATTGCATTGGAAAACGTAAAAAGTGATGAATATTACGTTTACTATTTAATGAAATTTCAATAGGCATTTACTCAATAGTGTAGTTATCCACGATATCTGCATTTTTATGCTTATATAGTTATGTATCAAGAAAATATTGTCATGCTTTCATACATTAATTTAAAGTTTTATTTTCTGCTTTAGATACATCAATAAAATTAGACCCATGAATTCCAATCACGATACACTATAATAATAGATGAAAAACACTGAATATCTATAATAATAGACAATGCTGGTTGGTAATCATTTTTATCTTGAAAGCGGAAATAGATAATGGTTAGAAATTTTCCAAAAATGCTTGATTCACATACTAAAAGTGACTAACAAAAATATTTGGAAAAAATGACCAAGGTTTAACTTCAGGGGATTATTTCTATTTCCCATAAGGTAACAAGAAACAAATGGAATTTTAGATGTGCAGGCTTTTAATCCTTAGGAAATTACAATTACAAAAACTGACCATCGATCATCCAATTTGAACTATTTTAAAGAAAAATTAATAGTCACTTATTCTATTCATCTTATTCCATTGTTTATTAATCTTAACACATTATTTTTGAGGGGCAACATACTAGTTATTTAATAAATTACTGTTTTTTAATCGGGTTTTTGAATACCCAAGTCAGTAGACATTAGTTCTTCCATTAAGGGTGAAATTTAAAGAAATCTACATATAATTTGTCCAATGTCCATCTGAGGCAAGGTCATTTGAATGACACACTATTTGAATCAACATAAAAGAGGAGTTCGGGTAACATGTCGGCTCTTGAATATGAAGTTCCAGGTTCAATCCTGATCGGGTAACATTTCTTTATTTAATTTTATATTTCATTTCTTTATTTAATTTGAATGATGATTTTGATTTGAATATGGTCATCGAAACATCTTTTTTAACTAAAATTTTAAATAAATTTAAATTCATATTTTCTGTTATCCTGAAATATATCTATATTAATAAAAGGCAATGTGTGTATGTTTGGACAGCATATCTCAAAAACCAAGAAACTTAGAGACTTTAAACTTGGTACACTTACTAATGGGACCATGAGAATGTGCACCTCAGGGCCAGAATTTTGATTGTTGTAGGAAGGGGGAAAATGAACGGGGTGCCATTTCCCATTAGATAACATACAAAAATCAATTTTTCGACATCCAGGCTTTTACTCTTTTGCAAATTAAAATTAGAAAAAACTGACCTACAATCTTCAGACCTGTACCATTTTAAAGAAAACTAAATATCATTTCCTTATTCTCATCATCACACTTTGCCTACAATACAAAATTGCTCAAGTTCTGCATTTAAATCATATTTATTGAAAAAATTTAAGCCTTTTTAACAATATGTTGCCATGCCGACTGTGTCTTTGTTAAACCTTGAGATTATAATGTTGCTTTAATCCTTATATTATACGTACAAGGAATACATGCTTTGAATGCTTTAATACGAGAGAGGAAGAAAGAAAGAAGGAGAGAGATAAAGAGGGACAAAATTAAATATCCTATAAATTAATAATAATTTTGGGCATATAAGAATTGTATAGCATAATGTCTTGGACATACAATTTCTATTCACCCAAAACTATTTTTAATCTCAGGAACACTCAATCATGTGAATTTTATATTTATTGTTTACTTTTTAGTGCCTATAACAGTTGGTTTCATTAATTTTTACTTTCTCCATACATAGTATAGGGGAAAGTACTGTTTTCATGAAAAAAATTGATTTCGAGATTTCAACGCAAATGTTTTGAGGTCCCCTGAACACATTTTGACCATTTTCTCGATGCTGTCTGTGTGTGTTTTTTTGTGGGTGCTCAAGAACTATTAATCAGTCCAACGCGAAATTTTATATTTAAAATTTTTATGAAGTCACAAGAATTGATTAGTTTTTGGTAAAAATCAGTCAACCAGAAGTGGGTGTTTACTCTTGTCAGTTATCCGTTTTTTTTAATATTTGTTTAATATTTGATAAATGTAAAAACGTATTAGAATAAAAGTTGTAGGAAATTCAATTTTCTAAGTTTGTTCGAAACACTTTGCCATATAATGCATTGTTTAAGAGATATCTTAAAAACTAAATTTTTTAGCTGCCACAACATCAATATCAGAAGGGTACAGTTAAAGTTTATTTCTGTTCTTCTAAGTCTTTAAATTTTTCTCGCAGTTCCTTAAAATATTTGTTATCATTTAACCTATTTGGAATTTTTAGAAATATTACAGAGATGGAAAAAGTCATGTGGTGGCCACATCAGATTTTTATTTAAATTTAACTTAATACTTATTTCTGCATACCCGTCATATTTGACGGGCAATTACGCTATAGTTGGGAGCATGAACGAAGGCAGGTGAGTCATGATTACTGCGCAGAGAGAGAGAAATACACATTACATTGCCGCCAAACTGCCAGCCTGCATAAGCTTACACTCGGAAAACAACGCATGACGCACAAAGTCCTTTGCCACAAGCACTCGCTGTTCTCGCTTGACAGCATTGTAACCAACTGTACATGTTGAATCGTCTGCATGCTCCGACTCGTTTTTGAAGTACTGATACACTTTATATACGATTTCTCTGTCTTGTTGGTTCAAAACCTTACATTTACTTCCTTTGTCCTCCATTTTAGAACACCACAAAATGGTACTATTTAAATCTCAATCGTAAAACACGCAAATAAACATGAAAATCATGCTGCAAATGTAAGTACCGCATGCCAAGAGTTGCCGTAACTGACTGACACTGATTGGCCAAGAGAAACCATGTGACATTCCTTGGCTTCTGCACATCCAGTTGCCACCCTCCTTCGTTTGTGCTCCCAACTATAGTAATGAATTATTAAAGCAAAGTATATTATTCTATTTTTTTAAGTTGCATAGGAATGGACAAACCACTAGTTATTATAAATAGTAATATGAAAACTAGTTATGTTCCCATGCATCTTCAGATATTAAGACATTCATTATAGGGAGATTATTTTCACGGTCTCTTCAATGTCATTATAATCATGTTGTACTGCATCTGAACATTGCCATACTGGTAAAACGCTTGAAAAACTAATTTTGGTTCTATTTCACAAATCCACTGAGCTATAAAAATGATTTTCAATGAATTTTAGTCAGAATTTATTCCCATCTTAAGAAAATATTTTTTTTTTCATTTGTCGACTTAAATTTAACAATTTTCTGACATTGTTCCTAAATTGTTACAATAAAAATCTTCAACAAAGTTTCATGTGAAATTAATTTTGGTGTGCTGCGATGAATGGAAAAATCTATAGGTGTGCCGTGAAATGAAAAAGGAGAGCACTAGTTAATGGTTTCAGGCATCACTTGGTGGAATTTCTTCACTAGTTTAATAAACCAGACAATGCCTCTGTGAAGGCTTACGAGTATCTCATTGACATTAAGACAAATTTTGAACCAAAGCAAAAAAACAACAAAATACCACTGACCATGAATATCCAATTTCATCCAAAACAGGTTTCAAACTTCTGCCCCTCTCAACTATGTACCTATGTGAGACTGGATTTTCTAGGAGCACTGGCAACAAAAATAATTGCAATCGACTGAATGCCACATCAGATGTGAGAATTGAGCCATTTAGCATAACCTCCAACATTCAGCGACTTTAGAATAGAAAAACAACGCACACTTTTCTAACCCACCATAGATATGTAACATTCCTCTAGCTTTATTTTTAAATCCTGTTTGCAGTTTTTACTATTTGTTAGAGAATTCGCGAAGATTTTTTGAGCAAAAAGGGATCCGTGGCAGAAAAAGTTTGAGAAACACTGAGTTAGCATACATTTGATATAAAACGTATTGAAATTTCAAATAGAATACGAAACCTTTTGATTTTCAATACTAAAAATAAATTCAAGCAGGTTTTACCAAATATGTACTAGAGTAATAGGCATTTCAGTTAAAGATTTGAACATGGAGATGCTTATTTACTGCATGCAAAGAATGTTCTTTACCTAGGGTGGAAATTGTGGACACCATGAATCTACTGGCAACATATTCTTCTGCTGAAGCTATCAACAAATAAACTTTTTTATAAATAAATATTGAATGCAAAGCTTAATATGCATGACATTTCCCGAAATGTGATTAAAATGCATTGTTTTAATTTGTTTTTAATTTTAACAACGCCACCTCATATCTTTATTATGGAATTCCACCAAGTCTCTGAAATGAGAGGATCCAGAGGGGCGGTCAATTGTCCCTTCACTTACTCCTGCTGAAAACCATTATCCAAACTTCCAAGATGGGACAAAGGACCTTTCAAAACAAGAGGCATGAGAACCCATGTGTTGTGCACAATGGCAAATAAACTGAAAACATTTAAGGCCCGCAAGACTTACTTTAAAAAGATGATTTTTTATTTCCATCTTTCACAGGTTCAAAATGTTTTTATTAAAACACAAGTTACAAGAAAATATCCTTTTACCCGCGTCTCGCAGGTTCCGCATCACAAAGCAAAGTTCATAAGAAAAATGGTATCAATGGTACAATTCTATTTTTGATTTCCGCCTTTAGCAGGTTTCCGCCAAATCCATGTTCCGCCTTTTACAGGTTTTACTGTATAAACTTATCAATGATAATTCATATAAACTGAGAAATTATAAAAACAAAAGAGAAATAATGAATCGCTTATCAAATTGCCACATGTACAATGGTTAACAATGTAAATAGGAAAATATCACTTGTTCTGAAAGTTATCAACAAAAACCAAATACTTCTCTTTTTCTTTATAACGCAAAATATTACAAATTAAGATGACATAAAAAATTGGAAGATGAAAAGTTCTCTCTTGCAAGAATAGTCGAAGCTATCACTTCCAACGTAACATTAAAATTATAAATATTTGTCAAGTAATTAAATCTGCCAAAGCATTCAAAGAACTAATTTATTAAGTTATAGACTACATTAATTTTTCCTACCTTGCGAATTTGATCGTGGAGGATCGACATTTTGTTCTTGAAATAAATTTAATAATCTGGCAACAAACCTAGACGGAAAATGAAAGATAAAATTTTAAAAACTAACTTCCATAGGAAGGATTTGTTATCTTTGAATACTTTTAGTTAAATGTAAAAATCGGATATTGTCGCAATATTTTTCTCGCGTATTATTTCAAAGAATAAACTTATAAAAGAGGCTTTAAAAATCGCATTCCATGGGAATAACTGCACATGCAAATCCCAGTCGCAAAGTCAAACAAGAAATGGTAATTTTACTAATGTAGGTAGTGCTCTCAAATATTTGGTAAACAAAGTTGACATCCAAAAGGTAGCATGACAAATAAATTGTCATATGATATGTTAAAATGAGTATGAAGCGTACCGATGCATGAACAATTACTTACTGTGGAATATAGTCCCATGAGTATAATAAAAACCACCCAGTAATTAACAGTGACAGGAGAATTCCTAGTAACATTAGCACTTCATCTCCAACTCCAAAAATATAGCTTTCGGTCATTTTTACACTTTGACTATCCTTATAAAACTGTAATTATGAATATTAATAAATTTGTCAATAAAGTAACACTTCACCACTCCCATACGTGCGGCTAAAAATGATACATTCAAATTTTCTTCATTTCACTCCATAAATGAAACCACGTTTCCTTCAAATAAGTTTTCAAACAATAACAACTGGTAGCAGCACTGTGTAACCTGCTTTGGGGTTACCAACCTAAAAATTAAAACTGAAAATTCACTCAAAAGATCTGTAAACATTTTATTTAATTAAGAGATTTTGAAACCCACATCAGAAAAAAATTTTCTCAATATAAATATAGCAACGAATAATTTGCTTACGCTAAAATTAACCTTAATCTAAATATCAAATTTCAGGTCTATGAAATACGACTATTTAAAATACCATTTCTTCAAGAATAGTAACGTTATATTCTCCATGCATCGATTCCTGAAAGCCAAATATATAAACAGTATCATTTTTAGTCACTATAGATTACACACTCGGATGGGTACCACTCCGTTTCAAAAAGGTAAAATTATAATTCACTTTGATTTTCTGAATTTGTTCTTAAATTAATCCCTCTAATTTCGATTTCCTTTCAAATTGTTTAAAAGAATCGGAGCAAAAAATTCCATGAATCAAGTTTTATTGACAAAATAAACAATTCATACTTGGAAATAAACCTCTCGAGTAATAAATATTGTAATATTTACATGAACCTCATGGGTATAAAACTTCTGAGGACTCTTATAAAAACTTTTAACTTTCACTTTTTAACTGTTTACCTTTTACCTCAATTGTTTTCACTTGCAATGGTGTACATACGAGGGGTAGTCAGAAAGTAAGTTTACAAGGCATATACCTAAAAGTTATGCATTAGAGTTGTTATAAGCAAATAAAAATCATGATAGGTCTCCTGCAGTATTTTTCTAAATACATATAGATAACAAGTCAATTAAGGCATTCCACAATGGGATGCACAATTGCTCCCGTCTCCATAGAACTTGGTGATCTAGTAACACCTTCACTGCTGTTTTCTGGTCTCCATTAATTCAAAATCAATGGCCTTCCATCAGTGGCATGAAAAATCGATTGGCCAAATGCCATGGGTGCAGGGAGGTCCTCAAATTTTTCCAAATATAAAAGAAATTAAGATTTTTTTAGGAATTTCCTTTTTTTAACCTAATTTCTGAATAAATTTCAGTTTATCATTATTTTTTGGACAGAGTGATTAAAAAGCATAACCTTTTCCACATATTCCTGACAATTGACAACTTGATAGACTTTACGATGAGTTTTAATTAAAAATATATATTTGTTGGTTGGTAGGTTATGGGGAGCCAGGACAATAATAATATTTTGCTCCTAGCTAAAGTACTGCCTCCCACATAAATTTTAAGTGCTGATAAGAGGTGCAAATAGCTTGGTGGGGCATCTGAACTATGCCTAGGGTATTCCAAGATGCTGCATTTGAAGCACTGTGGACATGCAAGTTCAAGAAGAAGCATACATCTGCACCAATGTATTATCAGCTCACGCCAGGACTGAATTTATCTGCAACTTCAATGGTTCTGAACTAAGACAACCTGAAAATAGCATTAAGATGATGGTTACAAGGAGCAGTGACTAACTTCTATGCAGGAAGGATACAATGGTTCATCCCACAGTGGGATGACGTAATTAACATTATAACTGCTCATAAAAATAAAGTAGATGCAATACTATGATTTTCATTCACGTCCAGTCAAACCCCAATTTAATGTCACCCTATATACTGCCACCCTCACATACAGCCCATGAATAGTTGTAAACATATCTTCCACCTTATGATTACATAGAGAGGCATATACACCAGCTTTTTGAACTTCGCGAATAATTGATCCCGGAAAACTGACGCGAAATGCAAACTCGCGAAGTACAAGTCCCATTTTCCCATAAGACGCCATGTAATAGAGTGATTCCCAGCCAACATAAAAAATTCACTTTTTTATCATAAATAATGCAGTTTAACAGGAAATAAAGAAAAACGTAACCGTAAATGAAAACCTAGCATTATAAAATTAAAAAATTCTTTTAATTACTTTCAAAACGCGTAATAGCAAATGAAAGCCCAGCAAAACAAAGCGATTACACTTCTTTTCACACTTGTATGGTTTACCGCCACACAATTTCGCATGCGATTTTCGATCTTCTTTTGGTCATTCTAAGAAAATGCTTTAACTAAAATTGAACTACTAAAATGGAATGTTGAGTACATCATGCACAAATGCTTTCTTGGATTCTGCATCAAACATTTCCAAGCCGCAAAAAAAACAATAGCATTAAAAAGTGTTTCCATTTCTTTTATTAATTACGTTAGAAATGTATAAAAGAAAACCAAAACCTAGTGTAAGAAATTTATAACATTTCTTTTAGTACGCTACTAGTACTATGTATCTGGGCCATTATACGAGAAATACTGTTTTGAGCTGGAGGGGGGAAGAGAATTCCCGCAAAGTTATCCCAAACTTTAGGAGACATAGAAACCTGCGTCATAACCTATCCTGCTTAACATGCCCCACCAATTAAGCAAACCGGAATAAAACTTGGTTTGAATTTTCGTTCTGAATAAGAGAATATTTTATTTACAATAAAATTTCATTAATAGTAACAGAAAAATCATATGTTATGGAGCTTATTTATTGAATTAATGGGAACTCTGACACAGCATATTTTCTACAATATGTACTGGAAAACTCTGGTGTGTAAGTTGATACTGCAACTCGAATACTATCACTCAGATATTTGTCTGTTAAGCTGGTGCGATGCTTTCTTTTGATTCCATTCGTCCAAGAAAATATATGGAGCCAAGTATTAACTTCACTTTCAAAGCTACATCCACTAATGAACTATAAGAATTTCTATCAACCAAAGTCGAAATCTATAGCGTCTCAACATTTCTCACTTGATTCAATAAAATGTAACACCGCTGAGGGAACGCTCCATGATCGACTTTAGAAGAGCCAAAGATCAACTGGTTGAAGACCCCTGTTCTAGACCCAAAGACTAGTACCCCTACGGTCTAGACCATCTAGACCTTAGGCAACATGTACAAATTTTTTTAAAAAATTAATATCATGTGTCATGCCATAAACAGAAATTTAACAGATTACTACACTAAAGAACATATGCAAGGTTATAATACCAGCAATAACTATATATTAACATTTCCACAACACATTAAAAATTTATGAAACTTGCCCATAATATATGAAAATTGTGTCGTATAACAAGTGACCTTTTAAATTAAAATTTTTCATAAAAGAAGTTTTGGTAATATCGCATTATGGAGATGCAATTTCCGAGCGGTGAGATCTGCAACGACGGCGCCGTGAGTGACGAGAAATGGAACTATGTGGAGTTTTCTATGGATACAGCCGTCGGAATCCGTAGTATGCAATGTGAATTTCAGAAAGGTAATGCGGGAATTACACAGCGATTAAAACCGGAAAAGATGCCATGGAAACGTTATTGTTGTTGGGTTAGATGGGGATTAGATTCGTGTAGGTGGTCTTTGTTGGACGCCTACTTCACCCGGCCATATCACGGGTTATTACCAAAGTACCGTTTTCTATATTCTGGGGAGCCATATAAGTGAAAATCAGGTTTTCATGGCTAACATTCAATATTTAAAGTTTTATTATAAAAAATTTCAAAAAATGTATGAATTTGTGTGCTAAATTTTTCGAATTGATTTTTCGCCATAGTTTCGCGGGCCGCACAAAAACCCTTCGCGGGCCGCATTTGGCCCGCAGGCCGTAGTTTGGGCACCACTGGCATAGATGATTTTTGTATTATATTTGTATAAATATGAGAGAAAAATCATCTTCGTTACTATTTCGTTAATCATTGTTGCTATTAAATTCACTGTATATTGTTGTGAACGCCCGCGAGATGGCAGTAGCGTGTGGTTCGGCACAAGGCCATATATATGCAAGGTTCTGACAACTTATGCCGGCCGCCATATTTGTGCCCGTAGCAGACAGCTCTGCTTCTCTTATCCTTATTACCAATGGAAAAACTGAAAAGTTTTGGACGTAGCTATTTTGAAAAGTAACTTATATAGAATGAAACATTATTATTCCGCTTTGAGGGTATGTCGCATAATGTTCAATATTTACATTATTATGATTAAATATAAATGTTTTGGACAGTTATTTTTAAAATAACTTGGGAAGATCGAAACATTTTAAATTCATTTCGAGGATGAATGTGACCCATGATGTTCGATACTTATATTATTACGATGAAACATTAACTTTTTCGACATAGTTATTTAAAAAATAAATTATAAAGAACAAAATCATCGCAATGAAACATTTTAATTCCATTTTGAGGATATGTCGTAGAATGTTCAATACTTACATAATTTTCATTAAATATAAAAAAAATTGAACATAGCTATTTTAAAAATAACTTATAAAGAACAAAACCGTCGCAAAGAAACATTTTTTTTATTCCATATTGAGAACGAATGTCGCAGAACGTCCAATACTTACATTATTATGAAATATAAGTGATGGTTCAATTACTGGGAAAAAGTATTTGGGCCTTACATCCTTTGCACTCCCATTTCTAAATATTAAAATATAGTTCCAATTTTATTTAAACTTCGTTTCGTTTAAAGACTATTTTTCTGCCTAATTACTAGACGCCACTGAACAAAGATACTCCAATGACAACTGACTGCAAGGCTAAAGAATGCATCCCATCCTTATTTTTTGAAGAAAATATGACTACATACTACCTTTCAGGTTAATATGGCCTCTGATGGAATATCTTCAGTAAGAAGAATCTGAAAAGAAATGAACAGGGTATACAACATCATAGGAAATAAAACATTTGGCATTTGAGGACAATTTTTTATTCACACAATTCTCCTCATGAGCACTTCGGCTACCGTGGCCCATAGACCAACTTGATTTTTTTGTGAGCCTCAGAGATAGCCTTAGCGTATAAGTCAAGTCGCATACTAAAATATTTCTTTAACCCGGCAGTACTCGCGCGGGGATGCTGAGACACCCCAGCCTACTTTTTATGGTAGGGTTCTTTTACTATTTTCCTTTTTGTCCCCTACTTTTCAGTAGCTGGAAGGGCACATGTTTTGAACCTTTCCCAGAGGTTTTCTTTAGTTTTCTGCTATTGCTTCATGAGTTAAGACGTTTTTTCTGTGACGGTGACGAGCGGTGTTTTCGAAGTTGTCGTTGTTTTTCCCCTTTTTTACGCTGTTTACCGTATATCCGTGAAATTTCTCTGCACTTTGGTGTTGTTCTTCAACATTTCTGACCAAAATTCAACAGAATCTTCAGTGATTTTTATCTAAAAAGGTTGGTAAAATTTTGTTCCCTCTTATTATCATATTTGTATCAGTATTGACGCTTTTTTTATAAAGCCGATATTTTCGAAATATTAATTTTTGATGTTATTCCATAGATGTCAACTTCACAATTTGAGAAAGAAAGAGATCAGATTGCTCTTCTTTTGAGTGAAACTTCCGATGAAGAAATTTTCGACTTTGATGAAGAATCTTCAGAATATTCTGTTCATATGTCAGAGCATTACACCGAGAGTGAACAGGATATTGGCGATTCCGAAGATGAAGAAGGGAGTGATAGAGATGGTGATTTTTTTCATTGGTAAAGACGGTATTACAAAGTGGAGTAAAAGTGAACCTCGACCTAACGTTAGAGTTGCGAAACGGAATCTTATTTCCGGTGCTCCTGGTTTCATAGGTAGTAAAGAAGGATTGCTTTCGGCTTTTCTTTGATAAGTATGTTATAAATATGATAGTTAATAATACAAATACAAAAATTCAAGAAATCGCAAAAAATTATTCGCGTGAGAGGGATGCGAAGAAAACCGAGGAGGTTGAAATTGATTGCCTACTTGGACTTCTAATTTTTGCTGGAGCGAACAGATCTGGACGACAGAATGTAAAGGATCTGTGGGACCAAGACGGTTTAGGAGTCGAAATATTTTATACGTCCATGAATTATCAAAGGTTTCGGTTTCTTTTGCAATGCCTTAGATTTGATGACATATATAATCGAGCTGAAAGGAAAAAATAGATAAGTTGGCACATGCGAGGGAGTTTTTTGAAATGGTTGTAAAAAACTTTCAGAAATTTTACAGAGTATCGGAGTATGTCACTGTTGATGAGCAACTAGTGGGATTTCGCGGAAGATGTTCATTTAGACAATATTTACCTAATAAACCAGAAAAATATGGCATCAAAATCTTTGCGCTTGTAGATTCAAGTGTATTTTACACATCTAATTTGGAGATATATGCAGGTACTCAACCTCAAGGACCATACCAAATTCACAATAGCCCTGCCGAAGTCGTAAAACGTATGGTAGGAGGGATTGCTGGTTCAGGGCAAAATATAACAGTAGACAATTGGTTTACGAGTGTGCCTCTTGCCGAGGATTTACTACAAAGGCGACTGACCATCGTCGGAACCTTGAGAAAGAATAAAAGGGAGTTGCCTGCACAGATGGTAAGCACCAAGGGTAGGGAGGAGACAAGCAGTCTGTTTGGGTTTAGGAAAAATATGACACTTGTTTCTTACGTTCCCAAGAAAGGGAAAAACGTCATTCTGCTATCGACTATGCATAGCCGTATTAGCATTGACGCATCAACGGGAGAAAAGAAAAAACCAGAAATCATCACGTTTTACAATTCGACTAAAGGGGGAGTAGATACTGTAGACGAGATGTGTGGCACTTACACCACAGCCAGAAATACAAGAAGGTGGCCAATGGTGATTTTTTATCACCTAATAAATACCGCTGGCATCAATGCGTTTATTATACACAAAAGCAACAGTTCCAACAATACAATGCATAGAAGACAGTTCTTACGGGAAATTGCGAGGGAACTAACTAGGCACATCATGAAAAGGTCGAGTATGAAAATGCTGCCAAAGCAATTGAAAAGGAAAGTAGAGGAATATGGGAACCATCAACCAGCGAAAAAGAGACAAAAAGAAAGGCGGGAAGCATCGGCAGATGTGTTGTATGTCCCAGAAGTAGAGATGTAAAAACGAAAATTTTTTGCTGTTCTTGTAATAAATGGATGTGTTCACATCACATGCTCAAAATATGTAAAGATTGTTTTCATGAAAGAAAATAAATTCTTTTTGTACATTTATGATATCATGTTTATTTTTTAATTAAAAATATTAAATATTTTTATCTAAATATACCTAGCTCATCAGCAATATTTAATACGCAGTTCCCGTCATCAAAAGCAAAATAAAAACTTCACATGAATAAATAAGAATACAAATTACTATTGAGAGCAAAAGTTTTTGTAGCCATTCGCAACTTCGCAAAGACCACAGCTATGATCTGCCAAACCATGTGGTTGAATTAACGATTTCTATTCTGTGTACATTTTTCTCAACCTTTCAGATATATTAACAAATACAATTATAAAGCCCTCATCTTATTATTAATCAAATAAGATAGGTATCAAGCCAAAACTCATTCATTAATATCTAAAAAAAAGATCGAAAAATTACATTCGCAAGTAAGAAATTCAAGAAATTTATGACAAATAATCTGGTGCTAATAACTATAAAGTAATCAAAGATATTACAAAAACATTAAAAATGAGTAATTTATGCAAAATTATGAAGGTAGCAACCGTAAAACAAAAAAATTAATGGGGTATCTGAAACACCCCACGCGAGTAATGGCGTACCAAAAATTCGCACGAGTACTGCCGGGTTAAAAATAATCCCTTTATATCATGGCATGCATTCACAATATTATCATTAGGAAAAGCATTGCATAAATACTCAACAATATTGCTCTTTAATGAAGACAGGACATTTTTATTAATATGAAAAATATTGTCAGCCTCCTTGGCAAGGTCCCAACACCACTTGCTGCTTCGCAACAATGAAAATTCATTTTTTTCTTTCAAACTAAGTGTGTATCTCTTGGATCAATGTCAGTTCCATCACCACACAATGCATGGCATACATCTGCCATAAAATATACCTTCATATCAGCCCTGCACGGATGAGGAATGGAGTTCCCAGTTCTAGAGAATTTACCACAGGTTATGCCAAATTCTCTCCAGAGAGCTGTTGCAACTGCCCATATCACAAGTTACACATACTACATTTAGTCTCCTCCAGGAGAGACTCTAATTTCTTCACCTTATTTTGTAATGCTGAAACCTGAGACTTAAGTCTTCTTATGACTTCATCTTTTTCATCATCACTATTTCCACATATCTGCTCTGCTGAATGTTCCACAGGATCTACAGAAGATTCATCACCAGCTGCACATTTCACAGACATGTTTGCTCCCAAAGAGATTTGGTCTTCTACTTCCACAGGATTGTTTTCAGGTTCTGCAACTGAATTTTTATAATTATATCCTAGCATTAACATAAGCATCATTCCATGTGAAATTATCCTGTAATTTGACAATATGCATTTACTTTTCTTTATAAATGTTTTCACTTTCTCATACATCACAATATTTGCAGGATCTCATACCAAACTAATAACAGGCAATGCAGTTATGAAATGTTGGTTAGCTATCATTGTTAATTTATATTTAATACTTAAGCTATCTAGGTTTCTAAAATTGAATTGAATCAAAATACAAAATTAAGACAAAAAAATGAGACCAACCACTGCACTGAATAGTTCGTTTAATGTCATAAATAACTAATTCAAATCATTATTTCTTGAAATTGAAGAGCAAATTCAACATTATTAATTGAATGAGGAAACAATGGCAGGATAAAGAAGGTTTGACAAGAACTATATTATTATCCCTCTTTAGAGACTACATTCTAACATCCATTCATTCATAAATTAATTCGAATCAAACTTTAATTGAAGTGAATCTATATATATATATATATATATATATATATATATATATATATATATATATATATATATATATATAATTTGCGAGTTCAAAGGAGTTATTATGCCTTGCTGCTGTGCTGTCGGGTGCAAAAATCGAGGTGAAAACGGCTTTAGGATGTTTCGTTTTCCTTCAGATCCCAACAGGATATATATCATCATCATAGGTAGTCTGTCCATAGACAGGTCCGTGATTATTCTTGGTTAAACCTGGTTCTCCATATACTCCTATTTTCCGCTGTCCTATTTATATCTTGATAACTCTCTTTCCCTTTCAAATCGTCTATCAGCTGAAACCTTTTCCTACCTCTTTCCCTTTTCCCATCTAGTTTTCCTTCTAACACGTCTTTAATCATACTCTCTCTCCTCAGGTAATGTCCAACCCAGTTAGCCTTCCTCTTTCTGATAGTCTGTATAATCATTCGCTTCTCTCCTATTCTTCATAGCACTTCATCATTTTTCACCCTATCTGTCCATTTTATCTTCAGCATTCTCCTCCAAGTCCACATTTCAAAGCTTTCCAAGTATTTGATGTCATTTTTCCTTAGCGTCCATGTTTCTGCCCCATACAATTCTATACTCCATACGTAGCATTTTATCAACTTCTTGCGGATATCTTCCCTTATATTCCCTGTAAGTAGTTGTTTCTTTCTCCTGAAAGCCGCTTTTGCTTTTCCTATTCTAGTTTTGATCTCATCCGTACATTTTGCCTCTCGTGTTATGATACTTCCAAGGTATTTATATTCTGAAACTTGTTCTAATGGCTTTCCCCCAATAGTTATGTTCAGATTCTCTTCTTTACCCGATATTCGAATGACCTTGGATTTTTCTGTATTTATTTCCATACCGTATTTTCTACCTGTTATCACTAGTCTATTTATCATTTTTTGTAGCTCCTCTTCCTTTCTTGCTAGAAGTACTTGATCATCTGCGTATTTTACTGTTCTTATAATCCTTCCTCCAATTTTGAAATCCCCTGTGCCTTCTAAAGCTTCTTGCATTAGACTTTCTCCATATATATTGAATAGAGTTGGCGATAGGCAGCAGCCTTGTCTTACTCCTCTACCGATATTTATTCCGCAGGTGTCCATATTCTCAAACCTGACCTTTACAACTTGATTCTCATATAGATTCCTAATCAGTCTCCTGTCTTTCCAGTCTATACCTATATCCTTTAATATCTTCATCAACTTTACCCAATTTACTCTATCAAAGGCCTTCTGCCAGTCTACGAAACATGCGCAGATATCTTGACTGTATTCTATTGCTCTTTCTGAAATGATTCTAACTACTCCTATCGCATCTCTAGTTCCTCGTCCTTTTCTGAAACTGAATTGATCTTCCCCTGTTATTTCTTCTGCCTTTTTTTCCAGCCTTTTATTAAGAATCCTCGTGATGATCTTCGATGTGTGTGACAGAAGGCTTATCGTTCTGTAATCTTTACACTGCATTGCCTTTGGCTTCTTCTTTAGAGGGATCATTGTTACTTCTAGGAAATCCTGAGGCCACTCTCCCGTGTTGTAAATCTTATTAATTAATTTCGTGATCGCTTTTAGTCCTTCTGATCCTATGACTTTAAGTATCTCAGCCGGTATGCCATCGCTGCCCGTGGCTTTCCCCTTCTTTAGTTCCACTATCGCCTTTTCTACTTCGCTGTCCATAATACTTGGTCCTAAGTTGTCTTCTTCAATGTTTTCCTCATTTTCCAGTTCTATTTTTGCCGCTCCTGCCTGTTTGCTGTATAATTCCTTAATGTATTCTTCCCATGCCTGTGCTACATCCTTTGTTTCTGAGATTATCTTCCCATCCGTATTCATAATTCCTTTACCACAAATTCCATTAGACTTCTTATCTTCTAATTCCAGTGCCCTAGCGTACATCATATCGTACCGTCCTAACTTCTCCATTTGTTCTATTTCATCACATTTTCCTTTTATCCAATTTTCTCTAGCTTTATCTGTTACCCTTCTCAAGTCATTGTTTATACGTCTATAGTTGGCTCTACCTTCTTCCCTGTTAACGTTTTTCCATTTTCGTCTCTCATCCATTTTCTCCAGCATTTCCTTAGTGATCCATGGTTTTCTGATTTTCTTCTCTTGTTTTCCAATCTCTTTATTCAAGGTATCCTTGACACTGGTTTCAATTTCTTCCCATTCTATATCCACGGTCTTTGGTTTGTTTTCCAAAATTCTAAGGCGGTCCTCCAACTTCATGCTGACTACATCCTGCCTTTCTTTCAGTTTTTCTAGGTCCCAGGTCTGTCTTTCTCTTCTCGTTTTTCTTATTTGTTTGAGCTTTGTACTCACGTCAAGTATTAGAAGGCTGTGATCTGAATCAATGTCTGCTCCTTGCAATGCCTTGGCGTTCTTTATGCTGTTCCTGAATCTTTGTTTTACAAGGATGTAATCTATTTGGCATCTCATTCTATCTCCTGGGCTTTTCCATGTGTATAACCTTCGTTTATGGTTTTTGAACCATGTATTAGTCACTACAAGGTCATTATTGATGCAGAATTCTACGAGTTTCTCCCCTCCTCGATTTCTCTTCCCAAGTCCGTATTGCCCGACAACATTTTCTTCCTGTCCTTCTCCGACTATGCTGTTCCAATCTCCCATTATTATGCAGTTTACCTTTCCTCTTGTCTTCTTCGTAAATTTCATTAATTTGCTCATAGATCTCATCTATTTCTTCATTGTCATGAGCTGACATTGGCATATATACCTGGATTATCAGCATGTTCACTGGGACTGCTTTTAGCTTTATTGCCATCAGTCTATCGTTCGTTGCTATTATCTTTGTCACGCTTTTCATCATATCTTTCCTAAGTACCAGAGCTACTCCCCTTTCCCCACTATTTCCTCCAGGATATATATATATATATATACATATATATATATATATATATATATATATATATATATATATATAGAGGGATTTTTCCCTTTTTAATTTAACTCTGCCCACTGCAGGTTACTGGGGCATTTAAGCACTATATGCTACAGGTTAAGGCAATTAATTATCAACAGATGGAAATTCTATTAGCTTGTGGTATGATGAATCAATCTGAACAACTGCGTTATTATTAGGAAACTAACACTTAAATATTGTTATTTCTACAATTGATAGCACTCCAAAAAACACACTGAATGATAGTTATCTTCATCAGAAACAAATAGTTTAAGAAAAAAATGATCAAGTATGAAAGTCTCTGAAGAGACTTCATTGAATTAAAAGTTGATTCCTATGTAATCTACCAATTGTGTAACTGGAAGGCCTTTTCTTTCTCACAAGTTTCTTGGTGATACATCAGTGGATGAAAAAATGATACATAAGTTTTGAAAATCAGAATACCACTTAACACTTTCAATGTCTACCGTGCATCTTGAGGTTTCGTAATGAAAAGCCCCTGAGATTGCAGAGGCTTTTCCCAAAGCTGTGAAGTCCTGTCGAGATGCAAAATATTTTATGCAAGGTATGAAGTCCCAAATAAGGTCAATTCAGAAAAAATACTTGGTTAAGTTCTACTATTTAATAAAAACTAAGAGCTGCTTTCTTTTGAGATTGATTCTAGTTTAACTAATTGTAAAAATCAATCTCTCAAAATAATCATAGTTATTTCCTCATCTTAATTTTTGTAATTTTCACAGCTATCTACATACTTTTTCTTTTAAAAAAGTACTTTAATAACGCTAATATGGTGACGATTTTTTGCTCCAATTAGTGCTGAATTTGGGGCTGAAAACTGAATTAATTCCTAGTAAATACTATACTACTATAAATACTTTTTAGGATCATTAAGGGAAGTTCACCATTTCCACACAGAGTAAGATCAGCAGCTTTTTTTGACTGATTCTCCACTGCAATTTTATGAGCATAGACCGTTAATTGGGGCTTCTGCTGCAGAAGACAGAAATTGGTATTTGCCGTGCAAGTGCTACGAGATAAATTAGAATTAAACAAGTATGATGCGCTTTAACTTAAAAATTATATGAATTCCATATTTGGAGGACGTCAATTAAAATTCAACTTCCAAATCGAGCCCTTTTATAAAAATAAGACTTTTTCCACATACAAATTAAATTTTAAAATTTTCCAATTCTTAAAAAACTTACATTACAACAACTTTCACAGGGAATCAACGAGCTGCATCTCTTTAAACAATTATAGCAATGAGTGATATAGAATTCAGGCAAAAGTATGGTTGCGAATGGTTCTTCGATGATGATAACATCGCCTGAAAGAAAAACGTACACGGTAGCCAATAATAAAACTTTCTTAAGAATCAATAATGAATTAAGATCAGTAGTTGAGAGATTTGATTAGGAATGTATCTTTATGCAATACCCTAACTAACCAGGAATGATATTTTTGGTAGCCACAACATGCCGACCGAAATCATCGGAGTAATGAATTTTTACACAGTCAGATGCGCATAGTATCTCCTCATTTTTACAACTTATGGATGGATGGAATTCTAATTGATTTGTCACGCTAGGCTTAAGATCTCCGTGACTTATCACACAATCCTTCAATATAGATAAAAGATTCATTTCCACCTCTGTTTGCTTCTTCTCTGATAAAGAGGTCGCATTCTTCAGAAGTGTACGAGAATCTTCGTAGCTCTTCTTAGCTTCACTGTGCCTTCCTAATTTACAGTAACTCTCTCCCTTTCTTTTCAATAGCTTATACTTAAGGTCATCTGGGTAATTTAATTGAAGTGCTCTATATCCAAAACAGAATCTTTAAAACACCCAAGAGAATATAGTACAGCAGACCTGTTAGCATACGCCAAATAGCCAAAGACAACTCAACCGAACTAGAGGCTACTAAGACACTTCTATTGTAAAGTTTCAAGGCCTTAGTTTCCCTTTCTTTAATAAATGCTTCGTTCCCTTCATTTCTCAAGCGAATGGACTCAGTTGAACATTTTACAGGGACTTCGTCATCAAGGCACGAAGGCCGGAATACGTTCTCAAAGGCGAGTTTTCTAACGATGAGAAAACGTTCCTAGTCCGAGGTTAATTTGGAGAATTCACTTGATATTTTCTCCACTACACCTTGTTCTTTCAAACAAGTGCACATATTACTAAAGAAGTCGGAAAACCCATTGTCTTTTGTTATGCTGGACGATTTTTTTATAAAATCTTCAAAAAATAAACGTCTAAATTTTCCAGATACAATTTAGACACGGAAAGCAATTAGTTTCACTTTTGATTGAGCTTCAAACTACAGTAAAATTCAGTAACAGTCACCAAAAATATGAAATTCGACCTGATGAAATCCACATCTAAACTATGCTAAGGAATCAGGGACCATCAGTGGATATTTTTAGGACGGAAGATCGTGTGTTAAGTTGAACACGATATACCGCATACAATATATCGATAATCGGCATAACAATGACACAGAGTAGGTATATACAGAGAGAACAGAACTGCCGTAATGCCTTTCACTTCTTGTAATGCCGATTGCGCACGGCGGCCATGTTCCCAGCAAGCAGCAAGTTAAAGACGCGCTCATTCAAAACTTCCCCAACTGAATCTGGTAACAGACGTTATACTAGAACACACGCTATTGTGATTACTAGGTTAATATTGCGCGAATTGATATATCATGGTAGATATGAATTTACTGGACTACATTTTGAAATAAAGAAGGGGATTTCTAGCTTAATCCTTCATACTTCACAAGCTGTTGTAATAAAATCCCTTTCTTGAATCTTCCGCGATGAAATTATAGGATTCATTATTGTATGCATAGCTATATACCCTACGGCCGTATTGTACGCTCCTCCTAGTCATTTCAAGTCCAGCAGATTGCCACTTTAGTGGACAAAAAGCAATCTCATAAATATTATTCGACATACGACCACCATCCTTCTTACCTCCTAGTGCTTTCTCTAATCATTTTAAATCAAACAGATTGCCACTTCAGTGGACAGAAAACAATCTCATACGTATTATTTGACATATTCCAGTTGACCACCTTCCCTCTTACCTTGTAGTGCTTCCTCGTCAAGTTAAATTCAACAGATTGCCACTTCAGTGGGCAACAAACAATCTCATAAACAGGGTAGGATTTCAAGAAAATTCATGTCAGATTAAAATAAAGTTATAATTCATGAACTTTGAGGCTAAACAATCATTTCCAAATCAACTGCAGAGCAACACACCATGTCACATCCAAAACAATAATGCTGATATTAGCATAACAACATACCACATATAATTTACAATATAGTTTGAACAATTCAATTTTGACAACTTTCGATTCTTCCTTCCAACTTTTCCTACTTATCCCTTAAGGGAGTGATAGACTTTCATTCTTATGAACAATTTCATGCAATACATTTTTGGGAACTGTGGACAAGGCATCACAAAATCAATTATTTCGAACATTTTTAATAGACTGATCCTAACCCTGACTTCCCAAGCATTTTATAAAATTCAGATTCAAAAATGGAATTCATTGCTGAAATGAAGTCCACATAGGTTTTATTTAGCATAGTTAATCCCCCAAATGAATCCATATCATAGGATTTGTTCAATGAAAATAGCTGGGAGGGATCCACTATCATGGAATTGTCATGTGCATAAGCATGGCAAACATCACATGAATGTTGCTGAATGCACTTCTTCATCATGTAACCAGCTACATACACTTCCGCATTCTCTTGTAGTAGCAGATCACGATAATCCAGAGTGTGCACTTTGATACTGACTCTCTTGTTATAGTCAGCTTCAGCTTGTTAAGAAGCAATGGAAATATCACTGACACTGGTTATAAATGAATCAAAATCCATTACACAATTCCCATTTTCTTTCAAAAAGTTTACAGAAGTCAGGAGTCTCTTTTTAAAACCTGAATGAAACAAAACAGGTGTTTGGTGGTCACAGTTACCCCCTTGCTTACGAATGTCCCCAAAGAAATTCTCAAGGTAAGGGATTGGTTCATTTTCTTCAACCGATGGATTTCAACCCTTTACCTGTTGATAATTTTCTTCAATTTTTTTATTTTACGGCAATCCTTTTTCTCCCACAGGTGTAGACGTCTCAACTGATACACTTCCATGAAATTCTGTGTTATCATTCACTTCTCTCAGTTGTATTCCTAGAATAAAAAGCTGATAGGATAAATAACACACACATCACCTAACTTCGTCATATGATGCATTCTCTACTCATCAAAACATTCAAAGAATGAAATTTTGTGCAGTAACTTATATATATGGCATCATTAATCCAAAATGGTTTCCTTTAAAGATAGTAACTGTTTGCTGTTCATGGCTTAAACAACACAGACATTATCATAGTTTGGCCATGATTTAAAGCAGAGAAATAACTTTTTAAAAATAAACAACAGAAACGGCACAATTAATAGAAATAACTTAATTGGAACTTTGAAATCACAAGTATCATCTGTTCCAACTTATCTCGATAATTTCGAAGCTAATCATAATAGCCTTTAGGCATAACACATTTTCTACTGGATATTTTAAGTTCTTCTGAATCACTGATGAAAATATACTGTCACACCAAACTAGGAATACTCACCAAGAGTATTTTTATCCTCAGAATGATCCTTGCTGCTAGAAGTCCTCTCCTTTGGGCGCTTTCTCTGGCTTGAAATCAGAGGAGGATTAGGTACATCAAATTTACTCGGTACCGCGTTACCTTTTAATCTGTTTTTCAAAAAGTTCAGAAACATAACATCCTCAAAATGCTCACTGCATAACTTGCAGTTCACATACAGGTAGTGCAGTTTTTTATCCTCTAAATCCTTCCGACGAGTACGAATAACCCATTCCTTGCACCTGAGTTTAAAATTGCATCAACAAATAAGTATATTTAAATTGTTAAGTAATATTAAATTATCAGTGCTTAACAAGCTTAGCATGTAGTAAGTCATCCAAATTTCTAAACTGTTTCATTAACCAGATAACTTACCTGGCCGGGTCTTTCGGGAAACGAAAGAAGCTGAGTCTTTCCTTCAACATGCCGGAATTATTCCGACAGTTGATTGCTGCACACCAGGAAAATCCTCCTTTTTTAGTCCTTGCGTATCATCTTCAGCCATCGTTAAAACGACACAAAAGTATGATATTACGCAAAACTTATCTCACGTATCAAATGAATCAAATAATCCCAACTAACTCCTACGACTTCCTCCGATCCATGGGGATGAAACTGGTACGGGAAAATTTTTCCCAAGTTGTTGGCAAAAAGTGCCGATTAGCAACATGGAGCGATGGAGCGCTAGCCTAGTGTCGCCGTGTCGCTACCGATTTCAAAGAACTGGATGTCAAATATCCAGCCAATACCAGCCAAAGACTACCCCTAACGGATTCTACACTTCCGGGCTTCCGGTGTTGATATTTGGAAGCGTTTTGGTGTTGTTGCCACGGTTTTTCTGTTTTGATAAAAAAATGTTTAACGGAGATTATATCAAACATAAAAGGTGTGCTGTTTCCGCCTGCGGTTTGAAGACGATAGACGGGGTTCAGCTGTATGCCTTTCCAGAGAGTAGGAACAGGTAAGTTTAATTGTATTTATTCGTAAGGTACATGCGGTGAATATTGCCAAAAAGTTTATATAACCAAGCGGCAGTAATTAGCTGGTTTATCAAAGTAAATGAGTTTATTACACATTAGCAAAGAAAATAATTTTATTTATATTGTGTCATATCGCCTTGAACCATTCCTCTGCCATTCTCGTGCTGGTGTGTTACATTGAAAGGCCATTGTAAATGTAAGTTAGTATCGCGTTTTCGTCCAGCTGTGTGCAACATTCAAGGTAACTAAGAACTTTTTATTGCAACTACGATGTAATTATAAAATATTAATTATTTTCACAGATATTTATTTTCGTTTTATGCGTTTATATCAGCTAATACACTAAATGTTTGAAATAGATAAAGAGTTTTTCAAAGCATTTTGATGATGGTCAGGCTCGTGTTGAACTACAGAAGATTGTATGTGATTGTATGCTATAGTGAAAGGCTGTTGTAAACACAAGTAAGC
This sequence comes from Tanypteryx hageni, assembly GCA_028673005.1. NCBI lineage: Eukaryota > Metazoa > Arthropoda > Insecta > Odonata > Petaluridae > Tanypteryx > Tanypteryx hageni. The sequence continues at coordinate 4,349,202 of CM054120.1, forward strand.
TTCATGTTCTCCTCTGGTTATGCTAAACATACAAGGTAACAAAACCTTTATTACAGTTGTGAAGTAATTATAAAATATCCATTATTTTCTTTACAAATATTTATTTTATATTATTTGACATAGATGTCCAATTTTAACATATTTCACCCAATAAACAACTATTTCTGACAAAATAATTGTGGGATAACCGAGTTACCCATTTTGTAGAGAAATTATACCTCTTTCTAATGTTATATGAATATTATGTTGTTAATGTTCGTGTGTCTTCCATGCAAGTAGTGGCAAGTTGTGAGAGCAATATAGCCATGCCTTGGGTTATCTTTATGAAACAAATCGGATTTTACCATTGGTATATTTTTTAAAATATGGTCAGATAATCACTAGCTGGTAGCTGTATTAGTTATTTTAAAGGTGATATAAATTGATTTTCCTTAAGATGGCAATATTCCCCCCAATACTTTACATTGACTTAAGTGATAATTGTTCAATAATTATGTAACCCAGGGCAAATGATAAAAGCAAACAATATTTTTTTCAAACAGGTACCTCCAATGGGCGGCTTTTGTTGGGAGGAAGGGGGAGAAATACCTGCTGTGGATCAAACAAAAATCCCACAGTAACACAATTTGTAGCTGCATTGAAGACATGCCTAATTCAGGGTTTAATTAGTAGGAATTTGAAAGGCTCAAATTGTGAAGGTGAGGACAGTGAATCTTTGCTTAACAACATGCGAGAGTTCATATGTTCACAATCTGACATTTCTGTAAATAGTAATACTTTAAGTTTAGATGAAGATTTAGTTGTAGAAGATGTTAAAAAAACTGTTTTTCATTGGCCTATGTCACAGGTTACATAGCCAGTAAAATCCTCTGCCGTGGCAATTGCAGCAACTGTCGAGCTATGCTCACCACTGATTCACGAGATGATTACCACCTTGCAGGTATTGTTTTCAAGGCATATAGCGACATGCCTGGCCTACTGTATCCAAGTGAAAACTTCATACAGTTCGTTGGGTCTGCCGCTAATACTGCAGAGAGCCTACTCTGCGAGGTGGCTCATTTAGGGTCAGTGAAACAAAGAGTTGTTGCAACCATAAAGAGGGATATCAACCATGATTGGCTCAAGGATGGTTGTTCAGAACACCACATATGTGTTTCTGACGCCATCTTAAATTTAGTATGTAAGATTAGTTTTAAGTGGTGGGCGAAGAAAATTAATAGGGGCACATCTCAAAGATATGATAAGGTGGTGTGGAAGCAGAAACTGAAGATACTGTCCCACAAATAGGAGTGCCATATATCCACAGAGCATCCCACCTTTGTATATTTATGTAAATATTTGTCTTTCTCTGTATATGAAGTTTATTACTGTAATCACTTTATGCTACTTTTTATTTTCTTAATTGTTGGAGCTTCAGGGCTATATCCAATAACAGAAGGCAACAGTTTGTGTTTATTTCTGTTTTTTGTAAAGTCTTTAAAAAAATTTCGCAGTTTCTTAAAATATTTATTATCATTTAACCTATTTGGAATTATTAGAAGTATTACAGGTATGGAGAAAGTCATTTGGTGGCCAAATCAGATTTTTTTACAATGATTTGCCTCTTCATACATATATTTATGACATGTCTTGTCACTATGATGAGAGCTTCATTCTTGAAATGTACATTTAGAATTAGAATACTAGCCTCATTTTAAAAATTTTTAAAGATGTGTGGTTGAGTTTGATTGTATGCGTTTTTGAATTTAGTCTGTTTGGTCCCTGCTGTTGTCGTGAGATGCATAAACCATCAGACTTTTGTTTGAGATATCAAGTCCCTGGCATGAGACAATTTTTCCATAAACTTGATATATGTTGCCTTTGAGTATGAGAGCATGTGTTTGAATTTAGTCTGTTTTGGTCACTGTCATTGTCATGAGATCCATAAACCAGATGTTTTTGAGATATCAAGTCCCTGGCGTGAACAATTTTTTCTCTCAACTTGATATATTTTAATTTTTTACCTCAAAAAAATTTTTGAGGTTCATACGGTTTAAGAGTTTGTTGTAAATTCTCAATTTTTCACCGTAGTCTCCTTTCATATAACAGCGTGACTTGTTTGTCCATACATGAATGTTTCATTTCCTTTTCTAAGTGTACCTAATACATGTTGTTTCTATTAATACCTGTTTGTATGACCTTAACTGTTATTCATGTGCAATTTGTTAGTGTATTTCATCAGGAACAGATTGAAACAGGTGCCAGCAATGGAGTAGCATCGGGACTCTGATTTATAGAGGTCCCCAAATTTCAGATTATTTAAAGTTTATTCGTGAATTTTGTCAAAAAAGGACACCTATTTTTCCTGGCATAGACTCCCAAAATGTTTCGATCTAGTCTGATATTTTATGATATACTTCTAAATCACTGTATATAACTATGTAAATGGTATATATTTTATACCCTTCACATCACATTTGGACATTTCTATTATTTTTTTATGTAAAGGTTGTTTAAAATTAGTGTATTTCTTAATCTTTTTTATACTGCATTTGTTATAATTGCTGTCACATGTATATTATATTCTATTATATGCTTTGTCTATCACAACCCTCATTGTACTCAGTGTGTACAACATATGCTAATAAATTCAGTTTAATAATTCAATTCTGTATTCTTTTTATACCTTCTGTTGGCTATTTTGTTGTTAATATTATTTAATCTAATTTTTATTCTAAATTATTTATTCTGTGTATGTATAATACTCGACTAGTCCAACAATAGTCATTGCAATGGCAACATTCTCGTAATGAGTGATAAAAACGCCAGTATTTACGCGAACTTCGAAGAAATATGATCGATAAGCAAAATTCAAAGATAAAAATTGGATCGTCATTCTAGAAAGTGGAAAGTACCGCGAGGGGGTGGGGAAGATTTTTCACGTGACATCTCGACGTAGTTCCACTTTTCGCCATTGGCAGAGTGGAGCGCTCTGAAAGGAAAACTTCGGCTTAGATTTTTAGCATTGAGTTACCGGTCTTTCCGTTAGGGGACTAGTCTTTGCTCCGATCCCAGTGGATCCCACACAGGTTTAACTTGCTTTCAATATGGCGGATGCGCGTCACGGGCATTACAGTCGAGGTGGCGTTTGTCCTTTCTGTATATACCCACTCTGTGGCAATGACAGATATTAGGATAAAGTGCAATATACACCCCCTCCTAGAAAGAGCGCTACATGTGGCTACAACTGGAATTACTTGAGTCTAGCAAATCGCCATTTTTAGACAGCAACGGCGGTAATTTACAAAGCAGACGAAAGTGAACCACAGCTAAATAAGGAAAAGGGAACGAACCCAAACCCCAACCACTTTACCTAATCCGGGGGAGGAAATGGAACAAAGCCAACCGCTTAACGCAACCCGGGGGGAGAAAATAGAAAGAATCCAACCCAAGGACATAATGGTGGATATTGAAGTCGTGCTGGGTCCAACATGATTTGCCCAAACCCATAAAGGTGGCAATTCTAAATACTGTTAATAATATACTCTTAGGACATGTTAACAAAATTGCTGATCTTGGTGTACTATTCACTTCAAATCTTAGTTTTAATGATATAATTTGCACCGAAGCTTTGACAAATATTAGGCTTTATATGTGGAAATACTAAATAATTTTATGATATTCAAACATTAAAAGGTATTCATTGATTAATTTGTAGATCTATTCTTGAAAATTGTTCTATAGTTTGGTGTCATTTTTACAATTCCTCTTTATCCAGGATTGAAAAGTCAACACAAATTTCTTTGTTTAATTGCATATAAACTTGGATGTATGTATGGTCAATATTCCTAGGACTATATTTTCTCTCTCAAGGTTAAATACTCTTACTCCCCCTAGAGATAAATTACACTGGTTCCTTCCATAACCACCTATCTAACATACAGACGCTATATGGACTACTCTTAGTCTAGTCCCTACTTATTGATCTAACTGGCATGCATGACTTTACCAGGTAATTAGTGCTTAATTGTATTCTGTCGTCAAACCACACTGTTCATCTTATTCTTTTAACCCTTAATTAGTCGCGTGGGGTCAATATGACCCCAAGCAATGTTTTTTCGTCAATATCTAAAGAAATTAATTGTCAATCTGACCCAAACTTGTTCTACCTTCGACATTGATATTCTAGAAGAGAAATTAGCATTTTTGTTTATTTTTAAATTTGTTATTTTTGATATTTTTATATTTATATATATAGTATAAATATTGTAAATATTGAGAAAATTAAACTATTTTAATGTGCTATTTTGGTGTGTATCCATTTGTTATGTATATATGAGGTTAAAAAAGTTGCTTTTATTTTGAAATCTCTCTACCTGTTACTTTTTTCTCTATTGGTCTAGAAGGGTTAAACGCAATACAGATTATTATTATCACATCAGAAATACAAATAAATTTCCTGATAAGCAGTATTTCATTGTTTTAACACTAGTTCTCTTATGATACATTTCTACTTCACTAATTTTCGCTATAGGTTGGTTACCCCTCTTCCTCCCATCTCCTCCCCCCCCCCTCCAATGTACCCTTTGCCCTCTTTTCGGAATTCTCCGGGTGTTTTCTTACTTCAGCCACACACATGCAACCGTTTTCTTCCCATAGTTTTCTACCCGCAATAAAAGTCACAAACAAACGCACGTGATCTCTCTAGAAATTGCTGTTGAAGAATTGACCCGAGGATGACTTCTTTGACGCAGAATTCCACGTATTCTATCAAGACCGATGCATGATTTTTGAAACTATTTTCTAGATTTTATAATTGAATTACATCCATATTATTCCCTTTTCTGTACAGTAATTATTTATCACATGCTTGCGTCATTTACTGTGAAATACTCTCAAAAATGGAACATCTTTCTAGCGACTTTTGGCAGATTTTTTATCACCCTCATTGGATGAAGCTCTTAGTACCCATGTGCAAAAAGGATAAAAGAAAGCGGTTTGCCTTTTATTACCGCTCACCCTTTTTAGCACGAGTTTCTCCCTTATTTTTCGGAATAAGCACGAATACGAATGAGATCGGCAATCTTCAAAGTTTTTGGATCTCCTACCGGTCGCATGACGGTCGCGGTTGGGTCGTTTTAGACCAAAATATAAAAATCCTATTTTCAACGGGGTTTCTATGGAGAAGTCCCAAGTACATTCACACTTATAGGGGAGGACGCGGTTGGACCTTGGCACGAACCCCTTGGGTCGCTCGAGGAGGCAACTTTTGTCCCAAGCCCCATCGAGGGCAATCCTCGGTGACAGCAGAAGTGAGCTTGAATCTTTCTGCTAGTTGGGGGCAGCCATAAACTACTTCATGCTGTAGGTGGGGGCCGGAAAGTGACCGTGCCGCGACCGATGTCTAACCCACAAGTGTGAGTGATCTCCGCAAAAATAGTCCTATCCCTAATAAAGCCCTCAACGCGACCTTCATGCAACAATGCAACAAAAGGTGGCGTAGATACATGCTATCAGCTCTGCGCTGCTTATAATGTTGGCAGAAGAACGAAAAGATGGCAGTTAGCTGTATTTTTTCATTTGCTGAACGTTTCTGCCATAAATGCCTTTATTGTTTATAAACAAAACGTTCAAAAGGAAATGACAAGGCGAAATTTCTTGAAATCATTATCGAAGGAATTAATAAAGGATCTACAGATTTTGAGGTCTCAGAGTCAGTTTATATTTAGACATCTCCGAAAGCGCATATGCACTCAACAGGGACTTGCGGAGGAAGGTCCATCACCGGGATCGGGACTATCAAGGGGAAGATGCGAACATTGCCCAAGAAATAATGACAATAAAGTGTCCACTAGATGTGGAAATTGTGGAGCTTTTACTTGCAAAGACCATATGATAATTAAGTGCATTGAATGTGGGGAGAGGGAAAGTGATTAGAAAATACAAAAAAATATTTTAATTTATTTTAATCAACGTTTATTGTAAAAATTATTAATAAATAATTGTATTATAATGTAAGATTGATTTTATTTACAGTAAAATATAAATAAATTAATATATTATTGCTTATCTTTAGAAATCATTTTGGGGTCATATTGACCCCACGCGACTAATTACGGAACTTTTTTCACGCGACTAACTAAGGGTTAATCTTCAGAGCCTTCGATTAAAAGGCAAAAATTAAACAAGATACCGAGATTCAGAATTTTATACAATAATGATATCTGGGAAATTTTACATGATACTCAAATGGTTTTTAATACAAAAAATTAATGTAATTGTTGCTGCTATTCACTGCATATTATCAACTTTCTAAAGAAATTGTTGATAAAGTCAAAAGGTTGTATCACCTGGATTTGCCACCATTTATAAAAATTGTTTTATTATAAATCACCAACAAATAATACAGTACCATATAACTCCTCATACCATTGGTTAGCTGTCAGATTAGACAGTATGCTATTATTCAAATTCGAATAGTAGCTTAGTAGAAAAAGAACCTGACAAGCAAGGTGAATAGACTTAACCTTACACTAGTTCAAACTAAAGAGAATTTGACTTGCCAGCCTTGATCATCTGTGTGGTTTCTAAATGTACCACTAAGACTCTCTTTGTTTCCGAGTGGCTTAGTTTCACTTCTAATGCAATAATAAGGAAGAAATTTATATAGAGTACTCTCAATGCTTGCATTCTCGTCAGAATATGTACAGTGAAACTTTGATTTTAAGTCCTCTGATTTTACGTTTTCTTCGAATTCCATATTCCATATTCTCTAATAAAAAAAACTATTATGGTGTATTCCATATTAAAAAATCATTTAGATGAAAACAAAAACGGCTGAAGACCAATGCGCTATAGGGTGTGAGTTGACATTGTATACAGATTGTCGCCAAAGTTGGGTGTATTTTGATAAACTATTTGGGGTATCAAAGTTCAAGTTTTTCTCAAGACTGCAGCTGGTCTTTTCATAACTAAATATGCACGTAACTGAGTAATCGTAGTATGAACATATTGTTTTCTTAAAAGTTACTCTAAATCAATTACTAATAGGAAAGAAAAATTAGAACACTTGTTGATATGATTTTGTATTTATGTGAGAAAAGTATGCCAATGGTATAGATGTTTCAATTCATATTTTATTTTACATACTGTGTGTATTGACATTTTATATTCAATATGATAAGCAAATTTCAGGTCAATAAATAAATGCTAATTTAAATTATTTTTTGTCTGATACGAAGTTCAAATAAATAAAATGGAGTAATTTTCTACTAAAACATTAAATCACTCCAATAAATTGATAAAAAATCCTAAAGCTAAAGTAAAATTACTTAAGAATCACCTGTTCATAAAAAAGTTGTAACATTATTTTTATTTTATTCTTCCTTTTTATAATTTTCAAAAGATTTTATATCAACCATGGGTTTTTATTTTTCCTTTCTTTTTCAATGATTTTTAAATTGTTTATTGGAATCCCGGGATTTATAATTTTCAATCCCGGGATTGTGAAAGAACCGGGAAATGACAAGCACTAGTTAGGATTCAACTCTCCTGCCCTGGTGTACTTCTTTCAATTTTTTAAAATCTGCTAACCTTGCATACTTACTGTGTTATCTGCAATGGCTCCTTTACCACATAACTATACATGTTCGTACTGGTATCATGACTCTATATGGCTGTTATATTTATGCCAACGAAATATTGGTAATTTTATAGTAAGGTCTGATGTGCATACCCATAGTACTAGATTAGGTACCAAACTGAATCTTCCATGAGTGAGACTGACTAAGTCATTATGTAGCTCCAATCTGATCATGCTCCAGTTATTCAACAGACTTCCTGACAGGGTGAGAACTGTCAGCCTGAGCAGGCTTAAATCTGTTCTCTATAATTGGTTAATAGAGAAAGCTTACCATTCCATAGATGAATATAATGAGGACCATATTGACATTATGTTTTGAAAATTGACAGTAGCTCAATAACTTTGGCTAAGATTAATAAAGGTAAAATACTCCTTTAGCCAAACAATTAGAGGGTTACAACACCCAATGCATTTCGCCAACAAGGTGGGCATCGTCAGGGGTAAAACCTGTTTCAACAGTGACTATAATGAGTTGGCTCCCAGTCACTGTTGAAACAGGTTTTACCCCTGACGATGCCCACCTTGTGGGCGAAATGCATTGGGTGTTGTAACCCTCTAATTGTTTGGCTAAAGGAGTATTTTACCTTTATTATGTTTTGAACTCGTGTTTTCAATGTGTCTGCTTTTAAATTAATTGTTTGCTTGTGTTATTTATTTCCTTATTCTTGTGCATTTTGTATATTGTGTTTTGTAGTGACAATGCCTATTTCAGATTGTATCTGGTTAATGGCCTAATAAAGTATTATTATTATCATTGTATAACCTATGATTTTTGGCATGCTACACATAGCTACAATCACGTTTTTCAGTTAATATCCGTAAGGTTGGAAAACATTATAGATGCTTCTTTTTTATCTCGATATCGCATACGCTGTGATTGGATCGTATATCACACACATTTGCATATTAGGCTTTGTCAGATCAATCGCTCGTTCATTTCGGGGTCTCGGGCATGCTGGGCAGTGCTGGCTACTGTGGCATGCGGAGGTGGGAATAATCTATTCATCTCTGAATCGATTCAGTCGAGTCAGTTCACCTAAATGAACCGGTCAAAAGAACGGTTCAGTGGTTCACTGTGATTCACTGAGTCATCTTACAAAACCAATTCAGTTACCTAGATGATTCAGTGAGTCATTTCCGATTCTGTGATTCACTGCTGATTCTGAATCAAATGTATGATTAAAACTTTTGATTTGTTACTTTGGCTACTTTAAAATTCAGGCCATTAAATAAAATCAAATAAATTCATGGGTTTGAAGAGTAATTTAATTCAGTTCAAAATATAAACATCGGTAAAGGTCATGCAACTTGAAATCTAATAATATTAATATTTTTCATTCCATTGAATATATATTGTATATATATGTGGGACTGAGATGGTGTACGGGTGGTGATTGTCGCTTGTTTGTGACGGGTGCTGATCGTCAGTTGTTCAGAGTGGATGCTGGGAGTGATAGAGTTGGGTGATGGCAAGATGGCGAGAGGTTGGCGCGAGTGAAAGTTGGACGACGACGTGAATGCAGCTGAGTAGCAGAATGGACGGTGTGTGTACGACGGAAGTTTACCAAGTGTGCGTAGTGTATTGAAGGATAATAAAGTTTATCCGACATAAGTTCTCTCGTCTCCTTCATCCACACCCCACAACTTTTGGGGGCTCGTCCGGGATGTGGAAAGGAACGTGAGATGAAGATGCACTATGACACCAGTAGGACGAATTTTAGTGTATTTATAAGACGAATAGAAGTTTATATGTAAGACGGATAGACGAAAGACGAGACGTTATTTTACGAAAGACGAGACGTTATATTACGAAAGACGAGACGTTATATTACGAAAGACGAGACGTTATATTACGAAAGACGAGATGTTATCTTACGATAGACGAGACCTTGCATTTCTCATCAAAGTGTAATTGTGTTTGCCTAAAGACGATAGGAGCACCTGCATATTTTGGACTTTATTTGCCGAGAGACGAGAAAAGTTATTAGTTAGAAGAGTGATATTTTAGTGTGGTATAATTTCCTAGCTGATAAACGTTGTGTTGAAACAATTAAGACTTCGAAAGAAAAAGCGTGGGAAGCCATTTTGGTGAAGTCACTTCTCACGTAATGGACGCTATCTAGCTGGTGGGTCACATGACGAGAAAAAGCGCGGGAAGGTAGTGTTGGACTGACGTAGGATCACGTGACGAGGAAGAAGCCTGAGACTAGCGTGTGCCTGGTAGAGCCGAGGGGAGGGGAAAGTACTTTTTGTGTCTTCATGTTAGTGTGGATAGGCGTTGGAAGATGGCTCCACCTGAAGATCTTTCTGAGAGAGAGAGGCGGGCAACAAGTCGAACCGTAGAGCAGCTACAGCGCGAGTTGGCAGAGGCCGAAGCTGAGCGTGATGCGTTGCGCGACGAACAACGCCGAATCAAAGAGTCGGAGAGCGAAAGTAGTGTATCTCGCAGAAGAGATGAGGGCCACGAAGTTATGAGGGGACAGCTTCAGTTCAGGGATATAGAAGGGACGATCCCGAAATTCACCGGAGAGGACAAGGCCTTCCCAGTAGGCAAGTGGATTGAACTCATCGAGGAGCACAGTGAATTGTACGAGTGGTCGCCACTACAGATGTTGGATTTTGCGAAGAAGTGCCTCGAGGGAACCGCGAAGCTGTGGCTGGAGGCGGAACCAGTATTCAAGACGTGGGGAGCACTTAAGGAGGCCCTGACGGAGGAGTTTGAATCGAAGACAAACAGTCGTGAGATTCATCAGTTGCTATTTAGGCGCAAAAAGAAGGAAGGGGAATCCCACCAAGTGTACATCCTGCAGATGAGGAAAATAGCTAGTAGAATTGACCTGGAACCGGAAATCACTATTCAATATATTATCGATGGTCTTCGGGATAGTGAGGTAAATAAGGCGATGCTGTATGGGGCTAAGACATTTGCCGAGTTTCGGGAGAAGGTAAAATATTACGAGATGATGAGGAGCAAAATGTCTACGACTAGACCGCAGCGTGAGGTGGAAGTACCAAGGAGTCCTGGGTCGAACTTTTCTAACAAAACAAAACAGGCTAGGTGCTTCAATTGTAGGACATTTGAGCCGTGATTGTAAGTTTAAGGAAAGGGGGACCAAGTGCTTCAAGTGCCTCGGGTTTGGGCATATTGCCACAAAATGCCCAGGTTCGCCTTCGAGTGGTGGTCAACGGGATGTTTTCCATGTAGAAAAGAGCACTGATAGAGCAGGTTTGTTACAGTTACGGTCAGAGGGCCGGAAAAATAGGATTAAGACTGTGAAAATTAACAGAGTCAATGATAGAACAGAGTCTAATTGATAGTGGCAGTGACTACAATATGATTGCCGAAGATCTTTGCAAGGAGTTAGGTGAACTGGACTTTGAAAGGCACGAGCAGGTTCTAGAAGCCGCAGGTGGGGGGATGATCAAGACGCTGGGCCGACTTAAGACGATGACTGTTATCGACGGAGTCCCATATCCACTGTTGTACTCGGTAGTGCCTGCTGGAACCATTCCTTACGTGAGAGCTCTCTTAGGTGATGAACTGTTGAACCATGCTTCAGTGAAGTTAAGCAGGAGCGAGGCTCAAATATGGCCAGAAGAGGGCTGTATGCTGCTTATTGCCGCAGATGACGACCAGTGCAGTCATTTAGACCCAGAATTAGGCAGCAAGGTTAGAGAATTAGTCGGGGATTACCAGCCTAAGAAGATGGAAGAGGTGCCGATTAAGATGAAAATAGTCCTAAAGAATGAGACGCCCATTAGCCGGAGACCACGGCGGTTATCACCTAAGGAGTCGGCCGAAGTTGACGAGCAGGTGGAAGAGTGATTGGAAAAGGGGATAATCACGACCAGCCATTCTGAGTTCGCTAGCCAGGTGGTTGTGGCTAGGAAGAAAGATGGGAGTGCAAGAATATGTGTTAACTACAAATCGATTAACAAGGTGATTGTTAGACAGCATTTCCCCCTGCCTTTGATAGAGGACATTTTGGATAGATTGAGGGAAGTGCTAGAAATCGCAAGCAGATATGAATTAGAGATCAATTGGAGGAAATGTCAAATGCTGCGTAGACGAATTGAATTCTTAGGACATGTTGTGGAGAATAGTACGGTTCAGCCCTCGTCGGACAAAGCAGCTGCCCTTGTCAATTTTCCCGAGCCGAGAACAGAGAGACAACTACGGAGTTTCTTGGGATTGGCAGGTTACTTCTGCAAATATGTGCAAGGCTATGCTAAGATTGCCAAGCCACTTAGTGATCTTCTGAAGAGCGTGAGAAAAGTTCTGATGGGTAAGGATGAACATCAAGTATTCCTGATGCTGAAGAGGGCAATGGCAGCTGAGCCTGTGCTGGGGATTTATAATCCAAGGCTGGAGACCGAGCTTCACACAGATGCATCCATGGATGGCTTAGGGGCGATTCTCCTACAGAGGTCCTAGGATGATAACCAGCTCCACCCGGTCTACTACATGAGCAGGAAGACATCAGAAGCAGAGAGGAAGCTTCACAGCTACCAGTTGGAGGTTTTGGCTGTGGTAAAAGCGGTGCAGAAGTTCCGGGTGTATTTGCTTGGAATCCACTTTAAGATCATCACAGACTGGGAGGCATTTGAACAAACCCTTAAGAAGGACAGCCTAGCACCTAAGGTCGCAAGATGGGTAATGGAGCTAGAACAGTTCGATTACGAGGTCGAGCACCGGGCTGGGACGAGAATGAGGCATGTTGATGCCCTGAGCACATATCCCTATGTGCTTGCTTTACGGGATGTGCTGCTGGACCGAGTAGACAGGGCGCAGAATGGGGACAATGGACTAAAGGCAATTAAGGTGGTCCTACGTGGAGGTGGAACATTTGATGATTTTTTGCTGAGGGGAGATTTGCTTTACAAGGAAGAAGGTGGAGTAGAGGCTAGTCATCCCAAAATGTATGGAGTGGGAGATTATTCAGAGGTCCCATGACACAGGACACTTGGGCATCAAGAAGACAATGAGGATGATTGGGAGGCAGTACTGGATGAATAAGATGGAGAAAAATATAGAGAAGTATATCCAAAACTGCATTCGATGCATATTGGCGGCTAGAAAGCAAGGAAAGGCGGAGGGTTTCCTGAACCCTATTCCAAAAGAAGACCTCCCTTTAGACACGTTACATATAGATCATTTGGGGCCATTGCCATCAACTAAAAAGTGCTTCAAGTACCTCCTTGTGCTTGTGGATGCATTTACTAAGTTTGCCTGGCTCTTTGCGACTAAGACGTTGGAAACGGTAGAGGTGCTAGAGAAGCTGAGGGTCCACCAGCAAACTTTTGGTAATCCAAGGTGGATCATTACGGATCGCAACAAGGCATTTATGGCTGGGGAGTTTGAGTAATATTGCCAGGAGGGGAATATTAAACATTTCACCATTACGACAGGTGTGCCAAGAGGGAATGGTCAGGTAGAGAGGATGCAGAGTATCCTGCTGGCTGTCTTCGCGAAGCTGTCTGCAGAGGAGCCATTGAAGTGGTTCAAGTCAATAAGTCGGGTGCAGCGGGCAGTGAACAGCACACCCCAACGGTCCATTGGCACCACCCCATTTGAACTTTTAATGGGAACGATGATGAGGAATCCAGAGAATGTCGAACTGCAGGAGATAATTGAGGAGGAGATGTGTACCTCTTTTACAGATGCAAGGAACGACCTGTGTAAGCGGGCCAAGGAAGCCATTGCAAGGGTCCAGGAGGAGAACAGACGGAGCTTCAATCGTCGATGCAAGGAGGCCACAAAGTATGAGGTGGGTGACATAGTGGCGGTGAAGAGGACGCAGTTTGGAGCAGGCCTGAAGTTGAGGAACAAGTTCCTGGGACCTTATCGAATCACAAAGGTGTCCCCTAAGGACCGCTATGATGTGGAGAAGGTTGGTAGCCATGAGGGTCCAGGACACACAGAGAACATGAAGTCATGGAGAGGGTTCTACCGAGACATGGAGGATGACCTGTCATCGTCCGGGACGGACGATTAATAGGATGGCCGAGTTGTGGGACTGAGATGGTGTACGGGTGGTGATTGTCGCTTGTTTGTGACGGGTGGTGATCGTCAGTTGTTCAGAGTGGATGCTGGGAGTGATAGAGTTGGGTGATGGCAAGATGGCGAGAGGTTGGCGCGAGTGAAAGTGGGACAACGACGTGAATGTAGCCGAGTAGCAGAATGGACGGTGTGTGTACGACGGAAGTATATATATATAACAGCTTACGGAAAAGGAAAGGTAAAATGGATATATGGATGGCTACAAGGTGTTGGGATGAGGAAACCCAGTGAACACTCACCAATCAGACGACTTTATGAAATCAAAATTAGAAAGAATTAAACTATGATCTTCGGATCTAAACAGTTTTAAAGAAAAAACTATAGTTTCTTATTCTGTTCCTCTTTTCCCTCCCACATTTCGAAATTTCTCATGTTAAACGTTTAATTCACATATTTTGGAGAAATCTTAGCATTTTAACAGGATGTTACTTTGCCAACCAATTACATTGTTGAACCTCGAAATCTTATTGTTATTTCAATCCTTACATGTGTAAGCATTCTTTAGTATGAAAGAGAGGAGAGAGAAATTATTTTCATAGCAACCAATGTAAACAACTTTTGTTGCATTATTTATGAGGAATACCTTTTAATGTAGAACATTAATAATTTGCATATTAAAATTAGGTACTTAGAGTCAGCGCACAAGTTTGAGACTTGAAGCAACGAATGCCTAAAAGAATGAAAGTTTGTTTTCCTGTCATCCAAAGAAAGTAAGGTATATTATGTTAATTTTTTATTTCGCAAAAAACTTTACCATTGAATTTCAACGGGCTTCTCCCTAGTACATACATGCCACGCACTGGTGACCCGCTGTCATGGTGGAAAGCAAGGAGACTCCTCTACCCTAGGCTTTTTGACATAAAAAAATTAAATTAGATGGCCGACGGCACAGTTTCTTCTCTTTGTCACTCCTGCAACCAATCTCTTTCCTCCTCCGAATATGTATTTTGCGGTGGTACATGTAACTCCGTTTTTCATAAAAAATGTATTGGACTTACGGACATTGAATTCAAAGTCGTTAAAAGTCATAGAGTAATAATGTGGAAGTGCGACATATGCATCGTAAACAAGACGTCTAGTGATGGCGTCCACGCTTCTACGGCATACATTCTGAGTGCCCTGGCTGAAGTAAATTTGCGACTATCTTTGGTTGAAAGCAAGCAGGCTTCTTCAATTGAACATTCTCCAGCAGAAGACATCGCTTCTTTCGCTAATGCGGTGAAGAATCCAAACCACGAATCCCAGAAAAGGAAGCTGCCCAGCACAATACCTGACTACGAGAGACCAGTTACTCGCCAGACTAAGAAGCTACAACACTCAGCACCATCCACATCATTGAACTCATCTAGCCCTAACATTCCTACGGAGGATTCTCAGGAAAGTAAATCTCCCGATATTGACTTGAATTCTCTTGATCGCAATGATGCCGATCCCTTTTTCCCAGTGACTCGTAAACGTAGACCCAAACGCGAAGTTATTGTTGGTACAGGAAACAACTCCTCGTCATTAATCGGTGCCAACCCGAAGATTCACCTACACGTGTGGCGTCTTGACATTAACGCAACGGCAAATGATGTGATTCTCCATGTCGAAAATACTGTAGGCTGTAAAGCGGAAGTAGTGAAGCTAAACGCCAAAGGTGAATACAGTTCTTTCAGAGTGTCCTCCGATTCTAAGAACCTCGAAAAGCTTACCAATCCCTCGAATTGGCCATGTAATACGGCGGTGAACAAATTTTATTTTCCTAAAAGTAGTAGTGGAAGTTCTTTTTTAGTGACAAAGTAGGTAGGCCAGTTCCTACCACAAATAGTGATATTAATGGTGTAACTAATTCATTTAACAAAAAATTGTCCCCCTTGAACAGTAAGCTTAGAATTTATTACCAGAATGTACGTGGTTTACGAACTAAACTTAATCATTTAAGATTAGCTATATCTCATAATTTGGATTGTTATTTTATTACTGAAACTTGGCTGTGTGATGCAATTGGCACTTACGAACTTGGACTAACTCCAACATATAATGTTTATAGAACTGACAGATCTATTGCTACTAGTGATAAACAACTGGGTGGAGGGGTATTGATTGCAGTGAATAATAAATTTAACTCCTTTGAAATTGAAGTTGAGCACACTAATATTGAACACATTGTTGTAGCTGTAAAGTGCTCTAAATTATTTGTAATTTTGGTTTGTATGTATATTCCCCCTGGTAGTTCTCCCAAGGTTTATGAAGATCATTGTTTAGAACTTGAACGAATCTATTTGCTATATCCTGGTGCTTACTTTATTATTTGTGGCGACTATAATTTATCTTGTCTTTCTTGGTACAACACTGAGATAGAGCTGAACACAGTGAATGACCACAGTAGACCATTGGGGAACACTGTCAGTTACCTAAATTTATGTCAGTGTAACAATGTGCTCAACATACATGGCAATTGCCTGGATCTTGTGCTCACCAACATTCAGCAAGTTTAAGTCAGTGAGGCCTGCGAGTCTCTCATTGTAGCTGATCCTCATCATCCACCCCTCGACTGTGATCTTATGATCAAAACCAACTCTGACTTCATCAAATATGACTCAATATCATATAATTTTCCCAAAGGAGACTATAGTGGTATGTCCTACTATCTATCTCTTATCGACTGGAATGTGCTAATTAAACTGGACATAAATAGCGCTGTGAATTACTTTTATGATATATTGGGTTATGCAATTGAAAGATATGTTCCTAAATTTAAATTTAAAAATAAGTCCTTTCCAAACTGGTTCAATTTTGAACTGCGGTCATTAATATATGAGAAGAAACAAGCCCATAGGAAGTTCAAATTGTCTAATTCCGTTTCTGATTATAAGACTTTTTCCTTGCTACGAGCCAGATGTAAAGATCTGTCTAAGCATTGTTATCAGGACCATATTGATAATATTGAGTCTCTACTGCATTCCAACATCAAAACTTTTTGGAATCATGTTAATTCTTTGAGGAAAGACAACGTACTTCCTAATCACATGTATATAGAATCTGAGGTAGCTCAAGATGGACAAGCTATAGCAAATCTTT
This sequence comes from Tanypteryx hageni, assembly GCA_028673005.1. Taxonomy (NCBI): domain Eukaryota; kingdom Metazoa; phylum Arthropoda; class Insecta; order Odonata; family Petaluridae; genus Tanypteryx; species Tanypteryx hageni. The sequence goes on from CM054120.1 coordinate 4,365,947, forward strand.
TTGCCAAGTACTTTAGTTGTGTTTACAGCTCAAACTCAGATATGAATAATGATTTGAACTTTAAAGAGGACAATACTACACATATACGTATATGCAAGGTGACATCTGATGACATTTTGAAAAAGTTAAAATCTGTCGATATTAAAAAAGGTCCAGGTCCTGACAACATTCCCCCACTTTTGATTAAAGAATGCTCCAGTGTATTAATTTTTCCACTACTCATACTTTTTATTATGTCACTTTCCTCGGATGAATTTCCAAGCCAATGGAAAATAAGTCACGTTGTTCCAATTTATAAAAAAGGCAATAAATCTGATATTACTAATTATCGACCTGTGTCTATTCAATCATGTCTCTCTAAATTGTTCGAAAGCTTAGTTCTCGATATGCTAACTCCACTTTTAAAAAATATTATCATTGATCAACAACATGGGTTTATGGCAAATCGTTCTACTGTCACCAATTTATTAGTTTATGAAGAAAATATTTATAGTGCCATAAACAATAATTTGCAAGTTGACGCTGTTTATACAGACTTTAGTAAGGCTTTTGATACAGTGGACCATGGTTTACTGATTAATAAATTAGAATCTGTAGGCATCAGAGGTACTATGTTGTCTTGGCTACGTAGTTATTTAGTTGGTAGACAGCAGTATGTTAAAGTTAAATCCTTCTTTTCATATACATTTGATGTGACATCAGGAGTCCCCCAGGGCTCCCATTTGGGACCATTATTATTTAACATTTTTGTTAATGATATAGTCAATTATGTGCAAAACGTACATATACTTCTCTTTGCAGATGATTTAAAAATTTATAAAACGGTACATTCCTCTAGCGATTGCGATATTTTACAATTGGCTGTGAATAACTTGTTTAGATGGTGTACCACCAACAAAATGCAATTGAATATTTCAAAATGTAATGTCATTACCTTTCATAAGTGCAAATATCCTGTTTTGGAATGTTATTTTATAAATGACACAGCACTTAAAAGAGTTAACAAAATTAGGGATTTGGGTGTGATTTTTGATTCTTCCCTTACCTTTTCTAGCCATATTAATACTGTTGTAAAGAAGGGGTTACAAATGCTTGGATTCATCTCCAGGAATACTAGTATGTTCCAAAATGTCACATCTTTAAAGTTACTGTATTGCTCCCTGGTAAGACCCCATTTAGAATATGCTTCACCTGTGTGGTCACCATATTACCAAAGCCATTCTTACTCAATAGAGAAAGTTCAGCATAAATTTTTAAGGCTGGTTAACTTCAAACTCGGGAATTGTACATCGGACATACGGTATCAACATCTTTTATGTAGCCTCAACTTAAAAACACTACACTTTCGTCGTGAAATCTTGGATGTTGTAACATTACTAAAAATAGTAAATTCCAGTTATGATTGCCCCAACCTATTATCATTAATTCAGTTTCGCGTACCATCTTATAATACTAGATCCACAGATACATTTTTTAACAATGCTTGTACTACAAATTATATATACCACTCACCAATAAACCGTTTTCAACGTTTAGGTAACCTATTTTTATCTTATAGTTTTATAGACATTTTTGAAACTATTGTTAAACAAATTAAGGCAATTCATGAATTTAGGTAATATTTGTGTGCTTTGGTGGTTATATTTTATATCAAATGCAATAAGTTTATTACTGTTTTGTAACTACAACTTCAATGAATATATGTATTTGATTTAATGTAACATTTTACTATATTTATTTTATTTGTGCTATTATATGTTTTATATATCTTTGTAAATGGGTAACTTACTACCCGTGTATTATGATTAAATTAAATTAAATAATGTTCAGAAGGCTATGTGTAGTAGCAACTTCTGTTCCATGTGAAAGAATTTTTTCAAAGGGAGGAAAAATTGTTTCAGAAAGGCAAAACAGATTAACCCCTAAAAAAGTCTCTGAAGTCATGTTTTTAAATCATAACCTATAATTAATATTTTTTGTATTATTCATCTAACTTTACATATTTTTTGTATTTTTCCAAAATGTAAATATTTTATAATAAGAGGTTTCAGTAATTACAAATGAAAAATGTAAGTAGTACTCCTAATTGAAAATTATCACAAGACAATGCTTCAGAAAACGGCTTTTTTTTAAAAACAGTTAATTTTTTGAATGCCCATTAACATTATATTCACCATGCATCTTAATATTTTTGCACTTGTAGTATTTTGCACTGTAAATCCATCAGTTAATTGCATTGCTCTGAAACCAGTTAATTTATTATGATTGCCTTTGTAAGGCACATTGCTCCACATAGTATTTATTTTTATTGTATTATATTCCGAATGTAATTATCTAAATTTTATGCACATCATATCTTGATGTTTCTGAATTGATATTATTTCACTGTACAAATACATGAGGTATTTACTATTTCTGATTATCTATCTAAGGAACTGTGTTCCAGAAAAGATTTAATTTTTATTCCACATTTGTTTTTTATTGTGAATGTAATTACCTAATGATTTATTCACATTGTATCTTGATGTCTCCACACTGATATTATTTCACTCTATAATGTTCCAGAAAGGACTCAATTTTTATTACACTTTTTAAGGCACTATGTTTCAGGAAGGATTATATTTTTATGGTATATTATTTTTTATATTGTGAATGTTATTACTTACTTTTTATTCATATTATATTATAATTTAATTTTCTCATGTTTTCTTGATGTATCTGAACGAGTAACATTGGAAACAAGAAATATTTTACGTCTCTTTTATAAAGGGAACATAGGGCATCATCATATCCAGCTGAGTTTCTTCTAATTGTGTTGTCTGGGATTGCATCCACTTTTTTCTTGCCATAAGGATACAAGAAGATATACTTTCTGCATGCATGAAGAAAGGCTTTAGAATTTACACTTAGCTGTTGTGTTTGGTAGGGAAATAAATTAGTTAAGAAAATTGTTAAAATAGTTAGCAATTGAAATTGGATCCGATACCAATGTATTGTCATTGCATATAATATATATATATATATATATATATATATATATATAATATAAATATAATGTAATGGATAATGGTTACCGCAATGTCATTTCTGACTGGTAGGTGTATGGCGTCGGCTGTAACTGCATGTAATTATAAATGGGTAAATGCGATATAATGCGGATTCACTTATAACGTGGTCAAATATCTTGGACCCCAACGTCCGCGTTATATCAAGTCTACAGTGTATCATGTTTGACGCTTTACTCGATCATTTTGCTTTAAATTTGTAAGTTAGTCGTTCAGCAAAAAGCATTAATAATATAATGTGTCATGTTATTATTCTTTAATAATCATTTTAACTTTTATTTCAAAGTTAACTGGAAAACTTAGATTTAGAATTTATATTTTTGTATATATTATTCTAGGAACTATGTATAAATAGTTGTATGTTCCTATATATTATTTGCATATTGAGACCATCATCAAAATTGTTTCGGATAACAAGTCATAATACCGTATGAAAGTTTAAGTATTATTCCATTTTATGCGTAAATGGTGAAATAGTAAAACCATTTACATTCGAAAATTTACTTTAATAATGCTCAATTATATTTCCTTTGCTGATATAACACAACACTACAATTTTTGTGCCAAAAAATTTAAATTTTAAAAGTTCGGATTTTGTCCTTATTTTTGTGTTCTGTTATCCGGGAAGTAACATTACAAATATGGTAATCCTATCTGGAGGAATAATTTATAGTTTTGTAGTGGTAAATAACAACTGCAATTTGTATCGTGGTAGATATTTCCTTTTATTATCGTTCTCAATCCAGGTCGTACTCTCTGCGTGTCTCGTTTCGTACTCCCCCAGCCTCGTGCTGGTGCGCTCCTTTTATCCCTGCTCCGGCTAGTTCCCGAAACTTCTCCGCTTCTCTGGAATAGAGCGGAATTGGAGGGGAAAAGGGGAATATTCAGTTAATTTAAATTAAAACTTGCTATACTAAATTGTATTACTTACTTTAGTTTCAGTTTATTTGATTCCATTTCTTTCATTACATGTTCACATTTCATAAGAACATAATTTATTAATTTTTAAATAAGTTTTCCTAAAGGAATTTACAATATACTTTTACTAATTTTCGAAATAATGAAGCTCTACTGATTTTCACAAGATTCATCATCATTAAAACAAAATAGGTTAGCGGCTGAATAAATTTAACAATAATATAACACACTCGTGAACTAAACGGCGCTCCCAGACTTGAGCGATAAGATCAGAGAGAAGTTTCCTCTTTTTGTGTGTATCGTGCTAATGGTTCGGAGTCACTGAGAATCAGTGGTTCAGCTTATTCACCAATTAATTCGATTCACCAATTCAGTTGATTCTGAATGATTCATGACTTGGTGAACCAGTGAACCGCTCACTTGGCCAGAGGTGAATCGATTCAGTGCACTGAACGATTCATTCATAACCTAGTAGGGATGGGCAAAAGTGTTATTTTGCGATACCTCTTCTACCTATTACTATTAAAAATTAATACCTGTTAAAATTAACTGTTCCAAAATAACAGGCCACCTTGTATTTTCATTCCACCTACTGGTATCGTCGTCATACTACAAACAAGACTTACGGATACGCAGTTCACAAAAACGCCACTAGATGGTAACTGAACTCATGAGGGGCGAATAATCTTGGTAACATACTTCAATTTTATTATCATTTTCATGTCATAAAATTCAGCTACATCCATTACTTATAATTACAGGAAGATATCTAAGAATAAGAAAAACAAAAAGTATACATGATCATTCTGCTTCTCGTATCATTAATAAACTAACATGGGACAAGAAGTTAATTCGGTCCCATAAAGTATTCAGAACTATATTTATTGTAATGAATGAATTTCATAATAAATATGAATTCGAGTTTAAAAACAGTTTTTCTACATGGCGTGTACTAAGCCGGCTGCGCCGTTCACTTAGAACAATACCGGCCTTGGAAAAGAGTCTTTCGCATGGACCTGAGGTTGCCACCATGTTGAACTTTTGTACCACTAATTTTGCCAGTGAAGGGTATAAGTTTCCATTTCCTTTCCACCACATGAGGGGATCTTGGTCTCTACGAAGATAACTACAATCTAAGTGCCGCTGAACCTCTTCGATCGCTGCAGACGTTGTCGTGCCGACTAAAATAGACAAGAAATAATTAATGTTTTTTGAAATTTGTAATAGGAAATAAATAACTTGTTACTGCTACTTACCTTGAGGTTGAGTTATTGCCATCTTCTTATCAAAAGCATCCCACAGACAAAATCTTGCGTTAGTGTTACGCTGGGGATGCGTTGTTCTGGCATCTCTTGGTTCTGCCGACCAACTTCATTATTTTCGTCACCAAATTTATGGCCATTCTTTTCGTTGTTTCAGCTGCATTTGGGTTTGAAAATACAAAAACTTGAAACCTTGGATCCAGAAATGTGCAGAGTGAAATTGTTTTGCTAAACTCTAAATCACAAAATCTAGTATACAATCCATCACGTGTTGCATTAATGGTATTTTTCAGTTGGGCCATAGTTTTCTTCCAATAATGAATCATATACTGAAAATAATTCCATTGTAATAGCAATAATTTTGCTCCCTGCAATGTATTTTTCTCCGCTGAATTTTGTGGTGGCTTCTTCCAGTGGCTGAAGAATTCCGCATAAATCAGCACATATCTGCCACTCTTCCTCGGAAAGCACTAGTAAGTCTTTATTTATAAGCGCAAGTGCGGTTTTCATAGCATCTCTCAGTTCTAAGAATCGCTTAATGATGAAAAATGTGGAATTCCACCGTGTAGGAGCTTCCTGGAGAAGCTTTTTTGGGTAGAAATACCCGAGTTCCGTTGGTACAAAATCAATTTTTCATTTGCCAAAGTACTTCTTCTGAAGTGTGACACGATACCCTTTATTTTATCAAGAATTATCCTTGTTCCTTTCAATGCATCCTATACAATCAAATTTAATGTATGTGCAAAGCACCCGAAGTATTTCCACCCTAGGTCTTCCCTTATGGCATTTCTCATATTGCTAGCATTATCAGTTACTGCTACTAATATCTTATCCGACAAAGCGAATTTTTCAGCAATGCGTTTGATGTAGGCGGCTAAGTTGGCACTAGTATGAGATCCATCTATTACGGAACATTCCAATAAAAGAGACTGTAATTCAAAGTCTTTAGAAATACAATGAGCAGTTACTGCCAAATAACTATCTGCGTTCCTCGAAGTCCAGCCATCTGCTGTCAAACACACACTAGTCACAGATTCTAAAATCTGTCGAACAGAAATCATGCAACGTTCGTAGGAGGACGGGATCATGCATGCAGTAATGGTCTTCCTACTTAGCAAGCAATACGAAGGATTTAGGGCTTTTACGAATTCCACAAATCCCTGATCTTCCACTACCGAAAGGTACCCTATAAAATTGCAATTCATCTCCTGAAAGGTGACTTTGAATCATTATTTTTAACTGCCTTTGCAACAGGAAGATGTAGAAAACAAATTCTGCAAGTACAATGTTTATAAGCCAGGTATCCTGTTAATATTAGGTAGAATAGGTATTGTGGAAATAATAGGTAGAATAGGTATTGTGGAAATAATAGGTAGAACAGGTATCATGAAGGGAATATTTTGAAAGAAAAAGGCATCATGAAACTAATACGGATTGTTTTTAGAATAGGTATTATGAAAAAATAAGGTTTCTTTTAAAAACAGGCATTGTGAAACTGAACTGATACTTTTTAGAAATTTTTTTAAGAAAATGATACGGATACGTTAACTGTGCCTATTATGTAATAACAGGGGTAATCTGGTAATAGATATTTTAGATACCTATTAAAATTCTGTGCCTGTTAAAAATACCTGTTATGTTATTTTTGGCACATCCTACTAGTAAAGCGAATGGAGACCAAAAGAGAAATCGGTGTGCATCGGCGGGCTACCGAAGCATTACTCCCCTGTAAGATTACGAAAACGCGGAAGATACGTGGCAATATCATAGTTGTAATAAAAACAGACAAAAATAATAACAAATAATTATTTTCTTTCAATTCAAATTTAAAATTTTCATATTTTCAATAATCAATAACAAAAAGTAAAAATATTAATAAATAAGTAATAAAAATATATTTTCGATTTTCTCATGGATTTAAGAACCCCATAAACCTCCCCCTTGGCTATGCCTCTGGGTCCTGTAAGAAAACTGGGTCGCGGCCCCCCAGAGAGCCGCAAAATTATTTTGGATACAAGGTGAAGTGTCGAAAAATAATGTTTTCATGAATAATAAAATTTTATCAGGGAATTTTTGGAAAAACGATGTTATAAAAATTATTAATTGTTAAATAAAAAGAAGAAATTTGCAATAAAGTTTCTTATTTTTACAAGTTTAAATTCAAAGGTGGCTACATGATATTCTAGGGTGTCGCGACAATAGAAAGTTTGAGAACCACTGTACTAAAATATATAGAATGACACTCCTAAACCAGTTTGCTAGAATCTTTGAAAGTATATTCTACACCCATCTTATTTTCTCTCCTGAAAGTGATAATGTATTCACTGTCATTAATCAATCAATTTGGATTCTCTCACCTCCTTTCTATTCTATTTTTTCATTTTATTCCAACTTAAGGCTCAGTAGGTACATTAGGGGGAGTAGTATTTGGTAGGTAGGTACTGTCCAGGTACCTACCTGAGCATTGCCGGTATTATGTCTGGTGTTGTATAGAATAACTACTCAAAGTGTGAAACAGCAAACATTTCAAAAATTTCCTGCCATTTGTTGAGAATCTACACAATGCCTGATTTAATACTTTTCCTGTAACATATATAAATTCATGTCCAACTTTCTGCTTTATCTCGGTATCGTAAACTGTTACGATAGTATCATACGTAGCTTCATATACATATGATCTTGAATCGTTTTTGAGTGTTTTTCTTAGAATGGGATCGAAATGATTTATCATTTTAATGCGTACTCTGTTTGTATTCAAAATCTCATATATTTCCAAAAGTTTGCAAAAATAATTATATTTTGTACAGTTTTGCTGTTGGCCACGCTGACTATCGATAGTCGTATATGGTATCTCGCAGCTACGTAATTTCTCCACATCTTTCTTCTTTAATTTATCTCGATATCGTAAACTGATGCGATTGTATAATATGTGACTTCACACTCATATGGTTGCTAAACGTTTATTTGCGTAAGAATGAATTGTATTCTGCTGATTATGCTGTGTTCTTGGATATTCGAATGAGTTGATTGCAGAATTATTTGTACCATCAATAGTAGCAAATATTCTTCTAATCAATGTCTTATACATTGTAGGCTAGTTATATTTAAATAATATACCTATATTGTATGTATAACCCTTTGAACCAATATTTGGCAGAATGGACGAGAGACAACACTGTGTGAGCTTAATTAAATGGGTAAGTTGTGCTTTATAATTCTATTATGGTATTTCATGCATTCATTTAAGATATATGGAATTGAGCTTCACGGCACAAATATACGATGAATACTGGACAAGATTTCCAAATGTCGTAATTTATAAATTGCTCTATTTGGATTCCTTGTTCACTTTTTACCATAAATTTAACACTGAAAAATGCTTAAATGTCTGCATCAATTTTGATGTTACGGCACACCGTTTCACTATGCAGGTTGTGAGAACGAAAACCCGTTGATCAGAGGATTTCCTATGTTATACATAGGCTGCTTGTAAAATTGAAATAGCCAATATTATGAAATGAACAAAATATACGTCAATATATTATAAGCAAGCTTTCTGGGGCAGCAGGACAAGGCATTGAAAAACAACACATTCAGCTGTGTAGGAACTGTTTGACAGCCCTCTTTCATGTGTAATATGTAAAGAGCGAACCAGTCTCACTTTTGGTGTATAAAACTTTCTTGAAAGTTATTTAATTGTTCTTCGATCACTTTCCAATTTTTCTCGCAGAGAACAACTTTCTTATGTTAACGAATAGCGCAGTAGATAAAGATGAGGCCTTCGCTGGGGTCAAATTCCTGTAACACACAGGGAATGCTAAATTCCACGGGAAATGGGGTTTTCAAGAATAAACGTACTATCCAAAAATTATGTAATGTATTGCAAATGAAAATAGTAATAGGCCATGTGAAGTAAAGTAATACAATGTTATTTGCAATTGTAAGCGTTCTTGACCTATAAAAATATGAAAAAATACGTACTGAAGTTTCTAGTAAGTTTGGTAATTTTGCTGATGTATGACACAAAAAAGAAATACAAAGTGAGATGTTACCGAATATAAAATTAAATAATAAATGAGAAGAGAAAATTAAAAATTTGTATATTAATAAAAAACTTTTATCTTTGATAATTTTTTTGCCAGAGTCTGTTGCCTGTGCATAAATATGGCATGCTGTATCCCCTCGATAATTTTCAAAAACTTCTTGTGTACAGAAATCTGAAAAGACTTTCCTTTCTCATGTTTGTCGCCTAATTTTCTGCGAATTACATGTTAATGTCAATTTTATTAAATAGTTTTATTCTTTTCAGTTACAGACATTTGAAGTTGATGCATCACACACTACAATTGAGGAAATCAGTGATGGAGTAGCAATGGCTCGAGCATTAAATCAAATGTATGTATTTATTTTATTTTTAGTATGTTCAGTTAGTATCGATAATCATTGCACTATGATATTCAGAGCAATGGTGTTGGGCATTGCATATAATTTGAAGAACAAAGCTATTTTATAGACACATGAAAAGCTGGGATTTTCTGCTCCAGAGTTTTTAAGGGGTATAAAAAATATTGAAGATCTTAATTTCTTTTCCCATTGCTTCAGCATTCATATTGCTTCCAAATTTACAGCTACAAGTATGTACTGTAGTAAAATGCATATTTTTGTTGAGTAGTGGGTGTTGGAATACAAAATATTAATTATAGTAGTTTTGATTACCCCTACAAAGATGCCACCGTAATAGTAAGTAAATTAAATCCTGTAGAGGTTTGGTGGTTTATTTGCCATTCAAGAGGTCTATTGTGGTTATTATGACTATTTTCGGATTTCACCCTTGCTTTTGTCTCTATCACACAAATCTGCACTTTTCAGATTTATCAAAACAGGCAACTCCTGAGTATCTGCCTGTAATGAAGGGAGCTATAGCACAGAAAATAAAAAAATACTGCGGACAATCCAAAAATCATATAGCTGTGGCATACATTTGTGTACTTTGGACTTTCATGAAGCTTACAATATTTCTAATGAACAAACAAAACCACTTAAAAATACAAAACATCTGTATACTTTAGGATTGGGTGGACACAAATACAGTGTAGAAAGTTGTTTTGAAGAACTTATGTGTGTCTGATTGTTTTTTTCTGGCAAATCAGCCTCTTGGGCTATTATTGCTGTAACTTACACAACATTACCCAATATGGAGGAGAGAAAACTGATACTGGGATTAGCCTACTCTTTGTAGAGAGCATCAAGGGGGCCAATTGGTTAATGCCCCTACCGACGGATGGAGCACTATATTAATTTTGTAATACAGTTAATGCTGAGTAAAGGTTATTCCATTTTATATTACTATATGTATACCATATTTTTCAGGCTATAAGATGCACTATTTTCCAAAATAAAATTTCTTCCAAAATCGGCCTGCATTGTATAGGCTGAAGATAAGATTATTACTGTATTCAGTACTGACTCACAAACCCACTGATCCCCAAAATGGAGCAATTAGCAGTCATTCATCACAAAAACATTAAAATATATACTATTAATAATTAATAGTGAAAACATTGTTAATATATACAGTAAAGCCTTATGCAATGGGAATTTTGACAGCGCATTTTCATTATTGTGCTCTATTACATGTCCACTCAGAGAGATTACAATTTTGGTGCGCTTGTGATTTTAGTCATGTTTTATTTCTTAATGAACACATTGAATAAAGTGATTAATGGCAAAGAACATTAGAATTCTGGTAGATGTCATAAAAAATTTATAAATGTCTAGAATAAATATTGTTACATGTATTGAGATTGCAATGAATACATGAGTGAAAAGATATGCCTACACTAGCAGTTTTCAACCAATGGTACTCGTACCCCTAGGGGTACGTCAAGAGTTTTGAAGGGTATGCAAAAGTGTTAAAGAGTATAATTTTTCTTTTGGGTCTTGTCTGTTATCTGCCATCCACCCAGATTAATATATGCAGCGCACTAACAGAATGAAGTGGCGAGATCTGGAACTGTGTGGAGGTTAGCTGCAGGAAAAAAGAATAAGCATGCAGGATATGACTGTGTTGGGTAAGTTAGTTAAAGTATTTTTGGTTTCTTCCCACATTCACTGTGCCACCCTCTTGGGGGAGCAGGACAGTGAACATGGGAAGAAACCAAAACACTTGAACTAACTTACCCAATCTGGTGGGGGTGAGTAGGAGTATGTTGTAGCCCAAGCAGTCGTATCCCATGCTAGTTCCATATCCCATCACCAGAGGGGGCGCTGCATATATTAACTTGGGTAGGTGGCAGATAACAGACAAGATCCTTTCTTTTTACATTGGCTTTCATACAAGACTTTCAGAATGATGTGACAACTATGAATAATGTCATAAAATAGAAAAACATGTCAAAACTGAGAATTTTTACATTATAAAAATGAGTTCTCTATCTTATTACAAGTATTATTAATTTCATTACCACTTTAAATGTACTTAGGGGTACCATAAAAATGTAGGGGGTATGCGATCACTAAAAAAATGCTCTGAGAGGTACGTCAGCAAAGGTTGAAAACTTCTGGCCTTAGCTGTTAGTTATAAGCTTCAGATAAGTCACTACAGAAAAATATGGAATCCGAACGTCATTTTCTCCACGTCTCTCAGAAAATATGATCTGTGAATGGAGGAAATGGGAGGAATAACTGAAGGTGACAGTAAAAGAGAAAGTCTTCATAAGCTTGGTCGTAAATGACCTCATCTAGGAGGAAGTGAAAAAATGGGTGGAAGAACTGAGGAAGTTAGGTATTGCTGTATTGATCAAAATGGTTAGTACGAGGCAAAAAGAATTGTGGAAGAAAAAGGGCTGGTTGAGCATACATATCTTTATTATATATGCATTTTTAATATGCTCCTATTAATTTTATTTTTGTTTCTATCTATAAGTTTTATATCATTGGAAAGCTAATAAAAAAGAGAATCTCATTCTTGTTGTCTTTTTTTACTTTGATCCTGTATTTTATAGAATTTGTGCAAAATTTCGGAATATTTTTCCTTTTTTTAAGTTTATCAGTGTTAAAATGATCCATAGCAACCAATTCCCATTTAAACCCATAGATAGCACCTAGAATTAAAAGTTTCTATTTTAATACTCTGCATATAAGTTGACCTTAAGTTTTTGAAAGATTACATGCCTCTATGAATAGCAATTCTCTAGGATATAATGATTTTAATTTTTTTCAGAGACCCTGAATGGTTTCATTCTCAATGGATGTCGAAAATAAAAGCTGATGTTGGCTCAAGTTGGAGGCTCAAGGTTAGTCTAAACTTTCTTCTTAAATTTCCTTTATAGTTTTTAACTTTTGGCAAGGAATGATATTTATTTTCTATTCAAATGAAATTATTAACGCAAAAATTGGGGAAGTGTGTAGAACAGAACAGTGGTTTTAATGTATAATTGAATCAGGGCTGCAACACCTGGGATATCTTAATAAACTGGAATCATCTGTTTTATGCATGAAGAATCTCTTGCACTGGCAAAGAACTTAAGTAGTACAGTAAAATCCCAATTATCCATGTTAATTGGGCTTTTGGTGGGCACCGGTAACTGAAAAACTGGCACAATGTTTGTTAAATACTGTAAAAATTTATTTATGCAAAAAAGGTCACTTCTACAAAGAAAAAGCTATCTATTTAAACCATAAACTGTAATTAGGGTGAAATAAATTAACAAAAAATTAAAATTTGTTTGTGGGAGTAGCTATTCTGTCACACCAACAGATCACAAAAAAGAGGGGACAGTAGGATAAAAACTTGACTAAAGAATTCATTCACCTATGGAGTAATTTAACCCTTGAGCAGTCGCATCCAATTGTAAAACACCAGTGGTCGTGCATGGTACAAAATGCAACATTTGTAATAAAAAAGGACATCTTGCTATTAATTTGATCAAGGTAATCATAGAGACTTACTATATCACAATTTCTTTTATTAAACATAGTTGAGTAGTCATTCAAAAAACATAAAACATATTGATCACTGAAAAACAATGAAATGGTACATGGTGTCCAATGAGGTACTTTTCCGAAAAATAATTTAGCTACAATTTTATAATATAATAATATAGGTATATATAATAATATATATTTTATAAATATTTTTTAAAACCAAGTTAAACATTATTGTGATTGATCTTGCAGTTCTAAGCATCTTTTACAAGTCGACTCCCAGTCACTGTTGAGACAGGTTTTGCCCCTGAAGATGCCCACCTTGTGGGCAAAATACATTGGGTGTTGTAACCCTCTAATTGTTTGGCTAAAGGAGTACTTTACATTTAATAATCTGAGCCAAAGTTATTGTGAGCTACCAACGATATAAAAAATGATAAAATAAAATCAGTGGAAAATTTCGCAGAATAAAATGCTTACATGAGCTGGTGTGCAGTGAACAGAGTAGAACAATGCCCGGATTATCCTGTTTCAGTGGAATATGTTAGCTGGAGATGTGATAATGCAATGTTGAACCGATAAAACAATCATATTTAGGGGAAAAAATTGAAATTAATACAAAACATTAGTGATAAAAATACACGAAAAGTCGCATGATGTATGGAGTGCAACAATACTAGACACATAATTTCACATGCTATATTTCTTCCTTCAAAGAAGAGTGGATCTTCCTGCCCAAATAGTGTGTTGGTATTGATACAAAGAAGGCATAATTGAAGAGGTTACATTATAATTCTCGCCTCATTATTTATATGCATGAAAAAACAGTGTTGCTCTTTGTGCCATAGTGTGACCACTTGAGGGTTAACATCACAGTGAATTTAAGATGGTCCTTGGTTATAAGAGTCCCTCCAAAATAAAAGGGAAAACTTAAGCTTCAGTACATGTGAAAATGGTAATTCTGTATCAGTAGATGCTTAATAAATCAGTGAAGTGTCTTTTCATTTTTCAAATAATTGGGAAAATGCAAACTAGCTTCAGAACACCCATTCGTCCGGTTAATCCAATGCATGGTTTATCTGCACATGGATAATCAGGGTTCTGCTGTACTTTTTAATCATATGTAAATTTAAATGTAAGATATTTCATTGGCTGCATGCATTAAAATTGCTAGAAGAAGTTAATTTCAGTCAGACTATGTTATGTGTCCCTTGAATTAATGAAAAACAAAATACAGTGTGGTAAAATACATTTTATGTCAGTGAGGAATCACATTTTACATCAGAAATGGGTTAAAAGAATCTGTTGGAATCCATGAAATTGTTGGAAAATGAGCTCCACTCAAAAAATTACATTTGTGTCTCATTATTTCTCTCTCTAACACAATCAATTTCCATAGATAAATAGATTACATTGGAAACGTCTTCCTTTTTATAAGAAATAAATCATTCTCTTGAAAGTTCTATGATCTGGATTTACTGGCTCATCAGACTACGACATCATCAGATAAATTGTTGTATTCACTACAAAAAGCAGAGCATACACTCAGATGACATTGCACTACCAGTTTTGGGAATCATTGGACAGAAAATGGAGGCAGAGCACTGGAGATGTAGTGTTTATGTTTGAGATTCAATTGCAAACATTTTTACATTTACAACTCCTCAAAGAATGCTTAAACCACTTAAGATTAATGTTAGTATTGGCTTAGGAGTTTTTTCCTTTCATTTTCCTCCCGTTTATGGAATTCTACAAAATATTTATTTCTTAGCTGTCATATTATCTGTATATGCTCTGCACTAAATTAAGCCCAATAATTTGCATCAAGAGAGCAACCTACTACATCCTAATATCTGTTTTGCGTTTTTTTAATTGAAAGAAAATTGGCACCTGATGCCAATGATGTATGTTGGAAAGTAGCTTCCTATTTCTTTGAAATTGAGAAAAAGGAAATCTCTGAATTTGAGATTAAAAAGAGATGATGGTAATATCTTTAACTTCTATTGCTCTCATACTTCATTGATTAGACCCATGTTTTGGATTTTTTATGTTTGTATGTCCATTTCATCACCAACAAGAAATAGATGAAATTCTATGTAAAGCAGCAAGGTTAGATTGGAGATGCACATCTTAACTGCTCTTGTTGGCCCATGGAAACACACAGCTTCAAAGGATACCATTCCCTACTTCTGCATCCTATATCCATCAATCAGTGTGTTGCAATGGAAACTATGATTCTTGTCACTGTAGTGGTAATTGTAATAGCCAAATTATCTGATATTTGAGTTATGGTTGTAAATTTGATAGTTATAGCAATATCATCTCAAATTTGCAATGCTAATTTAGTACTAATGTTTTTGTGTAAAAATACATGTTAAACTGAGTTATCTACCAACAGCAAGTTGGGGAATTACTTTTTATCTCTATATTCATAATTAACTCTTATGTCAACTTTTTTTGCTGTTATTTCACCTCCATAGATATGACTAACTCCTGTGATTTTTATCATCTGATTGCATAACAAAAAATTACTTTCATTGTTATGCAATCAAATTTTGTGGATGTTCAGAGCAATGATTGAAAAGAAGGTGATTTTTGATTTTATCTTGACACTGTGGTTTATGATGTATTTTGCAAGCCAAATGGTTTCCAGTGCTGCGTTGCTTGGATTTCTGTGATTAGACCAAGCATGAAGCAAACTTGTTGAATTCTAGCTGAAGTCACCAGTTAACATTTTATATGATATGAAAGCTTTTACTCAAAGTGCATCATATGATATTGGATACTTTTTGGAAAATCTGTTTAACTATTTATCCATTTATTTATCCAGAGGATTCTAAAGAGAAGATGAAAGGAATTTATATAATGGCAAGTGGAGAGAATATTAAACAGAATTCGAACTCTGATAAAACAGCTCATTTTATGATAAATACGTACAGTGTGTTCTTGGTTTAATGTTGCTTTGATAAACATTGATTTGTGTTAATGCCATTAAAAAATTACTCCCCATATTTAAATTAGCATCATCAATGATTCGAGTTAACATAGCCCTGACCCAGTACTGAAATAATGCATGAAATAAATACTGAGTAGATGACTGTTATGTGCATCTATTGCTTAGCGGTGCTCCAGTAGTGGCAGATTGCCTTATTTAAGTGGGAAGTGTTTTCGATTGAGATATTTTACTGATATTTTATAGCAATGAATCCAAAGACAAGTGGTAGTTATGTACTCCTTCTCGAAGTCCCACCAACAGTCATTAAAATCTTCTTAATCCTCTTTAATAGAAACCTTACAAATTTTGTGAGTTGTGCAGGAAGGATGATCTGCAGAGTGCCCTATTTATAAACTTGCATTTATTCTGTACTATTGGGATAACTTGAGTTTAATGTCCCGAACTTTATTTTTGTTTGTATCAGCTGTGGCTCCACGGATTGGCAATCCTTTTGAAAAATACTCAGTCTTTTCCTTGCTTGAGCACTCTGTTGACTATTACCAACAATAGTGTGTCCTCAGTTTGTCACCTAGATTAACATTATGTCATTAAAAAATTACGACCCATATTCCAATTAATCTCTTCGATGATTTGAGTTAACATCTTCCTAAAATAATGCACAAAAAATCTGATGTGGCCACCACATGACTTTCTCCATAACTGTAATTTTTCTAAAAATTCCAATTAGTTTAAATGATAATATATATTTTAAGGAACTTGGAGAAAAATTTAGACTACAAAGAACAGAAATGAACTCAAACCATAGCCTTCTGATATTGGATATAGCCATGAAGCTCCAACAATTAAGGAAATAGAAAGGAGCGTTACTAAGACAAAGCATAAAGTGTTTACAGTAGTCGCTGGTAGGTGGTGGCAGCTAAAAAAATAGTTTTAAAATATCTCTTAAACAATGTATTATATGGGGAAATGTTTTGAGCAAACATTGTAGAAAATTAAATTTCCTACAACTTTTATTCCTATACTTTTTTATATTCATCAGATATTAAAGCAAATATTTAAAAAAATGGATGTGACAAGAGTAAACACCCACTTTTGGTTGACCAATTTTTACCAAAAACTAATCAATTCTTGTGCCTTTAACAAAAATGTCAAATATAAAATTTTGCATTGACCTGATTAATGGTTTTTGAGTTAGAGCACCTATAAAATTCCGGTCACAGACACCCACAGACATCATAGAAAATAATCAAAACGTGTTCAGGGGACCTTAAAACATGCATTTCTGTTGAAATCTTGAACTCGATTTTTTTCACAAAAACAGTACTTTCTCTATACTTCGTATACGGATAAAGTAAAAAAAAATTGGGTACATGACTCACACCCTCATCAGCTGCAAAGCACTTCTTCAGTTGTGGTGAATCGCCTTATTTGAGTGGGAATAGTATTTTAGATTGATGAGTTTTTATTAAATTTGCATTATTAGCATGGTGATATTTTGTAGTAATGGGTCCAAAGAGAAGTGGTAGTAATGGCCTCCTCCTTGAAGTTCCCCAGCAGTCATTAAAATCCTCTAAATCCCCTTTAACCCTTCAGTGATGGGTTAGATTTAAATACCACTCTACTGTACGCCCGGCAGGTATTTAATTGAAATGGCCGATTTTGATGTAGTTCATTATAAACAACGTTTTACCTAATAATCGGATTTACGTGAAATTTTCAGAATATCCATGCCATAGTACATTTTATATAACTTATTTTTTTACATAATTCTATTTCAATATGTTTATGGTTTATCGCATGAAGAAGATAAAACAGTTTATACCACACAAATGTTTAACTCTTAATCACTGCTTTTAGTGCTAGAATAGTTGCCATGCACTTGAACTCCATTCACATAACGGGGTTGAGTTCTCTGTAAATCTGTATTCAGCTAGCCACTTTGTTCTCCTTAAAACGCAGTAACTGAGAGTCACTTCCCACTTTCTTTATCTCTTCCAACCATAGAAGTTGTGGCCCTTGAGAACTGTTTATATAAAATCGCATGGATACAATTTATGAGAATGAGAGTGAATCATCTCTAACTGGTCCCTATTCCCCCTTCTTCTCATGGTACCTTAGTGATCTTGACCACTACTAATTCCTATTGGTTGAGAACACTCACCTTGTGTTCTGTATCTTTGATTGTATTCTTTCTGAAGATGGGATTTTTTGATGAAAATTACAGACTTTTTGAATTATTTCCTTACATGAAGAATAAGCTAATTTTTAAAGTGATTTAGAGACATAATTAAATTTTTAGGAACTGTTAGAGATTAAGGGTGAAGAAATAGTGCAAATCATTTTTACTCGCATCAACCAGTGGAGCAGACTTTGTCACAGCAGACCAAATTTAGTTTTGCGTAACCAAATCATTTAGAAAAATATTGTTTTCAATGTTCTCTTAAGGTAAAAACCTTTCAATATAATAATGTGAAAGGCAAATGAAAAAAAATCAAAAACTTATTACAATGTAGCAGATTAAAAGCTGCGAGGTGTGGGTTAATACCACGCACAGAGGCCAGTGACATGGTAAGAAACCGAGGTCTGTATCATGCACAGAGCCTGGTGCTGAGTGGTTAATAGAAACCTTACCAGTTGTGCAGAAAGGAAGATCTGCTGAGTACCCCATTTTTAAACATCAAATTATTCTGTACTATTAGGATAACTTGAGTTTAAAGTGTCCTGATTTTATTTTCGTCTGTATCAGCTTTTGTTCCATAAAGGACTGGCTATCCTTTGGGCCTAATAATACTTGCAGTTCAATAAAAACAATAAAATGTTTTATTTACCTTTATTATGGTAGATTTTCATTAATTATACAGTAACTGCCAGAAGAAATAATTTGTTTGTTGCATTTCTTTTCTAGCAATTTCAACTCGTGAACTTGTGTTCACAGAAGTGCTCGTGACTCTCTGTAAACTTTCTAGTAAAAACTCATTATTATCTATCATTTGTACAACTATATTTTGCTGGATTGGTATTACATAGATCCTTTTTGTTGTAACTAGAGGAACTATTGTAAAATGTAGACTTTTCCAACTTTGGGTGTCTTAAAATGAAATCATGTTATACTATTTGTTTATTATATGCCATTTGTATGTTAATTTTTAGGTTTTTTGATTTCTGATTCCATTCACATTGTCCTTAATATACAGTATATAATCTTTTTGTGTTTCGAGAGGTTTTGAACCTAAAGTTTTGGAGCCGATTATATTGTATAACATGGGTTCTTATGGGAAGTATTGGTTCATTTAACACGATTTTCAGGAACAAAAACGACATTAATCAAGGACACACTGTATTGGATTTGAACAAAAAAATTAGCATAAACAAGTTTTTCGGGAAAGACCTTGGAAGATTACGAGAAAAAACAAATCATGATAGTTAATTTTGTCATTTATCTTTTAGCTGCCATGCCTGCACATAAGGTATCATGGCCAGATTTAATTTGGAGTATTTAAATATTTTTTTCATGTTTTCTGAAAAAATTGCATATCTCATGATAAATTGTTCAAATAAAAGTCATCTTATAGTAAAAATATTTAGCAACTACCATATTTTTCGGCATATAAAATGCTCTTTTTTCCAGAAAAATGTCCCCCAAAATCAGCCTGCATCATATACACCGAAGATACCGACACTAACGAACACACTTATCCCCAAAATGGAATAATTTGTAGCAAAACATTAAAAAATATATAACACCACCTTTTTGAACTTAGCGAATAATTGGTTCCGGAAGACTGATGCAAAATGCGAATTCGCGAAGTGCAAGTCCTATTTTCCCATGAGACGCTATGTAAAAATAAGAGTACGGTTCCGGGTCAACCTAAATAAATGGCGCAATGTGCATAGCACAAACTATCTCATGTATGTATGGTCTCACTGCACTCTTTGCCCCGAAATTATCTCTGTGTGCTTTGCAATTCACTGCCAGTTATGTTAATAATGCATAACAACAGAACCAAAGTTACTGACACCATCAACCTCTCACGTTTTATACCTCTCACATGTGGCATTAACAGAGAAGTATGGAATTTTAGACTAGGGAATCCCTTTGTTCTCCTTCCTCTCTGATGCGTGCGCTGAGGGTCTTGTACAGCAATAATGCCACTGGACGATATATAGTAACTTTTTTGGAACATATGGCTTAGTTAGTATTATTTGTAACATCATACATTTGGATGGATTTTAATCGAAATCCTTAGAGCCATTTTTGAGTAAATCAAATTTTGTTTCAAAATGCCCAAGAATAGAGTACCCTTAATTGTTGCACAATATTGTTTATCTCTTCAGAATGTCTTTTATGAATGATATTACAATAAATATGAGATGTCATTCGATTTAGTTTAACCATAAGGTTGTAGTAAGAGTTTGAATGGATCGTGGCAGAGGCATGACATCATAAGGCTTAGGTAAGGTAGCTTAGCGTACATTGTAATATCACTGGATGCCATATAGTGACTTCAAGAGACATGGCTTAGGCAGTATTATTTTTGACATCAAGCTCTACAATTGGATTGATTTGAATCAAATTCTCTGTAGCCATTTTTGAGTAAATAAAATATTTCTAAAAATCGCCATGAATAAACTACCCTTTATTTTTGTGCAATATCATTTTTATGAAAAAAGGGTCTGCAAAAGATGATATATTGCACAAATATGAGATATCATTTGATTTTATATATGCATTTGGGCCCTAGAATGGCGAACAGACCAACAGACAGACAGATTGCATGGCAAAAATCACTTTTATGGACTCAGGAAAACCTAAAACATGTATTTCCATCAAAATCTCGAAGTCGAATTTTTTCACGATAACAATACTTTCTCAATATACTACGTATATGAAAAAGTAAAAATACATCTTTTATCATAAATAATGCAGTTTAACAGAAAATACGCGGTAGAAAATCTTAGATGATAGCAATTTTTAGATTTACATTGAAAATTCATAATAAAAATGAAACCCAAGCAAAATAATATTTCCTTAAATAATGTTCAAAATACGTACAAAGATAATAGCAAATGTAAACCTTACATTAAATAATGATGGCGTTTCTTTAAATTTTAAACTAAAATTTCATAATCAAATGAAGTTCAAACTGAGCTACGAAATAATTAAGTTTAGAGTTATCACGCTTGTTTACTTAAAAACTGCTAATAATGAACATTATAAATATAATTTTAGGGATGTGCGAACATCAAATTTTCAACTCGAGTCGAGTTCGAGTCAAACATTGATGAGAAATTTGAGTTTCGAGTCGAGTTCAAGTCTTATGTTTAAAGATATATTTAATGATTTTGTTAGGTAGAATAAAAGTGCTTGAAATGCCTTTTTAAACTCAATATTAGTTATTTTTAATTTTTATTGATTCATAACAAAGAAAAAAACCTAGAATTGAAAAATTAAGCCAAATGGACCAAAGAGTTTAAAAAATCTATTTCTACAATATGAGGAAGATCGCAGGTTTAGATTTTATTAATTATACTTTAATTGCATTTTTTATTTCAACATTTTTATATTTTGTTACTAATGAAATAAATAAAAGAAGTGATAAATTTTACAGGTTAATACATATTTCATCAAAGAGATGTTAAACTAGAGGTTGAAGTAGGAAAAGAAGAAAACAAAAATTATACTCAACGTTTTTACTATAAAAATATTTTTGTAACATATTGATAAAATTGTTGTATGATTTTATTTGGGAATGCATTAATATATACAAGATGGAAAAGTTTACTCCATAAATGAATTAGGCTGAGATTTCAAAGGTGTTCTTTATAGGAAATATGCACAAAACAGCATCAAAAGATTCTTGAATTTTTATACCAAAAATTAAAGTCGTAATTATATGGTCTCATGGACTGTTTTATGGCAAAAATCATCCTCTATCCGAATATTTTTAAAAATATATAACTTACAGATCATATAAGAGCTAGGAAGAGAAAAATATGGTATTTAATTGTTGCTTGCAGAGAGAACCTCCTTAGCGATCGATGTTAACAAAACATTCGATATGTGAGAGAAAGGAAACTCCTAAACTATACGAATCTACGATTTAGGAGTTTGTTATAAATTCTCAGTATATTCAATGTTTTGCTCGGAATTTTCTCGAATTATTTTATCTGAAACTATAACTCGTAATTATGTGGTCTCGCCAAGCCCAGGCAGTTGGCCGCCTGAGGCAAACTATAATTTTGCACCCCTTCAATTTTTTTTACTGAGCTCTTTTAATTAGACGTAGGTTGAAAAAGTAGAAAATACATGTTAAAATTTTATTTATTCATATCATATAATTACTTTTATTAAAAAACAAAATTAGGTGCATTTTTCTAATATTCGGTTTTTCTGTCCTGGAGTCCTGCAATTTCCAGGATAGATTTTCTATATGAGCTTTAGACATGGTATAAACTTACTGGATATAAGATTTACTGCTAGGGTTTAACTGTAAAAGATAGTTAAAAAGTACATTCTGCTACGGATGTAGACAACCAGCAATGCATCGCATCTGCTATTCTTTACTCCACTAGAAAGACAGCAGTTAGTGAAAAATGCGCCTCATGTAATTTGCTCTGGAATTCCTCCCTCCCATGTTTTCATAAAATTTTCATTAGAGTACATTTAATTTTATCTTACAACAAAAATTTGACAAAAACTTAAGGCAAAATTGCCAAGTACGTATACGAATTATTTAATTATATACGTCAAGGATTAATATAACTTGATTAGTCTATACAATAGCAAAAATTGGCGAAGTATGTATAGCACAAACTTTCTCATACTATGCATCTGGACTTACTACACTCTTTCCTGACTGTAAAGAACTGTTATTGCTACAAAAACAACATAACCCCTGAAAATGTCTTCTTCATGTAAATGGTATTAATATTTTGATTATGTCAATTGTGTGAAAATCAAACTTGATAAATATTTATACCATACATAAATATCAAGCATTTATAGATTGATGAAGCCACATAGACACTGAAGCATTATTGCTTTACGGAGATTGTTGAGAGAACTGGAGAGAGCTGGGTGGTAGCTGGGCGTAAAAATCTATATTACTAGGGAGATGCCCGTTGAAATTAAATGGGAAAGTTTTTTATGAAATTTTGTGAATACATGCGATACAATGATATTATCCTAGTCAGTGGCGGCCTAAGGAATTTTGGCGCCCCGGGCGAAATAGCACTCCAGCGCCCCCCTTCATTAATGTTTGTTAAGAAATTTACATAATACATGTTAATTTATCGCTTTGTAAAAAATATTGATAATGAGAAATTAAAAGAAATTCCATCAAGATTCTAGCCTGTTCCTTGATATAAATTGGTATCCAATATTTATTAACTTGTAAGTAATGCATAGATAAATAATCGGGATAGTGCCCCCAAAACGTTGGTGCCCCGGGCAGCCGCCTGGCTCTCCCGTAGCTCGGGCTGGCCCTGATCCTAGTCAATGGTACTCAATTACACAAAACCGGCAACAATGCAATTCACTAATAATGCATAAAATTCTCGAGATAAAAAATTGATCTGTTGATCGATTTGTCGCGTATTCAAAAACTGATTGCAGGGAAACATACTTTCCCTCTTTTAGGCATTCATTGTTTCAAGTTTCGAACTCCTACGATTCTAAGTCATTTTAATATGCGAGTGATTAATGTTCTACATTCAAATGTATTCCCTCTCGTAAATAACAGAACGAATGTTGTTTACATTGTTTGCTATGAAAATCATTTTTACAGTACAGCTCCGACTCGATGCCCTGAAATGAATATTAACTGGTTCAAGGCCCTCCGGCACATTGGCTCTTAAAGCTTCAATTGTCACGGCCCCCTTGAATATCATGCGGTCCCCTTTGAAATAAGAATACTAAAAATAAGAAACTTGAATACAAATTTCTTCATTATATATTATATAAATAGTTTTTATAACATCGTATTTCCGAAAATTCTCGGATAAAATTTAATTATACGTAAATTTTTTATTTTTTTTTGGCATTTCACCTTCCAAAGTAATTTTTGGCCCTGCTGGGAGGTCACGGCTCATAGTTGGAGAAACACTGCTCTGGCAAACTCGAATAGATGATCCATTGAAAGATGTTATCACATGGGGAGACCAAAAGAAACCGAACTGCAAAAATAAAAGAAGTCCGGTGTATACGAATTTAAAAGGGAAGGTATTTAAACCTTAGGGAATGGAAGGTTTATGGTTGGACAAGAGTGAGGAGGATTTGTAGCCTGTGTTAAATCAGAAATGCTTTTATAAGAGAAAAATAGTGTCGTGTTTTGCTAAATATAACGGAGAGCATGATTTTCAAGGTGGTCAAACTTTGGCGCCCCTTGCGAGAGGCGCCTGAGGCAGTCACCTCGCCGCCTCAACTATCGACCCAACCCTGCCCGCACTTCCTTGTGGTAAATGAAGTGCTGTATGCGAATATTTTTTAAATCTATACCTTATAGATTATATAAGAGCTAGGGAGAGAAATTTATGGATTTTTAATAGTTGTTTGCTGAGAGAACCGTCTTAGGGATCGATGTAAACAAAATATATGATATTTTTCAAAACATTGCACGGTTTTGTTGTTATGGTTGGAGTTTTTATATCCACTTAAATTTATTCTTAATAATTCGCATTTTCATAATGTACATATGTTAATTTTATCTAATAAGCCCGGCAGAATCAGTATAATCGATGAAGCCGATCTCAGGCTCGGAAAAATAAATACTCCGGCCCCTTGATAGAAAAAGATTTTTACCACTTATCTAAATCAACCAACGATAAAGGATTAAATTCGAATGCAACTTCAATAGTTGTAACTAAATAAATCTTATGAAATAATTTTTTAATGATCATGTAGGCATATTTCCTTTAAATACGACATTTTTTGATAGTTTGAAATTTTCGAACTTTCTATTTCAGCCCGAACCGAGTCAAGTTATAAAATAAAACCCAACTCAGTTCAAAATTTCAAACAGTTCGCACATCTCTATATAATATAATTTCCTTTTCTCGAGTGCCAAAGTTTAAACTGAACTTCGAAACAAAAAAGTAGAGGGGGTTCACGCTTGTTGTCATTACAAATGCACGACTTGAAATGCAAATGATCGGCGTGAAACAGAAGTAATGGTCATAAAAGGCTGTCGCAAAGTGCAAATTCACGAACCACTAGCTCGTGAAGTTCAAAAAGGTGGTGTATTAATAATTAATAGTGAAAAATTTGTCAATATATACTGCAATACCTTAAGCAATGTGAATTCCAATGTATTTTCATTGTTGCACTTTATTACATCTCCGCGTTTTTTATGTCAGTCATATGTTTTAGTTCTTAGTGGGCCCATTTAATAGCACAATTAATACCACGAAATATTATAATTGCTGTAGATGTTATAAAAATTTTGTAAATACTGTAAAACTCGTTATAACGCACCTCACAATGCCGCGGATTCGGATATACCGCGGAATCGGATATACCGCGGATTCGGATATACCGCGGATTCGGATATACCGCGGATTCGGATATACAGCGGATTCGGATATACAGCGGATTCGGATATACCGCGGATTCGGATATACCGCGGAATCGGATATACCGCGGGTTCGGATATACAGCGGGTCTAGTCATGTCCCCCATAAGTATTCCATTTATTTTCTCCATAAACAACTTTGTTTCAAATTTTACGGCAATTTATGACGTAATCCCTATGACCTTGCACGTGATTTGCTAAGGAGATACCGATGCTTCTCTACATTGTCTCAAAATCGTATTATTCAATAAAATCAGTCTTTGACCGGCATCTTGTATGGGCTCGAGAAAAACCCTCCAGTGTTGTAAATACCACGCCCAGGCTAAGGTAATTAAATACACGTTTCACAAGGCTTTTTGTGGAATGTGTGGTTTCAACTGTTTCTCTTGCTTATACAGCTATATTCACTTTTTTCGATTTTATGGTTATACTAATTATGTCCACCAAAAGGAAAACGTATACAATAAAAGAAAAGTTGAACAAAATCGACAGAGTGAAACGCGATTATTCGAAAGCTAGTTTATTCCAGGAGTTTGGCGTTCCTGAAGAAACAATTCATGGTTGGATTAAAGAAGACAAATTACGATTATTATGCATTCTTTGCATTAAGTGCACGAAGTAAACACATATAGGGGAGGGAGCATATGTGTACTTTCACATTTTAAAAATATTATTTTCTGAGAAATTTCCGGAAATAACACGGGTTGCCGATAACACAGGTGTTCACTCTGTCTCCCAAAACCCGCATTATAACGGAGTTTTACTGTACTTAGGATAAATACCATTGTGTGTATTGAGATCTCATTGGCTACAAGAATGAAAAGATATGCCTAAACTATTAACTATAAGCTTCATGTGATTCAATACACAATAATGCATGGAAACCAAGCAGCAGCATGCCATTTTGGTCTACTATCCACAGAAAAAAATGATCCGTGAATGAAGAAAACGAGGAAAAACTGAAGTTGACGAGAAAAGATAAATGTACTCTTTGTAGGCTTGGTCCTAAATAGCCACAACTAGAGGAGGAAGTGATGGATAGTAGAACAGAGGACGTTTGGTACAGTGGGTCACCATTATTCGCAGGGGTTCCGTACCAGAAAATGGCCGCAAATACTGAAACAGCGAATACCAGGGAATTTTTCCTGATAAAAATACATTAAATAAGGGGGCATTATGTTCCAATTTGCCACTAACATTACTCATGTGATGATAAAAGGGGAATTTTCTCTCATAATATTTCATGTAGTATGGGAGATGGGGTTAAAGTCGCTGACCCTATGACATCCAAACTAAGAAAACAAGTCTGTTTATGGACGTTCCGGTTGTGAAATGGTTAATATACAGGACAGTACATACACTGAACATTGCCTAATCTTAATATAAATGAAAATAACTTAAAATTATGTAAATAAGAATAGAAAACATAATGACAAGGATAAACGCAGATATTGTGAGATAAAACTTGCGAGAATTTCAGATGTGATGTCACGTCACAATTCCAAAACAAAGCACATGATGCTAGTGCATAATAACACACAGAAGATGGTAAGACGGTGTGTTACTTCACTTCCTTACAATAGTTACTATGAATAAAAAATGTAAAAAATAATTACCAACATAATATATTATCATTAGCAAAAAAAATGCCAGAAAATAAAATAAAATGAGTTTAATGAGGCAGTCACTCTTGAACAAGTAACGTGTTTGTCAGCATCATACTCTGCCATGGTATGTAGTCCGAGTTATAAATAAATAAAATGAAAAAACAACGGATACCGAAACATTGTTCCATAAGCCATGAATGACGAATAAGTGAAATGACAAATACCATATTCAGGAATACAGAGGACTCACTGTATTGCTGTATCAATCAAAATCCTTATCTACGAGGCAATAAGAGTTGCAGAAGAAAAAGGACTGGTTGATCATACATATTGTTATTACATATGCATTCCAGTTATTATTTATCCCATTAAATTAAAATATCTTCTTGCACTTAAGTTTAAGTACTCTGTATTTGTAAAGGTTATCTATAAGTGCGATGTATGTGGTGCACTCTGACAGCTTAATTAATACGACTGTCAAGTACATGCAGTGCTCGCTTTGCTATACAAGTCTCAAAGCAATTATTTATGTTTTAGATCATCTCTATTTGTTTTACTAAATAAGTTATTCTATAATGTTATATTTAACTGTTATCACGCAATAATATTTTCAGTAAATGTTGCCAGATACGGACTTAATCATGGCTGGAAATGATGCATGACATGACCCTTCCTAAATGCCTTGGTAAACCACAATAAAAAATCTTTTAAATAGCTGAGGTGCGTATGATATTCCAAAAAATATGGTACATGGTTCTGCTTATTAGACAAAATAAATATATTGGAATAATATATTGGTATACAAACGATATAAAATTTTAAAAATGCAAAAATAACATTTACTTATATTTTCCTACTCGTTTCACAGCTGATGCGACCCCAGCGTTTTCTCTTCCCTAAACTGCGGGACTAGTGTCCACTTCCACTTTGCTATTTCTCCTCTCCATCACTTCCACTTTCCTCATACACATTGGAATCACGAAGATTTTGTCTGTCTGCTTGTGTGTAATTTGACGTTTAGAGGCCACATATTTACAAAATTAAATATTTACAAAAATTATGTAAAATGAGGAAATAATAATATAAAAAATACTTGAATCATTAAAAAATAAAACGATGCAATACTACTGGAATAGCACATTTCTTAGCCTACTGCCACTCTAATTCATGGACTGCAAATGAATGAACATGGCAGCAGATAAGATGTAGATCCGCAAAAGGAAAAAGATAATAAAAAAGGAACTTTAGGGTTGGAGCTTACTCATGGGGATTCTCGTTATTGCTTCTCCTTGGATAGTGTAAAAGGGATCCACAACTGAGGCCTATACCTTGAGAGGGAGTCTCTCAAGTATTTGTTTGCCTTCTCCTTCCCTAAGCTTTTAGACATAGGAAAAGAGGAAGACAAGAAAGACATCTGGTCTTTAATCTCATCTTACTCTCCCGATTCCAATACAAATATCACATCTGTGGGAATGCTCAGAAGTTAGCAGGCCATGGATTGCCCATTCGGTGGCTAGACAATACATTTGCTAGCACACGGCCTGATCGGCAGATAAAGGTTAAATGACAAAGTGACAATTTAATGTTAAACACAACTGAATTTTTTGTGGTCTTTGGGAATGCATTGACTGTAACATCAGGAAATTTTTTACCTCTCTACTGATTCTGTCGTATGTTTTCAATGGTAGAAAGGTGAGGCAAGATGGATAAAGAAGGAAAAATGCTGCATCAATGAAATGTGTTAGACTGTAGACTGTAGCACATGCTATTACATATTGAAATATCAAATCAGTATTAGGCTATCAGAATTAAACCTCATAAATGCTGTTGTAAATATAGATCAGTTAGCAGTTTCTTGTAATACTAGATGATCCACAATGCAGACTGCATGTCAGAAAATTGATTAAATATAGGCTGAGGGGAGAATACTTTTTATGTGATTTAATAACTATGGGAAAAATTTTATAGTAGATGTGGAGGAGTTGATGGTGTCGTAGTGACATAGGGAGTGTCGAGTAATCATAAGACGTTTTAGTGCGAGAAGGAATATATTGCCAAGCGTTACATAGGATACAAAAGGAGATCAGTAATACCCAAACGTTACATAGAGTACAACAGGTGATCAGTAATACCCAACATGCTTACTCGGCTAAATCCTGCAAGGGGGAGGTGGCGTGGGGCGCCTTGGTGACCCTGGTCTCGTAGGAGCTGCTAGCCAGTCAGTTCCGACGCAAATGTAGCCCGCGAAGGCGGACTAGCCGGTCGAGGTTTGACAGAAACGTAGCTGGACCAACGAACGAGGGACCGCGGAGGGGCGGGCGATCCTAGTCCTGTAAGGAAGGGCTAGCCGGTCAAGGTTGACGCTAACACAGCCGATCCTACTGACAGAGGAGTCGCGAGGAAACACCGCCCAGCCTCGGGGATGACCCGCGCTTATATACTAACATGAGATACAAAGGTCAATTTCTCCAGTGGTACCATAACAACATCTAAAAAATCTTCAGGCCATATGCCAGTATCATATACTTGGTTAAAAAATTTTGTGAGTTGCTTAACTGCTTTCAACCCCAAAACCTCAAGAACGTCCACGGGTATATCATCACTCCCAACAGCCTTCCTTCTTTTCATGTCATCAATTGCTCTTTTAACTTCAGACTCGAGAATACTTGGTCCTAGCTGATCTTCTTCCACATCCTCTTTTTCATTTAATTCAATATTTCTTGGCTTTCCTTCTTTGTCATACAGAACCTCAATGTATTCTTTCCAGACATTGTTTACATTGTCTGGCTCCGATACTATTTTACCACTTTTGTTCATGATTCCTTTACATCCTATCTTTCTTGCTTTTTTCTTGAATAGTTCCCTTGCTTTGCTATACATGAGGTCTGTTCTACAAATTCTTTCACATTCGACAATCTCCTCGCATTTCTCATTTATCCACTGTTCTCTGGCTTTATCTGTTTCCCTTCTTAAAGCATTATTTAACTCCTTGTACTTTCTTTGGCCTTCTTCAGTGTTTATGTTCTTCCACTTTCTCCGCTCTTCCATTTTTTGCAGCATGGCTGCTGTGATCCAGGGTATTTTGTTTCTTTGACCCGTTATCTTTCCTACCTTCTTTTCCATTACATCTTTAATGTTGCTATGGATGTATCTCCACTCCTCATCTACACTCTTCCTATTTTCTTCAGCTCTCTCCCCCAACCTTTCCTCCAGCTCAGTCATGATAGCCTCCTTGTTTTTAAGGAGTTCCTCTAAGTTCCATTTCTTGTTAACTCTTATGTTTCTCTTAACGCTCTTCAGTCTACATTGTATATTTGCCACCAAAAGGTTGTGGTCAGAATCGATATCTGCCCCTGGTAGTGTTTTCACATTTTTAATGCTATTTCTAAATCTTTCATTGACTAGCATGTAATCTATCTGGTATCGTCTCTGGTCTCCTGGGCTTCTCCATGTGTAAAGTCTCCGCTGGTGATGCTTAAACCATGTATTAGTTACAATCAATCTATTTCTATGGCAGAATTCCACAAGTTTGTCCCCTCTTTCATTTCTCTTCCCTAGTCCATATTTTCCCACTATGTTATCTTCCTGTCCCTCTCCGACTACACTGTTCCAATCTCCCATTACTATGGTGGTGATCCTTCCTTTTCCCTCCTCCTCCAATATCTCCATAATCTGTTCATACATTTCATCTACTTCGTCGTCACCAGCATTAGTTGTTGGCATATACACTTGAATTATAAGCATTTCCACTGGCTCCATCTGAAGTTTTACGGCTATTAATCTATCATTAACTGTCACTACCTTGCTAATTCTTTCAGCTATCTCTTTTCTCATTATAATCCCCACTCCCCTTTCCTTTTTCTCCCCTCCCGAGTAAATAATCTTAAATTCGTCTGAATTTATCTCGCCTTCTCCTTCCCACCGAACTTCACTAAGACCTACTATACCTACATTATTCCTTCTCATTTCCCTTTTTAAGTTCTCTAGTTAAGTAAAAGAGAGCGAGCTACACTGGCAAATATATAAAATATAAGCAAAGGAAATTCTCCAAAGCCAGTCAAACTGATAAAACCCGGTTAAAAGGCCGGATAAAAACAGATGAACCCGGATAAAAACCAATACGTATTTCGGCTACAAAGTAACCATCATCAGGGGTTAAAAAAAGGGGAAGGGGGACTTGAGAGAGGTCGACTGAAACCAAGACCAGTGGCACGCTCTCAAGTGGATGTCCAGGGCTGTGTGTGTGTATTTATACCTGGTTGGGGGCAGGGGGGGGAGGAAAAGGGGGGACCTAGATGACCTAGGTGATGGGAGAAAAAGGGGGAGAGGTCAGTTTAAAAAGAACGCTGTTTATTACCTCTAACTCATTATTCATCAGGGTGTGTCTGTATTTATGAATGTGTAAGCTTTCTTTCGCGTCGAGTTTGGTATTTGGGACTTGTTTAAGCAGTTTGAGGCTATTTGTGTCTAATGGGTGGTTATATTCCAAAATGTGTTTCGCGACGGCCGATTTTTCAAAGCGTCCATGTCTGTAGTGCACTAAATGTTCTTTGAATCTGATGGAAATATTTCTTTTCGTTTGGCCAATGTAAGACATGTCGCATGTGGGGCACAACACTTGATATATGCCGGATTTTTCTAATGTGGGTATTTTGTCTTTAGGATTCCCTAATAAATTTTTAATGTTATTTGTATTGTGAAACGTTAATGTATAATTTGCGTTATGAAAGATTTTTGTTAGCCCTTTGTTTAGGGTTGGATGGAAGGGGAGTGAAATAAATTTTTTTTCTTCCTATCGTCACTTAGAGCAAGCGTAGTACTTGTCTTCTTGTCTAATGTTTTGGATTGCTTGTTAATAATGTTGTCAATCAGTTCGTGTGTGTACCCGTTTTCCAGGGCCGCATTTTTAATATATTTGACTTCTTTATCGAAATGTTTTTTATTTAGTGGTGTCGTCAATAGTCTATGTACCATATGGTTGAAAGCCGCGATCTTTTGTTTGTAAGGGTGATTGGAGTCTTTCTTAATATAATTGTTGGTATGGGTCGGTTTCCTGTACACGTCAAATTCTAGTCGTCCATTATTATTAATGATCATAATGTCAAGAAAAGGTAAAGACTTATTTTCTTCGATTTCGAAGGTGAAGTTTATAGAGTTGTGAAATGAGTTGAGTTCTTGGACGAAGGTGTTAATGTTATAGAGTTTTGTATCAAAAATGGCAAAAATGTCATCAACGTACCTGCACCATGTGTTGGGGAAATAGTTTAACGTATTTTTACAGCGTTGCTCAAAAGAATAAAGAAAAATATTTGCTATAAGTGGTGAGAGAGGATTGCCCATTGATGTTCCATTAATTTGTTTATAGAATTTATTGTTAAAAACGAAGTAATTTTGTTCCATGCATAAGTTTGTCAATGTGAGAATTTCTAGAATTTTGTTTTCCTCAACTTGTTTACTTAGTAGCCAGTCCTGGAGGTTTTCGAGCGCGACGTCAATGGGAACACTGGGGAAGAGTTGTTCTACGTCAAATGACACCAGTATTTCATCTTTGTGTATTTTTTTGTTTCTGATATGTTCCAAGAAATTTTGGGTGTTTTTAACGCCGTATGTTTCTTCAATGCCTTTACATTTTAATTCCTTAGTGAGCCATTTGGCGATTTTATAAGAGGGTGAGTTGATGGCCGAAACTATAGGTCTCATTTTGTTTCCTGGTTTATGTATTTTGGGAAGGCAGTAAAGTCTTGGAATGGTGGGATTCGCTATTTTCAGAGCAAACGCTAGTTTTTTGTCTAATGTGTGTTTGCAATGGTTAACAGTTTCTTTGACTTGTGTCACGAGTTTAAATGGGATTTTCGGAGATCTGGATGTAGGGGCCTGTTTCAATAGTATTTAATGTTCTTTCAAGGTAGTCCGCTTTGTTTAGAATGACTGTGGTGTTGCCCTTATCAGATTTGGTGTAGATGGGTTTTATCAGTTTGACTGGCTTTGGAGAATTTCCTTCGCTTATATTTTAAGTTCTCTAGTTTACCCCCTGAATTCATAGTCCTAACATTCCATGTGCCTATTTTTAATTTCTCACTACTTGCTTTCTTATTAATCTTACATTTCCTCTGTGCATCCCCTAGGGTAGTCCCCACCCGGAGATCCGATTGGGGGACTATTTTACCTCCGGAATATTTTACCCCAGAAAGATCCATAGAGGTATTTCAGCTTTTCAGCCTATCATGGGAAATATAATGAGATAGTTTCCCCTTGCTTTCCTCATCGCAGTTTCACAGAGTGATTACCCATCTGTAGCTGCTCAGATCCACACGATCACCACCTACAGAGGTACTGTGCAAGCTGCTGCCCTTGCACAGGGGGATGTAAAACCCCCAAGACTGCTTCTTAGTCTGACTCTTCCCCTCAGACCTTTCCGGCTTGGATGGTCCTACCAGGAGAATTATCTCCCGCCGGCATAGCTCTTTGGTTCGTAAGAGTACACAAACCCTCCCACCTCTGTAAGGTTATGCAGTCCTTAGGGAGGGTCTTCAATAAGAATCATTAAAATATAAGTTTATAATAATATTATATTATTGCAGGTTAGTAACCTGAAGAAGATAGTTGAGGGTATTGTAGACTACTATCAAGATTGCCTTAATCTTCATGCTGATTTTGTGAGACCTGATGTATTGAAAATAGGTAAGTAAAGATAATCATTCAATTTGTTCAATTTTACTGCAAAATTCATTTGTATTTTTGCTGAATTATTTTATCATCTTAAAAAAAGTCATCAAGCCTGTGATTTATATTTATTTTCAAAATCTTCTGAACTGTATTGTATTGATGCTACTGTACTAAGCAAAGACATTTTGTTGTAGGTTATTATTTATTTAATCCTGTTTGGTTGTTTATTATTTTAATATAACATTTTGATAAATATGTATTTGCACTATAAAGCATGCTTATCAAAAATAATTTTTGAAGTTTTTCAAATTTGATATTTTGCCATTGGATTAAAATTTTTATTCAAAGGTGCCCCTCATTGTCATTTTTTGCATTAAAATTGAGGGTATGTTCTGATAAAGCATAAATATTCAATATTTATAGCTAACTATAAGAGGGAAAGTTATTACCATATAATTGTCATATGCCCTTTTCAGTCCATTGATGGATGGATGCCTCCCATAGACTTTTCCAGTTTTCCCTATCCACTGCCTCCCTTCTCCAAGATGGCCCTAAGAACTTCACAAGTTCTCTGTCCCATCTGTCTTTTGGTCTCTTGATGTTTCTTGGGATCCATTCTATGACACTAGATGTCTAAAGCCGATCATTTCTTCTAGCAATATGACTAAAATACAATATGTGCTTCTAATATAAAAACACGTTTTTCTCCATATCTAGACGTGCTATGCAAATTCTGACTACAGGTTGAAACTCAGCGGGCCAAAATCATTTAGGATAACCTCATTCTATGCAAGAAACAGACAAAAAGTTTCAGTTTTTTCTTCAGTGTAAGTATTCAAATCTTCCTTGCAACCTTTCTTGTGCAAAAGTATGGTGCTTGCGTGGTTCCACGACTTGTATATTCCTCTTCCTTAAGCAAGTCGTAAAAATCTTGGAGAAGATCTTGTCCATACTGTTACCTGTTGCTTTGAATATTTCTGCTGTGATGCCATCAATTACAGGTGCTGTTCTATTCTTCAAGCTTTTGATTGCATATCTCACTTCTTCTGGAAGAATATCTGGAACCTCTTTGGTGGCCATGTTTCCTAATTCATTTATTTCCTCATTGGTCAAGGATCTTCATATAGTTTCTTGTAGAATTCTTCTACTCATTTTACAATTAACTTCCTTCTATAGGTAATCGAGCCATCTTCTAACATCATTGCCACCAGCTGTCTCTTACCAATTGAGAGATGCTGTTTCATTTTCTTATAACTTCTATATTTTTCTATAGTTTTCTTGATTAGTTCATATTATATTTCGTCACATCTTCTTTGATGGACTTCCTAATAGTTTAGTCCTGCAAAGTGGATCATTTCCTTAGAGTCATTAGTAATCTTCATTTCCCTTCTTTTCTTCATCAGCAGTGTAGTTTTTTCAGATAACTTTTTATCTGCCTTAACTTTAACGGTTCAGCCTATTTCTAGTGCAGTTCCTCTGAGTACTTCTCTAAATTTTGATTCTGCTACTAGTATGTAGTAATTTCATTTTTTATGCCATTGGCTCCCTTCCAGGTCCATTTTCTGTTAGTGCTCTTCTTAAAGGAGTTCATTATGTAGAGGGTGGTACATTTGGCAAAGTCTACAAGTTTGTCTCCTTGTTCATTTCTGTCACCATAGCCCTCTTTTCTAACTGAGCTCTCATCTTCCTTTCGTTCTATTTTCGGGTTGAAATCACCCATGACCACTTTTAGATGGCGACTTGTTTCGTCATTCAGTTCTCCAATTTATTGGTAGAAATCTTCCACTTCCTCATCCAAGTATGTTGAAGTTGGTGCATAGACTTGGATTATTTGCAGTTGATATCTCTTATTTATTCGAATCACTAGTCTAGCTCCTTGCTTGGATGAGCTTTCTATTTCCACAATGTTGCGTTTAAATTTTTTTTATGATGAATCCAACTCTTGCTGTTCTTTCTGTGTCAGTTCTCCTGTAATAAAAAAGGATGTCCACACTTCAGTTCCAGCAGGCCTTCTCCTTCTTACCTCACTGAACCCTAAAATATCCCACTTGATCTTCTCCAGTTCTTCTTGAAGCTCCTGAAGTTTGTCTTCACTGGAAAAAGTTCGGCAATTGAAGGTAGTTAGGTTTAGGTTAAAGGAATTGGTTAAGGATGAGAAAGAGTGGCAGTGGGTGTTTAACCTCTGGGAATTCTTAGCAACCTCTGCCTTCATGCCTTTATCCTGACCACTGTCACGGTCAGGGGCAATCCAGCTCTTGGAGAGTAAGGACCAATTTTTAAGGTTTTTAAAATCATAGGGGGTTTTGGACAATAAAACACCATGCCAGACCAAAACAGGTTGGTGAGTTCCTCTTTCACTTTGGCTGGAGTTATTGCAGAAAGACTTCACAGCATGGTTGCACCTACCAGTGCCCAAGGACACCACTCTACTTCATCCTTTAGCCTGTTTTCACTCTTCTGCCGACTTTGAGGCAGTGAACCGAGGCAGTTGGAAGGGAATTGCCATATATACTCCTGTATATGTTGATCTCATGTATAGGTGGATCTCCCCACCTTTTTGTAATCACTATTCATGCACCAGCTACACGTCAAATATCTTTCTTAATTATCAAAAGAAATTAATCACAAAGATTATCAATATAGTAATTTACATTTAACTGCCCAATAAAATTTTGCTATTTGTAATGTTATGTTGCTCATTATTACAATGCCATGGAGTCGTTTCTGACTTTAAGTTTCTTTGCTGTGTGTTTCACTTGTTTTATATTTAGATGAAACTTTTCACATAAATTTTCAATCAGTTTTTGTCCTTCATGCATTTGTTTCATTGTGAGCTTAGTGCAAATACACCTTAAAGCCCAAGTCAGACAATGCAAAAATCCGAGGTCAACAATGCCGGCAATCTTGGCAACCTCCTTTGTGTAATGTTGAAAAATCAGGGAAAATCAAATATAAACTTGAAATATGAACAATCATTAATTAAACAACAGAATCTATGGTAAGAATAAGAATCTTCATTTCTTTCTACGTGAAATAGCATAAATCTCAAGTCAAAGTCTCAATTGTAAGATATTTTAAAATGATAAAGACTAAAGGTTTACACATCATATTCCAGCCGATTGCATGTTTATCAAATGCAAAAACGAAAACTATCCTTCTATCGGGAGATAACTACCTGCTTAAAACCAGTAAGAATTTGCGCCGAATATTCAGACGAAAGATTCATCGAAATTAGAGATGAGCACTCGAATCCACTTACCCCCCCCCCCCCCCCCCCCCCCCCCCCCCCCCGAATCTACCGAATCTCAATGGATTCGAAGATTCGATGTGGATTTGACTGGATTCGAAAAACGCAGATTAATGTAGTTCAAGATCGTGCCACCATTTTTTTGTTGCACTTTGCTAAATCACCCATCTATATTCAACCAGTTTCGTTGTATCTCACAAAAAATAGGTGAAACAAACTCACAATGGGGTCACTCTCACGCGGATAATCATACGTGTTCCGTAGCCGTAGTAAAACATTTTCGATATTAATTCCATGGATAGCTCATAGGTTAGCAGTTATTGCCAACCTACGGATTTTTCGTCAAAACGAGTTCATTTTTTCTTACCGGCTGGCAAGAAAAACATTACGTATGTTATAACATGTGATGTTGCATAGAATGAATTTCTAGATTAATTTAAGGAACAATTACCGTAAATACCCGCGTATAATGCACACCCTCGTATAACGCGCAGGGGAGTTTTCAGCCTCGTAATCTATGATTTTTCTATATACCCACGTATAGTGCGCACAGATTTTTTTAGCGTTACCATTACCATTCTAGAATAAAGTAGATGGTGTAACGTGTTCTAAAGCAATGATCGAATTATTGGTATTATGTATTTGTAACATAATGAAAGTGCGAAATGAAATTTTCGATTAACGTTCCAAAAGATCGTCAGCTAACTCAATCATTACATACTTTATGTTTACTTACAAGGTGATATTAGGACATACACAATAAATCAAATTATATTATTTTCATAGTATGGCATATGACATTCTTTGAGCTAATAAAATGGAATGACGATAATCCTATGTTTTTTACATATGTTTTTGTCACGCCTGAGGTGGACGGGTTTGCCCAACCTTCAGTTTTACCCTTATTAGAACACTCGGGAGCACGTAAACATGATAGCAAATAACCATAGTTAACTACAGACTCGAAGAATCAAGAATAAATCACGTATGAATGCTGAGAGAAAGGTAGGGAACGATAACTTTATTTAGTTCTACAAGAAGCGTCAACTCCCAGCGTACTCAAAGGCAACAACTGCCATTGTTTTTAATTGTAAGTAGTACCTCACCACCAGGCCGGGCGCCGGTGTAGGGTGACGATTCCGATAACAACATCGAAGAAGTATGGTCCAGTGACGAAGAATTTCTTGGCTTTTAAAATGAATAAATACTGAATTCATTCTTTTCATATCTAATTAATGTATGTTTATAGAATTAGTTAATAAATTTTAACAATTATGTATCTTACTTTTCGTAAAAATCACCAATAAAAATATGGGGATACCCGGGCAGTAATTACCGTGCCGAAATTGTGGAAATATGAGGTCAAATGAAAATAGGAAGATTATGCACCCTCGTATAACACGCATCCTAATTTTTAACTCAAATATTTCGAAAAAAAGTGCGCATTATACGCGGGTATTTACGGTAGTAAGAGTTGAAACATATTTTTACTTAAGATTCAGCATAAACAGATTCTTTTATGTTAGCTCTAGAGGCTGTGTTACCGCGCGTTGGTAACACTGAAATTGACACATTCTCGGCATCCCTAGAAGCTCGTTACAAGTGAAATCACGTCATTGATGTTCCGGTTCTTATTATATTGCATGATTCTGGACTTTAGTTTTGAATGTTTTAATTCAATCAGAATTATGTCAGAAGTTTGGGGACACTATGCCATCTGTGAAGACGATACACGAAATGCATGTATTGTGGCTTGCGCATTTCGAGATGTGGGAAAAGCATGACCACCACAGCTTTAAAAAGACATTTGAAGCAACATGCCGATTTGATTAAAAGGCAGAAAGTGAGGGAGTGTGGTCAACCCTTACAAATTGATGTGAGGGAAGAACTGAATTCAGAGGAAGTTGATGATCCTTATTCAAGTGCTTCAACTCCTTCACTTTGATTGCTTCCGTCACTCCATTAAGTTCCCCAAACAGTGAAAGCACGTTTTTTAAGGAACCAAAGAAATTGAAAAGTGATGCCAAACAGCAAATATTGAAGGAAGCGTTCTATCGTTACCAGAAGTTTAAACCTGGTGACCGAAGGAGTGAGATGATTACAAAATTTGCACAAATGATATGTGTAGACAATCAGCCATTCAGTTTAGTGGAAGATAAAGGCTTCCATGTTTTAATTTCGCATCTAGAGCCTCGATATACCATTCCAACTAAAAAACACTTATCTGCTTTTGTGATTCCCAATCTTTATGACCAAGCAAGAAGTAAAGTTATGAACTTATTGAACTCCACCCACCACGTGTCAATCTCTACAGACATGTGGACTTCATCGGCAAATGACAGCTACATGAGCATAATGGCACATTTTGTGAGTGACATTCATGCATTGAAACATCTTTGCTTTGATGTTGTTCCATTCCCGGAGGTTTCGCATAGTGGGGATAACATTAAGAACTTTCTGGTTCAGTGTCTGGAAGAGTGGAAGATAGCAGACAAAGTCTCTTATGTTGCCTGTGACAATTGGAGAAATATTGTGGCTGCTATCAATTCTTCCCCTTATCAGGGAGTTCCTTGTTTAGCCCATACATTTCAGCTAACTGTAAAAGATGGACTATTAAACCTAAAGGTCGTTAACATTCTGGCAGGTTTATCTCGGTGGATTGTAGGGCATTTCAAACACTCGTGCCAGGCAACAAGTGTGCTAAAAAATGCCAAAACAACTGGGAATGAAAGTTCACAGAATTATACAAGATGAACCTACTAGGTGGGATTCTACGTTTTTAATGTTCAACAGATTACTAGAACAAAGAAATGCCATAACTCTAGCTGCAGCAGATACTAAACTTCCGACAGAGCTTTCAATGTTTCAGTGGAATTTGATGGATGATGTGGCATCACTGATGAAAATATTTCAGGAGGCCACGAAGACTGTCAGCAGTGAACATGTGACAGCTTCTGAAATTATTCCGATAGTGAATAGTACCATTGAAGCAATAAAGAATGGAAACTTCGTACGAGCAGTAGGGCTGAAGAATGAACTTGTGTCTTCCTTGAAACTGAGGTACAATGACTTGGAAACAAATGAGGTTTATACCACTTCCACCCTCCTGGATCCACAACTCAAGGGTAGCTGTTTTACATCTGCAGATAATTTGATCCAGGTCAAATCTAAGCTACTGGAGAGAATGAAGCAAATCACATTGGAAGATAAAAGCAAGGTAGGTGTATCAAAATGTGAATAATTTGACTAAAAATAAATCATTTATAATTTTATATATTACAAGTTTTCTTTTATAGAAATACATACATGCATCAACTGACTTTTTATTTTTAAAGAATTTCTGTTCTAGGTATAAGTATCTTAATTTTATACTCTCATGCCTTCCTAAAAAATGCATGTTGTTTTTAAAATTCACACAGTCTTGAGTGTTGTTTGTAAATTGAGCAAATTTAATTTCCCTTGAAAATCTTTCCATTCCATCATTTTCTTTTCTTATTTTTTGTTTCAGAAGACAAGTGTCGAAGTTGAGCACAAACCAAATGCCAGTAAGCATGGCATGTAGGCTCATTATTCAAAAATCATGAAGCCCCAATCTGAAATAGTTGAATACTTTGATGAAGAGCAACAGCTGAATTTGTATTTGAGAGAAGTTGTTCTTTCTCCTCAAATTGAGCCACTAACATACTGGAGAAATAATACAGCATATCTAACCATGAGGATGTTAAGTAGTGAATTTCTTTGTATCCCTGCTGCAAATGTATCATCAGGAAGACTATTTAGTACTGCTGGGCTGGTGTGTGACCGAAAACGTAGTCGATTAGTCCCAGAACGCTTTTCCTGAATAAAAATTTGGACGTCATTCAATAAGAGACATGTACCCAATTTATTTCATGACCCAGATTTTCTTTTGACATGCAACATTTTCAGGTGTTTCCAATGGAGGCTTTCCGAATATTTACCTGTTAATTTTGATGTTGAATAAATCAATTATTTTCATTAAACACAGTTAAGAAAAATGCATAATTAAAATGAAGTTGGTAAAGGTAGATTCGATACACAATTCGAATCAAATCCCTCTTAGATTCGATTCGAGATTCGGATTCGAGGAAAATGTGGATTCGACCCATCTCTAATTGAAATCGAACTGATCATTCTTGATTTATTTGCATTCATACTGGGAGATGATGTCACTCGGGGCTGCGGATGCAGCCAGGCACACAGGCAGAGACATGGCAGTTATAATATATTAGATTCAGTACTTAATTCAACCGTTGAAGGCGTGATGTGGTGGAATAATACCATATTGATTATTATATAAAAATCTTGTAATTTTCCACTATTTTATTCGGACACGACCTAGGTTTCGATGCTTAGCGTCATCATCAGGTGATACCGAGAAAACCAAAAGGGTATATGTAGAAGAGAAAGATGGAGTGGGAGGTAGAAGAGTGGGGGAGGGAGGGAAGACATTGTACGTGCATGACTGCTTGGTGATTGGTTGGTAACTCGGTGGAGGGGAAATGACGGTTACAGTTTTGCGAAGGGAATGGAGAGGAGGGGTGAGTGGGTTGGGAATAATTGTTCATCAAGAAGTAACACTTTGTTGCCAATATGTAGCAATATCTCTAGCTGCTCCAAGGCGTCCAGGCGAGGTCCTTTGTGTTTGAAATGGAGGAAATCGGGGTTGAAATGACAGGCATGTGAGGTCTCGAAGAGGTGTTTGGCCAATAGTGAAAAAGCATCTCTCGTCCGTAGACATCTCGTATGCTCCTTAATCCTTGTGTAGAAACTCCTCCCGGTCTGCCCGATGTGTATCGCCTCACAATTAGTGTCATTTGATGTAACCAATTTGTTTACTTGCATCCCAACAAGAGAAACTTTAGCTCTGACCCAAGGATTATTATTGAAATTAGGAACCAATCCCGTAATTATTAACGAAAATTATTTCTTTATTGGAGCTTTACATTTCCCAAAGTTATTTTTTATTTGAAGGAAAATTTTATCAGCAATAAGAAGGTTTAGCAATGGGCTCTCCTTTATCTCCCGTACTGGCAGACATTTTTATGGATGATTTAGAATCAATATTATTTAATTCCAATAACCACTCTATAAAAAATATCTTTTATTGGTTTAGATACGTCGATGATGTTCTATGCTGTTGGACCGGGAGCCATCGACAATTAGATTCCTTTCTTATATTTTTAAATTCAATTCACAAAAATATTAAATTCACCATGGAACAAGAAACGAACCGGAAATTAAACTTTTTAGACCTAAGCATCACAATTCATAAAATGAAAATAAACGTTAAGAAAAGCAAGCATATTCTATTCTCTCTGAAAAGGGAAAAGAGTAATTTTCCTTACTATATGGAAGGGATACAAATACCGAAGGTTGATAATATAAAATATCTTGGAATACATATTACGAAAGATTTAGCATGGGGTCTTCAGGCAGAATGTATAGTTTCAAAGGGTTTCAAGGCACAACTTTGTTATGAGAAATTTAAAACATAGCAGTAGGAAAGCTAAAGAATTAGCATACAAAACAATAGTAAGGCCTATATTGGAATATTCTTCAGGAGTCTGGGATCCTCATGACAGAATACATATTAATAAATTGGAAAAGGTTCAGCGAAAGGCAGCCAGGTTTGTTATGGGTCGTTTTGGAAGAGAGGATAGTGGAACAGATATGTTAAAGGAGCTTGGGTGGGAAACTTTAGAAAAGAGGAGGAAAGTGAAAAGGTTAGTTTGTTTCTATCGAATGTATACCGGTAAACCGGCCTGGAAAGAACTAAAACTTAAGATTAAAACCCCGACATTTAAAGGTAAAAATGATCACTCGTGTAAAGTTCGTACAAACGTTCGAAGAAAAGATGTTGGTAAATATTCATTCTTCAATAGAACAGCATTGGATTGGAATGAATTACCTGAAGAACTTCTTATGCCCTTTCCTCAAACCGAGAAAGCATTTAAAAGTAAAATTGTTAAAAACTTTAGTATTTAATATTTAATATGAGTTTTTGTAGGTTAGTATTTTATTTAGTTTTTTATAGGACTTGCGCCACCAAGCGGCATTAACACTAGCCAAACTCTTGAGTAAATGTAAGGACCAAATAGATTCTTCTCGTAAAAGTGGGGTATATAGGGTTATGTGCGACATTTGTGAGGCGATGTACATCGGGCAGACCAGGAGGAGTTTCCACACAAGGATTAAGGAGCATATGAGATGTTTACGGACAAGAGATGCTTCTTCACTATTGACCAAACACCTCTTCGAGACCTCACATGCCTATCATTTCAACCCTGATTTCCTCCATTTCGAACACAAAGGACCTTGCCTGGACGCCTTGGAGCAGCTAGAGATATTGCTACATATTGGCAACAAAGTGTTACTCCTTGATGAACAATTATTCCCAACCCTCTCACCCCTCCTCTCCATTCCCTTTGCAAAATTGTAACCGTCATTTCCCCTCCACCGAGTTACCAACCAATCACCTAGCAGTCATGCACGTACAATGTCTTCCCTCCCTCCCCCACTCTTCTACCTCCCACTCCATCTTTCTCTTCTACATATACCCTTTTGGTTTTCTCGGTATCACCTGATGATGACGCTAAGCATCGAAACCTAGATCATGTCCGAATAAAATAATGGAAAATTACAAGATTTTTATTTAATAATCAATAGATTCAGTACATTTATAATGAGTAAAATGTTTAGTACTAAGGAGAATTTCAATTGGTGGCTCAAGCTTACTCACTACGCTCCAGCCTCTCTCACTGCCTCTAGCTTTCATTGCCCCTCCTCTGCTATGCCTAGTGCTCTAACCCCTCTCACTACCTCTGGCATTCACTGCCCTTCCTCTCCTATGCCTAGGGAGTGACCTTGAGCCGCCTATTGAAATTCTTCTTAGTATAATAAGCTATTAAAATTCATTATTTGTAACAATATACCCTGAAATACATAAATTTTTCCTGAACACCATATTTTCTATTGTCTGAATTAATTTCTATATGTATATATATGTATGTATATATATGTTTGAATTTACTTTTTGTATAGATTACCGTATTTTCCGCCAGATACCGCACGCGTTATCTATACAAAAAATATAAAAATCGAGCAAATGTGACTATGCGCGTTATACGCAGGAGAAAAATTGTATTTCAAAGCGAACGTTATTTCATTGTAATTGTTATGCTTTTCTTATAGTAATGGAAATTTACGACAATTCGTCACATTTT
This sequence comes from Tanypteryx hageni, assembly GCA_028673005.1. Lineage (NCBI taxonomy): Eukaryota > Metazoa > Arthropoda > Insecta > Odonata > Petaluridae > Tanypteryx > Tanypteryx hageni. The sequence goes on from CM054120.1 coordinate 4,410,407, forward strand.
AAAAACACTTGCAGACGTTCTTTTCATCAAATGGCAATTTAAATTATTTCCTAGCGAAAATAATTATTCAATTAAAAAAATACACGTTTTACCACGTAATTAAAGCATTTCCATATTATACAATTTCAATTAGTAATACTTATAAATATATCAGTCTATAAAGCAACATATGAAACAATATCACTAAATGTTCTAACGTAATTCAACATACTCGCTAGTTTATTTTACGCTTGTTATTATTTACAATACAACCAACCGAAACAACCCAACTCCGTGTCCGATCATTTCATTTACGCATTTTCTCTTTTACAGAAAATACTCACAGTTGAGTTGATTGTATTGTAAATAATAACAAGCATAAAATAAACGAATAGAACGACTAGAAGGGTCATGGAGATAACACACAAGCACCGTTAAATCAAACTAACATCTGGAATCAAAGACATTTTAAAAGATTTATTGAATATTAAATTACTCAAAACCATGAAATTCTTCTTCAGAATCGACAAAAAAGGAATCAATACAAGATAATACTTCATTGGGTACAAATTGTTCATTTTCCAAAATACAATCGTTATCTTCTACAACTTCTTGGTCTTCAGACATCAAGGAATCGCCTAGTGATTTCAGGAAACCGTTTCTGACACATGTTGTTGTAACTGCACCCCAGCTATCAATGATCCAACTGCACATGTCACTGTACGATGGCCTTTTCATTTTCCCAGTCTTGGTGTATTCTTGAACACCACTCATCATCCAATCCTCCCATTTCGCCCGCAACTTGGTTTTAAACGATCTATTTACTGTCAGATCAAGAGGCTGAACTAGTTTCGTCAATCCTCCTGGAATAATGGTTAGTTTAGAAAATTTACTGATGGTTTCTTTTACTTCTGGCATTGTATGTGCACGACATGAGTCCATTATCAACAATGATTTAGGATTAAACAATGCTCCTTTTCGTTTACTCCAAACTTTTTCCACTCAAAATTTCATCACTTCGTGGTTGACCCACCCTTTATCATTAGCGGTAACTATAGTATCCTTAGGAAATGAACCTTTAGGGATAGTTTTTCTTTTAAATATCACCATAGGTGGAAGTTTTGACCCATCTGCCGTCACACAAAACACTACCGTAAAGTTAGATTTTTCATGTCCAGTTGTTGCAACCGACACATCTTTGGCTCCCTTAAGATTGACAGTCCTAGAAATAGGGAGATCAAAACTAACCGAAACCTCGTCCATGTTTCCGAAATGTTGACGATCTACTCCACAAAGGTTTTCGTTGACGAACAATCTAAATTTCGCCACTTTTGCTTCACAGTCCAAGGGTAATTTTTGTCCAACACTGGTGGAACAACGCATACTTAATCCATTTCTCCTCATGAATCTAAAAACCCATGATGGATAAGCCTTAAACTCTGTAATGTTTTCGCTTCGTGGTATTTTCTTTGCTTCGAGTAACACACGAACAGTTGAAATTCTAATACCATTCGATCGCTCTTTAATAACCCAATCGTATAGTTTTTTTTCCAATCCTGGCCAGAAGCACTTTCCAAAACGCACTGAACGTTTTCTTTCATGCAAGCAATTGAGAATTGCTTCACTTTTTCTCCATTCTCGGACGCTGGATTCTCCTACACTAAAAATTCTTCCGGCTTCACGATTTCCTTTTTCTTGGGCTACTTTCACTACTTCTAATTTAAATTTTGCAGTATAAGATTTTCGTCTTAATTTATTTTCGTTTTCCATGGGCTTTATTATAAAACTTTTAGTAATTAGTATATCTGAGCACGTGTTCACACCGTTCACCAAAACCAGAACAAATGAACGACTAATCACGTGATGAATTTGAAGTTGGATTAAAAAATTGAAAGAAGAAATTGCGCTGATTCAGTTTTCTATCAGAAACAGAAAAATTTCGTCTGCGCGTTATGTATACAATTTTCAATTCGATAAAATTATTAAGATGCGCGTTATCTGCTGGTGCGCGGTATCTGGCGGAAAATACGGTACTACACCAACTCTTGTAAGGCTTAGAATTACTTCCTGAGGCCCTTTGAACAGATATTTAAATGCCTAAAAGTTGACTTCAGGAATGGTATTTAAATTTACATTGAGTAATAAAAAATGCATTATTTTATTTTTTGGTCATTGCTTAAAAATTACTTGTCCAATCCATTCCAGACTTTTTCACATGTTCAACTGTGGCATTAACCCCTCCAGCCAGTGGCCCACAGAGCTGGGATGGTGGTAGAACAAATATGTACTTGCCAAATGCAGATGGCAATTAAACCGTGATGTTTATTTCGCGAATACCTGCTTTGGCCTCTGGCTTGAGGGGTTAATGCAAAACATTGCCTTAGCTCTGTAATTCATTTTTAATGCAATATTATTCTGTTTTTAGGAGAAAAGAGTGATCCAGCTGAGCTAGCCAGACTCTTGCAGCTTATCTTAGGGTGTGCTGTAAATTGCAATAAAAAGCAAGGTTGGTGTTTGAAATTTTAGAATATTTAAAATATTATACTTTTTTGATTGTTTGGTACTAATGCCTCAAATTTTAACATTATAGCATATCTAGAAGTGTTTTAAATGATTTTTAATGGCTGCAATAACAACTTCATGGATATTTTCAAATATTAACACGTTCAACACTGTAACGATTTTTTAATTTTTCGCCAGTGACTGAAACTAATTTTCCTATTTTCCATTTATATTGAGGTTCAGGATTAGAAATTGATTAGGGAAAAATTTGAAAAAAAAAAATTACGAGTGTAATCAATATTTTAAATTTGAACGACAATTGTCGTCCTCAGTCAGTGGTAAGTGCCGCCCGGGTGTTTTGCAGTATTGCATACCTTCTCCTGCTTACGTTTATTTTTGTCGACGTATCAGATTTCGCAATTTATCATCAACATCGTTTTTAGCGACAGATGATTTGTATGATATATTCTTTTCTAAGATTTGAAACATGGTTTTATGCTGAAATACGAAATGAAAATTCTAAGTGAAAATGATATAATTTTTTTACAATTACATTAAAAATAATACTATAGAAGCGTGAACATATTTTTCAGTTTTGCTTTCCTTACTTTTTTTACATAATAAACCCTAAAAATAGATTTCACGTTAATTATTAATAAGTAAAATTATAAATAAGGCACAGGTGATTTATCGTAAAAACTTTTGAACTGCTTTCGGATTTTGTTACAAATTTAAGTATATAAATAATTTTTACACAGTATTATAAATAAATTTGTATTTATATTATATAAACAGTATTTACATTTTGTTTAAATTTTTTACATTTATTTACGTTATTATTATATATTTACGTTATCATATATATTTTTGTCATACCAATTACAAAGTAATATGATGTTATTTTACACATTTACATATTTACACATTTACATTTTTACACATTTACATATTTACAAATTTTCATGTACACTATATTACACATCTCCGAAGCAGATGATGCTTTTGTGGAAATCCACAAAGCATGGTTTAAAACAGAGGGGTGGACATCCCTCGCAAGCAGGGCAAAAGAATTTCGTATCCTTCCTGAACCCTTGGGCTTTACAATATATACATTTTCTCTGTGGGATGCGTTTTCGTTTGTCGTCCATCTCGTATGCGTCAGGATAATGCTTCGACAATCTAGGGGTCCTAGAGGGCCGGCTGGGGGAAGGACGTGGGACGGGTTCAGTATAGGCTGGGCGGAGGAGGGATTTTATGATGGAAATTCAGAAATCATATAAAGAAATTTTGGGATGAGTGTTTCGGTAAAGGAAATAACTATTAACCAATACGAGGTGAAGTATATGGATCCCCAGTTTTTTGTTCCATTTCAGAGTCTTACGCTCTATCGGGTAATAAGACATCATTTGATCACAATGATCGATGCCAGCCATTGACTCGTTATAACGAGCAACGGCCTCCGGTTTGGAGGTGACACTACCTCCTCGCCGGCGACGGACATCGACCATATTGCTTCCGAATTCGGAACTGATCATCAGAACGTCCCGTTTATCTTTCCATTTCATCACGCAGACTCCACAGGAACTAAAAACATCCACAGCTTCACCTCGTCTTAGTTTTTTAGATATTACCTCAGGAGGATTCCCCTTGCGGTTAGATCGAAGAGATCCTGTACAATAGGTCCTCCGCTCTAGTAGATGGTGGGCCAAGTCAACACTGTTGTAATAATTATCCATGAAAAGTGAATGTCCGGCATCTAATTTGCCTTCCATCAACTTCCATACAACATTGTTGACATGTCCCGGCTCACCTACATCAACATCAGAGGACCTAGCATACACAATAAATCTTAGAACCAAACCGGAAGGTTCGGTGAGCATGTAAAGTTTAATCCCATACCGGTGCCGTTTACCTTTCATATAAATACGAAAGATAAGATGGCCCCTCCAGAGAACCATGGATTCGTCGATGCATAGCCTTTGGGTCGGTCTCACTATTACGTCCATTGTTCGGTGAAAAATGTCAATCATTGGTCTTATTTTGTATAATCTGTCCGTAGGTTGTGGCTCCCCGGGTTCTGGATTTTTTGCGAAATGCAAAACCTACAAAATCCCGGAGAACCTGTCGCGGCTCATACATTTCCGAAAACAAGGAAAATTAAATATGAAGTCAGTGATCCAATAATCGGAGATCCTACTCAATGGGCATGTGCCCATATGAAATAGAATCCCGAGGAAAGTTAAAAATTCTTCCACTGATAACTGCTTCCATTTAGTAATCCTTGCTTTCGGAAATTTATTACCTAAAAGTAAAAAGTCGGCCTGCCTATTTGTCTCCGTCACCACCAAATTGGTCATTTCGTCCGTCAGTTAAAGGTCAAAAAATTGTCGAGGCTCTTCCCCTGGGTCTGGAACATTTAGGCCCGGGGTGTGAGTGAAGGGAATGGCAGGTCTAGTCGGTCTGTTTGAAGTCCAACTGTAGGTCTGGGTCGAGGTCCTAGTCAAAACAGAGGCAATGGGGGAACTGGTTTGTACAACGGGAGGGCTAGGAGGGGAGGAAGGCGAAATATTTTGCCTACCAGCTGAGGGAAGCTTCACCTCCTCTTCCTCGTCCTCCTCGGTGGTGTCTCCCCACTCCGTTTCCCCAGACGAGTCACTAAAATTTTCTTCCTCTTCCTCCTCCCTAAGTAATAATTTGTTCAACTCTTCGGCAGACCAAATGTGGTGAGGGGGAGAGTCCCTCCTTTGCCTTTGGGTCTGCGAAGAGTCGCCTTCACACCTTCTCTTTTGTGTGGTCGGAGGAAGAGGAGTTAAATCTTCCCAGGAAGTTGACGGCTGGGGACTGTTTTGGGAAGTCGAGGGTTGGGGGTCATCCTTCGAAGTGGGAGGTCGAGGAGATTTTTCCCCAGGGAGAATCATTTTGAGGAGTGCCTTCCTCTTGCCTCGACTGGCACCTCGAGTACGTACCATGCTAAAAAAAACAAATATAGAAACAATTTTTTTATCATATTGGTGTTTCATAAAAGTATAGGCATAGAATGTACGTACAATATTCCTCCCAGTAGATTCTCGTTCACGAATCAATAAATTGATGCTTGAAACTGTGTAGCTATATAACAGAAAATAACAAATAATCAGAAGAATAAATAGAAGTTTGCTAGAAATAACATTTAAAATGAGATAAGTAAAAATAACAAGTAAAAATAACATGTCATAATAACTTACATTTTTCTCCCTCTCACGAGAGATTAACTTTCCCTTAGTATTTTTCGTAGAAACACTGAAAAACGGAGAAAGATAATTTAAAAATCTAAGAAGAAAACATAAATAGTTAGTAAAAATTTCAGTTACTAAAAATTAGATTGTTAAAAAATACCACCTATGGCTTTGTAGAAGTCCAAAGAAATTTCTCCCTCTTCTGCAATTTTTTCAATAAAAGAAGTCCTATAAATGACACAAATTGGTTACAAACCACTGAAAAAGTTATAACAGATACGCCGACATTAAGTTCGAGGGGGGGAGGGGAATTACCTGCACAATGTCTTTTCCAAAATAACCTATCTCCGGAATATGTTTTTCAGGTACTTTTATGAAAAACAACCTTAAAAAAAGGAAGAGAAGTTTAGAATTATATGAAAACATCGATAAGATAATAAAAAAACATACTTAGAAATGCGTACTTACCACCCGGAAAAAAAGGTTGTCGCTGGTAAAAGAAAGGTCGGATCTTAAAACTAAGCACACGTGCTAACTCTGTGGAGCCTAGTGAACGACTGCATAGGGCAAGGAAAGTGTTTTGGGTAGGCGTCTCCCCAACACTAGCATGGAAAGGGGCGCTGAAATCGGACGACAACTGTCGTCCGCAGTCGCTGGCGTGCACCCGGCGGACGACAATCGTCGTCCGTCAGCGTTGAACGTGTTAATGTGCGGTTTTGCACCAAGCTCTAAATAACTGAAAAATTTCAGCTCCCTACCTCATACCCTAATACCTAAACATTTATCTATTTGTTTAAACTTGAAGAATTTTTAACAGCCGAATAAATTATTATATCAAAATTTCTGTAATCCCTATTTGGTTATTTTACAAATTCTATCTTTACATAAAATTTTAGCTTTGTAGCACATTCAGAAATACATAAACCTTAAATATTTGTTTAAATTTTTGCTATTTTTAGCGGCTGTATTATTTAACTGTTTTGAGATTTTCTATTTTTCTAACCAGTTATGCACATAGTTCTACTTGCATAAAAACATTTGAGTCTCCAGCTCATCTGGAAGTACCTAATCCTCTTATTAATATCCTCCTATATGACATATCATAAGTAAGAAGCAGCTACATATATAGTATAGATATACAGTGAAACCTGCGAAAGGCGGAACCTCAAGGGACCGGCCTATTTTTCCGCCTTTTGCAGGTTTTCCTCCTCATACAGGTTTACATAATTTAGGCAACTTTTTCTTTGTGGTAGGGTTTAATTAGAAAATGTTTTTCTAAATTTTAATGGAAATGAACGATTAAAAATCACAACAAAAAGTGATTAGTACAACAAATGAGAACATAAACTTGAAATTGCATGCATGCACAATCCGGAATTTATTACAAAATTAACAAATAATCTTCTGATAAAAATACACATAGATTATTTAATACCCAAAAATTTACAATAAAAAATTGAAAACATTAATGAAACTTATTTGAAGAAACTGGCCAATTTCAGTTGTTTTGTTTTTCTGGGATTTCCTTTAACAACTAACTAAAATTTTGTCGTAAAACTCATTTTCATCCTTCATTTTAGTATAAAGTTTTAAAGCATTAATATAATCTAAAACTTTTGATGTTGTTGATGTTTCTAGTTCTTTACAATCCTCCTCACTCTGTTCATCATCTGATTTACCAACAGTGTCATTAATCTGAGATTCCACCACAGCTTTAAGTCGATTTCGTCAACTTCTCTGACAACATTTTCGTCAATATTTACAAAACTTTTTGCATTCAGATCACTACCACCATCTTCATACATCTCCTCAATCAAATTTTGAACATCCAGATAATCATTATCACTAACAACTTCTCCACAGTCAATGCCATCATCAAAAATGAAGCCACAGTTTTTAAAACACTTTTTTATGCATGCCTCTTGTACCAACCTCACTGCCCGACTGAGAAAGGTGACTGCATCTAATACATGATATTTACTGTCAAGTCTGATGCTTTCTCACATTTGTTTAAGATAAGATGCTGCAGCTTCAGTTTCCTGTAATTAATTTTTATATTTTGTATAATGCCATTGTCCAATGGCTGCAGAGCTGATGTTGTGCAAGGGGGGGAGAAAGACTAATCGAATATTCGAGAGTTGATTTTTTGGGTGGCAAGTTGCATTATCTAGAAAGAGAAGAATATTCCTCTTTTCCTTTTCCATTTTTTGTATTCAATTTGTACAAAAATTCCTCGAAAATAGCACTTGTCATCCACGCTTTCTAATTCGCTTTCCATTCTACAGGAAGGCGATTCTTCTTCAAATTTTTGAAACATCTTGGGTTTTTGCTTTTACCTATCACTAACAGTTTTTCTAATTTCCCATCAGCTAAAGCTACCAAAGGTACAGTTAAACATTCTTTTGAATGACTACCTCGGGAACACCTTTCTCCTTTCATTTGCAAGGTTTTATTGGGCAGAGCTCTAAAAAATAACGCTGTTTCGTCAGCATTTGCAATGTCTTTTGGGCTGTAATGACATTTTATTTCTTTTATTCTATCGTACTAACTTTCAATTGCATTTTTGTCAACATCATTTGCTTCCCCACAAGAAACATTAAATGTAATATTATGTCTTTTCCGAAAGCTTTGCAACCATCCGTTTGACGCAGAAAAGGAATCTAGTTTTAGTATTGCTGCAGTTTCTTTTGCTTTTTGTTGCAGAATTGGGCCAGAAATAGGAAAGTTTTTTGACAGCAATTGATTCAATAATTAATTAAAAAAGAAGTTTCATACTCTTAAACATGCTAGGTCTCTAATCTAATGATTATTGGCTTATGATATGAACATACTACATTACTAAAAAGAGCCCTCCTGATGCTCTTCCATTTCTCCAAAAATAGGTCTTCATTTGAAAATTTTGAACCCACCAATTTTTCAAAAATCAAACCCTCGAACAGTTTCATTGATGACATATAAAGGTCACACACAGTGAAAATTTTTAACTATTTATCTGTAACCATTTGTTCAGAATCTTAATTTAAAAGTTATGAAGGCACACCCTGCTACCCACTGATTTTTCAAAAAAATTCTTCTGCATTGTTATAGATGGCATTCAAGGTTGCACAAATAGTGTAAAATTTTAACTTATTATCTATATCCATTTTCTCAGAATCTTAATTTTAAACATTTGAAGCCACCTCCTGCTACCAACTGATTTCTTCAAAAAATTTTTTTGGCAACATAATAAATGACATCATTTATCACGTATACCCTGCAAGTTTCAGTCATTTCCATTGGCGGATTGGGAAATTTCTTGCCCCTATGCCAAATCCAATGTGTACATATAAAGCCAAAATATTTCATGAAGCATTGGGATTAGAAGGAAAGTTCTCGGCCTCATCTGGGTGGCTGACCAGATTTAAGCAACGACATGGTATTCGTGAACTTGCTGTGCAAGGGGAACTGCTCAGTGCTTCTGTTGCAACAGCTGATGCATTTTGCATAGAATTTCAGAAACATGTGGAGGAAGAGAACTTGCAGCCTGATCAAATCTATAATGCAGGCAAAACTGGGCTATATTGGAAAGGCTCGCCAACAAAAACACTCACTCTCATAAAAGAAAAATCTGCTCCAGAACATAAGTCGTCTAAAGAACGTTTGACAGTGTTGTGGGAATGTGTCTGGAAATGATGAAACCTTAGTTTTGGTGGTTGGAATAGCAAAAAAACCAAGATCATTTAAGGGCACTGAAGGTAAAAATCTTCCTGTGTATTATTACAACCAGAAAGGAGCATTCATGAATAGAGAAATTTTTGAAGATTGGTTCGAAAACAAATGTGTCCCAGAAGTTCAGTTGTTTTTCAAAAATAAAGGATTAGGCAATGCTCCATCACACCCAAATGAAAGCGTACTGAAATCAGACAATGGTCTTATGGTCGTAAAAGTTTTGCCTCTGAATGTGACATCCATCATTCATCCCATGGATCAAGGTGTTATTTCATCAATGAAACGACACTATCGCGCTGGCCTTCTTAGAACTCTTGCTGATGAAGAAGAAAACTTGATAGCATTTTGGAAAAAAATGACAATACTGGATGCTATATTTGGTGTGTTTGAGGTGTGGTTCAATGTAAAACCGGTAACACTTGTTCAATCATGGAGGAAAATTCTTCTAAATATTGAAAATGATTTCTCGGGTTTTAACGAAGAAAGAGCAAGCGAAATGTCTGAGATAATCAATATAGTGAAAAATTTAGGTTTTGAAAATGTTGACAATGAAAACATTGATGAGTGGCTGCAAAGTGATACATGTGAACAAGGATTTCAATTTATTAGTGATGCAGATATTGTTACTGCGACTACGAAACAACCAGAAGAGGAAGAGAAAGAAGATGAAGAAATTATTAAGCTCATCAATCACAGCATAGCACTAAACTGTGCTGACACTTTGTTAGAGTACATGAGTCAGTGGGACTTTGAATTTAATAATATTATAGCTGTTAGGAAAATTTGAAGTAACATTAGGAAATATATTAGGGTTTGTTGGAAACAAACAAAAATCACCGATTATATACGTAAACAATAAGTATGAATATAGTTAATAAATTTTAGAACAATTTTTTGTTTATGACACAATAAAGTATATGATTCGGATTATCCGTGTTTTCAATTATCCGTGCACCCCCCTCCCTTACATTAACCTGGATAATCGAGAGGACACTGTAATTACAAATTCTTCTTCTCCTTTTCCATCTTCTTAATAGAAAGAGAAGAAGTGCTTCTCTTCAAAGTTCATTTTGAGACTGCATCTCTCGAAAGGGATTGAAGAGTTCTGTCAGTGGCTGGCTTGACCACATTTTGTATTCGACCCAACCACTTGTGGTTGAGTCTATGCACATTTGGGTAGATGGATTCGACCACATGGCAGTCGCTGACGTCTACCACCAAAAGTGGTTCATGTGAAAGGACCCTAAGGGTGAAATGGTCCATAGGAGAAGTGTCTGTGGGTGAAACGTTGTGGGTGAAACGTTCTGTGGGTGAAACGTTCTGTGGGTGAAACGTCCTGTGGGTGAAACGTCCTGTGGGTGAAACGTCCTGTGGGTGAAACGTCCTGTGGGTGAAACGTCCTGTGGGTGAAACGTCCTGTGGGTGAAACGTCCTGTGGGTGAAACGTCCTGTGGGTGAAACGTGCTGTGGGTGAAACGTCCTGTGGGTGAAACGTCCTGTGGCTGAAACGTCCTGTGGGTGAAGTGCTTTGGGTGAAATGTCCAGATACCTTTATTTACATTGATCAATACAACAATTCAATCAGTAAAGAACGATTAAAAATCCATATTTTTCTCTCTGATGCTTTTATATGATCTGAGAGTACAGATTAAAAATATATTCAGATAGAGGACATAATTTACCACAAAAAAGTCCACAGGGCCATATAATTACTACTTATAGATAATTATAGATAGTTTCCAAAGAATATTTTTTTACATCTATACTGAAGGTTGGGTAGCAATGTTAATTTTATTCTAATTCACTTTATTAATTCTCTCTTTACGTTTTTAACAATTATTATCCTAAACAATAGGCACTTTTTCTACTTCACTGAGTAATAATTTGCTGTATATATATGGTACATGTTTTCTGTTCAGGGCCGTTGCGAGAAAATCTGTTGCCTGAGGAAAAAATACAAAAATAGGTGCAGAGCAGCGGCAGCACTTATAATGCTGCCCCTAGAAAAGTACCGCCTCTCTCCAATTCACCCCACGTGATGGCCCTGTTCCTGAAAATGGAAAAACACACACGCAAGGAAAATTGTCTCATTAAGCAACTTGACTACATCCAAAATTCTGATTAAAAACACAGCAGTGTTGCAATCTATTGCGGGTGACCAAGAGATGCGGTGCTTGTTTATTTAGATGGAAAATATGTTGCCACCTAGAACTTTTTACATTGGATTGATTGTCTGCTTTCTTCCCATCCGAACTATGACATTAAAAAACACTGGTTTTGCTGTAGCTAAGGGTTGTGGTAGTTGCATTAAATCGAGGTAGGTTTTTAAGGAAGTGGTCAAAAATTGATTACACTAAATCCAGGTAAAACACTAAATCGAGGAACACTAGTTCGAAGAAAATTATACATTGCTTAAATGGGGTGTTTGACGGATCTATAAAAAATAAACACTAAATGCAGGAACACATGAAATGCTGGGCTCTTAAATCAGGGTTTCACTGTAATCAAATAACATTTCTGTAGCAAGGGAATTTTGTGTTTGTGATGAGCTAGTGTTAGACTAGGTAAAGGATGAATCCATCATGATGATGATGCCTAAGGTGAAATTTGCCATAAGAATGGAAAGAAAGAATTAGTCTGTAGTTCTTATTTTTATACTCGTTCTATCAATTAATTCTAATTTATGAAAGATTTTTTAGAGCATTAAAGGTTGACTCACATGCTGCAACGTATGTTAGCTGTACTGCAATTGTAATAACTTTTAATATTGATATGTATAGGCACACTTTGTTCAGAATTTTTATTAGCTTCTAATAATGTTTTGATTTTTTCTGGGTATAAATGCCAGTTTTTCATGTAGTATCCAACAATTCTCGGGTATGGGCTTGTTTGAAACCATTTATAAGCCTCTGAGAGTTTGAATTAGGTGAATCTGATATAATGGCTGGAATGGAACAAGTGCAGAAGTGTAGAAAATAGAAATGATGATATCTTTGTTATATAGGCGTTATAAATAGATTATGTGTTAAACTTATCTAAGGTGTATGTTTCTAGATTTTCCTCCAAAGATATTGAGCATGTTATTAAATTAGTTTGTAATTTCTTCTTGTAAATAACAGTGTATTCCTGAAATTTTAAGTTTTATTTTTCTTTTTATTTCTAGAATACATAAAACGTATAATGGATATGGAGGAGTCCTTACAGCAAGTAATAATGCAGTCGATACAAGAGTTGGAGAGCAATGGTGCTGGAACCCTGTCGATAGGGGCAAATATCTCTGAGGGGTTCTCATTGACCAGTGTGCTGCAGCCAAATCCAGTAATTGTAGATCCTCAAATCCCTAAACTTCTTCAAGATCTTGAGGCAGCCACTAATGCAAGGGACTGGATGGCTCAAAGGTGTCATGAGCTGGATATGCAAGTATGAGGTCCTTCTTGAAGATTTTAAATAACAAACAAATATTGAGTGACCTAGAAATTTTGAATTCTTTTGCTGAAATATTCTATACATTGAGATGTAAGACAATGGATGATCAGTAAAAGCCCTGACAATTTAGGGAACATACTCGAAGCAATTATAAGTCAAAACATTCAACACCAGTTACATTTTTTTGCAGGAGTAAAAGGGTGATATAGTATGTCCTAATTGGTTTTTTACATAATTAAATCATGGGGATAGCCTCAAATATGGAAGGTCTCATGTAGCCAAGTGCAGTTCTCAGATAGGGATATTCTATCTGAGCAAATTCTGCCTCTGCATGCAAAGGAGTGAGGCTGTGATAAGATTAAGGTGGCAGCTGGCATAGTGGGAGGTACTGCTGATGATTTGATAGTTTAATATGGATGGCTATGTGAGTTCGTACAACCCTTAGATAGTGATCTACATTTAGGAACATCAATTAGATGTTGAAGTGGTAGAAGGAGGAGAGGATGGAATGAGTAGAAAGCTTATTATGCAAGTGTCTGTGCACAGGGTGTCCGCAAAAAAATAACATCCTCACTGCTATGCCCTGCAAATATATTTATGAAGGTAATCAGTAAGAATGTCAGAAAATGTAAGGTATAAATATTACAAATGTTTGCTGAGTACATAATATTCCTTTGGTATTGTTAGATTTTCATTTACGATGGATGTAAAAAATAACTAGCAGCATAATGTCTGTGAAATTTTTGATGATTGTAAAGGGATCTGCACACTTGAAAAGATTAGGAACCATTGACCTAGAGGAATGGTGCCACAGTATGCCGAGGCAGGAATGCTAAGAAAACAGTAAACAGATGGTTATCTAGATTTTGGCCCAAGCTCTTGGATCTACTACCCTTGAGGAATAACATTGTCATGATAGGCCGAGGCAAGAATCCTGAACAAACAGTAAACAGATGCTTATCTAGATCTTAGCTAAGCTCTCGGATCCACTGTCAGAGGAATGACGTCACTATAGGCTGAGGCAAAAAAGCCAAGAAAACAATAAACAGTTGCTTATCTAGATGTTGGCCCAAGCTCTTGGATCCATTGTCCTAGAGGAATAACGTCCATCATGATAGGCAGAGGCAAGAATGCTGATTAACAGTAAACAGATGCTTATCTGGATCTTGGCCCAAGCTCTCGGATCGACTTACCTAGAGGAATAATGTCACGATAGGCAGGGGCAAGAATCCTGAACAAACAGGAAAAATATGCTTATCTAGATCTTGGCCCAAGCTCTCGGATCAACTTACCTAGCGGAATAATGTCATGATAGGCAGGGGCAAGAACGCTGAACAAACTGGAAAAATATGCTTATCTAGATCTTGGCCCAAGCTCTCGGATCGACTTACCTAGAGGAATAATGTCACGATAGGCAGGGGCAAGAATGCTGAACAAACAGGAAAAATATGCTTATCTAAATCTTGGCCCAAGCTCTTGTATCTGCTTACCTAGAGGAATAACATAATGATAGGCCAAGGCAAGAATGCTGAACAAACAGTAAACAGATGCTTATCTGGATCTTGGCCCAAGCTCTCGGATCGACTTACCTAGAGGAATAATGTCACGATAGGCAGGGGCAAGAACGCTGAACAAACAGGAAAAATATGCTTATCTAAATCTTGGTCCAAGCTCTTGTATCTGCTTACCTAGAGGAATAACATAACGATAGGCCAAGGCAAGAATGCTGAACAAACAGTAAACAGATGCTTATCTGGATCTTGGCACAAGCTCTCGGATCGACTTACCTAGAGGAATAATGTCACGATAGGCAGGGGCAAGAACGCTGAACAAACAGGAAAAATATGCTTATCTAAATCTTGGCCCAAGCTCTTGTATCTGCTTACCTAGAGGAATAACATAACGATAGGCCAAGGCAAGAATGCTGAACAAACAGTAAACAGATGCTTATCTGGATCTTGGCCCAAGCTCTCTGATCCACTGTCCTAGAGGAATGATGTCACAATAGGCTGAGGCAAGAATGCTTAACAAACAGTAAACAGATGCATATCTAGATTTTGGTACAAGCTCTCGGATCGACTTACCTAGAGGAATGGCATCACTGTAGGTCGAGGCAAGAATGCTGAGAAAACAGTAAACAAATACTTAGCTAGATCTTGACCCAAGCTCTTGAATCTATTGCCCTAGAGGAATGATGTCACGATAGGCTAAGGCAAGAATGCTGAACAAACAGTAAACAGATGCTTATTTAGGTCTTGGCCCAAGCTCTTGGATCCACTGTCCTAGAGGAATGATGTCATGATAGGCCAAGGCAAGAATGCTTAACAAATGGTAGGCAGATGCTTATCTAGATCTTGGCCCAAGCTCTCAGATCTACTGCTCTAGAGGAATGGCATCACCATAGGCCAAGGTAAGAATCTGAGAAAACAAATGTTTGCCTAGATCTTGGCTCAAGCTCTTGGATCCACTGCCCTAGAGGAATGATGTCACAATAGGCTATGGCAAGAATTCTTAACAAGCTGTATACAGATGCTTATCTATATCTTGGCCCAAGCTCTTGGATCTACTGCCCTAGAGCAGGGGTCGGCAAACTGCGGCTCGCGAGCCACATGCGGCTCTTTGGGTGCGTACATGTGGCTCTGAAGTAAAATTGAAAATGAAAATAAAACTATCATAGTTTCATTTATAAAATTTTTAAAGGATTTAATCACATAATGGTGATTCTATTTGTTTTATAGGTCTCGCAAAACTTCATGGCACTAAGATGCGCGAAGCGTGATGTTAGGGAGGGGAAAGCAAGCGTTGGAGGGGGTATACAGAGGGAATGGAGGGGATAGTTGAGCACATGGTAGGCAGGGTAGCCAAACAAAGTGACTAATAAGTGAGCGCACGGGCTCCCTCTACTGGCCAAGGCAACGTTGGCAATGGCGAAATGTGAAAGCGGGGAATCTAGGGGAGGCACGTGTAGTTGTTTTTTGTGTAGTTGCGCGAATGTGGAGTCCGTGTCGCTTTGCTGTTTCTGCAACTTAGTATTCTCTTTTGGCTGGGTTCATCCAGAAACTGCATTAATCTTCTCATCCAAGTTTACTACAAGTTACAAGGTATTGTTGGCAATGGCAACCTGGCAATTATTATTATTATAAAGGCAATTATTTCAAATATATATATAAAAATAATATTGGTTTTATTATATTTAGATACGTTGACGGTGGAGATTTACCGCGGCGTGTTTTATTTCACGTGCGACTGTTACAATAAAACGTGTTACTGGTGAGATTTATATTTATTATATTTCCGAATTATTGTTATTTATAATTTTGAATAATCACTTAGTTCTTTTTATTTTCTTTTTATATAATGTATTTATATAACGTGTTAAATAAAGTATATTGTTTAGGGTGCTTTTCAACATGGCTACGGAGAAAAAAATAAGACAAACAATAGATGAGCATCGTGACTTTAAAACTGAATGCACTTCCATTCCAACCTGTCTTATTTGCCAAGAAAAACTGGCGCAGAACAAAAAGTCAAATTTGTAGAGACACTTCACGACAAAACATGTCACATTTGCCAGAAAATATCCTGTCGGTGACACGAGAAAGAGAGCAGTTGAAGAACTTCAGAAAAATGTTGAAAAATCAAGTTCTGTATTTAATTATTGGATACAGTCTGCCAATAATGTTAATATTGCAAGCTTCGTAGTGAGTCAGGAGATCGTTAAGAGAGGAAAACCATTCATAGATGGTGAATACATAAAATGTTGTTTTGTTAATGCATCTGAAGAACTTTATCGGGATTTAAAAAACAAAGCAAGGATTTTAAATAACATTAAAAACATACCGTTATCTGCCAAAACAGTAGCAGATAGGACAGCTAAAATGTCCTCAAATGAGACCAACCAACAAGTCGAAGACGTTAAATTAGCTTCAGCTTTATCAATTGCGGTAGATGAGTCTTGCGACATCAAGGACACAGCCGAAGTTTCCCTTTTTGTGTGCCATATATCATCTGAGGGTCCGAGAGAAAAACTTCTGGGATTATTGCCACTCAAGGGCCAAACGCATGGAGAGGACATAGCAAATGCCGTCCTTGAATGCATGGAAAAAAATCATATCCCACTCAATAAAATTGTGTCAATTGCAACCAATGGTGCAAAAAGTATGACGGGAGCGAAAAAGGGTTTTGTTTCAATTTTCAAAGGAAAAATTAACCATGAAGTGATTACTTTCCATTGTATACTCCACCAGGAAGCACTTTGTGCACAAACATTTCCAGAAGAAATTGGTAAAATTATGGAATTGGTAATTAAGATTACCAATACCATTATAGCAAGGGGACTTAACCATCGACAATTTAAAGAGTTGCTAAGTGAAATGGTGAGCGAGTATACAGATCTTCTCCAGTACAACATGGTTCGATGGCTTTCCAGAGGCGACATGTTAAAGCGTTTTGCATCTTGCATAAATGAAATCAAACTATTCCTCGACAACAAGGGTGTTCAATATCCAGAATTAACAGAAGATCATTGGTTGAAAAAATTGTACTTTATGGTGGACGTTACATCACAACTGAATCAGCTCAATCGTAAATTACAAGGCAAGGGAAATACTGCTTTTTCAATGCTAAAAGAAGTTATTTCTTTTGAAAAGAAATTGATTCTGTTAGCTGAAGATTTAGAGAGGGGAACATTAGTTCATTTCCCAAACTTGTCTCAACATCGCCGAGAAAACAATGCCCTCATTAACAAAGATTATTTCAAGACAGCAGTTGTAAACATGAGAGAATCTTTTCTTCAAAGGTTTCAGGAATTCAGAAATGATAAAGCGACTAGCTTTTATTACAAATCCTCTTAATGACAATGTGAAGGAATTAAATTTTTCTCCGTTTGATATTGACACGGCTAATTTTGAAATACAATTGCTTGACTTGACAAGCAAAGACTTATGGAGCTCCAAATTTGCACGTCTTGGTACTGAAATAGAAGAACTGGAAAAAGAAAAATGCAGTCTGATTTCAAAGCACCAGCAGACTGCTATAAAAGACCTACAGAAGGCAGACTCAATGATTCTCAATACTTGGGATAGTCTTCCGGACTCATATCGTGAGTTGAAAAAATTGACATTTGGTGTTCTCAGTGTCTTCGGGTCTACATATTTATGTGAGCAATCGTTTTCTAACATGAATTTCATTAAATGTAAATTGAGGAGCCAAATTACTGATGCCAACTTGGAATCGTGCCTTAAATTAAAAACGACTAGTTACAAACCGGACATACAGAAAATTTCTAAGGAAATGCAAGCGCATTGCTCACACTGATTAAAACCAATGAGAGTAATTTTTTGTGTGATTTTTTGTGATTTTTTCTTCATTTAATAAAGATATAATTTATATTATAACTTGTTATAATATTATTTTAAATTTTCCCTATTTAAAAAAATATATTTATGGCTCTCGAATAATTTTTAAATTGTTGTGAGGGACAGGTTTGGCTCTTCCGTCTCAAAAGTTTGCCGACCCCTGCGCTAGAGGAATGGTGTCACCGTAGGCTGAGGCAAGAATGCTGAGAGAACAGTAAACAAATGCTTATCTAGATCTTGGCCCAAGCTCTTGGATCCCTGCCATAGAGGAATGATATCACAATAGGCTGAGGCAGGAATGCTGAACAAACAGTAAACAAATGCTTATCTAGATCTTAGCTAAGCTCTCAGATCCACTGTCAGAGGAATGACATCACTATAGGCTGAGGCAAAAAAGCCAAGAAAACAATAAACAGTTGCTTATCTAGATCTTAGCCCAAGCTCATGGATTCACTGCCTTAGAGGAATAATGTCCATCATGATAGGCTGAAGCAAGAATGCTGATTAACAGTAAACAGAAACTTATCAGGATCTTTTCCCAAGCTCTCAGATCCACTGTCCTAGAGGAATGACGTCACGATAGGCCAAGGCAAGAATGCTTAACAAATCGTGGACAGATACTTATCTAGATCTTGGCCCAAGCTCTCGGATCCACTTCCTTAGAGGAATGGCAGCATGCTATGCCGATGCAAAAATGCTGAGAAAATGGATATGATTTATGAAAACAAGAGTGAATCATCTCTAGCTGTCCCCTATTCCCCTTCTCACGGAGCCTTAGCGACCTTGACGAATACCAATTCCTGTTGTTTGAGAGCTCACACCTTTTGTTCCCTGTCTTTGATCGTATTCTTTCTGAAAACCGGATTTTCCGATGAAAATTGTTGACAACGTATTTCGCAAGCATCTCGTTAAATTCTCAACTGAGCAAACAAAAATTCAATAAAATAATTAAATACACATTTTTTGTCAAATAACTTTTCCCTTAAAATATAAGGTTTACGATAATTTAAAGAAGAGGAAATTTGTGTGTTTACATAATTTTAAGATTTTCGATGTTCTTTTGTTAATAAAAAAAGTATTAATTAAAAATTTTACAACTTGGAAACCTCGGAAGATACTTTAATGAAATTTGGCATTGGAGAGTTTTACTAACATTTGTCACCTGATTCCAATTTTGGTTATAATTGGACTACAATTACGACCACTTTACATGAAGACCTACTATGTCCCTTGGTTTCAACTCGGGAACCACCAGACATATTTTGATGAAATATGGTAATTGGAAGTTTTACCAAAATTGGTCGACTGATTCCAATTTTGGTTAAAATTGGACTACAATAACGACCATTTTACATGAAAACCTACATGTATTTTACAACCTGCCTCTTTTTCAACTCGGAAACCGCTGGATGTATTTTGATGAAATTTGGTATTGGGAAGTTTTACTAAAATTTGTTGATGGATTATGAATTTGGTTAAAATTGGATGATAATTATGACCACTTTACATGAAGAATTACCTGTAGCTTACAATGTACGTTTCAACTCGGGAACCGCAGGATGTATTTTGATGAAATTTGATATTGAGAATTTCACTAAAATTTTTTGATCTCAAAGAACGCATTTGGAAACTGTGTACTCTGACATGGAGTACACCTTTACATACTTGTTTATTCCATATAACAAGCCTGTAACTTGACAGGAAGCATCCTTTCAATTAATCTCTACTCTTAATATTTGTTTCAATTAATAGTAATTTGATATTAATAAACTGCCATTTAATATTGCAATTTTAGACTCCTCGTTTAAAGTATTACTAGATTTAAGGTACAAAAAGCTTGTCCCACTGGCAAACGTTAAATGGGGATTCCACTGTATTTTAAAGTTAACAAACTCAGTTATTATTGGGTAGAGTCTACAAATATGTATGTATGTATGTTCTAATTATATGATTTATGTATATTTTATGAGTGAGATAATTGTTAGATGTTGCTTTGCTATTTTTTACATTAGATATCCTTATATCATTTCTCTTTGAAAGATCGTGCATATCCTCAGGGATATGTGTACTTTAGGTTGAATACCTCTGATTTAAAAAATATATGTTTATGTTATATGTTCTCATTTTGGTTATATTTTTAAAAGTCAAGCAACTTTTCTTTTTCATTGAGCACAAATTAAAAACATGAAACAAAATGGTCTGAATGAAAAATCAGGTAGTATTTGTGTTCCAAGAATTTTTGCTGAACACATTTGAAATTTCCTGTTTCCCTAAGCCAGATAAGTGCGCTAAAGTTACGTAAATATCATTTCTGTTGTGTTGTATGAATGACCAAAACCTCCTCTCAGTATGAACACCTCGCTGGCAGGGTACATGAAGAGTGTGGGGAGCCTTCAGATAGCATCAACTTTCGATTTGATTTGATTTGTCTTATCATTGGTCTCATATATTTCCCTCCCATTTGTGCTCATGAAAAACGCAGAGTCCGCCCCTACCTCCACCTCCCACTGCTTTGCGGGGATTTTCCGGGTATCTCGGTGAGCCAACATTTACCATGTATATGTAACATTTTTTCTCTAGTGGTCGATGATTAACTGGTAAAATTTTACCAGCCAGTCCTGTATGACATACCTGTTTTAACTCAAAATTTTTAATTTTGCCTTACTGTCTCGTTTTCTGCACCCACACGGAATGAAAAATTGGACGCATAATAATCATTTTTGCTATTTTCTGCTAATCAGGCATTTCCAGATTAATTTTACTATACTAACAACATTTATGTTCTGTTAGCAAGAATACTTCTGAAATCTGCGATTATTTAAAGCTAAACAGAAGAACTGTATTCCCGAGAATGCGATACACACTATAAATTTTGGTCTATATTTTGGGAGAAATTGTAATATGTACGATACATTTTATAGTGAATTAATAATGTGAGATATTTCATGTACTCTCATTCACAAATGCCCCGCTATCAGAGGGAGTGCATAAACGAATCGAATGCATATTAAGATAAAAATCATTATCTCATCTTGCACTTCTATTAGTAGCAAGACATTAATATTGACTATTATTGTTTTCATAGAATGCACTATTATGATATTGAACATATTAATCTTTACGTATTGTTATGTGTATATTCAATGGTTTGGCAGTGCCTTGCTTGATCAGATGAGCCCCATGATTAACCCCTCAGTACCAATCTGTGCATGGTATGGACCTCGGTTTCTTACTATATCGCCAGCCTCTGTGTGTGGTATGAACCCATGCTGCGCTGCCTTTAATTTGCTATATAGAGAAAAGTTTTTAATTTTTTTGATTGGCTTTCACATTATTATATAGAAAGGTTTTTACCTTAAGAAGATGTTGAATACAATATTTTTCTAACCGTTTTAGTTATGCAAAACTAAATTATGTCTACTCCTGTGAGTAAAAATAATTTGCTGTATTTCTTCACCTTTAATCTCTTTCAGTTACTAAAACATTTTTGTCTCTAAATCACTTTCAGAAATTAGCTCATTGTTTATGGAGGAAATAATGCTTTAAAAAGTCGATAATTTTTATCAGAAAATCCAGTCTTCAGAAAGAATACGATCAAAGATAATGAACAAAAGGCGAGTGTTCTCAATCAATAGGAATTAGTAGTGTTCAAGGCCACTAAGGCACGTGAGATGAAGGGGAATAGGGGACAGCTAGAGATGATTTACTCTGATTTTCATTTAGAATATTAAAAGATGGTCCAAACAGAACTTATGATGCCTACTTTCCATTTAATCATTTATTTAATACTTATATTGGCTTTAATAGCTTTAAAGTCATCACAGATATGTAGCTCTTTGTGTAAACCAAATTTCATAATTTAGTGTTATAAAATAGTACAAATACATTCGAATGGAATATTATATTGATCATGTGTATTTGTGCGGCAAAAATAACGTGTGTACATATTAGAATATACTGAATCTTGAGTCCAACAATAGTTGTTGCAATGGCAACACTCATAATGAGTGATAAAAACTGCAGAATCACCAGTATTTATGCAAAATTCTAAGAAATACAATTGATAAGCAAAATTCTACAATAAAAATTAGAATCTTCATTTTTTTCCTCAGAAAATAGTACATATCCTGCCTTGATATTACAATTCTAAGATATTTTAATGTGCAAGAGAAAATTACCTTGCATGATGGATTTCAGATTTCTCACGTAAATCAAATGGGAAGGATAGTTCCTGGAATCGAATCTGGGGCTTCAATCTTTACAACAAAAACTATCCTCTGGAGCTCGACCCATGTAGCAAGAGATTTCCACCAAGTTTCATGAAAATTGTTTCAAAAGTTAATAGGGGGGGACAGACAGACACAATGACAAAACTGTAAGCCTATTTCCATTCTGGAAATTAGGCTAAAAAGTGAGGTATGCGATGGAGTTCAAACTTTTTTCCAAAACTGAGTCTTCAGAAATAGGGGTCGGACTAGATTCAGGGAGGGACTATATTCAGACTAATATGATATTTATGTCTATATATACAGGGTGATGAAAAATTTGCTGATACAGACTCCACCATGCGATTCCTTGGGAGATATTAAGGGGCTAATGCTCTTTGCAAAAATTTCCACCGATGCATAGTTTTCGCGGAAAACATGGTTCAATTGAATGCCGATGTGGCAACACTGTAATGAAGAAAACTACTTGGTCATGTAGTCTGATCAACGAGCGCGATCATCTTATCGTGTGATTTAGGTTAGTGGCTAGAGTGCTGGGCTACGAAGCAGCAGATTCGGACTCAATCCCACTTTTTTCTTCCCATGAAATGTCATAAATTTTTTAATACGTTATTTTTACTTTACAGACTGCAATATTGTTGAAGGTTTTACACAAAATATGAATAATCTTTAAGAAAATGTTATTTCTCGTGATGTAATGTTGCTAACCTAGGCTAAAAAGAAGCATAAAATTTCCATTCTTGAATTCATTAAATGAACCATTTAAATTATTAAATCAGAAGTTGTGCATGGTTACAAGAAAATAAATGCTATTCTATAAGATTGTTATTATTAATAATAATTTTTAATTTTGGTATGAAGTACAAAACAAATCATTTAATCATTTCATCAGAAATGCTCCATGTTTACGAGAAATAAAATTTTCTTAAAGATTACTCGTATTTTTGTGTAAAACCTTCAATAATAGTACAGTCTGTAAAGTAAAAACAACGTATTAAAGAAATTTATGACATTTCATGGAAAGAAAAAAAATGGGATTGAACCTGAGTCCACTGCTTCGTAGGTTAGCACTCTAGTGACTAACCTAAACCACACGATACGATGATCACTCTCATTGAACAGACTTCATGACCGAGCAGTTTTCTTCATGACAGTGTTGCCACATCAGCATTGGCCCCTTAATTTTTGCCAAGGAATCGCGTGGTGGAGTCCATGCCCATGAATTTTTCATCACCCTGTATAATTATGTGTATGTAGATCTTCACAAGCATTTTTTTCTGTCCATCATTCACCAGATTCTTCCAAGTATCTGCTCTGCTAATGCCAATGATAACAAATTTTTTTAAGGCTACATAAGAAAGGATATACTGATAAATTTTCACAGATTTCCTTACTTGTGTGTCATTGTCAACCTCATAGACCTTAGAATGCCAACCTGTTTTTGTCTTTTTAAAAATCATTTTTCTACTTTGCATTTTATAGTTTTTTATCTGTGCTTATGAAAATTTTGAAAGTATACTATTGTGTGTGAATAATTGTCATTTATTTTTATGCTTTATACTTAATTTTTAACCTTTTATCCCCTATAGGTAGCATTATTACAGGAGGAAAAATCCTGTTTTGCATTAGAAAACCAGAAATTGAAAGCTAAATTAAAAGAAATTGAAACCTTGGAGTATACAAATCTGATGGATGTAAAAGATATATCTAATGGCACAGGCCATAAGTACAAGGAATTAAGAAAACAATTGGAAAGCTTCAAAGAAGAAATGTACAAAATGGAGCAATGTAGGTGACTGCATCATCTTGCCTTAACAAATAGTACTATACTACAGTAAACTCTCGATAATACAACACCCCTCGGGACCGGAGTAGTACCAGAATAACGAGATTGCCAGATCAGCAAAAGGCAAAATATATGTTCAAGGAGATAACACACGCATATTAACCAAAACGGTCAGACTTGAGGAATACATTTCATTTGCCACCCTCAAATTCTACGTAATTATATATAAATAACAAAAAATGATGATGAACATTTAAATCTGGTGCATGTGTTAAATGTGCGAGGGAATTACACGCTGCATACAGACACATACGTACATAGGTATTTAGGTGCTATATCATAGGTTTCATTGCCAGGTTCATCATTTATTAGGTACTTAGCTGAATTTTAGAATTTTAGAAAAGCACCATGGCTCCTCCATTATTTCTTATGGGCATAACAATGGTTTAATTTAGGGGTCGGCAACCTCTGCAGGGCCACAATTTGTAGTTGAGAATGCTTCAGAATTGGAATTTTCGAACCATAGCGGAATTAAATAATTATAAAATCATCTCCGGGAGGCTTCTGTAGAAATAGCAAATGCGGCGACTGAAGATTTATGGAGAAATAACGGTATAATAAAGTGAGATTCGTGCTTTGTTTCTCTTCCATAGTACTTTTTGAATAACATTAAATTCGTTCATTCAAATATTTCGTATGCTTTTAAGTTCGTCTGTGTTTTGTGTCTCTTAATCTTCCTTCAGACAGACTTAGCTAAGTCCTTGAGGTAGCTTAACTCACAGTCATAAAATTAACGTTAATTCTACATGGGAATAGTTGTATTAACTAATTTGTTTTGTGAAGGAACAGAAGCAGTTTTAATAGTGTATTGTTGAAAACAACCAGGCTCTGTGGTTTTCATTTGAAAGAGGTTTTTGGAGACGGCTATCATTCTTCGTGAACTAGAAATAATTAACAAAGTTAATGTAAATATTGGTCAGCCCCTATTATTTAAAGTTCACAGTTTCAAAGTTTCACAAAAATCGACACGTAATTCAACCTTCTCCGCAAAAGAAATCTTTCATCATTTAACAGAATTTGTTTACTTATACTTCTAAACACAAATTGCAAATAACAACTTAGCTTAAATGTCATGGATGTCGTTGTAACACAAAAAACACATCACAGGAAATACAAACAAGAAATAAAATAAAATACAAAAATATATAAAATAAAAATACAAAATAAGAAATAAGAACAAAATTGGGTGGATGATACCAATCAAACATTACACTTTTTGTGGATGCTCCTTATTGTAATAAATCTAATTCCCCTCTTCGTGAGATGAGCTTGATTCTTGTGAAATATCAGAAAAGAATTTTGAAATTTTTGATTTCTTACATTCTTCCTTTCGTTTGAAAAGAAATGCTGATCTTATCAGCTGCAACTGAGCAACTCCTGGACAGAATAACAAGACGCGATCATGGCAAAATTCAAAAATGTTGGGAGCGTTGTATCAACTTCTTGCCATGATACCCTTTCATTATTTATGATGCTTTCATCTTCTTCTGAATCTGCGTCGCTGTCTTCCCGACTTTGGTCCGCGACACTGTCAATAATATCTTTATCGGTTAGATCATGAATGACAGAGTTTCCTGATCTGTTGTGAGCCATTCCTGTAGGTCATCTTTGCTAAGCTTTTGTGAATTTTGCACTAATTCAAGAAATTCAGACACTGCTGATTTCTTCATCATCAAGACCTCTAAATTCATCATCGGATGAAGACTAAATGTCCGAGGAGCTGACTTTAGGCCACAAATTTCACCATGCCCTTTGTAGTTAAAATCTCAATCGTAAAACATGCAAATAAATGCTAAAATCATACCGCAAATGTACGAACCGCCACTGTAACTCACTGATGCTTATTGGCCAAGTGAAGGAGTGAGAGAAACCACATGACATTCCTGACATTCTGCACATCCAGTTGACACCCACCTTCATTCGTGTTCCTTACTATAGTCGTCTACGCTGTGATTCTCAACGATTAGTTAAACATAAATACTAATTTTAAACTATTAGTTTAATTTTTCCATTACGTAAAAGAAATTTACATAGCCTGTGTACTTCAAACTTGGTTTAATGCCCTCAGTTCTAATCCAACGCTACAGTATTTCCATCTTGTGGTGAAATGTGGAACTTCACGATGTCATTACAAAAAATTGTTGTAATAACGAGAGTGCCGGATCAACGGGTGCCGGATTATCAAGAGTTTACTGTATTTACAAGGTTACAAGGTCAAAAAATATACTCTAAAAATGTTTGCCAAATAAAATAATAATTTAGTTTATAATTCCATGCAAACCTTGTATATAGTAAGTAAATAAATGCTGTGCAGGTATATGATGTTTACTCAGTAAAAGAGTTACATTTAAGTTTAAAGAATATTACAATACCTCGTCTTGGATTAGGTAAATGCATTAATTCTTTTATCATACTCAATTTTTTGTTTGTGTCGAGGAATAGGAATACAAGCCTAAAACAAAGTAAAAAAAGAGCTTCATTTGCTGATGCAATATGTAATAGCGCATTTTATTTATTAAGTTTTATTTATAAATGTAAACTTCTTTATAGACTTAGTCATATAATTATATGACAGCAATTTATTCAATAATTAATTAAAAAAGAAGATTTGTACTCTTAAACATGCTAGGTCTCTAATCTAATGATTATTGGCTTATGATATGAACATACTACATTACTAAAAAGAGCCCTCCTGATGCTCTTCCATTTCTCCAAAAATAGGTCTTCATTTGAAAATTTTGAACCCACCAATTTTTCAAAAATAAAACCCTCGAACAGTTTTATAGATGACATATAAAGGTCACACACAGTGAAAATTTTTAACTTTTTATCTGTAACCATCTGTTCAGAATCTTAATTTAAAAGTTATGAAGGCACACCCTGCTACCCACTGATTTTTCAAAAAAATTCTTCTGCATTGTTATAGATGGCATTCAAGGTTGCACAAATAGTGTAAAATTTTAACTTATTATCTATATCCATTTGCTCAGAATCTTAATTTGAAACATTTGAAGCCACCTCCTGCTACCAACTGATTTCTTCAAAAAATTTTTTTGGCAACATAATAAATGACATCATTTATCACGTATACCCTGCAAGTTTCAGTCATTTCCATTGGCTGATTGGGAAATTTCCTGCCCCTATGCTAAATTGTTTTTCCACCCCCGTTTTGGTGATTTTTTTCAAAAATAATGGCTCATGTATGTGGTTTGTTTGGCCATCTGTTCATCCATGCATCAAAATAGTTAAATTCATCAAAAGTTTGCGTAATATTAATTTTTTTATTCCCACCCTGAAATCCTGTTTTTATTGCCACCCTGAAATCTCTCCACCCTTAGGTCATTGCCTACTTGGGCCTTATTTCAAATCAAATACTGGTCATATCTCTTACAGTTGACTTGCTATTGCAATTTAATTGATTGCACAGACTGACAGATGGAGCAAAAACAACCATTTATAAAATGAAACACTAAAAATATATCATGTTCAATTTGTTTTCTGAATTGTTTTCCAAATCATTTGTCAATTTATGCACCCTGCACTCAGTCATTTTTATCAAAATTCTTGTTGAAATAGATGATCATAGAGAATCATGGGAGAGCTTTGCGTTAATAAAATCGAACTAACTGTAGAACCATTTATTTTTTGTTTTCATGCTGTCTCAAACCTTTGAATATTGTTATCTCATATTTATCTCAAGTTTTCTGTGTGAAAAATTTTGCATAAAATTTTATTGTAATTATAGCCCGAGATGACTATAAAGCTAAGGTAGGAGTACTGGAGAAAGAACTGCTGGATTTACAAACAAGACAGGAGGAACTGCAGGCTGGAGCAGAGGAGGCTAGGCATTTAAAAGATGAAATGGATGTATTAAGGGAGACTGCAGAGAAGGTGGCAAGGCATGAAGCTATGATAGAGTCATACAAAAAGAAACTGGAAGAGTACGGTGAGCTTAAGAGGCAAGTGAAGCTGCTTGAAGAGAAGAACACTGATTACATGCAACAGAATATGGATTTGGAAGAAGTAAGTATATTTTATACCTTACCTTAGGAATTTCTACAATACTTTTATTAGGGGGACTCAATCTATATTTAAATGCTTTTGCATCATCAGGAGTAATAAAATAGCATAAACCAAGTGCTTCTATAGTACCAAGTTATATGAGGGGTGGAAGGAGGGGAGATTATCAATAACGAGGTCAAGTTGAACTCTGTGGAATTTACTCATCGTGAAAAAAGGAACTTAGTTACTTCCACAAATTTGTGAAAGTAACTTAGTTCATTTTTTCCATGAGGGGAGATTACTTGAAATCTGGGCCCAGTGGGAGGGAGGAAGGTGATTGGGTAAGGAGAAGGTAGAGTCATAGGGATTTGTTATAAAACTATTGGGAGGAGGCATATAAAGTGGTTATCAAGGAGGAGGGCACAAAGTCATTAACCACTAGTTTCCTATCAAACCCCTATGACTTCACCCAATCACCTTCCTCCCTCCCACTGGGCCCAGATTTTATGGTAACCTCCCCTCCTTCCCTCTCTCATATAATTTGCTATATAAGCACTCAGTTTATGCTATTTTATTACTACCGATTATCATGCAATGCATTGAAATCTAGATCAAGTCCCCCTGTAAAAGTATTGTAGAAATTTTACCAAGTTAAATTATTTTTTAATTATGGATTTCTGCAAAGTAATGGTCGAAGCAGTTGACTATATTACCTTAGGAAAGTAATTAATCCAAGGGTCAGCAACCTAACAGCCCGTGTTCCCTCTAATCTTTTAAGGTTCTTCACGGCCAACCAAACTTCTTGAGTGGAAAGTGTGAGTGTGTAAAAATATTTAATGAAATGGACTTAGAAATACTTATAGTATTTGTTGCAGTATTTGTTTATGTTTTCTTTTGCACTGGTATAGTAATGAAAGTTGTCAAGAGACTGGTGTAGTTAGAATTAAGATTTTCTGAATGGGTGGATTTTCTGATTTGTGCGTGGCAAAAAAGTGGCTGTGTGCAGAGGAAAAATAGTCGTGTGTGGCTGTGCACATGCTCAGCTAAGAGGGAACACTGTCTACAGCCCATATGCTGTCCCCAAGAGCACTTCATGTGGCCTATCTATGATGAAAAAGTGATCAGTAAAATTTAACAGATAATTTCATATATTTCAGTAAAATTATGGTCTCATAACTTTTTCTGTTGATGTTTTAATGCTAGTAAATTATTTAGACTTGATTTTCACTACTATGGGACACAGGATCTCTAGGTAAATTCCTATGTAAACTCATCCAGTCTGCTTAAGCACTGTGAATTCCAATTCTGAAGCATTCTCAACTACAAATTGTGGCCCTGCAGAGGTTGCCGACCCCTAAATTAAACCATTGTTATGCCCATAAGAAATAATGGAGGAGCCATGGTGCTTTTCTAAAATTCTAAAATTCAGCTAAGTACCTAATAAATGATGAACCTGGCAATGAAACCTATGATATAGCACCTAAATACCTATGTACGTATGTGTCTGTATGCAGCGTGTAATTCCCTCGCACATTTAACACATGCACCAGATTTAAATGTTCATCATCATTTTTTGTTATTTATATATAATTACGTAGAATTTGAGGGTGGCAAATGAAATGTATTCCTCAAGTCTGACCGTTTTGGTTAATATGCGTGTGTTATCTCCTTGAACATATATTTTGCCTTTTGCTGATCTGGCAATCTCGTTATTCTGGTACTACTCCGGTCCTGAGGGGTGTCGTATTATCGAGAGTTTACTCTATATAGTGCTATTCATTGTGCAACCAAACAAAATTGTCTTAAGTTTATGAATATTCTGGTTAAACAATTATTTTAGAAGTGATGTTAACTTCTAGAACTTTGGTAGAAACAAATGATTAATGTCACCTTGTTAATAATAGTATGTACTCATGTAATATCATTTTTTGGTTATGTATAGGAAATTAAGAAGAGTGGAACATGGAAACCTCAAGTTGAAATATACAAGAAAAAAACTGCTGAACTCCAGCAGAAGTTAAATGAGGAATCTAAGAAAGCAGATAAAGTGGAATTTGAAAATAAAAAACTTCAGGAAAAATTGCAGTCTTTGCAAAGAGAAAAAGAGGTAAATTGTTGTTAATTTTCTTCTATTTATTTCTATAGATTTAATAATTTTTCTAAAATTAAATATTTGGAATCATTGTCTGTTACAAGAAACATTTAAAAATAACTGTATATGTATAAAGTTATTTTTGCTGTAGTAACTGTTTTAATTATAAATTCCTTATCAAACTGGGATTTATTCCTTTAAAGCAGTCAGAATCTATTGACATGTGGTTCCAATGTTTAGAGATAAATTTAAAGAGCTCTTTGTTTTTCCTTGCAGAATTTTGTATAGTATTGCAGACAATATGCAAATTTTTTTGCTTGTTTGGGAAATTAATTAAGTATTGCAATATTTTCCCGAATGCAGTATGACCCCCCTTTTTGGTAGACTGTCAAAACAGAAAAATTGATTTGACAACTTAATTATGTATGATTACTGCAAAAATTTAACAAGATTGGCACGGTGTACTCCATGTTGGAGTGCATAGCATTTCCAAAGGCATTCTTTGCGATTTGTGTTATGCCCAAAAAGTTAAATATCAATGGCTTAGTCCAGTGTCTAGGCATTGTAAAACAATATTTCAGAAGTGATGTCAACAAAATATTTCATTTGTGATTTATTTTATAATTGGCAGTAATTAATTTAACAATCGAAAATTATTTAAAACAGTGCTGGAAAACGTTACGCATAACGTAATGAAATAACAACATTATTTTGGATTAATGTAATGAAAAACTCGGATGAAATTTTTCAAATAGCTGTAACAGAAAATGTAATGACAACGAAAAATTAAATTTTGTTATTTCGTTAACAGATGGTAAAGGGTTATGTTCTTGTGGCATTCGTCCCAGGCGGCAAGGGAAAGTGGCCTAAAATCCCTTTCCCCGGTCTTGCTTGTCCCCCACTGGGCCAGTTTTGCTGCCTTGTCACAAAAGGAACGCCCCTGGGAATGATCTGTTGAGGAAAAGTTTTCTGTTATTTGAAGGTGTGGGTTTGATTCCTGAAATTTTCCTCGTTCAGTTTACATAAGAAATGCAAAATCCACCATGCAGTGCCTTTTTCTTTAAGTGTTAAAAGGAGGGAATCGTACTATTGGCACAGGATTTGTACTATTTTCTGCGAAGATAAAGATTTCAATTTTTATCATAGAATTTTGCTTATCGAACGTATTTATTCAAATTCCACGTAAGCAAGCGCAAGTAGGAATTAGCTATTTTAGAAGAAAATGTTTCAATTTTAACATGTATTTCTATTCAATTGCAAAATAAAAAATTATTAAAAACTAATATACAAAGTATATTATACGTGACGTTGAGATATGGCGTTCATGACATAATATTAAACGTCATTTAGTTATAGCAGGAGTGAGAGAGACAGTTCTATTGCTTAAACGCGGTGAGTAATCAAGAGATGATGAGTGCGCTGGTGAAAGCAAAGAGAGATTGCGTTGGGATTCGTGATTTACGGTGAGGTTGCGGCGGTACGTGACAATCCTCATTTTATTAAATATGTATTTTCTGTTCCTAAAATTTTTTATTCATAACTATCGAGCATAAGTCTTATCAAAATGATAAACCCTCTAATCAACTGAATTTAAATAATTTTTAAATTGGTTCTTCATTTTTTATGGAAATAGACTGCAAACTAAACATTCATATGAACGTAGTCAGATTCCACCGAAAGCATTAAATTAAAGATTTTACAATAATTTTGCTATTAATTAAAATTTAATAGTATTCTTTTTGTCACGACAGCTATTGAATACCCGCATTGTTCAAGATTCCAAATTTTATCCGATAAATTACCTACATTCATAGTAATTTGGAGTGGTTTCAAATTTCGTCGTACAAATAATTTACTTTATTATTTCATATACAAAATTAATCTATTCCCGGGTTAGTATCTCAAATCTAACTAATCTTGAAATTTAATATAGTAAACCCATGCATGATTTTCATATATTTCTTATGGGGGATATGAAAAGAAAGAACGACATCAAAAATGAGCCCTAAAGAGGACAAATATTGGAATTTGGATAATTCTCTTTAGTTTTATCTGATGATCAATCATTTTACCAAATTTCAGTTCTATAGTAGGTGCTTGTTCTCCGATTTACAGTCGGTGCAACCGACCGACGGGTTCCTATTATTATCTTTAATTACATGTCCCTGGGTTCTCAGCATACTTTTTGTGTTTCCTATAAAATATTCTAATATGGGGCATAACCGTTACAACGCTAATATTTTAGTCTTAAATATGTGTTAAGTTTATTAACTTTAATATAAAATTTTTAATATGAAAATCTGAATTTTCATACATGATCATCAAAAACGAAAAATGTGCTGAATACTTGGAAATCAAAAACATTCCTGATTTACAGCATATATTCAGAAGTGCCTATAAATTAGTATTCTAAATGAGAAGCACATATTTAAGGTAGATACGTAACCTCAAAACAAAAAAAAAACAAATATAAAAGTACTACACTTTATTATTTTTTACCGAATTATTTTGTTATAATGTTAACCATAATGGAAAACGAAATGTAGATTTTAGCATAACAAAAAACGTAACGAAAAATTAAATCGCTTTTTTGCCTGTAACAAAAAACATAACAAATTGTTTTTTTTCGTTTGCCAGCACTAATTTAAAACATACCTCACTTGAAGTAAGCAGTAGTAATCTTTATGTTCACATTCTTTCCTTCGTAAATTATCCATTTCTTTTCACTTTCACAGTTTTTTTAAATCTGTACCTCAGTGATCATATAAGAGCTTGGGAGAGAAAAATATGGTACTTAATTGTTGCTTGATGGGTGCCATTTAATAAGATATGGGTATAAGTTTATTTAAGTGCTTATATAAAGTAGAGGTTCTAATTGATGGTTGCAGTTCAAAATCATAATTCAGCGAGATATATTTTAATTGAGATCACTAATATGTAATTTAATTGAAATCTGCCCAATAGTTTCTGAGATTTAATATATGGACAGATGAGGTGTGTCTATAAGGTGTTCCGCTACTACCACTTTGCTGGTAAAGAATGCTTAAAGATCTACAAAACTAGAAGACATTTTTATTGGGTCCCATAATTTTCTTGAATATCATAGGTCATTGTATAATATCAGTCATCATCACTCTCTATGCTCTCTTCACCATTGTTTTCACTCGCAATACCTTTATCACTCCGAATTTTGTCCATAGACTCCCAAAAAACATCATCTTCACTTCCATCCATGGCATTGGATAAGCAGCACTTCTTAAATGCATTCACTATTACTTCTGGATTTTCTCTATTGCCATGATGCCTTGACTCATTGACAGAGCATTGCAATGGTAGGTTTCTTTAGGTTTCCTTTTGGTGTTCGAGGGTGGTCTTCACTCAATAGCCAATCAGAATATAAACCCTTTAAGTCAGGGGTATGCATACCCCTAGTGGTACCTCAAGAGTTTTGAAGTGTTTAAGTGTTTAAGGTTATAACTTTTTCATACTTAATCTTTCATGCATGACTTTGGAATCAAAAGTTGTGGTGCTATGACTAAGAATGACATTAAAAACCAGTAATAATACCAAAACTGTGAATTTTAACATTATAAACATGGGTTATCTATCTTAATACAATATCACTTTAAAATGTACATGAGGGTATGCTGCCATTAAAATGCTCTAAGGCAGTGAAGCCCAATCTTTTTACATGATGGGCTGCATTCGTAGTTGTGAATGCTTCAGAGGGCTGTATTGGAAGTTATGTGATCTTTGAGGAGCCAGATGGGTCTTTACATAAGAAGTTAGCAAGGGATTCTGTGGTCTCATATTAGTGAAAATAAAGTCTAAATAAATAACTAGTTTTAAAGCTCCACCAGAAAAGGTTTTGAGACCATAATTACCATATTAGTCCGAATATAGTCCCTCCCTGAATATAGTCCCCCCCTCCCCTATTTCTGAAGCCTCGGTTTTGGAAAAAAGTTTGAACCCCATTACAGACCTCACTTTTAATATTCTAAAGAACAAGTTTTATTATGTATTAGTAATTTAGTTACAGCTATCAATTTACAATGAAATGGTGACATCACATTTTGCGTGTTATAGTTGCAGGTGTAATTTAAATATGTATCTAGTGTTACTGGATTAAATTCGAAAACTTTGCATTTATGAATGCTATTTAAATTCCATTTGTATCCTTCAGATGCCGTTGACAATGGCTACTTGAATTGTGCCTGTATAAAAAAGTAATTATCACCAGATTTCCAGTTAACATATTCTTTTCATAATTATTATATCTGTATTTTTGATACTTTCGATATTTATGCCTCAGAATATCACATCAGAGAATGCATTCTGTAGGCAGTTGAAACACCTTCTACACCTCAGTTTGATTTACATAAGTAATACTTTTATAATGCGATTGCATTTTATCTAAAATAACGATAGCTGGCACCACTACATATCAATATTTGGGACTTATTCTTTTAGGAAGGGATGAAGTTAGCCAATCAACACGTTCAAAGTGAAAACTTCTGCAGTTCCTGCTATTATGAAAATATGAACATTTAAGGCAAGGATTCCAAAGTGTGAACAAAAGGAATTGAGTTATTGTGGCATATGTATCAAGAAATTCTCCGGCAGTGTTATTTTCGTTAGCTAATTTTTGGGAGCGAATATAGTCCCTCCCTTACTTTTATTACTAATATTTTGGGCAAAAAGGGGGGGGCTGTATTCGGACTAATGTGGTATACTGAAAAATTATGAAATTCACTATATCAAATTTTACCGATCACGTTTTCATCATAGCTTCTGGTGCTCTTTGTTAAGAGTAGACTAATGCTGGCACTAGGTTTCTCTCCTCCCTTGTCTGAGTGTGTTTGGTATGGAAGGAGCTATGGCTATATTAATCCAAGAGGTTCATTAACAGAATATACACACACCCACACACACCTTTTCATTATAGCTTTGTGGGCCACATAGAGTGCTCTTGGGGACCGAATTTGGACAGTGGGTTGGAGACCTCTGCTCTAAAAGGTATGTGACCATTAAGAAAATGCTCTGAGGGTTATGTCAGCAAGAAAAGGTTGAAAACCCATTTTAAGTTATCTTTAAAAGGCATTTTGGCTGCAACATCAAGAACTTAAAGCTGTGATATCATTTCTTCAGCTATTATTACAATTTATTGCATTTATTGAATGTTCAACTTCGGGAGTTACATGTCCTTAGAATGCATCTAGTAAAAGCATCCCTCTTTTTCTTAATAGTTCTCCTGGTCTTCTATTCCATATTATATGTAACCAATCTCTCCTAAGTTCTTTTGATATCTCTCCATTTTCATGGCATCTAACTATTATCCAGTAGGCATTTGTTCCTTGGGAATTGTTTTTTGTTTTAGAATAACATATGTTGATTATTTTATTCCATCTGCTAAAACAGCCAACATTTCTTTAACTCGCATTTTTTGTTACTTGTCGTTCTTATTATCACAGATGTTGCATCTTTTTCATTGCCAGTGTAAGTAGATGGCATGTCAAAGAAAACTGGAGTTTCATCAACATTTGCCTATTTGACTCAAAAGGTTGGTTTTTCCAATTACATGTTTTTGATAGGCAAGATACTTATCACTAAAGTCTGAAGGCAACTTTTGGCACTTGGAAGTTCTTTGGTGTAAGGAAAAACCATTTTGTCGCATCATTCGCTCTCCCCAGCCATTACTGACACTTTTATTTAGATCACTAGGTGCCAATGAATCATATCTGTGGCACTCAAAAGCTGAGGATATTGCAGTCATTAGAGCGAGGAAATGTCTCTTGAGTTCTAGATACTTATAGATATTAGCAAGGTCTGTAGTCATTAAGAAATAGCTAAATGTCTATATCAAATTTCGTTTATTTGTTATTATATCATATTATGGGAATAAAACAACTTTTATTTTAGCGTTTGATTATTGAAAGGGATTCATTGAAAGAGATAAATGAAGAGCTTAGATGTGTACAGCTTCAAATGGGCAATCAAAACTGCTCAGGAGATGATGATGCTGTTGGCTCACCAGAAATAATACCAGAGGCAGAGTCAGTGGAAATAGTTCCACCAAAGATAAAGTAAGAATAATTTTGTTAAGCCTATCCTGTTTATAATGGATAGGTATTGTTATTACTGATGTACTTTACATGGTTTTGTATGAAGATGATTTTATTGACACTGGGTGTTTTATTTTAGAGAAAAGATCTTACGTCTTCAGCATGAAAATAAGATTTTGAAAATGAATCAACGTGGATCAGAGGAAGAGCAAGCTCCTGCACTAGAGGCTGTGATCGACGACATGGATCAACACTTAAAAGAACTCCAAGCCGAGAATCGGCAAGTCTTTTATTGTCTTCCATGGAACTTTGACTAGTTATTGTGCACTTGCATCACATATATTATGATCTATCACCTTGTGGAAAAATGTCTGATAATTAAGTTCACTATGCTTCCAATCAATCATTAGCGGATTATCCATTTTATTAATTGTTAGTGCAGAAAGTTAAGACTACATCACATTTTAAATGTTTTCACAAAAAAATAACTTCTATTTAACAATGTCATGTTAACTAATCAACAATTAGCAGAATTTTGTTAAAGGTTTTTTATAAGGCTGTTTGAGCATACTGATAGTCCTCGCATTACGAAGATTCACATTATGAAATTTTGCTCGTATGAACTTTTATAATGAAGCGCATACCCTCAGCTTGGCTCATTATCCAAATGCAAACTCGCTCATCCAAAATCCCTTTCGATCAAAAACAAAAATGGAAATAAACACAATGTCGTCCAGCCAGTTCCCCTTATGCTCTGCTCTGGTGTGCATCTTGTGAAAGATTTTGCTGTTTTTGAACAATTTTGTAGTTTATACCCTTTTAATCATGGGTGATAAGAGGATACAAATAGTGATGTTGTTACTAAAAAAACGCTCTAGGAAGCCTATGAGATTAGAAATAAAGGCTGAAATAATGAAACTTAGTGATACTGGAGTGCGAAATTCTGATATCTTCCAGAAGTTTAATTTATCTGTATTATTAATGGGAATGAGCTTCATGGCACACATGCAATGATAAAAGGTGACAAATCTCCAAATGCCGTACTAAATTTTTAAAGTTGATATACTCCACTAAGAAAATGGAAGGGGAGAAAATTATTAAAAAATTGAATACATGAAAACCTCACCCATACAACCAGACACTCCACCTGCTGTTTAGGGGCTTTTTAAGGCCAGTGCCAGGGACAGCAGGTCAGCCAACCAAGGTTTACCAGAGACTCCTCCATGCCAGAGACCTACAAACACACTCAACATTCACACAGATGGGATGTGCAAAAAAAAAATTGCAGTTACCCTTGTCGTAGATAAAAAACAAAACAAACTGGGGTCAGGAAAATAAAAAAATAAAACCTCGGTGAAGCCGATTAAGAAGAATAATTAAAAGTGATTGTCTGAAAAAAATTTGTTTTCCCATTGTTGTTTACAGTACGTATTTCTGTTTAAAATCTTTTTTATCTATTTTTTATAGCATAATAGGATCTTCTATGATTATAACATAATCCAGTGGTTCTCAACCTTTTTGGTGCTCGCAGCACACTTTGGATATTCACTTTTTTTTGCGAGACACTGGAATTAGATTAGAATAAAGAACTAGGATTTATCATAAAAGGACATATTTTTTATTATTATGTCATATATGTAGTTAACCAAATTAAGTGATGATATCATAAAACAGAACAAATGATATTAAAAAATCTATTTTAAAATCTTACCTAATGTGACACTTGAGCTTGGCACTTTCTAATGATTGCACTGATATTACGATGTAACTGTGATAAGCAGATTGTCATTTCATCTTCAACACAGTTCAGCTGTTCCCTTTTTCCGCTGTTAATATTTCTAAGTGTTGAGACCCCCAACTCACACAGATAGGATGTAGAAAACTGCATTAAAACTGCCAAAGCTTTTTTGGCAATTTCTGAATACTCTTCTCTAACAGAAATCCAGAATATATCCAGAGACAATTCGGCATACTTGATTTTCAGAGTGCGATCAGTTAACTCTTCTTCTTCCGAGAGAGTAAAAACACATAAGTCAGTTGTCACTGGTGGTAATGAGTTCCTTACACAGTTGTATTTCTCTGTAGTCAAGGATGAAAAGTAACACCCGATAGTGTGCTCTAGAATTACAATAAATGCTCCACCATGAGAGCAACAATTTCTTTTGTATGGGCTTTTGAAATCAGAAGAAACATTTCAAGATTACCTTCTCTAGCTCTCTTTTTCCAGATGACTATTTTTCTCTGCAATGCCTGTAGAGGTATGGATGTTTTCATTCCACCCTTGCATGCTGGTGTTCACACTATTCAGATACCTAAATATTTCTGCCATATATGTTAATTTTGCGCACTAAAGTTCATAGCTAAGGTATTCACAAAAATCACTGTTTCCCTCTGTTTCAAAAAATAGTAACATCTCTTCTTTAAGTTCATGTACAGGAGCCAACACTCTTCCCCTTGACAGCCATCTTATTTCTGTGAATAAAACTCAACATTCGTACTGTGAATCCATAGCATTACAAAGTTGTTTGAAGAGGCGGGTATTTAGAGGTCTTGATTTCACAAAATTAACCATTCCAACAACTTGGTATAACATGCAAAAGACAATGGGTAGTTATTGTAGTTGGATTCTGTTGTTTTACAAGTAAGATGAAGCCTTTGACAGATCTCAACATGGATGGAGCACCGTCGGTACAAATTCCTGCGCATGACTTCCATGAAATTTCAAAACATTCTAAGTAAGAAGTCAAATTATTGAATATTCTTGACCTCTTGTGTGTTCTGGGAGTCGTCTGCAGCACAAAAATTAACTTATTATTTCATTGTCATAAATGAAGCCAACAAATGCTAATAGTTGTGCTTTGGCGCTAATATCGGTTGACTCGTCAACTTGCAAAGCAATGTCTGACATTTTAAGCTTATTAGAAACATTTTCCTCTATGTTAGATGACATATCTTCTAACCTTCTTTGAATTGTATCATTAGAAAGAGGAATTTTGGCAATTTCTTGCTCCGCTTCATCACCAAGCATTGCCCTAACTATCACATGGCACACAGGCAAAATAAGTGACTCAGCTATAGTGCGGGGCTTCATTTTTTGAGCTATGATTTCTGCTACCTGATAAGAAGCAACTTGAACTCTGTCAGACACTTTCATGTTTTTTCAAAGTAACTCGCTTGTTTAGGATGCAGTTTGATCAACCTTTTGAAATAGATCAAATCTTTTCCTACAAGGTGTGCATGTTTTGTGGTGAAATGTTGCTTCAATTAGCTGGGAACCATGGCTTCATTCGATAGTGTCTCACCGCACAAAGCACACATTGGAACAGGACAATCTTTATCTCCACACCAAAAAAAGCCCAGACTCAAATAACTGTCCATATACTTGTTTATGCACCTTTCAAAGCATTGATAGTTTTGGACTTGATTCAACTAGTCTTAATGCTTTGCGTTAGTTTTATTGTTAAAAATGTATATAATCTGTGGGAGATGCGCAGATTTGCAATATTCTCTTCAAAGTCCTGCAGCACACTTGGGAAATGTTCACGGCACACCGGTTGAGAACCACTGCCATAATCTAATGTTTCCAACGCTTATATGTTTTGTTTCAGGCAATAAAATTGGTGATTTCTAATTTTTTGGTCGTAAGGGAACAGCCGTCAATTATAACATTGCGCCCATGGGAAATAGTGATTCACATTATGAAATTTTGCTTTATGAACTCTCCAGGAATGTAACTATTCATAAGAGTGGGGACTGCCTGTATATGCAAAATCTATAAAAAAATTAACATGAAAGTGTAAAAATAATTTCATTTGAAGGAAAAACATAGTTTTGTCAAATTCTTCTGCCAATATTGGTTTAACATCATTTTCATGGTAGATACACTTTGGTAAAGAAGAGGATTTTGGTGCTCCAGTATTGACAAATACTGCCAAGGTATGAGGTGAGATATGCAGCTTTTAAGGTGTTATTGTAGTAC
Organism: Tanypteryx hageni; assembly: GCA_028673005.1. Lineage (NCBI taxonomy): Eukaryota > Metazoa > Arthropoda > Insecta > Odonata > Petaluridae > Tanypteryx > Tanypteryx hageni. Next base: position 4,450,801 of record CM054120.1, read on the forward strand.
AGGAGACGGAGTGTATGCCGATTACATCCTGCATTCAGAATTAGTTAAAGCAATTTTTAAGCAATATATTCATTTATATTTTGTCATGTTTTTATGAGAGTGGGTTACTTCACATTTTTTGATCAGCCATAGAAACTTCTCTCCAGCAAAAGTCTTATAGGATGGTACAACCTACTAGTTGGTGGTCATATTGCAACTGTTTTCTCTTGATTGATAAGCTGATACCTTAGACATTGGTAGCTAAATACCTTCACCTTCCCTATACTAACTTCGCAGTAACTTTTGTTCCTGTCAGCACAAATTTTAAAAAAATTGTAATTTTTGGTAGTTATTTTTATGATTTCAGGGTTTTTTTTACAGAGCTTTACAAGGATTATTATTTATATCTTCTTTTGAATTAAAGAGAAAAGCATTATTGGAAAATTTGAATGAAGGAAATGATTATGAAAAGATGGAGAGACAGGCCATAGAAGGGACAGATTGGGTTTGGTGAGCCAAAAACCTACAGAGACAGAAAACTTACTAGGAATAACTACCATAAATAACCACATATAGGATGCAGGGAGATTTTAAGTACAAATTCTAGAAATATTTAAAATACCCGTGTATAGGATACATGTTTATTATAGCTAATGATCCATATCGCAAATATTTTACCATTTAACGATGAAACTGATGGGTGAATTATTGAATGTCTTTGTAGCATGTGGAATAAATAAATTAAAATTTATTTCCTTTGTCTTGTAATGCAGTGTTTATCAACTGGGGAGCTATGCATTATTTATTGGGGTGTCCACAAGTTGAGTAGGATATGATGTTTATTTTTATCTATAACTTGTTTGATTCTGTGCACAGTTCTGATTAATATTTCAAAGTGAAAAAAAATGAGACAATGTATGAATATATGAACTTTTCATGGGGAGAGGGTCCACAGAAATTGTGAGACTTCATAGGGAGTCTGCAGCTTCAAAAATATTCAGAAACACTGGCATAAGCTATAGACTACATGGCAATGAAGATGACATACTATGATAGGATGGTAACAAAAATGCCAGGATGACCATGACTACAAAATCTAATACTTCCAAAACAAATGGTGATTTTGAACAGGTTGACAACATCATTGAGTTGGCCACTGACCTGGAATTCCTTGCTTTTTTCTGATTTGAAAATTTTAATTTTTTATGATATTTAAATAATTATCTTTCAATTTACACATCTTAGTAATCAAAAAATCTTGTTTTCTGTCATTTTATTTTTGTCTTTCTCTGAAGACATCACTGAGGAAAAACAAGAAGTATTATATACCCATGTATAGGATGCAGCCCATATTTGAGCCAGAAAAAAATGTTTAGGAAAAAAGTGTCCTATATGCGGAGATTTACAGTAAAACTCATAAATTTAAGTGAATGGTCTTGTTCAGTAAATTAGGTATACATTGAATTGATTTGATTTAATATTTAATAGTGGTCTCTTTATTGATTGTGTGAAGGAATCATTTTATCTCATAGCTTTCATTTAAAATCATAGAGTTGCCCATCAACGAATATTGGAGCTGGAGAGTGAGCTTGATGAAATACAAGAGCAGTCAAAGCATCAAATTGGTAAAGGCACTGGAAGCAGCCAAGGTATGAAACAGAAGTTGGCGGTATTGGAGAAACAAATGAAGTTACTTATGGAAGAATTGGAGAGAAAAGTAGCACAAATAGAAGAAAAGGATTCAACCATAACAGAATTGAGTACATATTTTTATTATTTATTTTCGTTGTGATTAATTTGTATAATTCTGGTAATGAAAACTTGATTTTTTTAATTAATTGATTTTTAAAGCACTCCTGATTTCCTTGTGGTATTAATTTTGTTGTTACCCTTCTAAATTATGAGTCCTGAGGATAGGCGATATTTTTCCTTTAATTTGTAGTATTTATTGGAAATCCAACATTCGTATTAGTTTCGTCTGTCATAAAAAATGTATTTTCATTATGCTATACAGCAGAACCCTGATTTAGCATTCCTGTATTTAATGTTTACCACAATTAGTGAAAAAATTTATGGTTCCACTATTAATTACGTCCAAGTTATGTATTATTTTTCCATATTAAAAGTTGTTCGATTTAGTATTTTTCCAACATTTAGTCAAATTTCTGATGCCTGCCTGCTTACCTCTGTCATAACTATATGAAATGCAACAGGGCAGTCAATTCCATAATCAATTTTTGTAACACAACCTCCATTTATGAAGGTTCAACATTGTGGAAAGATTCCATAATAGAAGTAAAATTTTATTGTAATTTCCACTGAACACTTCAATAATTATTTTATTTCTGTTAATTTCTATAACAATGATAGCTGTGATATACCATATTTACTTGCATATAAGCCACTACTACATATAAGCCATACCCTTGTTTTTTGAGACTGAATCTAGGGGAAAAAAGTTTCCGAAAATAAGCCTCACCTCAAAAATCATGGTTAGGCATAAAACATTATGGGTAATTACTAATATGTATCATTAACTGTACACAAATATCAGTAAATATTGGTAGTTTGTAATAATAAAGTATTTCAGTGAATTATTTGTAACTGATCAGCAATATATGCATTTTGCGGGATACAAAGTAAAATATTACCGAAGTATTTTACTCAAACATACTGCATGTGGAAAGCAACGAAAAATCACAACTTTCAAACTGAAAAAAATGCCACCAAAATGTTTCTTAAAATAGAATTATTGGAATATGAGACTAAACTGTGACGATGCCTTGATAACCATCCAACTACGGAATTTTTCTTGCGGACCCTTGGCACTGCCATGGTGATCGCCTGCAAAAACTGATGTTTGTAACTGTCATCAGTAATAATATTTCTTTTCCTTTTTATTTGTTTCAGTGATTATGTTATGTTTTTATACGTCAAATACAGCACATTGAATCACCCAGCCATTTAGTGAAGTCATAGTGAATTTCAACAGTTGTCTCACATTTTTGGATTTTCCGATTTTGTTTCCTTGCATATAAGCCACACCGTTTTATTGGAGGCAAAAATTTTGGGGAGAAAGTGTGGCTTATATGCGAGTAAATACTGTATTTATTCATTTATCGTAATTCTACCTTGCAGTAGATTTTAAACATCCCTTTGAGCTATCTAAGGTCTTTCTCTCCATGTTACCATACCCAATTCACTCATTAAATATACCTTTCCTCTTCCTACCTCTTTGCTTCTTTCCTAACATTTTTCCTTCTATGACTTATTTCAGTTGACTGTTTGCTTTTAAATTTTGACCCACCTGTTTCATCTGACTTTCCGTTATTACTCTAATTAAGCTCCTCCCTTTGCCTTCTATATTCAAAACTTCCTCTTTTGTTTATCTCTCTGTCCACCAAATTTTCCCTAGTCTATGCCATACTACATCACAAACACCTCTAATCAAACATGAAATCATATAAATTTCATATCAGCACGTATATCACTATTTTAAGGGAATGCTGAAATTTCTTTTCTGTATATTTTCTGTAAAATCTTAGCACATGTGGTCTCCAAGTTACCAACAGGTTGCATTCCAAAAGTTTGTTCATAAGTCTTTTGTTCTGAACTTTTTATAAGTTTTTATAAATGGTTGTTAGGTTCCCAAGTAAGTCCACAAAAGCCTATTTAACCCACAGTTAAACTGAGTTGTTCTATATTTGCATTGAATATTAGTAAAAAACAATACAGTTGTAAAACCTAACTTGGTCTTTGGTTATTGTCCCCATTGTTAAACGAACAAGTAACTGAGTGAGAGTGTAATGGACCACTATCTTGCAGAACATTTCACAGAAGGTGAACAATATGCTTCACCACTACAGGTAATTCCTGAGAGCAGCAACTGGTTCATATGTGTGGGTTGGCATTCGCATGCCCAATTTATTTCAATATTAATACCTTATAGAGCTTTGTGCGTATGTACGTACATTCATAAGGCAGATGTTTGTAGGTTAGGGACTTCCTGTATATCTAATAGGCCAGCAAACATACATGCAGCAGCCCTCGCTTAATACTGTTAATTGTCTCCAAAAAACAAGCATTAAATGAAACAGTGTTAAGCAAGCTGTATTTTCCCATAATAATTAACATGAATAGTCTGTTATTGTTTAATATTAATTTCTACTTGATATTCCAATGTGAGGACTGTGAATAGATAGCTAATGACAATATTAATGACACAATTTTTGATGCACCTATGAATGTCGCACACACTTAAGAGCAGGGATGTGCAACATATGCCCTGAGGGCTGGATGTAGTATACAAGAGCATATACTGTCTACAAAGCTATGATGAAAAAACAATCCATGCAATTTAATATGGGAATTGTCATATAATTTTAAAATGATCATAAAACTTTGGTGAAGTTTTCAATTTTTAGAAAATTGCTTAAATTTTATTTTCTCTCTTTTTGATACCACATCATCTTTCAACCAAATTCTGATACCAACATTTATGTGACCTACTGAAGCATTTATAAGTGCAACCATTTACTTAAAAAGATTCTCCACTCCTGATCTTGTATATGATAATTGAGATAAAATTCATCATTTGGTCATCAGATATTTACAGATATCTTTTTTGTTTTCAGATCAAAAAAATGCAACACTGCAAGAAAATTTACATTGTAAAGAAGTACATATCCAGACAATAGAAGAAAGGTACCAACGTTGCGTAAAAAAGGCACAGAGTGTTGTTCATGCAATGGATCCTAAAGAAAACTTGGAAGCAATGGCAGAAGTTACTGCACTTCAAAACCAGCTGGTAGAAAAGGAGAAAATTATAGAGAATTACAAGGCATGTATTTTTAATTAGTAATCATCTTGTGAGATTACAGCATAGTTTCTCTCTATATTAAAAAATATTTGAGATGCTACACCGGCAGATGCTACATTCTTTATGTGGAATGGAGAGAGAAAACAACTTGTGACAAAAATTTCAAAACTACGTGAAAGCATGTCTCCCACTTTATCCTGGAGATGGTAATACATTGTATCCAAATACAAATCCAAGTCCTGTATTTCTTGGGTATAGGCCATAGATAGAGTTGCCACCTGTCCAGTTTTTACTCAAAGTCTCCAGGTTTGGGCAAGTCATCTCTGAGATACTGGTTAAGTCATAATATCTCTGGGTCAAAGAGATTAGGAAAGTTTATGTAAAATTTTGCATTCAAAAACTATACCAATGAAATCTCATGATGAGGTGCTTAAGTATGATTGTATGAATGACAAATTTGATACAATTCAATGTTAAATAAAGGAAACAACTCCTATGCCATAATTTAATTAAATAAATAATTTATTTTAAATAATGATGTTTTGGCCTAGGAGTTGTTTCTTTTCCTTATCTTATCTTCACCATAGTCTCCACTCATTATTAACTATTCAAAGTTGGCAACTCCAACTCTGCATGTTTTGTGAAGTCAGTTGGTAATTCCCACATTCGAGTTGTCAGTATTAGTCACAGACTGGCAGTATATCAAAAGAATATTAAAAATAAAATAAAATATAGAAGTATAATAGTTTCTTTGGTTGGTTCAAATTTAAAATGTCTTTCAAAATGTTTAATGGCTAGGTTAAATCTAAATTGTGTCTCCAATATTTTAATTTATTATCACAATTTTTTATTATCCAACCTAGTGCAAATCCTGTTGGTGTGAATCACTGTCACACTACTGGATAATTCCAAATAATGAAATCTCAATTATATGAGCATCAAAAATATCAAGTTTGGCATTTCTTCTCATATTGTATATTCATTTTACCTTTCAGAGAGAAATTGAAAAAAACAAAATTCGAGATCAAGAAGAAAACCTCTTTACAGCTACTTTATATGCACAAGTAAGTTTTTAGAAAGTATATTTTGATGTTAGCAGATTGGAATGAACATTTGTTATCCCATCTAATATACAATATCTGCCCGAATATAAGCCGATGTTTTTTGTTAAAATCTATCATGAAAAGATCACCCCTCGGCTTAAATGTGAGTCCAAGAAAAAATTTGGGGTTAGGGTTAAGTCTCGTAGTCACCCATAGATGGCAGCACGTTTCTCATTGCCATCACGTTCACATGATAGTACTATATTTTTTGTCAAGTAAATATTTGACCTATGATGAATATTAATGAAGAAATAATAAAGCTAGAATATTGAATTTAACAGTACCCATGTTTTGTTGCCATTTTTACCTGTTCTTTCGTTTCTAAATGCTATTGGATATTTTCTTTCGTTTCTCAGGCTATACATATGTATCATTAAGAATAGTTAGCAATTTGCATTATTTTTCATTATGCAAAATAAGATCTTATTAGTTTTATTTGGCTAATGTAGTTATTGCTATAGCCATTGTAATGTTTGTATGCATGTTAAAACCTCATTCAAGGAATCTATTAAAATTGCGTACATTGACTACGCAGACACTTATGCAAAATGCGATGACGGCTTTTGATGCTCAACTGTTTGAATTTCAGTAAAACTTTACATTGAACATAATTAATTATAAAAAGTGCAGTTTCTTAAGGCAATGTAAATGCTAATTTTTAATTGGAAATAGTCTTGGATTAAAAATTATCTTGGTGAGGTTGCTATTGCTTTATTTTACCTTAGTGAAAATGAAGATGAATGAAATTATTGTCACTGAATGTGGAACATTATTCAACAACGCGAAATTATTAATTGGAGTAATATTTCAAATGTCAAGAACTAAACCATGTCTCACTCATTCCGTCAATCTTGAATAATATATTGGGCTGTGGGTTGCTCACCACTGGTCTATACAGCCACAAGAGGCATTAGTAGTGGACATCTGTGTCTGACTTTGTTACAAAATAAAAGCTTCAAATTTCACTTTTTGACGCTCGCTTCACTTAACACAATTTACACCTGATGTTGAGAAACAGTTCAGATTACTGGGAGTTCGGATTACCATTGGTTCGGATTATAGAGGTTGCACTGTATAGTAATTTGCTTAAACTGCACAATAAAACTTGCAAACGAAATGATATTTTCAATACATGCGTGAAATATATTTCTATTTGAAATGTTAAGTTGTCCATTATTACAATGCATTGGAATCGTTTCTTTTCTTCGCTATGCATTTAATTTGTCTTATTTTTACACAAAACTTTTCACAAATTTTCAATCGATTATTGTCTTCGATGCATTTCTTTCATTGTAAGCTTAGTGCAAATGCACTTGAAAGCCCGAGTATAACAATACAAAAATCAGAGGTCAACAATTGAAATGTTGAAAAATCTGAGCAAATCAAATATAAACTTAAAATATGAGGAAACATGAATTAAACGACAGAATCGGCAGTAAGAATAAGAATCTTCATTTCTTTCTGCGTGAAATGGTATAAATCTCGAGTCTGAGTCTCTATCGTAAGATATTTTAAAATATTAAAAATAAAGGTCTACAAATCGTATTCTATCCGATTACATGTTAATCAAATGAAAAAAGCGAAAATTATCCTGGTATCGAACCCATGCCTATCCAGGAGACGACTACTCACTTAAAACCTGCAAGAGTTTACACAGTATTCAGGTGAAATAATCGTCGAAATCGAACTGACTGTTCTCAGTTTATTTGTGTTCATTTCGGAAGGTAACGTCACTCGAGGCTTCAGATGCAGGCAGGGATGCACGCAGAGATGCAGAGAGAGACACAGCAGTTATAATATTTTAGATTATTCTTATATGTATACAATTTCTTAATTTACATTCCTCTTTATTCCAGAGCTTGGAGCTTCATCGGAATTCAGTGGACCAGAGGTTGTCTAAATTCAGTAAAACTTCCAGTTGCCTTTCCCGACATAGGCAGGCAACCAGTCGGAGAATACCTCACAATTTTAACTCCAGGTACTTAAATAAGCTACAGTAAAACCACATATTTAATGTACGTTTTCCTGCTATTTACATCATTTTACGTTAGAATTTCCAATTTTTTAAAAACAATTTAGTATGCGATTCCCAACAGTTTAAAACATTTTTTGACTTAGCTTTGCAAAAAAAATCCATACACTTTTGGGCGAAGATTTAAAAAATGGCAGCAGAATAGGAACAGTGCCCCTAGAAGCAGAAATATGAACTCTTTCTTTTCAAAACAGCACTCGCTTTAACAGATGTTACTCAGGAGCAGCATACTTAAAGATGGAAATACATTTGAATTCTTTTGGGTGAAAACTTCAAAACCTGGCATGTAAATCACACTAGCAGAGCATAAACAATGCACCTAGATACAGAAGTACTATTTACACTATTTACTCTTTGAACCAAGTCTGAATGCTATTGAAAAGATGTTCAAGTTTGGGACTATCATGTTTTAACCCTTTCCACTCAAATTCTCCCCCTTTGCTGCCACAGTTTGTAATTAAATTTGTTAATTTGTAATTTTTTGTAATTTAAATTACCATATTGTCCCGAATATAGCGCGATGCTTTATTCCAAAAAATTAAATTTTGAAAGTACCCCCCACGTTATATTTGGGTACTAGTGGTTTTAAAAGATCGTAAAATCGTGTTTCAAAAAATCATCATATATTCCGCACATCTGTTAAGTGATACAAGATACTTGTTAAATTGTAGACTCATTAGACATACATGTTACAATGCACTTGAAAAGCATCTGAGGCGAAAATAGATCGAGTTCAGTCGGCGGCTGAACTCCTCATTAGTCATTGAATTGAAGCTATCAGTGTGTCAGCATATTCTTTGTGCCTACCTTATCGAGTTTTTACCTATCTGTTATTTTAACAATGGGTGACAAAAAGGATGCTGATCATGTTGAGAAAAAAGGTTCTTCCAATCCCAGGTTAACAGAGGAATCCGACGAAGTTATGACATGAATTTTAAAATAGTCATAGCTCAAGAGGTGGAAAAAATATTCAAGCTTTGAAAAAGTATGATGTTCCTGAAGTAAATATACTTACGTCAATGTAAAATTTTCCAGACAAATGTAATATGGGGAATGTAATGGAAACCCAAGCATACTATACATACTAGCATTTTAATTCTGCACATATTTTAATATTATTATTATTAAAAAGTGTGCTGGTTAAGTAAATTAATAAATAGATATACTCTTTATAAACTTAGCTCTTTAACACTGATTTTATTGTTAGTCTTACTGTAACAAATGAGCGAGTTTAGAAGTAAAATCAGTTTAGCTATTTTTCCTTTTCCCTCAATTTGCACTTTCCCGCAATTTACACTTTTTTCTCAGGTCCCCTAAAAAAGTGTAAATAAGGGATTTTACTGTATATAATAGCTATTTTGCTTTTGTGTTCTGTTGTGCAATGAACTTATTTATTTCTTTTTGTTTCATATCATTGACTTTTGTAGAACAGTTGTATAAAACTCCTTAAGCCAAAAAAATTGTAGGGTAAGCCCTATGCATTTCGCCCACTAAGTGGGCATCTTCAGGGGAGAACCTGCCAATTTTTTTGGCTTAAGGAGTTTTATACAACTGTTCAACTTGGAGCCAAAGTGATTACGAGCTACCATCTATTGACTTTTGTATATGTTGCCCAGTTAAAATGTAAGTTAATACATATGTATTTACATCATTCAACTTCAATGTGGACATTTTTAACTTGCAGATAATTGAGATCTATCATTTATATCAAATTTAATTTGACGTTCATTTGAATATTAGACGAAATGGCACATTTGTGATGTTTTTAATAATAATAATTTATTTAACACAAACAGGTTAATGCAATTATACATGTTATATGTTTGTATATATATTTAAGCAAAAACATTAATACTTGTACTGTTTTTCATACATGATTTGATCATCATGAACTCAGTTAACATGAACACATGACACTATTCTCCCATTTTGTTCGTGTTAACAAAGGTTTACTGTATATCCTGTTTGAGTAGTTGTCCATTTAAAAGCATCATTAAAAATTACTTGCTTGACATAATTAGTGTATTTTACAATTTTATTTTGTGATCTATGTATTTTTTCAGTGATATGCACTACGAACCTGCCCACATGTTACCAGCTCATTCGCAGCTACAACACCAGTGATTAAACATGAAATTGCCTGCTATCAAATTAAATGCAGAAGATGGTAATTGTGTAACTGCTTGCAATGAAAATGATGAAATATTATTAATTAATTAATCAAGGAACCCAGATTGTTTAATATTTTTACATATATTTATATTATATTGTTACATGATATTAATAAACATTTTAATTGATCTTTTACTTATTAAAAAAATTTTATTTCATTTTGGCTTGGCATTTATTCAACTAATATTCAAATCCTTTACTTCCCTTGATATCCATTGAATTTCCAATCCATTGTTTCTCATATCCGTCAACTCCCCAATCTGTTGTTTCTCATATCCTTCGATTTCCCAATCCGTTGTCCATTATTTAACACCATTATTTCTGTATCCGTCATTGGTTCTTGTATCCGTCATCATATCTTCACTTTCTCATGTATGTAATGGTAGATACAAAGGGGGGTAATAGGGTAATTATCCTATCTAAGGGAGATGAACAATCTTTATTAACCCTAGACTACTAGACCTTCGTATATTTTACGAATAGAGTCTGGCCATATTGCTATATTTATCATTTGCAACAACGTCACATCAGCGCTGAGCGCAGTACCTTCATTGCGTATCAAGACTTGTTCATGAGTGATGTTTTGTTACTATTACGCACGTTGTTCCGAAGATATTAGGAGCCTCGTCGTGAAATTTCCAACGGTCTAGTATTTGCATATGTTTATAATATAAAGGTGAGTTTTAATGGTATACCTTTTCTTTTATTTTTGTAATATAATTATTAAATCATTATATGTAGTTGTAATTGATGTGTGACTGTATTATGTTTATATTGTGATGATACCATATACATATTCTGTTATTGTTTGTAATAAGATGTGCACATATTATAATTATTTTTTTATTATAAAACATATTTTGGTAAGTTTTGATTATAGTTTTGTTTTTTTAGATGTCAGAAATTCTTTCGAGTGAAAAAATAATCAGTTTATTGCTAAGGTCAGAGGACCAAAATATTATTAGTGAGTATGAAGGAGGAAGTGAGACAGAGAGGAGATGATGTTGAGGAGGATGTTGTGACAATGACTATGAACCAGCATCAAGTAATAAGGAAGAAGAAGAACCCGTAACTACAACAGCAACAGTAATAAAGGAGCTGTGGATACAATGGTCCAAATGTGTAGTGCAATGTCATGTTGCCAAATGACTTTGTGTCTTTTGATGGAATTATAAACATTTGTTTTATTAACTCTTGGATCATTCACTGACACAATTATTACAGAATAAAGAAAATGCCTATGACCAGAAAAGAATATATGAAACAGTTGAGCTTTGATCTCATAAAACCATGGTTGGAGGAATGGTTAAAATGTCCACTCCGCCAAGGTATAAACAGTAGTCTGGGAGTAGATATGCAACCTGAAAGAGAGACCCATCAGCAGCCTAAAAGGACAGTATGTTCAATTGGTCCCTCCTAAAAGAGTTGGATGATGCAATTATATTGCATCCATTGCGATAGAGTGATTTCTGGTGAACATCATGCAAAATTCTGCTTTGAATGCAATGTATTTTTTTAAATATATTTTTTTATATAATTATTACTTTTTGACTCGGGTAATGTCTGTAATGACTTGATTAAAAAAATAAATACAAATGCTGATTTAAAAAAGTTTTTTTGGCATCATAAAATTTATGATAGTCTAGTCCTAGAGAGGTCTAGTAGTGTAGGGTTAAAATATTATCTCAATTTATATTATTGGCCTTTTATAGCGCGTTCCACACTTAGTTGACAGTATGGTGTCTTATGGGCTATCGCTATCTCTTTTCCATTGCTTCTCCCTATAGCTCTGTCCTCTAATCCTGCTCAGTTGCCAAATTTGTTGTGATTATGGTGATATTGTCATTAAAGTAAAATTATGACGCTCAATCGTAAATTTTACGCTGAACCTGATTATGTATATCTTCATTTTCTAAAACTTCGAGAAAGTTATTAAAAATAAGAAAAACTAAAAATGTGAACATGTTAAGTTTTTTGTGTATCTTAAAACATACAACATCATATCTCGGCTTCTACTGATCAAATAAGGTCAATTTCTTTTGTCATGCCTCTTGAAGGATTGTTTATCATGCTTATATAAATGATAAATATACAGTAAATACTCGATTTAATGGACTAATAGGGGGTAAAGGTCATCCGTTAAATGACGAATGGGATTTTCGATTCCAAAAACACTTGTACCTACATGAGTAAACCTCCTTTACTAATGGTAATGATATTAAATGTATAAAATACCGCATTTGCATGAATATACAAAATTGAATTTAAAACAACCACATTACGTCTCGAAATACGTATTTAGTATGTTTACCTCATCTTTAGAGATCTTGTGTGCATGTGTTCGAATGCTTGCGTGCATGATTGTTTTGTCTGTTCGGTCCTTGTCGCTGCCGGAAGGCACATAAACCTACAGGCCGCTGTGTGCAATACTAGGTCCCTGGCATGGTTTAATCTCCCATAAATCTAGTATTATTTCCCCTTTACTTCCCCCTTTTTTCCCTTTACATGTACGTTTGTGTCTGTGGTTGCTTAGTAGGTCGCGGTCGTACTGACTCACAAACCTTCTAGCAACGATGTGATTTTTTTGGGTCCTTGGCGCAGAATAATTTCTCGCAAACTGGTCCCGTTTCCTTTTCCATCTTTAGGATTAGTGCTTGTGCGATTGAGTGAGTGAATGTGTGAGTGACATCAGGTCCCTGGCATGGGGTAATAACCCCTAAACCTGTAAGATTATAATTTTTATTGTCTTTTCCTTTCTTTCTTCCCCCCCTTTTCATTGTCTCTAATTTTGAATTTTATGGTTAAGGAGTTAATTTCTATTTAACATCATTTTTGCCGTAGTCTCCATCTTTACTTATTTAACTATACAATTGTATAATAATAGCTCATTATTTCATGTAAATGATTATGAGAACTTAAAATAATATTAGTCTTTGTAATAAGATAGTTCAGCATATAAAAAGTTAATACTCTGTAGGATATTATATTTTCAAAAGTGCATCACCCAAAACTTTTTCTGGAAAATATAGATGGCTTTGATAAAAAATGTATATAGCTTACTAATTCAAAATATAATTTTCACAGTTTCTCAGTATGCATTTAATTACACACCAGTTAAGAAAATAGAAACAAAACTGCTGTGAAATTGACTATTCCACTCTTTTTAAACTTAAATCTTCTCAAATAACTTTTATAGTACTAAATTATTTCTCAATTGGCAATGTATTGTGATAAATGTGCAGATGAGTAAAAAATGACAGCCTCAAGTCTTGAAATTTGGAAGAGATACAAATTTCTTAAGTCTACAACATGGCTAAATCGAACCCCAGACACTTTTGTCCAAACCTGTAATTGTAGGGACATTGGCACTCGAAGGGTTAAAACTACACAATACCAGGGGCAGCCGCTGGCATGGGGCCATGGAGACCAAAATTCACAGAAAGTAAAAAGTACTATAAATAATTGTTTTTGAAGAGATTGATTTCATTTTTGAGTCTTTAATAAGTTTAATTTGTCATGAAGCAGCACAATACTCCGATCAGTAAGAGAATTTACGGGAGGAGTGGGTGTTGAATTCCCCCACTCCAACGGGCAGTGCCGCGCCACTGACGAGCTAGCTCGGTCACAAGACATGGAATTCATGCGCACTGCATGCTTTTATCCAAAGACTAGTACCCCGTAGGGGTACTAGTCTTTGGACTATTCGTAGCCACCTCATGGCTACGAATCTATTTGTGGTCGAAGAATTTGATAATTACAGCAGAAAATTCCCTGACACGTATCTCAGCGAAATAATTGAAAAGTATCCTTTATGGTAAAAAGAGACAATAAAGATTTTAAAAGTGTTGATCACGATACCAATGTCGACATCAGAAGCAGAATGGTGTTTTTCAATGATGAAAAGAATAAAGACTTTTCTTAGGAATATTATGAAAGAAGAAAGACTGAGTGCTTTTGGCATGCTATCGTGTGAAAAAACTTGTAAATTACATCAGAAAAGTTATTGATTTATTTTCTAACAAGAAAGATCGCCGAATGGACTTGTTTAACGCTCAATTTAGCTGCAAGACACTTTTTTCATCTACTCACTACTGTACATTTTTCGGTAAGTAAAAAATTAAATACTTTTTTGTATTATAATTTTAGGTTTTTTTAAAACATGTTGGCCCGACCAGTTGAAACAACCATCGGCCGCCATTGTAATACCTTTTTGATTGCTCCTGTGAACTAGCTTAGCCCTTAAATCTAAACTTAAGTTATCTCCTTGAAAATCTCTCTATCTTCTAAACATCCCTGCATTTAAAACTACATCACACAGAATAAACAACCTGAAAACTAACACTTAAAACACTTACTTTGCACACACATCTGCTTTTGTCAACTCTTTTCGCTACACTAATTATACATATTTAATAGAAAAGTTGAACTCTGAGAGTAGAAACAAACGAACAGTCTCAAAACACTTTAGTAATGGAGACTATATGGGAAGTATGAAGTTTATATACTATCTTATACAATATAGCAGAGAAAAGAAATTTAATTAATCAGTAAACTGTCTTGCAGTAAAATTTCACAGAAATAATGTACGATTTACTAACTCACAATTTTTCCAAATATATGACTATAATTTGTCCATAGGTACTTGATGAATAATTAGCAAATCTAAAACCAACCAGGCTGAATCAATAGCTACAGTTTACTATAACACAAGATAAGAGTCTGTTTATTTAACTTAAGCAGCGGAAGTAGAAAATATTATTAACCTTAAGATATACAAGATTAACAAAACTGACTCACGGCTGGGAATTAATCATCATATCTCAAAGCACCAATAAAATTAATTAGGGTATGAATAAGCATTACTCATTTTTAGTACAATTTAAATAATTTTTTACGAGTCATATTCTTCAAATATAAATGCTTCTATCCTCTATCATTACACTGTATATGCATAAGCATACATACATTCCTAAAAATGCTTCGTAAAATGAAAATTCATAAAAAGAGGACACCTTTTCCATTACTCTAAAGCTAAAAATTTATATCGTGCACTGGCGCATCAAATCTAAAATTTGAGGCAAATGGAATAGTGAGTAAAAGCAGTTTCATTTAAAAAATTTTGAAGATGTAATATGATTCTTACTAATAATTCTTCTGGTAAGTTTTATCAGATAATCAGTAAACTTACTGAAGCTTAAAATTTAAGTTTTCTAGAACATTTCAAAATACAGTAGAACCCCAAAATTCGCGGCTTCCAAATTCACGTGCTTCGCAGTTTCACGGGTTTTTCGACTTTTGCTGGCTATCTAAAGTGAAAATAACAACATGAAACAAATGAAGTTCTCCATCTGCCAGGTTTTTTTTATCATGTTGTGACCACGTTTTTCGATAATGTCTACAAAGAGGAAAGTTAGTGATAATACAGGAAGCAGAAGCAAAAAGAAGACGTTGACTTTAAATGCAAAAAAGACCTGCTAAATAAACTTGCTAGTGGCCAGAGTGCGGATAGTGAGCAAGCAATATGGGATAAAGTTCGGTAGTACATTAAGAAAAATGAATAGAACATCAGGGATATGGTGGCCGCAAGAACCCTTCAGAGCACGAGAGTTACTGGGCTTCATTTTGTAGTGCACACCAATTTTAATGGACGCATTTTTTTGCCTTTTACTTGATTAAATAAATATTTTAATTTAATAAATGTGTTTTCGGCATATTCTTTGCTAATCATGGTTTATGCTAAATTATCTCGGCATACTTAATGTATGGCTACAGCAGATTTAAGTGCCACATTATATTGGTTCGAAACCACTTGTAGCCTATGGTTCCGGAAAACTGATGCGAAATCCAAATTCGCGAAGTACAAGTCCTATTTTCCCATAAGATGCAATGTAAAAATAGCAGTACAGTTCCAAGTCAACCTAAAAAATTCAGACGCGTTTCTCTCTTTAGACAGAAGTGCGGCACGAGGCCCACACTAGCGTGAAACTGACGCGTGTCCTGCGGGCGACACGCCGGAATCAGGCGTCGGCTCAAAGTCATAGTCGAGCACCGAGTTTTCGGAGCATAGAATTCTCCTGAGAAAATTCCTTAACAAAGTAAATACGAGACCTCCATATCCATCATTTTTAACCGGGGTCTTCTTGGTTCGCACCAATAAATCTCTAAATGACTCTCTCCGGGTGAAACCCAGCCCTTGCAGTGAAGGTGGTTTCCTAAATCCTCATAATTCTGGTACAAGGTACATCTTGGACTATTTTGAAAAAAACCACGGCAAAGAAGATCAGACTAGGAAATTTTAAAGAAACAGTTAATTTTGAAGAAGAGCTTGAAACTGATAATATTGAAATTACTGTTGATGACAGTGAAGAAGTTAGTTCAAGTTCAGAAAGTGAAATGGAGGAATATGATCTCGATAATCTGAATTTAATACTGAATTCCGATTACGATGACCAAGATGGTGTGACCAGTGGGACCAGTGCTACTGCGGATATAAAGTTCACATAAATTCCTGGACCGCGAGATCTGTCGCAGGTTTTGATAGACGGACCAATATAGCCAAAACTGTCAATTTTTTCCGAATCGGAAATTCGGAACACGCTGGAGAAGTTTCAAGGCAATTTGGTACGAAAAGTTTTGGTGGTTAGAATATAGTGTGTTAAATGATGCTGCGTATTGCTTTCAATGTTGCTTTTTTCCAATGCTGCGGTTTCGAACACGCCGTTCCTATCTGTTAGGGTTCAGAAACTGGAGGAAGGCCTTGGAAAAAGACATTGGGCTTCGGCAACATGGTATGAGCGACTCGCATAAAAAGTGCGAAATCTCCTGAGAGATGCACAAAGAAATGGCGTCCAATAAGTAAGCTTCCATTACGTCCTTGTTAATCCATGCCCATTCTAGCCAAGTAAGTGAAAATAGGCAATACTTAAGATTATCTGTCAGGTTTTAAGATATACAGTTCAAAATATAGCTCAACGGGCAAATGATGAATCTGACCTGAATCTAAATAGAGGAAATTATCTAGAAATTTTACATATTTTATCTGAACATTCTGAGAATGTAAAAAGATTTTTTCTCAATTACCTAAAAAATGCTAAATGCTAAGTCCGTCAGTTCAAAAGGAAATTTTGAAAATAATGTCGGATTTAGTAATTAGACAAATAGCATACGAGATAAGAGTATTTTTCTATTATGGTGGACGAATCGAAAGATATCTCTAAAAGTGCCCAACTTTCTGTTGTAGTAAAATACTATTTAGATGGTACATTGTTTGAAAGGTTCTTAGGCTATAAAAAAGTCGAGTTTCTTAATGCAAGCGCATTATTCACATACATTAAACAAGTACAAGTTGTGAAATAGGTTTATCAAAATGTGTTTCAAAAACTTACGTTGGGGCAAGCGTTATGAGCGGGAAATGAAATGGAGAACAAAAATTAATAAGGGATAAAGTACCTCACTGTATATATGTACACTGTTTCAATCACCAACTGAATCTTGTAACCATCGACATTTGCAAACAGATAAAACATGTAGACACCTTTTTTCAGCATTCAGCATAGAATTGTATATATTTTTTCTGGGTCAGCTATTCATTCACGGTTTATAAAACTACAGAGAGATATGTACCCGAATAGCAAATTATGAGAACTAAAACGAATTAGTTATACCAGGTGAACAGCTCAGGAATCTGCATGTTTGTCTTTGAAAAAGACTTTCGAGGCCGTATTATTTTTACTAAATATTGTTGCAAATGAAGTGGGAGAACGGAGAATAGAAGACAGCCGTTTGCTTAATGAAATTGATTTTCAATTTGTATTTAAGTTGTGCATTTTTACTGAATTATTAACAAAATTCAAATCTGCCAGTGACTTTTTGCAAAGCGTCAGTTCAGATCTATGAAATGTATTAACATTAATACATTCTTTAAAGACATTTTTCTTGGATGTGCTATCAGATAAAAACTTTACAATTTCCGATTTTAATTTTGGTAAAATTTACGAAGAATCGATGACAATTACAACTAATAATAACGTAAATATTCCAAATAATGACAATTTTAACAGGATTTCTAAATTTCCAATCAAATATGCAAATTATCTTATTACGGAGGAAAATAATTTTCAACGTAATATTAATACGAAAGATCAAATTCTCGCTCAAATTTATATTTTTGTTTTAGATAGAATAATAGCGGAATTAAATGAAAGATTTACTGACAACGGAAAATTTTTAGGAGGTCATCATCATAGGTAGTCTGTCCGTAGACAGGTCCGTGATTATTCTTGGTTAAACCTGGTTCTTCATATACTCCTATTTTCCGCTGACCTCTTTATATCTTGATAACTCTCTTTCCCTTTCAAATCGTCTATCAGCTGAAACCTTTTCCTACCTCTATCCCTTTTCCCATCTAGTTTTCCTTCTAACACGTCTTTAATCATACTCTCTCTCCTCAGGTAATGTCCAACCCAGTTAGCCTTCCTCTTTCTGATAGTCAGTATAATCATTCGCTTCTCTCCTATTCTTCGTAGCACTTCATCGTTTTTCATCCTATCTGTCCATTTTATCTTCAGCATTCTCCTCCAAGTCCACATTTCAAAGCTTTCCAAGTATTTGATGTCATTTTTCCTTAGCGTCCACGTTTCTGCCCCATACAATGCTATACTCCATACGTAGCATTTTATCAACTTCTTGCGGATATCTTCCTTTATATTCCCTGTAAGTAGTTGTTTCTTTCTCCTGAAAGCCGCTTTTGCTTTTCCTATTCTAGTTTTGATCTCATCCGTACATTTTGCCTCTCGTGTTATGATACTTCCAAGGTATTTATATTCTGAAACTTGTTCTAATGGCTTTCCCCCAATAGTTATGTTCAGATTCTCTTCTTTACCCGATATTCGAATGACCTTGGATTTTTCTGTATTTATTTCCATACCGTATTTTCTACCTGTCATTACTAGTCTATTTATCATTTTCTGGAGTTCCTCTTCCTTTCTTGCTAGAAGTACTTGATCATCTGCGTATTTTACTGTTTTTATAACCCTTCCTCCAATTTTGAAATCTCCTGTGCCTTCTAAAGCTTCTTGCATTAGACTTTCTCCATATATATTGAATAGGGTTGGCGATAGGCAGCAACCTTGTCTTACTCCTCTACCGATATTTATTCCGCAGGTGTCCACATTCTCAAACCTGACCTTTACAAGTTGATTCTCATATAGATTCCTAATCAGTCTCCTGTCTTTCCAGTCTACACCTATATCCTTTAATATCTTCATCAACTTTACCCAATTTACTCTATCAAAGGCCTTCTGCCAGTCTACGAAACATGCACAGATATCTTGACTGTATTCTATTGCCCTTTCTGATATGATTCTAACTACTCCTATCGCATCTCTAGTTCCTCGTCCTTTTCTGAAACTGAATTGATCTTCCCCTGTTATTTCTTCTGCCTTTTTCTCCAGCCTTTTATTAAGAATCCTCGTGATGATCTTCGATGTGTGTGACAGAAGGCTTATCGTTCTGTAATATTTACACTGCATTGCCTTTGGCTTCTTCTTTAGAGGGATCATTGTTACTTCTAGGAAATCCTGAGGCCACTCTCCCGTGTCGTAAATCTTATTAATTAATTTCGTGATCGCTTTTAGTCCTTCTGATCCTATGACTTTAAGTATCTCAGCCGGTATTCCATCGCTGCCCGTGGCTTTCCCCTTCTTTAGTTCCACTATCGCCTTTTCTACTTTGCTCTCCATAATACTTGGTCCTAAGTTGTCTTCTTCAATGTTTTCCTCATTTTCCAGTTCTATTTTTGCCGCTCCTGCCTGTTTGCTGTATAATTCCTTAATGTATTCTTCCCATGCCTGTGCTACATCCTTTGTTTCTGAGATTATCTTCCCATCCGTATTCATAATTCCTTTACCACAAATTCCATTAGACTTCTTATCTTCTAATTCCAGTGCCCTAGCGTACATCATATCGTACCGTCCTAACTTCTCCATTTGTTCTATTTCATCACATTTTCCTTTTATCCAATTTTCTCTAGCTTTATCTGTTACCCTTCTCAAGTCATTGTTTATACGTCTATAGTTGGCTCTACCTTCTTCCCTGTTAACGTTTTTCCATTTTCGTCTCTCATCCATTTTCTCCAGCATTTCCTTCGTGATCCATGGTTTTCTGATTTTCTTCTCTTGTTTTCCAATCTCTTTATCCAAGGTATCCTTGATACTGGTTTTAATTTCATCCCATTCTATATCAACGGTCTTCGGTTTGTTTTCCAACTTTCTTAGTTTATCTTACAACTTCATGCTGACTACATCCTGCCTTTCTTTCAGTTTTTCTAGGTCCCAGGTCTGTCTTTCTCTTCTCGTTTTTCTTATTTGTTTGAGTTTTGTACTCACGTCAAGTATTAGAAGGCTGTGATCAGAATCAATGTCTGCTCCTTACAATGCCTTGGCGTTCTTTATGCTGTTCCTGAATCTCTGTTTTACAAGGATGTAATCTATTTGGCATCTCATTCTATCTCCTGGGCTTTTCCATGTGTATAACCTTCGTTTATGGTTTTTGAACCATGTATTAGTCACTACAAGGTCATTATTGATGCAGAATTCTACGAGTTTCTCCCCTCCTCGATTTCTCTTCCCAAGTCCGTATTGTCCGACAACATTTTCTTCCTGTCCTTCTCCGACTATGCTGTTCCAATCTCCCATTATTATGCAGTTTACCTTTCCTCTTCCGTCTTCTTCGTACATTTCATTAATTTGCTCATAGCTCTCATCTATTTCTTCATCGTCATGAGCTGATGTTGGCATATATACCTGGATTATCAGCATGTCCACTGGGACTGCTTTTAGCTTTATTGCCATCAGTCTATCGTTCGTTGCTATTATCTTTGTCACGCTTTTCATCATATATTTCCTAAGTACCAGAGCTACTCCCCTTTCCCCACTATTTCCTCCAGAATAAACTACCGTGAATTCTTCCGAGTCGAACTGTCCTTCTCCCTCCCATCTAGTTTCGCTTAGCCCTATAATGTCAACTCTATTTCTTCTCATTTCTTCTTTCAAGTTCTGTAGCTTTCCTGCCTTTCTCATAGTTCTTACGTTCCAAGTCCCATTCGTAATTTACTTTCGACAAATGTTTTCCTCAAGGCAGTCCCCGCCCCGAGATCCGATTGGGGGACTATTTTACCTCCGGATTGTTTTACCTCGAGAGAACTCATATTGTCCAACCATATAATATTTACTAGGGATTGTAATGTGGTAGTTTCCCTCTTGCTTTCCACATCGCAGTACTGTAGCCGTTCAAATCGTCCTGATCACGCCTACAGCTGTATTGGATATAGACCCAACCAACATCATTTGTTTTCGGCTCTATACCATACTGACAGTACTGCTGCCTACTGCCAGGCACTGATGATAGTTTTTTTAATAAAACCTCCATTTGAGGGGTTTGAACCCCCGAACTTTGCAATAGAAAGCCGACACGCTAACCACTACACCACCAGTGCTTAGGAGGTATACGTAGCTTAAATCAGCCGTATGAAAACTTTCTAAATTTGGAAGAAATATAAGCTTTTGCTTTAAATTATGGAGTTGATATTGATAATTTAAAGGTCGAATTATAAATTTTACCACAAACCATTAAAAAAACATGAGTCTGAAACAAAAACTTAAATTAAAAATCTGTTTCAACTATTAGGAATGATAAGCAAGTTCAAAGTAGATTTTTATGAATTTTACAAATTATGTACAATAGCTGTAACAATACCCGTATCAACTGCAGCGTGCGAAAGATCGTTTTCAAGTTTAAGGCGAATTAATACTTTCATAAGAAATAAAACTGCCAACGAACGTCTATCGCATTTAGCTGTATTGCACATTGAAAAAGAAATTACTGAAACGATTGATTTCGACTTAATTGTAGAAATATTTGCACAAAAAGCTGGAGGTAGACGAGTTCAGCTACTAAAATAGAAATATTTTACTTTTTAATTTATTTATATTATACAGCTTAACTTGACGACCCTAGGGGGCCAACGGCTTAGGGCGGATGAGCCTCTTAGGGAGGGTGATGGTCCTTCAGGTGGAGGAAATGCCCCTGGAACCCATCTAGTAGCATCTGTACCCCATGTTAGGGGCGGCTACAAAAGGCATCTGTACCCCAGGTTAGGGGCGGCCTCTCTAGACAGCGGAAGGCAACGGGAAACCACCGCTGGAATTATCCCATGTTATGGTGCGGAGGAGTTAGAAACATCATGGATTTTTCGCAAATTAAATATTCCGGAGTTAAATAGTCTCCCGATCGGATCTCCGGGGGAGACAGTTTACGAAGAGTCTAGAGAATAAAGCGAAGTCAGAGGAAGGAGGAAGATTAAAGTTAGGAACCTGGAATGTAAGGACGTTATTAAGAGCTGGAAAATTGAAAAATCTCAAGAGAGAGATAGAGCTAAACAAGATGGACATTATTGGGATAAGCGAGGTGAGCTGGGAGGGAAATGGTGAGTTGAGGAGTTACGATACCAAGTTATACTACTCGGGGAATACCAGGGGGAGAAACGGGGTAGGAATGATACTTAATAAGAAGATTGAACCGAGTGTTACCAGGGTCATTTATGGCAGTAATAGAATTATTGGACTGAAATTAAATGCTAAACCAAAGAACATGCTAGTCATCCAAGTGTACATGCCAACCGGCGACCATGACGATGGGGAAGTGGAGGAAGTGTATAAGAGAATAAGTGCCATACTGGACCAGGAAGGAAAGGGATGCTGTAAAATAGTGATGGGAGACTGGAATGCGAGTGTGGGAGAGGGACGAGCCGATGGAGTTGTGGGGCAGTTCGGGCTGGGACAGAGATACGAAAGGGGAGACAGACTTATCGAGTTTTGCAAGGAGAGGAACATGATAATAACCAACACCTGGTATAAGAATCATAAGAGAAGGCTAAATACATGGAAATCGCCAGGTGACATGTATAAGAAACAGATAGACTATATATTGGTAGAAGGAAGGTATAGGAACGGAGTGAAATGAGTGTGTGGGCTCCCAAAAGCAGACATAGCAAGCGACCACGTGCTGCTGATGGTGGAAATGAAGATCAAAACGAAAAGAGTTAGAAAAGCAAAGATGGCTAAGAAATGGAGAGAAACTGAAAAAAAGGCAGAAAGAGGAAATCGGTTATGATATGGCAAGCCAGATGAAGAGAGGAAATACACAGAACGAAGGAGTAGAGGAAAATTGAAGAGAATTAAGAATGGAATAGTAAATGTGGCGAAAAGGGAAATAGGATACAGGAAAGGCAAGAGAGCTAAGAAACCCTGAGTAACAGGGTAAATGATAGCAGTGATGGAGGAGAGATTAAAATACAAGAATGTAAACACAGAGGAGGGGAGAAGGAACTACAGGCGGTTGAACAATGAACTGAGGAGGGAGACGGAAAGGGCGAAGGAAAAGTGGCTGAAGGAGGAGTGCAAGGAGATACAAGAGCTCGAGAAGAGGGGAAGGTACGACCTAGCGTATCAGAAGGTCAGGAGTATTACTTGGGATGGACAGAGATCTGGAGGAGGAGGCTCAAAAGAAATTGAGAGCAAGGATGGTAGGATACTGAAGGAGGAAAGGGAGGTTATGTGCAGGTGGAAAGAATACATGGAGGAGTTGTATAAGACGAAGGAAAAGCCGGCAGAGTTGGATATTGAGGAGGAAGGGTAAGTGGATAGGGAGGAGATGGGGGTGGGGGGCAATACTGAGGGAGGAAGTAGTGGCAGCTATGAAGGAAATGAGGGAGGGAAAGGCGGCAGGAGTAGACGGGATACCTGTGGATTTGTTCAAGTGTCTGCAAGACGAAGGCATTGAAGAGGTGACCAACCTGTGCAATGCAATATATGAGAGTGGGGAGTGGCCGGAAGAGTACGTCAGAACGGAAATGATACCACTACCTAAAAAGAAAGGGGCAAAGAAGTGCGGGGAGCATAGAACTATTAGTCTGATAGCTCACGCGGCCAAGATAATGTTGAGAGTGATGAATAGAAGGCTGACGAGGGTAATGGAAGAGAATGTAGCAGAAGAACAATTTGGATTTAGGAAAGGAATGGGTACGAGGGATGCCATAGGGGTGGTAAGGACGATTGGAGAGAGGTATTTAGAACGGGACAAGGGTATCAGTCTGTGCTTTGTGGACTTGGAGAAATGCTTTCGACTGTGTGAGGTGGGAAAGGATGATGGAGATATTGAAAGAGAAGAAAGTAGATTGGAGAGACAGAAGGTTGATAAAGAATTTATACATGAGACAGGAGGCGGCCATGAGGATAGGGGAAAGCAGGACGGAGTGGTTCGAGATTGGGAGAGGAGTTAGACAGGGCTGCTGTTTGTCACCAACCCCGTTTAACATCTATATTGAAGAAATGATAAAGGAGTGTTGGGAGACGAGCACAGGAGTAAGCGTTGGAGGAAGAATTACATCGTCAATTAGGTTTGCTGACGACATGATACTGTTTGCTGAGAGGACGGAAGACTTGAGGGAGATGCTACAGAATCTGGTGAGAGTGGAGGACAGATATGGGTTGAGAATAAATGGAAAGAAAACGAAAGTAATGAGAATAGGGGGCGAGGAAAGGATAGAAGAGCAGGTGAGGAGGGAGAGGATAGAGCAGGTGGAACAGTACAGGTATCTTGGTGCGTTTTTGGCAGAGGACTGGAAATGTGAGAAGGAAATTAAGATGAGAATAGGTTTGGGCAAAGGAAGCGTTCAATAGAAAAAGGAAGCTATTTAACAGCAAGATGGATTTGGGATTGAGGAAGAGATTGTTAAATTGTTATGTTTGGAGTGTGATGCTATATGGGTCGGAGACATGGACATTGAAGAAGAGAGACAGGAAGAGGGTGGAGGCATTTGAAATGTGGGTGTGGAGGAGGATGCTGAAGGTTAAATGGACTGACAGGATTGCAAATGTGGAACTGCTATGAAGAGTAGAAGAGGAAAGGAGTTTGATGGACACGATAGTAACTAGGAAAAAGAAATGGATAGGACATGTTTTGAGAAGATAGGGATTACTGAAGGATGTTATCGAAGGAACGGTGGAGGGAAGAAAGAAAAGAGGAAGAAGAAGAATTAAAATGTTGGATATTCTAAGGTAGGGAGGAGGGTATGGGGAGATGAAGAGAAGGGCACAGGATAGAAAAAGGTGGAGGAGGAGCACCTGAACCTGCAGATATGCAGAACACTATTTATATATTATACAGATAATTAAATATAACATTAATATTATAGTTCTAATTTATTACGATAATTGGTTGTCTATTTTCATTACTTTTGTTATTATAATTTTTATAAATGTAATTTGAATGCTGTATATTTGTAACATGTCTAATACATTGGGTTGATTTATAATAGAAATGGGAATGCTTATATACATTTTATTGATCGAAAATTACATTTCACATTTTTGCAATAATATTTATTTTTGTTAGACTAATCGGCAAACCTGTCAGTATGACAATAAAATTTTAGAAATTAAAATTTCCCACTTTTTATAAAAAGATGATGGTCCAATTTGCGAAATAATAAACGCAATTTTATTAATAACAACAGAATTCAACCCCTTTTCGGGAAATATCATTATTAAAATGATACAAAAAGAATGCATTTATATTATCAATAAAAATTAGCATCATTTTTATGCATAAAAGCAAACAGCTAATAAACGTCGGTTTTATAACCTAAAGAGGTAGGAAAGAAGATCACTGCTAATATAAGCAAAAGATTGGCATAAAAATGCAGGTTTAGCCTAATAGATGTATTAAATTTTTCACATTTTTGTGTGCCCACCAAATATTTTTGACTTTTATGCTGGCCCCCCACAGTTAGGAGGATAGCTACGTCCCTGTAAGGGAACTCTCGAGTCGTCTCAAAGCGGATTCAAATACTTATAGAAAAAGGCAGAAGAGGGCGAGCAATAGCTAAGTTAGTTTCACAAAACGGCAACAGATGGCATTGGTCAGGCTCCATCCGCGAATAGCCCAAACCGCGAATTAGGAACCCGCGAATAGCGAGGGTTACCTGTATAATGAGAGTGAGAGAAAGTTACCTATCGGACATCAATGCACAAAGAAGCCCATTCAAAGATATTTAAAATGCTCTTGAACGAAAGCGTAATCAGAGCGCATGGATCGCACGAAAAGTATTCATATGAGGGAAACATTTACTCTGTTCGGAGGCAGCGATTGTTCGTTATTTTCCGTTGTTACTTTTGTTTAATCTCTAAGAGATTAAAAGAGTCGAACTTATTATGGAGTCAACCAAAAGAAAAACGCAACCAATAGCTGGTGATGAAAAATAGACGGAAATCTTACTTGAAAGTGATTCGGAAGAAAGTGTCAGTTGAGAGAGTGATAGTGAGAATAACAATGAAGATCGTGCTCAAATCGCTAAGGTAAAAACCTATATTTGTGGCATTTTTTCGTTGGGTGGGCAAATACGAAACCTTATCTCTCCTGTCACTGCGCGCTTCTGGCATATTTGTTTATCCTTATTTGAAGTTTTTTTTTAGTTTGAGTGCCCAGCCGATTCGCCTCTGTCCTACGCGCAGAGGGTATCTCAGAGGTAGTGCAATGAATAGCCGGGGAAGGGAAGAGGGAAACCCGGTGCCGGCATTTGCCTGCTCTTACGAAGAACACCAGGGGGCCTAACGGCTTAACGTCCCTTCCGAAGGACGGAACAGCTGAATTTGAGTGGTCTCCTCAAACCACACAATCAGGGAGCCGGGCGACCTTAGAAAAATCCTAAGAAGTTTTTTTTCGAAGAACCTACGGGGAAGAGGTAGAGATCTACGATAAAGCAGTATGCGTGAAGTAATCCGAAAACCTGGAATAAAAAAGGTCTAGAGAGGCAAAGATAAGATGGTTCCTTCATTTGTATCATCTACGATTTTAATTCACGTTGACTATTAAGTAAGTAAAAAGAAGTTACCTGTTTGTGGGGCAATGCATATTTCGATTGCTAGAAACGGAGAACCAAAACGCGATGCCTTTGTAATGCGCGCGCACGAACTTTTCACTTAAACACAATATGGGTAAAGGTTTCGAATTAAACGAAATGTTCGCGAGTCACTTGCCCAGATCATGACTTCGAATTGCATTGTAAAGGTATTTCGAATAATCCGTGCTAAAAAGTGCGCGAAATCGTATGATGTTTGCCGGGGACTGTTCTTAACTTCGAACTACACGCTATTTCGAATTGTGCGGGATCGCAACAACAAGGCTATACTTTACATATTAAAGGGATAATAAGATGAATAACGCTCTATTAAGAACTCATGTTTATAATGTTTAAACTCACATTTTGGTGTCTTTTCTTTTTTATAACGCAATACTTAATCATCGCAACTTGTGATTGAGTATCCACGCATCAAAAACGAAGTAGGTAGAAAAATTATAATCTTTAAGATATTTTTACACATACCCTAAAGTGTATGCATAACTCTGGTTGGCTACCCCTGACCCAAATGGATTTTGTAACCAATGATTTAGATAGGGAATGAGGAAATAGAAAAATTGAGATGATATGATTTTGGATATTTGCGACTATGTTCATACTCCAAAGAAGTACATTGATATTTCCTGTGTGTTTCAAATAGAAATTTTACCTGTCTACGTAGTTTACTGGCTAGGATCTATCATGATCTATAGTGTTGCAGTGTGTAGGAATCAAAGGCGGTAAGAAATCAGTCAATTCATCCAACATCCTGCCATGCCAATTCTGCTTGATTGCTGTTATTACTTGTAGCAATTGAATTAGTAGTTCTCCCATATAATTCAATCGTTTTTCTACTATTAAATAAGATATTTTTTTCAAGTTGCTAAGATGGCTTGAATACAATTCTTTGAGGTATAGAAGGAACTGTACATCATATTTTGTATGTTGGTTGAAGATAGCTCACGTGTAATTTTCTAGACAAGAGTTCACTGTGAATGGTGCATATGTGCAGTGCAGTTTCATAAAACGAAATTTGTAGTTTGAGCTGGTGGCATATGTTTTTTGTCAGACCTTTAACAGGTGTAAGTACATACAGTGGAACACAAAACCACTTGTGATTGTTGGATCCTATAATGATACATGATTTATATATAATTGATGACAAAGTGAACATCAGTATTTGTCAATGTTAAAAATATATTTTGAGATTCTATTTTTTTACTATCACTAACAACATCCATTCAAAATTTGAAAAAAAATGTCAAATTTTATAGTAGAAAGGATCCACTCAATAAATATCCCGACGACCTTTGTATCCCTCGATCGACGGTTATTTGGCGTAATTATTTTTAAAGAAAGGTGACTTTCCGAGTAAAACCTCCTCGCTGATTGATTTTGGATTTCATTCGTACAGGGAATAATTGCAATTACGACTGAATGTAATGAAGTTTTTACTTTTCTCTACCATTTAAAAATTACCGATGAAGATAAGTTGTTGAAAGGACGTAAAGATTTGCATCTTGATTTGATGGATAGAAGCCGAAAATAAGCTGTTTTTTCAGGATAACGGCGTATTTTTATCAAGATTTCCCTTTAGTTTTCGCGTCCATGGAACCTGTCCTCATTGACATAATACCCCGTTTTGCGTGAATTTCGCTTAGCGGGAAATTTTCACTAACTAACAAACGGTATGAAGT
Organism: Tanypteryx hageni; assembly: GCA_028673005.1. Taxonomy (NCBI): domain Eukaryota; kingdom Metazoa; phylum Arthropoda; class Insecta; order Odonata; family Petaluridae; genus Tanypteryx; species Tanypteryx hageni. The sequence goes on from CM054120.1 coordinate 4,479,560, forward strand.
CTATCTGAATCCAATAAAAAAATATCGCTACTTTGGAAGGCGCGTATACAGTAAGCCTGGCAACAGCGTTGCCATAGTAACCGAATACCTTGTGCATGAGTCATAGAGAACTGATAGGTTTTCGCTGTACCCATTGTTTTTTCCATAGGAAAACTGTTGTCGGAAAGACATTAAGAGTTGACTTGAAGTCCGTATTAGACCAAGTTGTCTGAGTGGTTAATTTTGTGAAATCAAGACCTATAAAGACCCGCCTCTCCAAACAGCTTTTGAAAATCCATGCCAAGAAGCTTAACGCATCTACTAAAGTAATGAAGCCACTAACAATTTTGGGATTTGAACTAGACCAACTTCCTAGAAAATATTTAGCAACAGATACATTGCCTGGTAAAATAGAAGTAGAGACTGACAATTTTGATCGAGAACAACATAGAGAAGATGTCGCAACTACCAATAAAGCATGCGAAGATATGTTTGCACAAAGTAGTTTGGAAATATTTAGTCATGGTCCAGCTGAGAGGAAAGTCTGTGAGGAATTTATTGAATTCCCAAAAATATTGATTTCGAATGTACTGACTTAGCGAAATCAACTTCTCAATTGTGGCTCGAAACAACTTAGCATTGATAAATCAATGTTCAAACGAAAAATGGTCAATGGGGAAGAAGTTTATCGCTATTGGGTAATTTTCTCTCCAAAAACCAAAATGGAATATTGTGGAATGTGTGAATTATTTTCTTCTTTTTCTGACCAATTTGTTACTGGATTTAATGACTGGAAGAATGCATTGACAAGACTATCATATCATGAAAATATTGTTAGTCATAATGAGTCTTATCGTATCTGGTCAATGCGTTCCTAGAAAAGATGCATAGAATCTAAATTCACCAAACATTATGACCAGGAATGTCAGTACCTACATGCAAGAATATTGCAACGTGTTATTGATGTTATTCTTTTTCTGAGTCAACGAGGACTATCACTAAGAGGACGAAATGATCTTAATGGTTCCGTAAAAATGGAAATTGCCTTGGAATTCGCCCAAAACGTGAGAATTTCGGGTTTTAAATCGACAAAATATTATCTGTGCATAACACGTACCCCTACTTTTTAAGTTGGTTTCCAAAGGAAACAGCCTTATGAAATGGTCCTGTCTGTGTGCATGTGTGTCCCACACTAAAAACTTCTGCATCAATGGACCGATTTTCATGAAACTTGGTATGAGGCTCGTGCTGCCAGGGCCCACCTCCGGGATATATTTTATTTGGCGAAGATTGAAGTACCGCGTTCGATTCCAGGAACGTTTTTTCACATTTTTTACATAGGAGGTCAAAAACCCATCGTGCATTGATGTTTTTTTAGTACTTTAAAATATGTTAAAATTGTGATATCGGAGCGAGATCTGTACTGTTCTAAGGGGGGAGAATGTAGATTCTTATTCTTATGATAGAATTTTGACAATTAATTGCATTCTTTTGAATTTCTACTTAAACGTAGCGTTTCACACACTTTTATTCACTCTGTTATATATTTATATACATATGTTTCTTTCAAATATTTCTCGTTTTATATCTCTGCCCCTACAACTGCTACAGGGTTGAAATATCGGGTATATTGTTATTTTAGATGACCAACAGACGAGAAAAATGGAAAGTCACAAAAAGTTCATATTTAAGGAGTCCTTTTAACCCAGATTTTCCATTTAAATACCCCATAAGAAAAGCATGGGATTCAGCGCAAGGCTTTTTAAAAATGCATTTAAAATTACTTAAAATTGGGATGCGACTTCAAGAAAAAAACCGTTGTCTAGCTGAAAGAACGAAGTTCTTAATTTTTAAAGGCATAAGTCACCTACTTACCGAATTAGCGTAAATTCCTGTTTTAATTCGGAAAAAGTGTGTATTTTTCCTCTCCTCAACAATGGAAATTTATAAAAACCATGGCAACGACATTATTGCTTTTATATGGACCTTTAATGCTCTTAATGGAAATTAAAGACGTTTTAATGCTTTTAAGGGAAATAAATGCCGTCATAATGATTCATAGTGGAACTTCCAAATATTTTAAGAATTTTCCAATATTGAAATATACTTGAGAAATTCAATTTATAATCTTTGCAATTTTCCATGATCCAAAAACTAAACTTTAAAATAGTATAAGAAAAATAAAAAGGAGAAGATAAAGTATTTCAAAAATATTTTTCAGTATACTCACTTTTATGTGCACACAAAATTGGAAAATAAATTTTTAATTAAATTTGGTATGCAGGATAAAAGTGGGTCGTAATGCATATATTTTAGAAGTATATTAGATGCACGTTTTTGATGAATAAGATTGTCATAGAATTTTGATAATTAATAATATTTTCTTGAATTTCTACTGAAACGTTGCGTTTTAAATCGCATTTTATCGATGTTTCCATGGAGACGATTATTACCGAACACGGCTTTAGCATAGACGAGTGAAAAAATGGGTTATTTTCTTTTCCACTCGACTACCCTTCAGCAATAGACAGGTACATACATATTAGCGTATAAACAGTAACATTTATTCAAAAAACATACATGCAAATATCATGTCAGAGACAGATTTTGACATTTCTTTTAGTATTTTATACCTGATATTGCTGTATTACTTTGTTTTCCAATTACATGGCGTCCGCAGACATTTTTCCAGGTGGTGGGAGTTAAGAATCTTCGAAAGAGCGCCATTGCTATTTTTTTGAGAATGGGCGTGGCTTCCTAGAATGCGTTTAGTCATATCCAGCGTCGTTTTCATTAACTGCATTTGTTACAAAAATAGCAATTTTAGGCTTATAACTTTTAAAAATTCACATTTTCAGATTTCTAGTGGGAAGCAAGTTCCCCTCGTTGCCAACCCCACCCGCGGATAGCCCATGCGTAGTTATATTTATGGTCTCGCGTACTTGTTTGTGGTAAATGGAGTCCACTATCCGAATAATGTTGGCGTTGTTGTTTCTCGTTCATTGCATTAATAATTTCCCTTTAGCTTTTTGTAAAAAATCTGATGTGGCCACCACATGACTTTCTCCATACCTGTATTATTTTAAAAAATTCTCGCCAGGTTACATATAATAAATATTTTAAGGAACTGAGAGAAAATGTTAGACTTTAAAAAGAAAAGTAATAAACTCAAACCATATCTAATAATTAAGTAAAAAAACCATATCCTTCTGGTAATGGTTATAGCCACAAATCTCCAACAATTAAGAAACTAAATAGGAGCGTTACTAAGGCGTAAGTAAGCGTCAATTGTTAACAATAGTTGTCGGTAGGTAGCGTGGTGGTGGCAGCTAATAATATAATATATCTCTTAAAAATTCATTATATGGGAAAATGTTGCAAACAATGGTTGTAGAAAATTACATTTCCTATAACTTTTATTAAAATACACTTTTACATATATCAAATATTAAAGCATATATTTCAAAATAACTGATGTGACAAGAGTAAACACACTTCCGGTTTACCAATTTTTACCAAAAATTAAACAGTTCTTCTGACTGTCATAAAAATGTGACCCCTTCGTTGAAGCAAATTCTTTGATTAATTCAGAGAAGTCAAGCTGGTACAGTACCTCAGATTCCATGTTCATTAACCCGTAACCACAGACATCGTTTTTTATCACTTGAACACAGCCATACGGTCTCGCAGACTCCTAGACTTATATTGTTAATTCTTCACTAAATAAGCAAATATTTTTAGTTAACCTATTCGCTGCCTTTAAAATGGGTCCTCCTCTTTTCTACCGCAAAACAATAATTATATATAATCAGTAATATCGATATAATTCTTTATCAAAGTAAGTTCAGCTGACTACATAATAATAATGTACAGAGATAAGAGTTTCGTAATATTTTTAGCATTATAAAGGATAATTGTTTACAAATTTCCATTTTTAACTAATAAGAAAGGCTATTGAAAATAAATAAAAGCAGAACGTTTGAAAAAAACCAAATAATTAAGCAAAATTTAGTTCCTTAAAATCACTCTTCTTTTGGCTCAGAACATTCGGAACAAATAGTTTTTGAGCATTCTAAGCAGATGGCTCTGCTGCAAAAATAGCATTGGTATGCTGTCTTCCTTTTCTTTTTTGGTGGACATGAGGAGCATGTCTTCCTTGGTTTCAACCTGACGGGATACACCATAGAATTTGTAGACTATCCAACATAAAGTTACAAATAAATAAAAATCCAAATACCGAATAATTATTTTGAAAGATTTTTCAAGCCTTATCATGAGGAATTTTCAAAATCCGCCGGATGGAAGATTTTTTGTCAATATGTACTTGAGGAATCATCAATCTTCTTTTCATTTCCGGCGCTACTAATTCCTTAGCCACTGATTTCACAAACTGAAATCTAGATATTTCTGTATTATCCTTGCACATCAGGTACAAAATGTAGGAATTAATATTTGCAATATATAAGATTCTAAAAAAATTGCCATTGGCCATCTTCTAGTTCGTCGTCCTGTCCCATAATTTTTACATTACTCATCTAAGGCATTCACCCCTCCTTTTGTATTATTGTAATATTTCACAATTTCAGGTATTCCTTTTTCATTATCTGACGACTTTTTATGGTGCATCGAGGAGAGAAGGATCACTGCCTTCCTTTTTTAGGCACCATGGACACCATAGTCATCTCTTTGGAAAACCCTTACATTGCCGATCCAACTTCTCTGGTTTTCTTAGGCTGAAACTCGGGCGGAATCTCTCTCTTGTTTTTTTTTTTAAGTGTCCCAACGTATGTCATTCCTTTTTGTTTTAGAATTTCTGTAAGTGGGATGGAACTAAACCAATTATCTGCAGTAATATTTCTGTTCGTGTTCCACAAGGGTTCGGATAACCGTAAAACCGCCTGTGTGCGTTTTGAAAGTTTCTGCTGGTCAGGTGTCAAGGTCAGTCCATCAGAATTTTTCCCACAATAAATATACGCATTGAATAGGTAGTTGTTTCTTGCATCGGTCAGACACATAATCTTAACTCCACATTTGTCGGGTTTGTTTGGAAGGTACATTTTAAAAGGGCACCGACCACAAAAACTCACAAGCATTTCATCAATGCAGACGTTCGCTCCTGGTGAGTAGAGAATTGGGCATCGAGCGATAAATTTTTCAAATATCTCTGAAAATGCTGCCGTTTGATCAAGTTTTTTGCATTTAGCCCTGTCATTCGGATTGTCGAACCGTAATGCAGTAAGTGAGACAGCAAATCTGTTAGCATTCATTACCGACCGAAAAATGTCCCTTCCTGTGCCGTCTGTTTCAAAAATAGATCGTATATCTTCATGGTTTGATTTGAAGGCACCAGAGTAGAGCAGAAGGCCAATAAAAGCTCGAAATTTAATTATCTCAGTGCTATGTAAATCACTTGCCCTATCTCTGTATTTCTCTTTCATTTTTAATAATTGTACATGGGTCTAACTTATGACATCATTTACTATGCCATCCGTCATAAGCAAATCCTAAACTGCCACAGGATCAGCTTTCCTTCCAATTTTAGCGGTGGATTTTAGCCCTGTGAGTTGCATGATGATGTCGTGATTCAATGTTCGCGTAGCTCGGCCGTACCATTCTTTTGACATCCACTTGCAGCTCCTTCCTTTGCCGTAATATGCTTCATCACCGCGATTGGAAGCGAAATGTTCTGCATTCGAATCATCACTTTCTTCGTCGCTAGAATAACTAAACTCTGACTGCGTTTCATGGTCACTCAGAATAGCTTGGTTCTCTAGATCACTTCCCACATCACTATCGTCTATAGGAAAGTTCTCTAATTCAGTCCATTCTTGGTCAACATCCTCAAAATTAGGCCTATCTGCATGTATACTAGTGATCCTCAAGGGTCCAGGTGCATTATTCTCACTCATCTATAAAAGAAAATACGCTTCACTACACTACCAGCACTGGAAACTAAAAAATAATAAACTACGCAAAAAAAACTTACGATAACACAGGCACTCGGTCTGTCAGACCGGTGCGGAACTTTCACGACTTCCACTAGATTAACAGTCACAGGTAAACTAAAAGAACGAAGCTGCACACGTTGAAAATCTTGTAATTTGAAGGTAACAGAGTTTCGAATAATCAGGGGTGATTCAGAGGACGATAAAATGTGTTTACAAAGTCGGCCGCGGTCTGTGAGACCGGGTGTCTGTGATTACGGGTTAAAGATAAACTATCCAATCTGTTTTGAAGCATCGTAGTTCGTAATTCGTTGAGAATTCTTTTCAATCTTGAAAACGAAAGTCTCCTGTGCAATCAATGGGTTACCATAAGTGATAGAAATATCCGGAAACGTATTTCTGAGTTAGGGAACGTTCACTGCACTTGATCGTGGGTCATTTCTGAGTACATTTCCGCAATTGACTTTTTAAGATCTGCTTTAAAATAGTGTTTTAGTTCTACATCTAGACATCTACATTTTACCCTGCAAGCCGCCGCAAGGGTGTGTGGCATGGGGTGCATTTACACCAAGGGGAAAACTCCAAAATTTGATCTGGGTTTACGCCCCTACGCGACATTACTTTTGATCGCAAGTTTTATTTTGCTCAACTATCGTTCTAGGGAAAAATGAGCCTTTGTATCTCTCCGTCCTAAAGGCTATCTCTCTTATTTTACGAGAATGGTCCATTCTACCGATATAGGTGGGAGTTCTAATTATTTCTTCAACGTCGCAAGAGAAAGTACACATTCTAAATCTTTCAAGTAGTTTTAACTTAGCACGTAATAGGCGCTCAGCTAGTGATTTCCATCCTAAGTCCTGCATAAAGCCTGTAACGCTTTTATTTCTATCATAACAATTTTTGACGAATCTAGCAGCTTTTCGCTGCACTTTCTCTAACTCGGTGATTAATCCTTTCTCGTACAGATTCCATATGCTCGACGCATACTCTAGCAGCGGTCTAACTAAAGAAAAGTAACATGTCTCTTTGACTTTTTCTTTGCTTTTACCTACTATCCGTTTGATGAATCCTATTTTCTGCTCAGCTTTCCCGGATATGTTTCGTATGTGTGTGCCCCACGAGAGGTTACTTGTTAAAATGGCACATAAGTATTTGACGGATTCGGCTAATTTTAGATGTACGTCTTCTATACTGTAATTCATCGCCTCAATTTCTTTGTTTCTCCAGAATCTCATGACGGAACACTTACCTAAGTTCAGCTCTAACTGCCACTCTTTACACCACTCGAGAATTGCTTGTAGGTCGTTAGAAAGTAATGCTTGAGCAGCAGGACTGTTAATCTCTCTGTAAACTACCGTATCATCCGCGTATAACTTGATTTTACTTGTAATAACCGTATCTAAGTCATTTATGTATATAAGGAATAATAGGGGACCGATGACACTTCCCTGTGGAACGCCGGAGGTCACGCTGACCGAATCTGATTTAAATCCATATATGACTACTATTTGTTCCCGATCATTGAGAAAGTCCCTGATCCACTCGATTATCTTTCGATTTATTCCACAGACTTGTAATTTTTTCAAACTTACTATGAGGGACTTTATCGAATGCCTTCTTGAAGTCAAGAAAAACCGCGTCTAGCTGGGTCTTTCGATCACCGGATCGTAGTATATCATGTGCAAACAGAGCGAGCTGAGTTTCACAAGATCTTGCCTTCCTAAAACCGTGCTGATATTTACTAAGCAAGTCCTGTCTATCTATGAAGTCCATCACAGAACTAACGACGACGTGCTCTAGAATCTTGCAAGATATTGAGGTTAGCGAAATCGGCCTGTAGTTTTCACTGTCGTCTTTTTTCCCGCCTTTATGTAGCGGAGTTATAAACGCTAATTTCCATTCCTTAGGTATAACGCCATGACTAAGTGACTTACTGAAAACTGTTTCGAGATAAGGTGCTATTTCTAACGCTAATTCTTTTAGTACTCTAGCTGGTATCTCTTCCGGTCCCGGGTATTTGTTTGCATTGATGATTTTGAGCTGTTCTGCTGACCCTTTCGCTGATATAAGTATATCGTTCATCTTCTCTTCGCTGGGTTTTGGTGGATCGTCCTTCCCTTTCTCCACGCTTTGAAAAAATGAGTTTAACAAGTTTCCTTTATCAATGCTATCGTAAACTACCTCTCCTTTGCGGTTTCTTAATGGTGCTACGGTTGGGCGTCGATCTTGAACTTCTCTAACATAAGACCAAAAGATTTTGGGATTTTCGTTTAGATGTTCACAGAGAATCTTTTTCTTGAAGTTCATTAATGCCTTGCGCATAATCTTTTTAGTCCAAGTCCGACAATTTCTGTACTTGTTTGAAATTGTTTTTATTACCTCCTGTGACGTATTATTTTTGGCGCATTTAAGTTTCGAATGAAGCATTCTTTGTCGCATGAGAGCACATCTAACCTGCCGATTATACCACCAAGGTTCCCCATTATCGGTAATATATTTACTTGGTATGTACGTACTCATACCTGTTCTAATTACTGATAAGAAAGCTTTTCAAGTTTCCTCAACGTTCTTCGTGCTTGCAAATTTTCTGAAAGTTGCGTAATCTTTAATAGGTTTCTCTTTAAAGTCCGCAAAGTTAGCATTTTTTAATATATGCACTTTTTGCTTAGGCTTGCGATACTTTACGAATGCTATGTTCAAGAGAACTCGAACTACTCGGTGATCGCTCATTCCTTCTTCAATAACTACTTCAGAAACTCGTTCAGGGATATTAATTGCTATTAAGTCTAATATATTGTCTTCTCTCGTGGGTTCTCTGACTACCTGGATAACGAAATGTTTATTGAATATATATATTAGTGCATCGCATGACTCACGATTTCTACCGGGTGGTGTGAAGCTGCAACTGCGCCAATTTTTCGAGGGTAGATTGAGGTCACCCCCTACTATAATAAGACTTTTGCTATTTTTCATCTGTATTGAGTTGATTTGGGCCTCTAGCTCATATATTTCTTCTGCGTCTGCACCTGGCGGCATATAGCGTTCTGGTCCTATGTAAGAGAAGTCAAGGGAGGGGGTCCTTCAATACATCTACATCTACATATTACCCTGCAAGTCACCTTGACGGTGGATGGCAGGGGGTGCCGCGCACCAAGTTCCTATCTAATTATTATTCACTTATCTATTGTGGCCACGTATTGTCCTAGGGAAAAATGACTCCTTATACCTCTCCGTCCTACTATCTATTTCGCGAATCTTGTCCTCATTATCCCTCCGAGTACATCCATCGGGAATAAGATTATCTTCAAGTCTATCTCCACCTGCCGTGAACGCCTTCGCGAAGTAAACGTTTAGTAGATTAGCTTTATCCTCCCCATCGTGAAGGATGTCTCCGGAATCACATCGCAGGGAGGGTATTGACGGACTCCCTCCCATGACTTCTCTTACATAGTACCAGAACGCTTTTGGATCCTCCTTCAATTTTGTATTTAATACCTCATTCTGGCAGGTGTTAAATGCGTTACGCATGGTTTTTCTCGCTAATACGCGGGCGCTGTTAAACTCATGGACTATAGCTGTGCGATAGTCATCGGAAGCGGTGGTAGGTATGTTTTTCAATTTTGCGTGCCTACGCCTCTGTCGTCTTAAGGCAATCCTGACTTCCTTACTAAACCAACGAGGTACTTTTTTATCAGATTTTAACTTACTAGTATATACTTAAATAATAACCACGATGACTCCATACCCAATCGTTCTGTCTTTTCACGATAACTGACAAAGGTACTTTTGAGATGTGATCTGAAACCTTTAAAGTCGGCCTTGGCAAAATCGTAAAAATTCCGATACCCTCCCTGCGATGTGGTTCCGGAGACATCCTTCACGATGGGGAGGATAAAGATTATCTACTAAACGATTACTTTGCGAAGGCGTTCAAGGCAGATGGAGATAGACTTGAAGATAATCTTATTCCCGATGGATGTACTCGGAAGGATAATATTAAAACCTCTGATGTAGGAATAGCGAAACAACTGGGTGCGATAAAGCCCAACAAAAATCCAGGACCAGAAGGAATTCCCGCGCGTGTATTAAAAGAACTAGCAGACGAAATAGCTCCCTTCCTTCGGATAGTATTCGAGAAATCCCTTACCCTCTGTGAGGTTCCTGATGATTGGAGACTAGCACGCGTCACACCCATTCATAAGAGAGGCGACAAAGAAAACCCAGAAAATTATAGGCCGATATCTCTAACATCGTCATCATGTAAGATTTTGGAGCACATTATTGTTAGCAACACTATGCGTTATCTCGAGAGTAGATCGCTGTTAGTCAGCTGTGAACATGGCTTCAGAAAAGGTAGATCCTGTGGCACCCAACTCGGTCTGTTTGTAAATGATGTTTTATCATGCGGCGAAAATAATAAACAGGTCGATGCAGTGTTCCTTGATTTTAGAAAAGCTTTTGACAAGGTTCCCCACCGTAAGTTGTTATTAAAATTGGGAAATCTTGGTGTTAATGTGAAAGTCATTAACTGGGTTCGCGCTTTCCTTTGGAATAGAAAACAAAGAGTAGTTCTCGATGGTAAGTCCTCGAGTGTGGCAGATGTAGTCTCTGGAGTGCCGCAGGGTAGTGTGATCGGACCTATGCTTTTCTTGCTTTATATAAACGACATCAGCTCAGTTGTGAAAAGTAATATCAGGCTTTTTGCGGACGACACCGTAGTCTATAGAGAAATTAGTGGTCCTAGCGACCATCGTCAGCTTCAGGATGATCTGGATGCGTTATCTGTTTGGTGGAAGGAATGGCAGCTGGAAATCAATCAGAAAAAGAGTAACGTTCTACACTTTTGGAAATCTAGAAGCCCATCGTCCGTATTTACCTATTCGATGGATGGTGAGAGCATTCCTGTTTCGGAATCCGTGAAATACCTCGGGGTAACCTTGAATCGTGACCTGTCTTGGGACAACCACATAAGACGAGTGATAGGTGCGGCAAATAAAAAGTTAGCTTTTTTGCGTAGGATAGTCAGGAAAAGGTGAGAGAATGCTGTTATTTATCTTTGGTTAGACCACAAATGGAATACGCAGCAGCTGTTTGGGATCCATATCAGAGGGGACTCATTAAGGATTTAGAAAAAATACAGCGGCAAGCAGCTAGATTCGTGAAAAAGAATTACGATAAAAAAAAACAGAGCGTTATGTTACTCATTGAAGAGTTGAGTTGGCCATCGTTGAAAGTTCGTAGATTAGAGGCGAGACTTAAACTTCTAGATAAATATAGGTCGGAGATATTCGTAAATGAAATGAAGGATATTATTCGACAACCAACGTATATCGGACGGAGGGATAATGAGGGCAAGATTCGCGAAATAAATAGTAGGACGGAGAGGTATAAGGAGTCATTTTTCCCTAGGACAATACGTGACCACAATAGATAAGTGAATAATAATTAGATAGAAACTTGGTGCGCAGCAACCCCTGCCATCCACCGTCAAGGTGACTTGCAGGGTAATATTTAGATGTAGATAGCATGCACATACGTGGATGTTTCCGAAACCCCCCTGCTGATTTTACACCAAATGCTTTCTATTCTGTTTTCCGTAAACTCAATTGGCGAACTGATAAGCGTGTCCTTCACCGCTATAAAAACTCCACCTCCGTTCCTATTTACCATATCTCGTCTGTGAATATTATATCTTAAGGGGAACATTTCTCGGTCATGTATATCCGAAGTTAGCCAGCTCTTTGTGCCTATCACTATATCTGCCTCAGTTCCCTCTAATAAATTCTGCTGTCTTATTCCTGATACTACGGCAGTTTATATTTAAAATTGTTAATGAGTCACTATAGGGCCGCTTCTGACATTTTTCTGTGTTATGGATGGTGCGACTTCTAAGAGCGGCGTTATCATTGCTATTGTTAGCACAGAGTTTATTGAGTCCCAACGTCGACCTAGGTATTGACCTACTATCCGAGTTAATAAAGTTATTCTGATAATTAGTGCAGTTATTTGATGACCCCGAAATTGACCAACGCAATGGCCTACTCTCTAATCTAAAAAAGCTCTACAATGCTCGTAGATCCTATCACCTACCTTCTGTGCTGTCACGGCAGTATAGTGAACCCCCGATCGGTTCAGAGGCACCCTGCACGATTCGAGATCCGGCCCGAGTTCCACGAAATCTACTCCCATGCTCTCGCAAAACTTCCAGAGTCTCCGATTCAAGCCGATCACTCGGCTCCAAACCGTCGAACCCCGGTCGGTCCGCGGGACCATGCTGCATGCGGTCAGGCGCATGTCGATACCCATGACCCGTCGGAGTCGGTGAACTTCAGAGTACAGATCCCCGAAGGAATCCAATATCTCCTCAGAACCCCGATTCTCTGCATCATTGGTGCCTACATGCGTCACTATATGCAGCTTGGAGTATCTCGTGGCACTTGCCGCCGCCCGAACCGCCTTCGTCACCTGTGGCACTGTTCCGCCTGGAATACACCAGGAGAACACCCGCTCATCTCCCTTCCGGCAGGCCCTTTCCCTCAACGGTGCCACTAAACGCCGGACGTTCGAGCTACCTATCACTAAGGTTCCCCCCTCCCAACCAGACCTCCCTCAGGTGCGGAATCCCTCTAGTCGGGGGGAGCGGATGCGGCCACAGAATTTGACGTAACATCCTCCGATAGCGCTATATTATATATATCTTACGTCCTCCGTAAGAAGTAGCTATTTATAACAGATATATTATGATTTTGAAATTTTGCAAAAAACAACCATATGAAGCGAAATCGATCCAGTGGATTTCAACAAAGAAAAATGAAGAAGGCACGAGAAGAGGTGGCTCAGGCCATTTCTGGATCAATTTTGAAGTATGTGACGCGTTCAACATCAAGTGCAATAGGAGAAAGTCCTTAAGATATTCAGCCAGGTGAATCCGAAGGGCAAATACAAGAAGCATCTTCACAAGAAGATTCAAGAAAGCGAGAGCAAGGATTGGAGGATGGCAATTCATCATTTAAAAGCAGTGAAACTGATGAAGAGGAAAGAGACGCCAGCAGAAGTGCACACCAACAGGAGGAAGACTCTGATGAAGAAGAGGAGACGGATATTTTGCAATTTATTCTGAGGTCGCTGCTTGGCCAATCCCGGTTCCAAATGACTTGAGAGTTGATCTTATTAAGAGGGGAAGTGAACTCTTCCAAAATAGGGATGGACCTTTCAGTGCAGTTCTGTAATGTTGTAGCTATGACTTGCGCTTGAGCGTCCTTTATTGGTGCCAGGTACGCGCGTAGCCTTCACTTGTTTATGGCAACAAATAAAGCTACAGCGGTGGTTAGTCAGTCTGACGCCGGATCTGGAAACGAATGCGTGTGCTTGAGTTAATACACTGCATTGGCGACGAGGATGTCGAATTTCATGGACAAATTTGTACAAGGTGAGGATAATTGGGACGCGTATGAGGAAAGGTTGGAACAATTTTTCATAGTAAATTATTTGCGGTCAGACACCGCCATTCAGTTGGCGAAAAAGAAAGCCATTCTGCTTTCCTCGATTGATAAGGAGACGTACGAAGTGTTGAGGGACATATGCGAGCCAAAGAAACCGGTAGATTTGAAATCACTGCCGCGCTACGAACGCAATTTTCATCTAAGCGATCAGTTATCGACGAAAGACACTGATTCAACGAGCGGGTTCAAAAGAACGGGGAGTCTGTGTTAAATTTCGCGGTAGGGCTCCGGATAGGCTCCAGGTTTTGCAAATACGGTGCCTTTTTAGTTCAGGCTTTACGCGATGAGTTTGTTTTGGGGTTGCAAGACAAATCTACCGTAAAAGCATTGTACCTTGAGTCAGAGACACTCTCATTCGAAAAGGCCGTGGAAATAGCGGTCGCGAGAGAGAGGGCAAGCGAAAGCGTCGAAGCGTGCGGGAAGGTTCTAGACCACGTTTCGGCAGCAGTCGGGAAAAATTGCAACGTACATCGAGTGGGAAGAGACGCCAAGAGCCGCAGCCACGCGGGAAGATCGACAGAGTTCCATGAGTCAGAAGAGGAAGAACCGGGAGTGCACCGAATAAGGGCGGTAGGAAGCGGGAGAGACGTCCGCCAGAATCCGGAGGTATCGAGAGGGAACGACGCAGGATGTTATTGCTGTGGACGCAAGGACCATAGAAGTAGTAGATGCAGATTCCGGTCTTATAGATGCGATATCTGCCATCAACTGGGTCACCTGAAGGCAATGTGTAAAAGGGGAGTAAATGGTAAGAGAGAAGGTAAGAGCATCTTTCACCAAGTTGCTTCCACTTATGTGAACGATGAAACTGAAATTGAGGTATGAGATCCAATCAGGGAGTTTGGGGAGAAATGATTACCGTTGTTTAACGTGAGGGAATCTGGGATCAAAGTTGAAGGGCCATGGTTTGTCGAAGTTAAAGTAGAAAATAAAGACGTTCGAATGTATGTCGACACAGGTTCGGCCATTTCAGCTATTTCAGAAACATTGTATGAGGAAGTATTAAATAATATTCCCCTGAGAACTACAAATGTGAGGTTAAGATCTTACGCAAATACAATTATCCATCGGAAAGGCGTTGCAAGAGTAATGGTTTTGTTTGCAGGGAGGAGTGCAATGTTACCCTTATTTGTAGTAATAAATGAAGGACCACCACTTCTTGGGAGAGATTGGCTAAAAACCCTGAAAATGAGCATACCCATTCACAAAGTAGAGTTTTTAACTGAAAACAAATTGGAAAGTCTATGGGTGGAAGTTTAAAAACTTGTGGGATTGGTGTTTGGGCTCATTCAATAAAGGGCAAGCGGGATTGAGTTTGAAGGAAAGTGCCAAACCAGTTTTCTACCATTATAGAGCGTTAGCATTTGCCCTGAAAAATAAAGTAGACAACGAAATAGATAGGTTGAACAAATTGAAAATCCTGTACCTCTTTGAATTCAGCGAGTGGGCCACACCAATTGTTCCTGTTGCCATAACGGCAGTGTGAGGACTTGCGGGGATTTTACAATTACAATAAACCCACAACTCGAAGTACTACCCACATCCAAGAGTAGAGGAAATTTTTGTAAAATTACAAGGGGGGGGGGGGGGGTGGAGTTATCAGCAATTGATCTCTCTCAGACATATCAGCAATTGAGTTTAAAACAAGAATCTAAAAAAGATTGCATTATCAACACCCATAGAGGGTTTTTCAGGTATAGGAGGCTCTCTCATTCGGAATGGCTTCTGCACCTGCGATTTTTCAAAGGGCAATGGACCGGGTTCTTCAAGGGTTGAAGGGAGTGGCAGGTTTTCAGGACGATATAATAATCACAGGCAGAGACGATAAGGAGCACTTAAAGAATTTGGGAAAATTGTTGGAGAGATTAGACAGTTGTGGATTCAGGTAAATAGATCGAAGTGTAATTTGTTTCAGAGAAGCAGAAAGAGGGAAATTCCGTGAGAACCTTCAGCGTGGGAGACCGGGTGATGGCAAGACAGTACAGGTGAAGATCCAGGTGGGCAAAAGGAACCATCATAGCAGTCCAAGGGTCTCGGAATTTCATGGTAGATACTGATAGCGGGTGGGTGTGGCACAGACATGAGGACCAAATTCGAGAGTTCTGGGATATTATGGGAAACAGAAGTGTAGTGCAAACATTGATTCCAGCAAAGGACAGCACAACACCCATGGCTGCAGAGGACAATTTGGGCTCCTGGAAACCCCTTACCTCCCCATGCACTGAAACGGAACAAGGACTGGAGGGAGTAATCTGCTTCGAGTAGCAGGTGACTGCTGAAACAGTTAATTCAGCTGTGAAGGCAGACAGAAGTGATATATCTGTGCGTAGATATTCTCTAAGAAATCGGAAACAAAGAGTTATTAGGGGCATGTAAACAATGGACTTTATCTATATATATATATATATATATATATATATATATATATATATATATTAACTAAAAGAAAAGAAAAGGTAGTGATGAGGGTGGCAACAAGGTGTTGAGGGAAGCCCAGCGGACACTCACCAAGTTGAGGACCAAGCTGGCAGGCTGCTGGGGGCGTCGAAGAGACACGTAAAACACACGAACACAAAAACACACGCAAGCTTATCGGGCCTAAGCCCTTCTTCAGCGAAAGAGTAACGTAAAGTGACACACTGGGCGGGGAATGACAGGGTGATGTGGGAAGGTTGATGATTGGAGGAGGTGGGGAGTAGGAGGGGTGGATAGCCAATAAAGAGGGAGTGTGATGAGGTAGAGTCCGAATAGTTACAAAGCAACAAGGAAACATTGTAAGGGGGCTAATAGGGTTAGCGGAGGTTGAGGCCAGGCGGAGAGAAAGAGTCGAGAAGATGGATATGTGCTAGTTCCCAGTGTCAGAGAAGGGGGGCAGGAGTGTCATAGGGTAAAGCGCGAATAATCCTAACATTGTAGCAACTATTAAAGGGGACATTGTGGGTATTAGCATGTAATGCAACTGGGAGGGGGCGTCTGAGAGAAACGCTATTCCGGTGACCGTTCATTCGGATGTTTAACGGATTGCTGGTGAGGCCTACGTAAAACGCGGGACAAAGGGTGCAGGTAAGGAGGTAAATGACGTTACGGGTGGTGCAGTTGCTTCTGGAGGTGATGGGGTAGGTGATGTTGGTGGAGGGACTCGAGAAAGAAGATGATGGTAGGTGGATAGGGCAAGTGAGGCAGCGAGGTTTTCCGCAGGGGTGGGAACCTATTGCAAGAAGCGTGGTAGAAGTGGGAAGTTCCTTCCTCCACAAGATATTTCCCAAATTTGGGGGCCGGCGGAAGGAGAGGAGCGGAGGATTGGCAAAAAGGTTGATAAAGAGGAACTGATGGGAGGAAGAGGTAAGAATTGGGTGGGCAGCATGAAGGACTGTTTTGAGAGCTTCGTGGATACCAGGATGGAAAAGTGTCGTAAGAGTGAGTGGAGGGGTAGATGCAGGAATAGTGGGTGTGTGAGGATGAGATCCAATGTGGGTAGGCGTCATCGCCCTATGGATCTGTTCGCGGACCAAGACTGGAGGGTATCCACGTTTGAGAAGAGCATCCTCGAGGACAGAGTAATACTCTAGAAGGGATGCTCTATCGGAACAAAGCCTCCATCATCGACGAGCAAGGGCATAGGGGATAGAGGTTTTGGTATGAAGGGGATGGCAGCTATCAAAGTGGAGGTATTGGAGGCTGTTGGTGGGTTTGATGTGAACACAGGTGCGGATTTGGCTGTCTTGAAGGTAAAGATCGACATCCAGGAATGTGATGTGGGAGGTAGAGGATTGGTGGGTGAAGGACAGTGAAGGATGGGAGGAGAGACGCGAGAGAAAGGAAAGGAGAGAGTCAGGTCCATGCGTCCAAATGAGGAAGACATCGTCGATGTATCTCAGCCACAAAAGTGGTCTGAGTGGAACGTTGAGGAAGAGTCTTTCCCATTCTCCAAGGTAGCAATTGGCGTATGAAGGCGCCATTCGGGTGCCCATCGCAGTGCCTCTAATTTGAAGGTAGTGACGACCATTGAAAGAGAAGTTGTTCAATTTGAGCACCATTGCCGCCAAGTCTAATAAGAAATGGGAGGAAGGTCTTGCGTCGGGTGGTCTTGAGTCCAGGAGTTTACTAAGGGCAGAGAGTCCATCATCGTGGGGGATGTTTGTGTAGAGGGAACAGACATCGATAGTGGCCAAAATGGTATTGGGTGGGAGAGGAAAGGGGAGGTGTTTGAGACGTTTGAGAAAGTGGTTAGTGTCTTGGATGAAGGAAGGGAATTGACGAATGAGAGGTTGTAGGTGGGAGTCAACGAAGGCGGAGATGCGTTCTGTAGAGGAATTAAAGCTGGCAACAATGGGGCGGCCGGGGATGTTGGGTTTATGGATTTTAGGGAGAAGGTAGAATGTGGGTGTGCGGGGTTTGTTGGGGATCATTAGAGCAATGGCGGAATCGGAAAGGCCTTCCTGTTTGCCTGAGGAATGAAGATAGGACGAAATTTGGTAGGAGTGGTGGTCTGTGGGGTTGGAAGTAAGGTGATGGTAAGAGGTTTCGTCAGAAAGTTGGCGCTCGGCTTCCTCGTTATATTTAGCGCGATCCATCACAACCGTGGTGGTGCCCTTGTCGGCAGGGAGGATGATGATATGGTCAAGATGTTTGAGTGTGGAAATGGCATGCCTTTCACGTCTGGTAAGATTATCTGTATGGTCGATAAGATCGGAAAAGTTAGGTTGGGAGATTCTGGAAAGGATATAATTGAGGTATTGTTCGACCGGGTGTAGGGAAGGAAGGGTGGGTGGAATGTATTGGGAAGGAGGTTTGAAGATGGAAAAGGTAGGTGGGAGGCCGGGAGGGAGTTTTGGGTTGGCAGAGGTGAGAGAGTCTTCTTTGGGAGGGTTAGTTTTTAGACGTAGTGTGCAGGCAAAGGACTGGACGTCGGCAAGTAGGCGAAAATGATCAAATTTGGTGGTGGGACAAAAGGAAAGGCCGCGTGAGAGGAGTTCATTCTCGGCAGGGGTAAGTACGTGGGAGGAAAGGTTCAAGACTTCATCTGGTTGGCAAGATGAAGAGGTGGTGGCAGGAGTGTGCGAAAAATATGAGCGCTTCAAAGGTTTGCGGGTTAGGAAAGTGTGGGTCTTTTTCAGGATATGAAGTGATGGTGGCGTTGGGAATCCCAGGAGGTCCGCAAGACAGGGAGTTTGACCGATGAGTGGCGGGGAAGGAGGTGGTTTGTTGACCTCGCCAGCTGTTATGAACGGAAGGGGAAGACCAAGTTTGAGGTGCCGGACGCAAAGCAGAGAGAGTTTACGGAGAAGTCTGTTGCGATGTGCGGTGATATCATTAGCCGCTTGAAGGAAAGCGGCACGAAGGTCGGATATGGATTGCGAAGAATGACGAAGATAAAGAACGAGAGATTTACAATTAGCGAAGTGGGAGTTAGAGAGGGTGGTATAATGGTGTATGGTGGAACGGATAAGGTGGATAGAGGCGAGGTGATACGTGAGGGCTAGGGAAGCGCGGATAGGGGGAGGAAGACCTGAAAGAGGAATTCTGATGGTGAGGCATTTGGGGGTGAGTCCAAATGCAAGGCAGGAGTTGAGGAATTCAATCTGGCAGTTGAGGGTAATGTGTCTACGGAGATGATAACGGAGACGGGTCAGTTCCATGGAGGAAGAGAAAGATAAGAGGAAAAGACGACAGGAAAGAAACGTAAAGATATAGACAAAAAAGGAGAAAAAAGGACGGTATATATATTAACTAAAGGAAAAGAAAAGGTAGTGATGAGGGTATATATATATAGATGGCAGCAAGGTGTTGGGATGAGGAAATATATACATACATATATATATATATATATATATATATATATATATATATATATATATATATATATATATATATATATATGGATGTCAACAAGGTGTTGGGATGAGGAAACCCAGTGAGCACTCACCAATCAGACGACTTCAGTTTGGCGAGGCCCCGGGGATGTCGAAGCGACACACGTAAAATAACACAAAAACACAGAAACATCACAAACGTAAAGCTTTCGGAACTACTCCTTCTTCAGAGAGAGTTCTCTCTCTGTAGCTGAAGAAGGAGTAGTTCCGAAAGCTTTACGTTTGTGATGTTTCTGTGTTTTTGTGTTATTTTACGTGTGTCGCTTCGACATCCCCGGGGCCTCGCCAACCTGAAGTCGTCTGATTGGTGAGTGCTCACTGGGTTTCCTCATCCCAACACCTTGTTGACATCCATATATCTATTTTACCTTTCCTTTTCCGTAGGTTGTTTATATATATATATATATATATATATATATATATATATATATATATATATATATATATATACATACATATATAAGAGCTTACGGAAAAGGAAAGGTAAAATGGATATATGGATGGCAACAAGGTGTTGGGATGAGGAAACCCAGTGAACACTCACCAATCGGACGACTTCAGGTTGGCGAGGCCCCGGGGATGTCGAAGCGACACACGTAAAAGACCACTAAAACACAGAAACATCACAAACGTAGAAGCTTTCGGAGTTATTCCTTCATCAGCTACAGTGAGAGAACTGACGTTTGTGATGTTTCTGTGTTTTAGTGTTCTTTTACGTGTGTCGCTTCGACATCCCCGGGGCCTCGCCAACCTGAAGTCGTCCGATTGGTGAGTGTTCACTGGGTTTCCTCATCCCAACACCTTTTTGCCATATATATATATATATATATATATATATATATATATATATATATATATATCCCAGTTGCATTACACGCCAATACCCACAATGTCCCCTTCAATAGTTGCTACAATGTTAGGATTATTTGCGCCTTACCCTATGACACTCCTGCCCCCCTTCTTTGACACTGGGAACTAGCACATATACATCTTCTTGACTCTTTCTCCCGCCTAGCCTCAACCTCCGCTAACCCTATTAGCCCCCTTACAATGTCTCCTCCGTTACATTGTAGTTATTCGCACTTTCCCTTACCACACTCCCTCCTTATCCACCCCACCTACTCCCCACCTCCTCCAATCATCAACCTTCCCATATCCCCTGTAATTCCCCGCCCAGTGGGTCACTTGCAGATACTCTTTCGCTGAAGAAGGGCTTAGGCCCGATAAGCTTGCGTGTGTTTTTTTTGTTTTTTTTTGTGTTCGTGTGTTTTACATGTCTCTTCGACGCCCCCAGCAGCCTGCCAGCTTGGTCCTCAACTTGGTAAGTGTCCGCTGGGCTTCCCTCAGCACCTTGTAGCCACCCTCAACACTATCTTTTCATTTCCTTAAGTTTATATATATGTATATATATATATATATATATATATATATATATATATATATATTTGTTTTATGTAAAACGTTTAGATTTATTTCTTTTTTTGTATAAGGGGATGGGTGTTATGTTGTAGCTATGACTTGCGTTTGAGCGTCCTTTATTGGAGCCAGTTTCGAGCGTAGCCTACACTTGTTTATGGCAACAAATAAAGCTACAGCGCTGGCTAGTCAGTCTGACGCCGGAGCTGGAAACGAATGCGTGTGCTTGTGTTAATACACTACAATTTTAAAGACAGGGAGAGAAATCCAGAGGGAAGAATCAACCGCTGACCATTACATGGTTCTATAAGGCTCTGCCAAATGGCGAGAAAGTTCTGAGAACATGGATGGTTTACTCTCAATAAAAAGAAAGTTTGTTTTTTTTGCTGCAGACTGTTTGCTCTTGATGACAAAGGAATTGGAACTTCCAGCTTTGTCACTGGGTTTCAAGCATGGTGGAAGCTAAACCCATAGATGTCTGATCATCAGGCTTCTGAGAAGCATCTCTCATGCCTGGAGAAATGGAAGACTTGGGAGCAGGATTGAAGCTTCAAAAAACCATTGATTAAGTCCATCAAGCAGTAATGGACAGAAAGAGAATCTGGCTCACCAGAATCTTCCTTTTTGTGGTCACAAAGAGAAACATGTCATCAGCAAACAAAGGAAACTTCATGGAATTGGTGGAGTTGCTGTAAAATTATGATCCAGTTTTGAAAGAGCATTTTGCAAGTATTAAGCATTCTATTCCCTCTGGGAGGATAGTGGCTTCGTATTTATCTCCATAGATTCAGAATGAGTTCGTTTGCCTTTAGGGGAATTACGCCAAAGAGAAAATAGTGGCAGATATCAAGAAAGCAAAGTATTTTGAGATTCTTTTTGACAGCACTCCTGATGTGTCCCACACAGATCAGATGTGTGAAGTGATAAGATACGTCCATATTTAATGTGACAAAGTTGAAGTAAAGGAATCATTCTTGGGCTTCTTCCCTATTGCCGGAAAGACTGCTGCTGAGCTCACAGAGGATATCCTGAAACATCTGCAGAGAGATGGGCCGTACAGAAACCTGTACCGTGGTCAAGGATATGACAACGCTGCAACTATGCCTGGCATTCATGGAGGTAATCAGTCAAAGATCAGAGAGATTAATCCCAAGGATTTGTTCGTGCCTTGTGCAAATCATTCTCTGAACCTTTGCGGAGTGCATTCATTTGGAAGCATTTCTTCATGTGTGACTTTTTTGGAAACCTTGGAGAGAGTCTATTCCTTCTTTTCAATCTTACCTCATCGATGGGAAATGCTGATGGAGAATGTAAGTGTGACAGTCAAAAGACTTTTCCAGACAAGATGGAATACTCATCATGACGCTGTGAACCCAGTAAAGGCAAATTTAAAAAAGTTCACCTCGACCCTTGAAGTACTGTGCGATCCCAAGGAAAATGTGGACACAAGAGGATCAGCTCAGATTTTGCTGTCTGCTCTATTATGTGATTTCTTTTTTTGAGTTACCTTTCTCTCTGGTGTGAAGTCCAGGAAGAAATTAATCTCACACAAAAGTATTTGCAAACAGTTGGAATGAGCCTTAAAAACTGCATTATGAAGCTCCAAGCTCTAAAACTGTTTTTTGAAGACTAGCGCAATAAAATTGTGGAGTAGGCCATTCATTATGCAACTACAAAGTGTGAGGAAATGGACATTTCAATGGAGAGAGGAGGGAGAGTTAAGCTCCGAAAAAGGACGCCAGGGGTGATGGCAAAGGATGCTGGTCTCACCAGGGCCGGCTCAAGGGTGTATGGCGCCCCTAGGCGTATTGACTGATGGCGCCCCCTCTCACCGATATATGTTTTTTTTAATATCATCAATTTTACATCTTTTTACTTACAAAGGGTAAGCTATACGCAATAAAACACCGAATTAAATAAAAATAATACTTTTCATGAAAGATTTTACTTAAAACGAAAAAAATGCAAACTCTTAAGCACACAGTATACAAAAAAATAATGTCTACAACATGTTAAAACAGAACATTTCAACGATTAACCAAATTTAACAAATTTTATTCAAGCTTTTGCCAATTAGACATTTACAGCAAAACTTTTCGAGCTTTTATCGTTGCAAAATTTATTATTATATCTTCCAAATCAAGCTCTTTTAACAAATCCCCTTCAATCTTTAGCATTGATAATCCATCCAATCTTTTCTGAGACATTGTCGTCCTTAAATGTGTTTTTATTAATTTCAACTTTGAGAAAGTTCTTTCCGCGCTGACCACAGAAACAGGTAACGTCAGCAAAATACGTACAAATTAGGTAGTGAATCCGTTAGATTTTTTTCACAAAGAAATTCAAGTGTTTTCATGGGTGATATTTTTTCATGAGGATAAGAACTTTGTAAGTACTTTATTTCATGGACTAAATCTCTTCCCAATATATCTTTTTCATTTTCATCTGTTAGAAGTATTTCCAAGTCCATGCAATTTCTTAAAAGTTCATTGTCATCCATCTTCTTGCATTTATTTATGTTGCATAATATATTGAAATTATCATTATGTTTTGTCAGTAAATCAAAACGATCCTTTAAAGCATTTATTGCATTGTCTATAACAGTGGCGTACCGAGGGGGGGGGGCACCGGGCCCGTGCCCCCCCCAAAAATAAATTTGGGCAATTCATGTTTTTAAAGAGGATTTAGGCAACCAATTTAAACAAAATTCGTTGCGTTGTATGCGAGAAGGAATAAATTTGAATATAGAACATTAATTATTCGCATATTAAAATCACAGAATCATCGTAGGTGTTCGAGACATGAAACAACGTACGCCTACATAATGGAAGTTTATTTTCCTGCCATAGATTTTTTAATACACGTCGAATCGATCAATGGATCGGCTTTTATAGGTGCGTTTACACTATGTGAGCACGAACGAAGAATATCTTGTAAATTATGGCATTATGCCACTATGGTATTAACTCTACTTCGATTCACAAAAGGAGATATCTGGCTTAAAAACGGTATAGGTGGCTTATAAACTGTATTGGTGGCTTAAACACTGCATTTGAAATGTAGATATATTGAGAGAAATGAAAAAGGCAACAATACTTTCTCTATCTACATATATAGAGAAAGTAAAAATTCATATGAAGCAAATGATTTAGTGGAATTTTATTCGATTCTATATGCCGCAATACTTTCCAAAAATTAGCCGATTTGTCTCACAAATGTTTACGATATTTGGATGCGATTACATTTTTGTGAAAAGTTCTTACGAAAGACATTCGCAAAATCTAATTTGCTGACGAACATTTTCACGATGTTTTAAGAATTTTTGTGACGAATATTGCTGTTAAAATAACTTATATCCCACAAAATCTGAAGGTTCCCAATGTTCACATTGACATTTAATTCAAAATATGTAATATCATTGTTTTTCCAATACTACTATTTCTTATTAGTTACTGGCAGGGCTGGGCTTTGCATAGGCCAGCTAGGGCCGCCAATTCCAAAAGACCCGCCAGTTACAGAGGCCGCTGCTAGTACTTACATACCTGTGCTAGATAAGGACTTGTAAAAATAACAGTGGTCGAGTAAATGGAATTATCATTAGTTCTGCCACACTTGTTCTTCACAAAATTCCAAAAGCGTTTCTTTTCTCACACATTCCTTCAAGCTTATCTTACTATCCCTTCCCATATTCCGACCGAACGTTGACCGTAGGAGGAGGGAGAGGGTCTCGGGTCCCTTACTTGGGTCTTTCTCATTTCTCCGCACGAATGGGCCAAAGGAAACGACCCCTTTAATAGTTTCCAGATGTAAAAATGTTTCCTAGTCCTTTTTGAAAGAGGGAAACTATTCGAGAGGATTAGTCTCATTTGGTTTCTCTTTGAAACAACATCAATAGTTCAAGTTCGTATGTTTCGTTTAGACTGAACACTGGATAATTCGTTTGAAAATACGCAAAGGTGATTAAGATATTCTTCTGAAATAATTAATTTTCAAGGTTTGATCTCAAGATTTTACGTTGATCACGAGTGTTTCTCTACAGACGAAGGGAACAGCTTCGGAAGTTCTTGGTTGTCGACAAATTCTTTTTCCCGGATACTTTCCCAAAACGGCCACTTTTTACAGTACCCAATTAGCAGTATTTGGTAAGTAAAGCTAATTATTTTATGATGCGGAATTTTGTTTAATTTTCGTTGTTAATAATAATGTCCTTTAGGAGACTGAAAACCCTTCTGTAATGTTACTGGATGATTTTGATAAAGTAATTTGAAATATACTTATAAAAACTTTAATAAAATGTTATCGTA
This sequence comes from Tanypteryx hageni, assembly GCA_028673005.1. Lineage (NCBI taxonomy): Eukaryota > Metazoa > Arthropoda > Insecta > Odonata > Petaluridae > Tanypteryx > Tanypteryx hageni. The sequence continues at coordinate 4,504,579 of CM054120.1, forward strand.
ATTTCATTTATTAGAAGAACACATTGAAACAACAACGTTAGTAGAATTACCAGTACTCACATCAGCTTCATCTATATCCTTAGCAGAAACTCGGTTTGAAAAGTCAGAATCATGTAAAATTAACTGTAGTGATATTGGTCTGTGACCAATACCTCTGATTGATAATCAGCTAGTCTTTGTAATTGATAAAGGTCCAAACAGGGATAGTAACTTTGACTTTCCTGTGAATGAGAGTTATAGTCGTTTTTCTGTATAATTGTACACCCGGAAACTTTTAAATGGTGAATTCATCGATCGTCGTTGGCTAGTTTGTTCTTAAAAACTTGACTGCGTTTTCTGCTTCTTTTGAAAGTTGTTTTCTGATTTTAAAAACAAAATTTCAATTTCTGGATTCAAAGATTGGAAAAATCTTTCTATATTGATTATTTTTATTACATATATTACACGCCAAATTATTTTTATGATAATATGAATTTCAATTATTTATTATTCTGCCCGCGAATATGTTATTCCATATTACTGTTGAAAAATAAATACTTTAAATTTTTATTTGAAAATATAACTATTATATATTTCAAAGGTTAAAATTTGTGCATATTTTCAGTAAGCTGTGTCCAGGTGTCACGTTTCCACGGAATAGCCGTTCTTATTCATTGAAAAAAGTGTTAGTCTCATTTGGCCACTACATTTACGAGGTAAAAGTTCACTTAAAATTGTAAAATTAAAAGTTTTAAGTCAATAGCATTAATTTTTCTCATGCTAAGTATTACAATTATAAGAAATAATTTATTCAAAAAATATTTACAGGGGTAATGGATGATAAAAGAAAGTCGGGAATAGGAACGATATTCAAGTATTTGACCAAAAAACCAAAATTGGAAAACAGGATAGTCCTATCAAAATCACCCGAGACGGGTGAAAACTTGCAGACTGCATCGAATAACACTACTGGAACATTAATTAAATCAGATATCGCGGCTTACAAGAGCTTACTTATAAATGAAGATAAAGTGGATTTTATACAGAATTTGTGGAAACCAGATGATCTTTTTCCATTTCCATATATGACTGAAAAAAATGGTAAGAAAAGAATATTTCAATTGCAATGGTTGCACAGATGTGAGTGGCTTGCTTATTCGAGACTAGATATATGTTTTTGTAAATATTGTTGCTTATTCGCGCCAAAAGAAATTGGTAAAAGTAAATCTCAACCTTTAGGTCAACTCGCATCAAGTGGGTACAGTAATTGGAAACATGCAGTTGAAACATTTGAAGTTCATGAAAAAGCGTTATATCATTCAAATTCATTATGTTCTTATGAAAACCTATGTGATATAATGACAGGCAAAAGAATACCTATCGACAAACAGCTCGATACGATGAGAATGAAACAAGTTATTGAGAATCGGAAACGCTTGGAACCCATAATCATGACTATAATGTTATGTGGACAGCAAGGTATTGCACTACGAGGTCATGTGGATTCTGGAAAGTTTAACATTGATAAAAAGCCTGAGAAAAATGAAGGTAATTTCCGTGCAATCCTTAGAGCAAGGCTAGAAGCTGGTGACACCGATTTAAAAAATCACTTTAAACAATGTGGGCGAAACAGTACCTATTTAAGCGCCAACATCCAGAACCAAATAATAGAAGTTTTTAATGATTTGATTCTGAAAAGACTTGTTAAAGAAGTAAATGATGCAAAATGTTTTGCTATTTTAGCAGATGAAACAACAGACATTTCAACAACAGAGCAATTGACATTATGCGTAAGATACGTAGATAAGGAAATTAGAGTTTGCGAGAAATTTTTACAGTTTGTTCCAGTTATCGACACTAGTGGAAAAGGTTTGGCTTCTACCATTATAGATAGTTTACTAAAATTTGGTATTGATATTTCCTACCTTCGAGGTCAGGGGTATGATGGTGCTGCTTCCATGAGTGGCAAATTTGAAGGTATTCAGGCACATATACAACAACAGCTCCCACAAGCATTATATGTACATTGCACCTCGCATTGTTTAAATTTAGCCATTGGAAACAGTGCAAATAATCAAGATATAAGGAATTGCTTAGGAATTATTGAAAAATCATACACTTTTTTAACACTCCATAGCGATTAAATATATTGTCAAAAAAAATTAGCGAGTGTATTCCCAATTGTAGGCATCTACGATTGAAGCAGATGTGTCCAACTAGATGGATAGAGCGTCATGATTCTGTTATGGTAATGGTGGAACTTTTAGATGCAATTTACTTAGCACTCGAAGAAATAAGTGACTGGAATGACAGAGACACTTCATCTACAGCACAGATTCTTCAGAATGCAATATTCCAAGGAAAATTTTTGGTGTCTTTGTATAGTATACAAAAACTGTACAGTTATACGCTGCCATTAAGTAGAGTATTACAAAGTGAAAACATTGACTTAATTTCCGTAATACATCTCGTTGAATATTTAACATCTGCTCTAAAATGTATCCGAGAAAACGCTAATACAAACTTTGCAAATATTTTCAAAGAGGCAACAGAAAAAGTAGGAGATTTTGGGGTTGAAATTACAATACCGAGGATATCGAAATATCAAAAAATAGAAATAATATTCCTACTGAATCAGCGGAAGTTTATTACAGGCGATCTATGTTTATTCCATTTTTGGATTGTCTTGTGACACAATTAGAGACGAGATTCTTGGCTCATAAAAGTATTTTTAAATCGTTCATGTGCCTCCTTCCAAAAGGATGCAGTACTACATCAGACGTAGATAGCCTATCAACTTTGGAAAAATTTTATTCCGTGGAAGTATGCGATTCAGTCTTAGAGAGTGAACTAAAGCTTTGGCAAAAACGGTACGAAAACAGGATACCTCCTACAAATGCATTAGAAGCATTAATGCAATGCAATCAAAATATATATCCAAACATTCAATATTTATTAAAAATATTTGCAACTCTGCCGGTATCAACTAGCGCAGCAGAGAGAACATTTTCAACGTTAAGAAGAATGAAAACGTACTTGCGTAATTCCATGGGACAGGAAAGACTGAATGGTTTAGCGCTCCTCAACATTTATAGGGAAATGGAATTGCTCCCCAAAGACATATTAGATGAATTACAAAAAAAAGACAGAAGATTAGATATAAAATTGTAATTGTGTTACCCAATTAATTTTTATTTTATGTTTTAGTAAACAAAACCTATAAATATTAATTTCATGATATGAAAAATCGAAAGATTTATATTCAAATTCAATGTTAATATACATATTTCTATGAGAAACTGAGAATGTTTGTTCTAAATAACAGATAAATTTGTAACCAACATTGTATTTAATTTTATATATTTTTATGAATGCCTATATGCAGAGGCTGATTTATGCATAGGCGCTAGCTGGGGACCTTGTATTTTTTATGACAACTTATTTTTTTATTTGTAAATCAACGTATTTTCTTTTGGCTGTAATGGTATAAATGTTGTAATTTTTAAATTAAATATATTTTATTCACAGGATAATAAATGTGTTGTTAAAAATATGTATTTTCATACACTAAATCAATGAGTTTCATTCTAAATATACCACTGCCTATGTATATGTTTGTTTGTGAATACATGCATGTGTGTGCATGTTTACATATAAAAATGGAAACATGGAAATGAGTGTTTACCATTGTGGGCCCCCCCCCAAACAAAAATCCTGGGTACGCCTATGGTCTATAATGTTATAAAAGAAATCAATTTGAAAAATTTCTTTTTAATCAGATATAGTTTCATCATTGCTTTCGTAGGTAAACAATGCCTTTCGCCTTCGAGTTCGGCTTTTTTCGAAAACTTTTTCAATCTCCAATTTGGTTGCAATTTTTTCTGCTTACTTTATGACATTTGCAAACTTGCCCTCATTTCTGTAATCCTGAAGATACTTCAACAAGTTATTAATTTGAAAATTTGCGTTTATTCAAATCTAAACCGATATTTTGCAAAACTTTACTTGTTACATTAACGTTGCCTAACACATCACACCAAATAATTAATGAACAAATAAATTTAAAATTATCAATATTCTTTAAAAAAGTGCTTGCTTCAGATTTATTTTTTGCTACTGTTGATGTTGCGATTGCTTGTTGCATATACAAAAAACTTTCTAAAGCTTCAATTATTTCTTCCAATTGGTATTTCCACGGTTTTAGTGCTTCCAGACGACTGGCCCACCTGGTATCACTGAGGGTTTTTAAGGTTAAACCTTTAACATATTGCTTTAAAACATTCCACCTTTGCAGAGATGAGAAAAAAGTGTAAAGATGCTGTATAATATAAAAAAACACGACCTCAACACAACAACTTGCTGCGTCATTTATTACTAAATTCAAGGAATTTAGTACAAAGAATGCTCTTGGATATGAGGACAGTATGCGACTCTGTACACCATTATGCTTTCCACACATGTTTGAACCATTGTCGTATCCCTGTCCTCTTAAGTCACTCAATGGAAGATCGTACATTTGTAAAACTTCAAATATTTTGTCCGTCAATCCTTTACCAGTACAGTCGTTAATATTTATGAATCATAAAAAATGCCCATAGATCTCTACATAACTTCCCTTATGATTTGGAGAAGATAGAATATTTACAAAGCGCACTACTATTGTCATTTGCGTGTGCAAAAGATCGGGCGTGCAATCGACAATTATAGAGTAATATTTTCATTTTTTCTGCTTCTTCACAATACTTTCCTCAAATGTTTAATAGATCTATAATTTCATTTTGAATATTTTTACCTAAATAATGTTGATGAGTTACTTTATTAATAATCTTTCTTAAGTGTTCATTCATCACTAGGTCATATTAGGCTAACAATTCCACAGTATAAAAAAATTCCATTATTATCTTCGTACAACTTATCGGATGTTCCACGTAACGCTAAATTTTGTGTTCCGTGTAATTTTATGATCGAAATAATCTTTTCTAAAACATACCTCCAGTGATTGATATTTTCATTAATCTGTTTCTGAAGATTGCTATCAATTGTTGCAGAGCTATCAGCTCCTTTTATAAACCCTTTCCAGGTGTTATAAGCACACAAGTGTTCCTTATTAGTTTCATGTGCATTTAACCAACAGTTTATATTCTTCCAGTCATTCAGACCTTCATACGTTAGTGCAACATTTATTTCGGAAAAACAATTTGCAACAAAAGCAATGAACTGCGTCCTTAGATTTGGAATATACCAACCAATCTCGATGATATTTTTCGCCATTGAGAAGCGTTCGATCATAGTGAGTCGGATTGAATTTTGTTTCCTTCATTTTACAAGTTTACGGGAAAACTATAACCTCTTATTTGTTTCGGACCAGTCCTAATAAGAATGTCCGCCATGGATTTCGTACTTTCAGGCCACTTTCCAACATCTTCATAATCATGTAAAGCTTGCCGAATAGAATATTGTTCAAATATATCTGTACCTTCAATATTTGAATTTGGACTTATTTGGTAACTCTCACTACTTTCATCCGTTTACATACTTTCCAGATTTATAGATTTTACAGAATTGTTATGAGGCTCGTTAACTTCAGAAACTACAACGTCGTGTTTGAATTCTGTTTGATTTGTTTACGGCTGCCATTCATCATCATTTGATTTTTTTAAAGACTTTGTGAGATTGCTATTGTATTTACACATAAATGCATATCTTTCCGCTCTTTTCTTCCGGTTTTATGATCCAGAGAGTTTCTTTTTACTAAAACTTTTCTTGGGTAAATTATTTGGCACCCGGGGCGGATCCTTCCTTTGGCACACCCCATAAACAATCTTAAAATTTAAACTCACAGAATAATATATTATGTTTGCAAGTAGATTTTTAAACAGTACAGCACTGTCATAAGAAAATTGGAAATAAGAAAAATGCAGGAAATTAAAAATGCAGTGAACAAGTAATTCTGCATTTTATTTTATACAAAAAACACAGAGAATCCAGTCTCAACGCTCAGCCTCTTCTTCAAAGGTAAAGAGAGAGAATTCACAAACTCTGCTTTCGAGCCTTAATTTCTACAAATTGATCAATGACCTCATCCAAATTCATCTCCTTTGTGTATTCATGTTCAATTGAAAGTAAAGGCAGATTTGTATATCTTGTCTGACTCATGGTCGAGCGAAAGAAAGTTTTTATCAATTTCACTTCCCTTCTCAATAAGATCAAGTTATTTGGAACCGGGATTGGCCAAGCAGCGACATCAGAATAAATTGAAAAAATATCCGTCTCCTCTACTTCATCAGAGTCTTCCTCCTGTTGGTGTGCACTTCTGCTGGCGTCTCCTTCCTCTTCATCAGTTTCATTGCTTTTAAAAGATGATTTGCCATCCTCCAATCCGTGCTCTCTCTTTCTTGAATCCTCTTGTGAAGATGCTTCTTGTATTTGCCCTTCGGATTCACCTGGCTGAATATCTTCAGGACTTTCTCCAATTGCACTTGATGTTGAACGCGTCACATACTTCAAAATTAATCCAGAAATTGCCTGAGCCACCTGTTCTCTTGCCTTCTTCATTTTTCTTTGTTGAAATCCACTGGATCGATTTTGCTTTATATGGGTGTTTACTGCAAAATTTCAAAATCATAATATATCTGTTATAAATAGCTACTTCTTACGGAGGATATAGGATATATGATATAGGATATATATAATATAAAACCTAAGGTACTTCTAGGCATGCCACGGACCTGAAAATTGGCTTGCAGAATGCAATCACCTTGTACTAGTATATATATCATCCGAAGCCTCTTTCCTCTGAACAGAGGGTACGCAATATCGGCAGGGCTCCTATAAATATTAAAAACACAAGCAGTGATTTTTCAGGAGTACTTAGGTAGAAAGATATACACACTCGTGCACATATATACATTAAAAACTTCTGTGTTGTAGATTCACTCCTCACGGCGCTCTTCACAAACTCTCTCCACCTGTCCCGATTTCTCGCTTCTTCTATCAGTGTGGCAACGCTACATTCCGTCAGAGAATTACTAGACTTTTTGTATTCCCTCAGTATCATTTTGAGTACAAACTGAGAAAGGTTTCACAATTCCATGAGCTGTCACAGTGTTTGAAATCGGAGCTATAGAAGCAGTGGTCATCCCTGGCGTACTGAATTCGCCGAGCGCCCGGTCTTGTAGGTAAGTCAATATGGGTTTTGTCTTCCTTTTTCGATCAGAAGCGGCAGTTTTAAAAATATATCGAGTTTATTAGTGAAAATTCTCTAGTTTGTATTTCACGAAGGTGGAAATAGTCAGTTTTCTTCACACTAACGAATTTAGCGGGGATAAATGCCCAAGTCCTATATTTTTCTTAACCTAACAACCCAAGACAGCCAAGGAGAAAGGGAGAAAAATGTAATTCTGAAGACAGTACCTCGATTAATAATGGTATTTTTTACGGATAATAAAAAATGTTTGTTGTAATAATCAATCATGTTTTATCGGAATTCAATGTATGTTTAATAAAGAATTACCACTGTGAGTCATCATTAAAGGAAATAAAATACCATTTTGAAAAAATCGAACCATTAATTCTTTCAAACACCCGAGTTATATTTTGAAAAATGCGTCGTGGACAAAATACATGGCGCGCCCTGTCGTGTTACAAACAAGGGCGCGCCGGCTCGAGGGTTAAATTTTTTCTTATTTTGGCGAATTTACCGTTTGGTTTGAAACCTTGTACTGGTATTTACACTTTCGCGATGGCACTCCCCTCCTGACTGTCAACCGGGGCGGACCGCCCCTCTCGCTCCCCCCTTAGTACGCCACTGCATATAAGTAATCGTATCATAAGTCGAGATGAATACGAGGTTAGCAAAGATATGGTCATCGGAAGATTAAGAAGAACAATTTTGCCCTTAGCTAGAAGTTAACGGTTAATAAGTTCCATATTACGTCCTATAAAGACATGTCGAATACATCATACAGTGAACTGGCGAAATAATGATGCAAGATAGAAAATCGTAATGCCGCCAATCCCTCAAATCGGAGGATTACATACAATCAAATTAATTTCCCCTTAATCATTTTAGTATGCGTATAGTCATTTGATAAATAAAATTATTTCAGTTTGCAAATTATAAGGGCTTCGACTTACTTACTTAAGCGTTTTAGGAGGGAAATTTCAAATCGACATTGCCTTTCCGAATTACAACACGAACTCTGACAGTCTCCAGGAAACAGAAAATATTAAACATAAAACAACGACTATGAAATGATTGTTTTCATTGTTTTTGGTATATGTTTCATGACTTTCTCGGAATTTCACATTTTCTTCTTTGGAAGAAATAGGAACAGGGTCTGTTAGACGTTTCTGTTGCGTTTTTCTAAGAGGATAAATAGACCATCAGGATATGTAAAATGTAAAATGTCTCATTTGCGCAAAATATGAGAGTTTCGGACTAGATACAATTCAAGTGATTCAATAAAGGCACTAATACTAATAATAAAATACGATGAAAATATAAGTCGTTTTAATGCTTTTAACGGAAACAAATAAATGATATATAGTGGAACTTCCAAATATTTTAAGAATTTTCCAAAACTGAAATAAACTTTAAAAATTCAATTTATAATCTTTACAATTTTCCATGATCTAAAAACTCAAATTAAAAATAGTATTAGAAAAATAAAAAGGAGAAAATAAAGTATTTCAAAAATATTTTTCAGTATACACACTTTTATGCGCAAACAAAATTGGAAAATAAATTTTTAATTAAATTTGGTATGCAGGATAAAAGTGGGTCGTAATGCATATATTTTAGAAGTATATTAGATGCACGTTTTTGGTGAATAAGATTGCCACGGAATTTCGATAATTAAAAGTATTTTCTTGATTTCCACTGTAACGTTGCGTTTTAAATCACATTTTATCGATGTTTCCATGGAGATGATTATTACCGAACACGGCTTTAGCATAGACGAGTGAAAAAATAAGTTATTTTCCTTTTCATTCGACTACCCTTCAGCAATAGACAGTTGATCCATACATATTAGCGGGTTCCACGTCAAAAAAAGCACACGTCAAAACAGCGAAAAGAAAAACGGCGAACGGACAAAACAGCGAAAAATGGCAATGTAAAAAACAGCGAACGTGAAAATGGCTGAACTAAATATAGCAAAATACATTTACATATATACCCTGCAAGTCGCCAATGGCGTGTGGCAGGGGGAAAATAAAGTATATTATAATTTTATGCGAATATTTTAGAAATGTAAGTAACAAAGTCCATACAAAATCCTTATAATTAAATGGATTTGAGATAGAAATTCAAATTTTTGAATTTTTTTAGGAACATCATAAAGATCAAATACAGCATAATAAATAGAATGTCATACACAATCAACTTGTAGCTCAAGAATTACAAATTCCTTTATTTCTCTCGCGTAAGTCCAGCGTAGCACTTCGTCACTCCAGTTGCAAAGCGCTGCTTCACGGTTCTCGCCTGCAAGATAAATCTACATCATACCGTGTAAGTTGCTAGTCCGGTGGATGGCAGGGGGTGCATAGCACTTCTCAATTACTTTAAACTCAGTTACCACCTCATTATTCGATTATTTTCCCTGATTGTTCTTGGGAAAAAAGATCCTTTGTATCATTCGGTCCTATAATCGATCTCGCGAAACTTATTTTCATTGTCCTTTCTACCGATATAGGTGGGATCTTTAATAAATTCACCTCTCTAGCTAATCCTTCCGTACGATACTTTACTAATAGCCTCAGTCTAGCCTGTAGTCTGCGATCCTCGAGCTATCACCAGGACAAATCCTGAATTAATGGAGAGACGCTTTGGCTAGCATCGTAATTTATTTTCACGAATATGTCAGCCCTTCTCTGAACCTTCTCCATCTTAAGTACGCGGACCCTCTCATAAGGGTCCCATACTTCTGTTGCATACTCGATCTCGTTCGTGGGATTATTTTTCCACTTTTCCAGTGGGGGGGGGGGGGGGGCAACTGCCCCACTCTTGTTCCCACCTGCCCACGCCCATGATAATAATCCCTTCCCTTTTTCTTGCCATTGGCTATGCTCTTAATTAATTGTCGTCTAATGAGAAGTTATTTTGTTTCTATCCTTTCCTGGAAGTATTTAAGGAGTGCAGAGTAACATTCTTCTGTTAAAGTTGTCTCTTTCACTGTTGTGGTATTATTCAAGCATTAAGGAGGTGCGATTTTTGCCTATGAGGTGACTCTTGACTTGGCATCTACTCCCTTATAAAATTAATTTTTCCGGTGTTAAAATAAGAAAATCAACGAACATATCGCCATTTTAAAGTGGAATTGCTGGTATAACGTCGAATCTTCATTGGTCTGGTGCATTGTATTATTCCAATTCACGTATATTGAGAACGTATGTTTTTAAATATCTCCTATCTTGCATTACTGTCAATGTTTTCTTGAATGTTTTTTACTTTTACTTTACAGTTAAATTACAGAATCATCATCATCATCATGCTTCTGTCCGAAGACAGGTTTTAACTGAATCGCTGCCTCCATTTCTCTCTCTCCCTAGAAGCCTCTTTTATATCTCTATAAGTATTATATCCCTGCTTTATATTATCTAATATTCCTATTCTTTTTCTCCCTCTTCCTCTTCTTCCACTAATTTTTCCTTCTAAGATCGTCCTTTTTAAACACTGTCTTCTTAATATGTGCCCTATCCAATCTGCTTTTCTTTTCCTGATTGTTTTTATTAGCATCCTATCTTCTCCCAACATTTCTAATACTTCTTCATTTCTCTTCCTATCTGTCCATTTCACTTTCATCATTCTCCTCCATACCCACATCTCAAAACTTTCTAAATATTTTTCCTCCTTTCTCCTTATCGTCCACGTCTCTGCACCATAAAGAGCTATGCTCCATATGTAGCATTTTGCTAATTTCTTCCTTGTTTCTAAATTTATTTTCTTGCTTGTGAGAAGCTCCTTCTTCTTGTTAAATGCTGCTTTTGCCATTGCAATCCTACTTCTGATGTCCTGTGTCCTGTAGTTCCATCCTGCGCTAAAATACTGCCAAATATTTGAAACTACATACTTGTTCCTATTTTTGTCCATTTACCATTTATTTACCATATTTAATTCTTTGTGTTCCTTTGAAACCACCATGACTTTCGTTTTTTCAGCATTGATCTTCATTCCATATTGTTGGCCAACCTCCACTAGTCTGTCTGTCATCCTCTGAAGCTCTTTCTCGTCTTCTGCTATTAATCCTTGATCATCTGCATATTTAATGGTGGTAATACTTTCACCTCCTATCTTAAATCCTTTCTCTTCCCTCAACGCTTCTTCTGTTATTGTTTCTGCATAAATATTAAATATCGCTGGTGAAATAGGACATCCCTGCCTCACTCCCCTCCCTATTGAAGTACTTTCTGTTTCTTCTCCTTCCACCCTGACTCTAATCTTTTGATCAAAGTAAAGGTTTTTAAGTAGTCGTTTATCTTTCCAATCTATTCCAATTTTGTATAAAATACCCAGCATTTTATCCCATTTCACTCGGTCAAAAGCTTTCTCCCAATCTACAAAACAAAAATACATATCTTTATTGACTTCTAGCGCTCTTTCTATCATCATCCTCATACATCCTATAGCATCTCTAGTCCCTCTTCCTCTTCTGAAACCAAACTGATTATCTTGCAGCTCCTTTTCTATTTTACATTCAATTCCTTTGGTTATTATTCTAGTTAGAACTTTAGCTGTATGAGAAATTAAACTAATTGTTCTGTAATCCTTACAACATTTTGCATTGTTCTTTTTCTCCAGTGGTACCATAACAACATCTAAAAAATCTTCACGCCATATGCCAGTATCATATACTTGGTTAAAAAATTTTGTTAGTTGCTTAACTGCTTTCGACCCCAAAACCTTAAGAACGTCCACTGGTATATCATCACTCCCAACAGCCTTCCTTCTTTTCATGTCATCAATTGCTCTTTTAACTTCAGACTCGAGAATACTTGGTCCTAGCTGATCTTTTTCCACATCCTCTTTTTCATTTAATTCATTATTTCTTGGCTTTCCTTCTTTGTCATACAGAACCTCAATGTATTCTTTCCAAACATTCTTTACATTGTCTGGCTCCGATACTATTTTACCACTTTTGTTCATGATTCCTTTACGTCCTATCTTTATTGCCTTTTTCTTGAATAGTTCCCTTGCTTTGCTATACATGAGGTCTGTTCTACAAATTCTTTCGCATTCGACAATCTCCTCGCATTTCTCATTTATCCACTGTTCTCTGGCTTTATCTGTTTCCCTTCTTAAAGCATTATTTAACTCCTTGTACTTTCTTTGGCCTTCTTCAGTGTTTATGTTCTTCCACTTTCTCCGCTCTTCCATTTTTTGCAGCATGGCTGCTGTGATCCAGGGTTTTTTGTTTCTTTCACCCGTTATCTTTCCTACCTTCTTTTCCATTACCCCTTTAATGTTGCTATGGATGTATCTCCACTCCTCATCTACATTCTTCCTATTTTCTTCAGCTCTCTCCCCCAACCTTTCCTCCAGCTCAGTCATGATAGCCTCCTTGTTTTTAAGGAGTTCCTCTAAGTTCCATTTCTTGTTAACTCTTATGTTTCTCTTAACGATCTTCAGTCTACATTGTGTATTTGCTACCAAAAGGTTGTGGTCGGAATCGATATCTGCCCCTGGTAGTGTTTTTTCACATTTTTAATGCTATTTCTAAATCTTTCATTGACTAGTATGTAATCTATCTGGTATCGTCTCTGGTCTCCTGGGCTTCTCCATGTGTAAAGTCTCCGCTGGTGATGCTTAAACCATGTATTAGTTACAATCAATCGATTTCTATGGCAGAATTCCACAAGTTTCTCCCCTCTTTCATTTCTCTTCCCTAGTCCATATTTTCCTACTATGTTATCTTCCTGTCCCTCTCCGAGGCTACTCAGCCTCAACCTCGCCAATAAAGACATTTTTCTTTCTTTCTTTCTTTCCGACTACACTGTTCCAGTCTCCCATTACTATGGTGTTGACCCTTCCTTTTCCCTCCTCCTCCAATATCTCCATAATCTGTTCATACATTTCATCTACTTCGTCGTCGCCAGCATTAGTCGTTGGCATATACACTTGAATTATAAGCATTTCCACTGGCTCCATCTGAAGTTTTACGGCTATTAATCTATCATTAACTGTCACTACCTTGCTAATTCTTTCAGCTATCTCTTTTCTCATTATAATCCCCGCTCCCCTTTCCTTTTTCTCTCCTCCCGAGTAAATAATCTTAAATTCGTCTGAATTTATCTCGCCTTCTCCTTCCCACCGAACTTCACTAAGACCTACTATACCTACATTATTCCTTCCTTATTACCCAATAACATCTGATAAATGTATGTACATACCATATTCTAGTATACCAATCTGTTTCAGAGGTCAATATATTAAAATTACATAACTTTAATCCAGGGGTTGCCAAAGTGGTCGGTACCGACCCCCTGTGGTCGGTACCTACTCTCAGGGGGTCGATGAGAGTTAAAGGGTCGTTAGGGGGTCGGTGAGAAATAAATTGGTCTTTAGGAGGCTTTTTAGAAATTTTAATATTCAATAAAATAACAGAATTTAAAATTTCGCCAAAAATTGTTTAAAAAAACATATTTCTTGCTTTTTCTTTGATATATTTTAATTAAGAATTATCTCGGATGACCGTTGAAAACCGTTTAGACACGTGATGTTGTTTGTCGAAACATATGTTTACTAAAGTTTTGTATAAAACATTTTTTCACTAATTACATTTTATGATACTTCATGTAAAACATTTTATGAATTTGAAAAATCATATTCTGAATTTAATTGGTTCTTTCGTTATTTTGTTTTTAAGTTTCGATTGTGCTTTATTTTACAATGTATGCCATTTCACTTAATTTATAATATATGTCGCCTATAGGCAATTTGGCATAATTCCTTAACAGTATGTGTAAAAGCAATTATTAAAATCAATGCAAATCCATTACATTCACGTTTGCCAGGTTATGCGTAGAAAATGATGAGACAGCTATTCAACTACTATTGCACACTGAAGTCAGGTGGCTCTCAAGGGGTGACTGTCTTCAAAGACTTGTAGATTTGTACAGATCAACCATAGAGTTTTTGAAAGATTTGGATCATTCTCTGTGTGGCGAGCTGCAGAAATGTAAAGTTCATGTGTTTTATCTGGCTGACCTATATTCAAAATTTAATGAGTCCCAAAATTGTTTGCAAGGTAAGGATGTCAGTCTCATTCAAGCCCGAACAGTCTTGCTTCGTTTTCAAAAGAAACTTTAGCTATTTAAATTGTCCTTATCAATGAGGGACTTAAAATATTTTGCAAATCTTCAGAAACTGGAAAATGAAGAAAATGAAAGTATTACTGATAATGTTTTGGAGATATTTGTTAACCATCTTAAAGAGGTAATCCATGATTTCAGCATTAGATTTGCAGACCTGAAAAATATGCAAATTGCTGATTGGATTGTATCTCCTTTTGACTCCTATTTAAACCATAACAGCATAGAAAACCAAGAAATTTTTGATGAACTTGTTGATCTCGAAGCAAAAGCATTGTTCAAAAATAAGAATACCGATTTATTTTTGGCAAATGAAATAATTAATACTAGATATCCTAAAATTTGTGCAACAGTACTACCTTTTAATTTAGCATTCCCTACTTCATATATGGTTGAAGCTGGATTTAGCCATGCTAACACACTTAGAATTAAGCAGCAAAACATGTTAAACTTGGAAAAAAGAGGAGACTTAAGATTAAAGCTTACAAATCATGAACCCAATGTAAATGGTCTAGTAAGAAAACACCAAGCCCACCCTTCACACTAAAAATAAATTTGAGTTCAGTATAAAAATGTCATGTTACTTGATTAATTGTAAATGTTTTTAAAAATACAGTTTATTATACACTGCCGTAATTATTACTATTCAAAAACCTTTCCTAAAATAGATTTAAAAAGTATTTAATATCAAAACTTTCACTGGGGGTCTCCGGATTTTTATGGCATCATCAAAGGGTTCGTTGAGATAAAAAGTTTGACAACCCCTGCTTTAATCGAAACTTAACTTAACAGCTTCGACCGGTGACGCGTTCTACGTATTCTATCCTTAAGGGTTGTGGAAAAAGGTTTGGGAAGTTAAAAACACAGGAGGATGAGAGCCAGCGGCCGTTTTGTATGGTCAAAGGCAGTCAAATTTGCGAAATCTACAGATATGCAGGGAGAGTGGCGGTGACCGCTTTAGATTTCATTCCTATCCGAAAAAATGGATCGCTTCTTGACGAACTAATTTAAATGTTAGAACTTTAGCTCTGTTAAATAGCTGTTCATTTATTAACGTATAATCGACGTTCATTTTCTAAGGATTTAATTCTCTTCCGTGGGAAGGATTACCGCAGTTAAATCTTTGAGAGTTAAAGTTTCAAGTTCGGTTTTATGGAAATAGAAAGGCAATGGCAATAGGCAATAAATTCAATTTATTCTTGCTTAAAATAGATTATTAACTGCCTTTTCCAGTATATCAAATGGCAGAATAAAAATAGTTATCACTTAATCAGGAATATTAATTAAAATATCTCCTTGTCTGTTTTCTGGATATCAGTACGTTCCGGAAAATCTTGGCAAATAGGAGGTCGTAATAGCAATGAGAAAATTGGCCTTTGATGGCTGTTTGCGCGGAACCGAACCGTAACTTTCGCGATGAATTATTTGTTTGTTTGTATGGAATTTCTGGCAAATCAAGCTATTGAATTAATATACCTATTACTCCTTCCACACGGAATACTTACACAAGGGAGAAGGGAAACCCGGTGCCGGCATTAGCCTACTCTTTGCGAAGAGCCCCAAGGCGAAGGTGAATTGCACGGTCAGAATTAATAGGCATTTAATGGAATCATAATTTAAAAACTTTCTAATACTTGTTCTATTTAAAAAAAAGTGGTGATATTTCGTCCAAACGATATCTGCCGTCTAATGAGAATGAAATATTAAGCAAAGTTAATTGTCCAAATTAAATTATTAGTGATACATCGTTCAAATAAACAGAAATAGCACGAAAAGGATTGAGAATGGCCTGTTAATCTTTGATTTTTGACTGATGGCTGTAAAATTAATGTTATCGATAAATGAGGGCTTGGAGTTACTGCACTTAATATGTCCGTTTTTATGAGCGAAAGAAAGAGTGGACCTCCAAAAGTCGTACATAGATTCAATTAATAAATTTGAGAGACTCGGAGGAAATATGGAGCGTAATATAAATATCTTCCAGATGATTACGAAATTCGTTGCAAGGATTAAGAGCAATTGTTGGTAAGTTGGCATTAAAAGAACGTCCAGAACGGGGATGGCGAAGATAATATAAGAGGGAGGTCCTCGTTTATTGCTCCTGCAGAGTGGAATTGAGCGCATGCATGAGTGCCAGAGTCGAAAGAAAGAGCAGATCTCCCATCTTATCCGAAAACCCTCGCTTAAGAAGGCCACGTAAAGGAGGCGGCCGTAGAAGCAAAGCATAATGGAAAGAGAAAAGGGAATGCTGGAACAATGCTGATAAACGGTTGCAGTTTAATGTACAGACGGAGCTCTTTATGTTTGTAGAATTGGCCGGGTGGTTGAAATGAGGGTCGGAGAGCTGGGAGAGAAAGGAGGGAGAGGATGTTTTGGAGGAGAGGAGTGAGGGAGGGAGAGGTTGGAGAGAGGAGGAGGAGAACTGGGGAGGGTAAGGGAAGTGGGGGAGGCAAGGTGGCGGGAAGAGGGTGGACGAAGATAGGAAGAGATAGGCTGGATAGAGGAAAGGAGAGGTTGGAGGAGAGTTCACGTTGTTAAATTTTTGGTAGGTGCAAAAGAGGAAGGCTGTTTTAGGCGAGAAGAAGTAACCTATAACTTAAGCTAAATTCTGACATCGTAATTTTATTTTAATTTAATTTATTTTTCCATTTTTTAAAGTTAGGCATAAGTTTAAAAAGTTACTTGCCACATTCGCCGATGATGGTGTTCTTCGATTTAAAATGGGGCATTGAATTTTCGTCAGGTGATTAATTATTCCAGTAGATTGTTGAGCTTTCTATTTTATTATTCCTCTCGCGCATATATTATTATAAGCGATATTTTGCATTCAGATTTTGTCGAAATAATGATTATTCAATTGCACACATTGGTCTTTATTCTTGCCTTTAAATTTTCCTACTTCTGAGCAGGCTGAAAATCTATTATTTAACAATCGTTTACTCATGATTTTTTATTCGTTTCGACCTTTCAATGAAATTTGAAAGGTGAATTTGGACTGAGGTGAGAGAGAAGGGAAAGGGAATGGGAAGTGAGAGGGCGTAGGGCAAAAGATGGGAGTAAAAAGGGACGAGAGTTTTTCAAATCACGTGTTACATTTTATTTACGAAATATTTAAAATGTAATTTCCCCGCTTTAGAACTTTGAGCCGCGCTTCGTCGTTTAATTCCATCCTTTCCCGACGCAGCAGAGTGGTTAAATGACGATCTTCTCATTTTCACTCGAATTGTGCTTGAATATATTTCCTCTGCAAATTTCCCAATTATTGGTAGAAGTATTTAAGGGAATGTCGCTGAGCTTTGAGGGGTATCTTCATTAAAAGCAAACCTTGGAATGGTTTCATGCGCTAAATAAACGCTGAAAATCCGAAAAAAACTATCTATGCGCAACAATTCAGCCTCTTTGCGATTGTTGGCATCGTTACGTATTTCTTCTTGTGGAGGATGATTACTCTGCGCGAAGGACTCTCATAGGAAATAGCGTTGAAATCAAAATGTTTTCCTGTGTTGTGAAATCGATCAGTTATACCAGAGGTTCCCAACTTTTTATGGCACGATACATGTACCGGGAATATAAGATTGTTGCGACACATGGATGTAAATTACACGAGGACTAATATTCTAGACGGGAAGAGGATGGGGAAAACAACTTCTGCCTACTTTTCCTGCAGATTCATTGATTTGAAAAATATTATTTGGGACTAGCTCATGGAATTCATAAATGAAAACAATTAACAAAAAACTCAATTCAAATTTAACTTCGGAAACCTTCGCGACACAAAGAATCTCGCGACACACACTATGGGAATCGCTGCGTTATACTATATGACGATGTGTCCGTATTGATATTTGTTTAGATATTTGGCATTAAACACATTTTTATAAAACCTTCAAAACTTCGTTTATTTAACCGCCTTGAAATAGGTAGGATATACGGTTTTTACGGTCACCATTCGCAAGGAAGGATTAAGGCGCGTAGATTGTTATCTTCTGGGGAGGAGATGCGAGGGGGCTCTTCGGTGCTGGAATACCTTATGCACCCACATCCCCTCGAGCAGGTCACGTGTTCGGGGAAGGCATGTACTCGAGGCATATGGATTCGTGGTCGGGCAAGGGCTTTCTTGGCGAACGCGTTGCGTCTGGTGATTTTTCGAGCATTTTCCCGGAGCGGAGTGTGTTAAATGACTCCACAAAGTTTGAAATTTTACATTTGAGAAGGAAAAAATCCTGTACTTAACCTGGATTAGAATACGATTCTCCCACTTGTCGGTTAGGCGCTTTAACCCAATAAGCTACCAAGCCATCATGATTCTCCGTTCTCGAATTCGATTCCTGTTCAAGTATAGGATTTTTATCTTACTCAAAAGCCAAATTTCAATTTAAGCTTTATGCGATCATCCATAATAAATCACTTCCTCAACTTTCCATCTCGCCACAATGTTTTACGGGGTTTTCTGATTTCGCAATTAATTTAACTTGATGGTTTTTCCACTATGGCCAAATTATCGAAGTCTCATATGGAGACGATATCAGGCGCAAGTCAAATATTCGTTAGATAATTAGAGAGTTATACAGCTTCTGTCAGTAAAAAATGTAAAACTAAGTAATACTTAAAGCGATAAAGCTATAATTTAATCAGATGGAAAGGTATGCTCCATAAATAAAATTTCAAAGTTGTTCTTTATAGGAAATACGTACAAAACGGCATCGAATGAATGGGCGATTCTTGAATTTATATTACCGAAATTTAAGTCGCATTTATGTGGTCTTGCAGGCAAATGTTGTCCCCTATCCGAATAATTTTTTAAAATATATAGCTTACAAATCATATAAGAGCCAGGAAGAGAAAAATATGGAATTTATTCGTTGCTTGCCGAGAGAACCGTCTTAGCGATCGTTGTGAACAAGATATGCGATGTTTTTCTCGGGATTTTCTCGAATTTTTATCTCCGAACTATAACTCTTAATTATGTGGTCTTTCCGACTTTATTGGTAAATGAAGTCCTCTATCCGAATGATTTTTTTAATCTAAACCTTACAGATCATATAAGAGCTAGGGATAGAAATATACTAGTAAAGGTGCTTGCATTCTGCAAGCATATCATCTCACCTTGAAAAAACATTCATTTTTCAGACAGATATTTCATCATGGGAAATATTTCTTTAATTCAAATGATTTCTCCTCAGTCCGATTTTCATTTTTTCCTTATGAAACAATAATGGAGTAAAACCATAGCTAATTTCTGCAATTTTAGTAATATTATACTTTTTATTGGGTTAATAATGCCACACATTTCTGCCAAATTCAAAATTTGTAGCACTTTTAGAAGTGCAATAACATTTATCTTATTGTTAAAATTTAAATAATTTTTATGAAATGTTTATTCGTTTATATAAATAAAACACTAAATAACTTTAAAAATTCAACTCTCCAACTCGTCCCGTTGTATCTAAACATTTACCTATTTGTTTAAATTGTACGAATTTTTAACTGCCAAACAAATCAAAATATCAAAATTTGTATACTCCCTATTTGGTTTTTTTAATATTTCTACTTATAAAAAAAATTTCAACCCCGTAGCACATTTGGAAATACATAAACCTCGAAAATTTGTTTAAATAATTGCGAATTTTTAGCGGCCGCATTGTTGCACTTTTTCAAGATTTTCGTTTTTCCTCGTCGGTTTTGCACAAAATCCTACCCAAGAAAAAAATTTCGAATCTCCAGCTTATCTGGAAGTGCCTAAACATTAGTATCCTCCTCCTCTGTAAGAAACGTCTATATATAATGATGGTATTAAATGGTTGCTTGACGGGTGCCATTTAACGAGATAAGAAAATAAGTTTATGAAAGTAATTATTTAATGTGGAAGTTCTAATTGATTGATGCAGTTCAAAATCACAATTGGGCGAATTAAAATCCGTCCAGCAATTTAGGAGATAAAAGTTAAGACTGACGGAGGAGACGTTCCCATAAGGCGTTCTGCTACTATCGCTTCGCTGATAAAGAACGCCTAAAAACAATGTAAACGTATTTATAATCAATCGATTGCATTGATTTGCGGCCCGTTACTTCCAAGGCGGTGGCCTTGCTCTTGTCCCCGCTCTGGTCAATGTATTTTTTTGAGGATTTGTATAAAAATCTAATTTTGGAGCCCACTTTTTCCGCAAGAAATTTTTTCCAACTGTGGACGCCACGTGACGCGAGCTATTGAGGCGGCGGTGTCAGGTAACATTTCATTTACCGTATATACTCTTGTATCGCGCTCTCTCGTACATAACGCGCCTCCTTCTTTTTACATTAAATCCTGAATTTTTCGTACACCCTGTGTATAGCGCGTACCTTAGATTTTTGAGGATTAGAAGAATGAAATTTTAGAATTTTAATGTCTGGTTAAGTATTACACCACCGCAAATGAATACGTTAAACCGTTAGGTTACCGCCAGTTAAAACTATTTTAAAACGCAGTAACGTTATAAATTAATAAGTTCAAAACAAGTTTACTCTGAATGTGACGTCCATGTAAGTAATCGTATCTTAAGTCGAGTTGAATACAAGGTTAGCAAAGATATGGTCATCGGTAGATTAACACTTTCAATGCGGCATGACTGGAATTCCATTCATGGGCCTAAGTCTCTTCATAACGTTTTGGGTGAGCGACCGCCAGTCCGATGAGCTCCCCATCTGTTTTCAGCCATTATTGTAAATTAATTTCGGACAATTGCCGATAAGCTGGGGTAATGAAAGTTTGAGTGTGGCTAAAGGCCCGCAATACCTATTAGGAATTGGTATCATTTTGCTTACAGTATCCTGGGTTCGACTGCAGATGCCCCGAAAAATCTCCCATATGTTACCATGGGGAAAAGTTATTCCAATGGGTGGATCAATCTAAGATGCATAGGGAGCTAAAATTTTGTACGATTATAGGATTTTGCTCACAACTATCCAGAAAAATCGAAAAATTGTTAATTTTTAGGGGTTATTTTTACCCCATTTGTACTTTAAAATTTAATAGTTTTTATCTCGGAAAATATAAGAGGTAAATACGAACTTATACAAATATTTTGTAGCAAATTCTATATAAAAAAGGAAAATTTTGAAAAAGCTCAACAATGCGCCACTAAAAATTTGCAAATATTTAAACAAAATTTTCAAGTTTATGTATATCCGATTGTGCTACGAAGCTGACATTTTTTAAAGGTAGAATTTGTAAAAAAACGAAAAAGGGATTATAGAAATGTTGATATTTTAATTGGTTTGGCTTTTAAAAATTCTTAAAATTTACACAAATAGATAAATGTTTAGGTACTACGGGGCGAGCTAGAGAACTGAACTTCTTAAGTAATTTAGAGATTAGTGCAAATGCACAAATAAATATTTGAATATCTCCATTAAGTTCTTATTGCGGCCGTTAAAACATTTTTTAAATGTATACAATTACAAATGTTATTTCACTTATAGATGTGCTTTAACTTTAAAATATGGCAGAAACATAGATATATACGAGAAATCACTATATACCAGGATCAAACTCGTAAATAAACCAACACAATATAAAGGGCAACAGCACTTCAGCCACGTGGAGCATAGATGTATCAGCTAATAAATTCTATGAGTAATAACAGTATATTTATCATTTTCCGTGAAATTAAGGCAAATACTGTAGTTTCAAAATTCTCTGGCAATCGGCTCGTGTCCAAGTGTTCGTATTTCAAGTTTCGTCGCTCAGATCGCCCTGCATGAACAATAAGAATAATCATCATTAAGACAATACCCTCTACTTACATTAAATTTATGTAAAAATTAGGACATTTTGTGTTAAGATCATGGCATAATCATACACGCATTTAGCGCGTATTTGGATTAAAACAATCGCGAAGAAGGTATGACGCCATTATATTTAACAATTGAAAAGAGTTAAAAAATTTCGTAATACTACAAAACACAACATTAAAAACCTTTTCACGTTTTGTACCACTCTGGAGGCAATTATCAGGAATCCAAAACGGGTATCGAATTATTTATACAAAATTTCAATCTATATTATTTATTTACCTGACTGGTTTCGGTATGAAATCATTGTATTCGGGTGTGCCCACGAAAAAAGGTTTGAGATGCAGGATAAAGGTAGTTGCAAGAGGAGAGGGTGGGGAGAAGGAGCTGTGGATTTTTCCCGTAAATGCAAGGGTCGAAGGCCGGAGGTGTCGCAGAGTGTTCGGGTAAGAACATTGGAGAGGGGAGTGGGGATGACGGAGTTTCCCATTGGAGATAAATATCTATTGCGAATGACCAGGTCGGGCATAGAATGAGCAGACAAAGGGAAGGAAGAAAAGCGTATCCTCTTCTCAGTTTTTCAGAACGAAACGTCCAAAAGGGGAAAGTGGGAAGGATAGAAACATACGTTGTATGCATGTACTACAATAAAGTAGCTGTAGGATCCAACCAATTTACCATGTCTTTCAATGCACCGAGTCTTTCTTTCTTTTTTATCACTATGTAAACCATTTATTGAAAAATCCGAAGTGTGTGACTGCTCATTGATGTGTTTCCACCTACTTATGGTGCTCAAACGTTTAAAGTGTTGAAAAAGTTGTTCGAGTATTTATGAACAAATCAAAGCTAAACAGATTCAAAATTTTTCAATCCGTAGCGATACAGCGATAGATAGGCAAACCCGGACGGCAGACCCAATGTTCTATTCGGTGGCGGATGACTGGAATTTCAGTAATTATTTAAAAAAATATTTAATCCATTTTTGGTATTTTTCGCAAAACTCTTGTAAACCAACGTTTATTGTACCGAAATCTAATATAAAACTTTAAAAACTAGATTTTTGTCATTTGGCGAGTAAGTTTTAGTAGTTGTGATTTCTTATTCTTTTTAAACAGTATAAAAAGGAGTCTTTAACAGATTACATACTAAATCATTTTCTGGATTAATTTTTACTTTCTCCATACGTAGTATAGGGGAAAATAATGTTTTCAAGAAAAAAATTGATTTCAAGATTTCAACGGAAATACACGTTTCGAGTTGCCCTGAACACGTTTTGACCATTTTCTCTATTATGTCTGTGTTTATCTGTGTGCGTGTTTGTGTATGTGGCAGTTTTTTGTGGTTGCTCTAACTCAAAAACTATTAATCAGATCAACGCGAAATTTTATATTTATCATTTATGTGACATTCGTAAGAGCGGATTAGTATTTTATAAAAATTGGTCATACGGAAGTGGATGTATACTCTTACACTTTCTCCATACGTAGTATAAAGGAAAGTATTGTTTTCATGAAACAAATCGACTTCGAGATTTCAACGGAAATACACGTTTTGAGGTCCCCTGAACACGCTTTGACCATTTTCTCTATGATATCTGTGTGTGTGGGAGAGTATGTGATAGATTTATTGTGGATGCTCCAACTCAAAAACGATTAATCAGGTTAACTCGACATTATACATTTAACATTTTTATGGCAGTCAAAAGAATTTTTTAATTTTTAGTAAAAATCGGTCAACCGACAGTGTGTGTTTACTCTTGTCACTTATCAGTTATTTTGAAATATATGCTTTAATATTTGATACATGTAAAAATGTATTTTAATAAAAGTTATAGGAAATGTAATTTTCTACAATCTTTGTTTGAAAAATTTTCCCCGATAATGCATTTTTTAAGAGATATATTATACATTATTAGCTGCCACCACCACGCCACCTACCGACGACTATTGTTAACAATTGTCGCTTACGTCTTAGTAACGCTCCTTTATAATTTCTTAATTGTTGGAGCTTTGTGGCTATAATCAATACCAGAAGGATATGGTTTGAGTTTATTTCTGTTCTTTTTAAAGTCAAACATTTTCTCTCAGTTCCTTAAAATATTTATTACATGTAACCTGGTTAGAATTTTTAAACATAATACAGATACGGAGAAAGTCATGGGGTGGCCACATCAGATTTTTTACAAAAAGCTAAAGGGAAATTATTAATGCAATTAACGAGAAAAAACAATGTCAACATTATTCGGATAGTGGACTTCATTTACCACAAACAAGTCCGCGAGACCATAAATATAACTACGCATGGGCTATCCGCGGGTGGGGATGACAACGAGTGGCACTTGCCCCCACACTAGAAATCTGAAAATGTGAATTTTTAAAAGTTATAAGCCTAAAATTGCTATTTTTTGTAACAAATGCAGTTAATGAAAACGACGCTGGATATGACTAAACGCATTCTAGGAAGCCACGCCCATTCTCAAAAAAATAGCAATGGCGCTCTTTCGAAGATTCTTAACTCCCGCCACCTGGAAAAATATCTGCGGACGCCATGTAATTGGGAAACAAAGTAATACAGCATAATCAGGTATAAAATACTAAAAGAAATGTCAAAATCTGTCTCTGACATGGTATTTGGATGTATGTTTTTAAATAAATGTTACTGTTTATTCGCAAATATGATATCACATCATAACAGCGCATAAATAACAGCGAACGTCGAAAGAGCGAACGTCAAAGCAGCGAAAACAAAGACGGCGAACGTCAAAACAGCGCCAATAGAATAGGTGGCGGAGTATTTTTGGCAATAAGTGAAAAGTACGATAGTTGTCAGATCCCTATTATCGACGAAACGACCGAGAGCGTGTCGTGTCGCCTAGGTAAAAATAATTCGAAAAAGATAAATTAATGCTCATTTTACAGACCACCTAATGCCAAAGTTGATTATATTTTTAGTTTACAGAGGCAATTAGCCGAGCTTAGATCTTTTATAATCGATGGTTATGTGATAATTGGAGGCGATTTTAACTTACCGCCAATCGATTGGGAAAACCTATGTTTCGTTACGGGAGGTAAAGAACGCGAATCGAGTGAAGTCTTAATTGACACGTTTCATTAATATTCCTTAATCCAGATAGTACGAGAAGCCACGCGTTCGGACAATGTTCTCGACATGCTTGCTTCAAACACCCCGCATAGGATAACTAAGGTATCCACAGAGGAGGGACTTAGCGACCATCGAGCTGTGTATGCTGAGTGCGAATTAAAGCTCAAAAGACATCCTAAGCCCCTTCGGAATGTATACGCTTTCGCCAATGCCGACTTTAAAAGTTTCAGCTTAGATCTCAGAAGTACCTTTGTCAGTTATCGTGAAAAGACAGAACGATTTGGTATGGATTATTCAAGGATATACTAGGAAAAGGTATCGATAGATTTATCCCCAGTAAGTTGAAATCTGATAAGAAAGAACCTCGTTGGTTTAATAAGGAAGTTAGGATTGCCTTAAAACGACGCAAAATTGAAAAACATACCTACCACCGCTTCCGATGAGTATCGCACAGCTATAGTCCATGAGTATAACAGTGCCCGCGTATTAGCGAGAAAAACCATGCGTAACGCATTTAACACATTCCGGAATGAGGTATAAAATACAAAATTGAAGGAGGATCCAAAAGCGTTCTGGTCCTATGTAAGAGAAGTCAAGGGAGGGGGTCCTTCAATACCCTCCCTGCGATGTGATTCCGGAGACATCCTTCACGATGGAGAGGAAAAAGCTAATCTGCTAAATCTGCTAATCTGTTTACTTTGAGAAGGCGTTTACGGCAGGGGGAGATAGACTTGAAGATAATCTTATTCCCGATATACGTAATCAGATGGATAATATTAAAATCTCTGAGGTAGGAATAGCGAAACAACTGGGTGCGATAAAGCCCAACAAAAATCCAGGACCAGAAGGAATTCCCGCGCGTGTATTAAAAGAACTAGCAGACGAAATAGCTCCCTTCCTTCGGATAGTATTCGAGAAATCCCTTACCCTCTGTGAGGTTCCTGATGATTGGAGACTAGCACGCGTCACACCCATTCATAAGAGAGGCGACAAAGAAAACCCAGAAAATTATAGGCCGATATCTCTAACATCGTCATCATGTAAGATTTTGGAGCACATTATTGTTAGCAACACTATGCGTTATCTCGAGAGTAGATCGCTGTTAGTCAGCTGTGAACATGGCTTCAGAAAAGGTAGATCCTGTGGCACCCAACTCGGTCTGTTTGTAAATGATGTTTTATCATGCGGCGAAAATAATAAACAGGTCGATGCAGTGTTCCTTGATTTTAGAAAAGCTTTTGACAAGGTTCCCCACCGTAAGTTGTTATTAAAATTGGGAAATCTTGGTGTTAATGTGAAAGTCATTAACTGGGTTCGCGCTTTCCTTTGGAATAGAAAACAAAAAGTAGTTCTCGATGGTAAGTCCTCGAGTGTGGCAGATGTAGTCTCTGGAGTGCCGCAGGGTAGTGTGATCGGACCTATGCTTTTCTTGCTTTATATAAACGACATCAGCTCAGTTGTGAAAAGTAATATCAGGCTTTTTGCGGACGACACCGTAGTCTATAGAGAAATTAGTGGTCCTAGCGACCATCGTCAGCTTCAGGATGATCTGGATGCGTTATCTGTTTGGTGGAAGGAATGGCAGCTGGAAATCAATCAGAAAAAGAGTAACGTTCTACACTTTTGGAAATCTAGAAGCCCATCGTCCGTATTTACCTATTCGATGGATGGTGAGAGCATTCCTGTTTCGGAATCCGTGAAATACCTCGGGGTAACCTTGAATCGTGACCTGTCTTGGGACACCCACATAAGACGAGTGATCGGTGCGGCAAATAAGAAGTTGGCTTTTGTGCGTAGGATAGTCAGGAAAAGGTGAGAGAATGCTGTTCTTTATCTTTGGTTTTACCACAAAGGGAATACGCAGCAGCTGTTTGGGATCCATATCAGAGGGGACTCATAAAGGGTTTAGAAAAAATACAGCGGCGAGCAGCTAGATTCGTGAAAAAGAATTACGATGAAAAAACAGAGCGTTATGTTACTCATTGAAGAGTTGAGTTGGCCATCGTTTAAAGATCGTAGATTAGAGGCGAGACTTAAACTTCTAGATAAATATAGATCGGAGATATTCGTAAATGAATTGAAGGATATTATTCGACAACCAGCGTATATCGGACGGAGGAATAATGAGAACAAGATTCGCGAAATAGATAGTAGGACGGAGAGGTATAAGGAGTCTTTTTTCCCTAGGACAATTCGTGACCACAATAGATAAGTGAATAATAATTAGTTAGGATCTTGGTGCGCGGCAGGGTAATATGTACATGTAGATGAAAACAGCGAACGCCAAAACAGCGAAAAATCGGAATGTAAATAACAGCGAACGTCAAAGCAGCAAAAACAAAAACGGCGAACGGACAAAACAGCGAACGCCAAAACAGCAAACACCAAAACAGCGAACGTCAAAACAGCGAACGTCAAAACAGCGAAAAAAAAACGGTAAACGGACAAAACAGCGAACGTGAAATAGCGAAAAATCGGAATGTAAAATACAGCAAACGTCAAAATGGCTGAACGCTGTTTAGAAAAAGTTAGTATTGTAGTTATTTTAGGTAATAAATAGTTGCTGGTTATTAAATTTTAAAAAGCCGGAACGGTTAAACCAGAAAATTATAGTAATATGTGAATATTTCAATAGTGCGCTGAATTTACTGGAATTACTAAAATTAACATAAGAAACGAATCCTACATCCTATAGAAAAAATTACCAGATTTTTGAGTGGTAGTAGGTAATTTTAAAAGAACTACATTAGCTAGTTTTTTATTGGTTTCATTATGAAAAACGTTTTAAAGATTCATTATTATGGCTCCAAATTTGTTTTAAAAAATCCTTTCGTATTATTTAGATCAAAAGTACATTAGTTATTACAGGTATACATAATGGGCGACTATCTACATCTACAAGTTGCCCTGCAATTCACCAAGTTGGTGGGTGGCAGGGGGTGCAATGCACCAAATCCTACCTAAAGATTGTCTAACGCAATTCGAAATTTCCTATTGTGATCTCGTATTGTCCTCGGAAAGAACGAGCCTAGATAACGCTCCGTCCTACAATCGATCTCACGTATTTTATCGTCTCGATCATTTCTACCTATATACGTTGTTGCCACAATTATTCCCACTACCTCCTCTTTTAGACATTCCGACCTATATTTCTCCAGACCTTGAGTCCAATCTACGGTCCTCCAGTGATACCCAGTTCAAATCGCTCAACAAAGAGGTGACGCTTTCCTAATGTTCGTTCTTTTGTTTTACAAATCTGGCTGCTCTGCGCTGTACTCTTTCAAGTTGAATTATATGTCCCTTCTCGTACGGATCCCATATGCTCGCTGCGTATTTCACTTGCGGCCTTACCAGTGATAAGTAGCATGTTTCACGTACTTTCTCTGTAGTGTTCCGTACTATTCTTCCTATGAAAGCCAGTTTCTTGTTGGCCGCGCCTATAACTCGACGAATGTGCATATCCCACGAAAGATCTCGACAAATGGTTACTCCTACATATTTTACATACTCGGCTTGTTGATTGCTCATTTCCTCTATTTTATATTCGAAACCTAAATCTTTGTTCTTACTTTTCCAGAACATGACTGCGGCACATTTAGTATAATTAATTTCGATTTGCCATTCTTTGCACCACGCTGAAATGGCTCTTAAGTCTTCACGCAGCGACTGATGGTCCTCCTGTTTTTTTATTTCTTTATATAGAACGGTGTCATCAGCGAAAAGCCTAATTTTACTACGAACAACAGAGCAGATATCATTTACATAGATTAAGAAGAGCAGAGGGCCCAATACACTTTCCTGAGGAACACGCGAAGCAACTTTAACGGGGGACGAGTATTTCCCATCGATGACAACTATCTGTTCCCTATTCGAGAGGAAGTCTCTCACCCAACCGACAACTTTCGGATTGATACCACATTGTCCTAACTTTACAATTAATTTCCTATGAGATACTTTATCGAACGCCTTCCTGAAATCAGTGAATATGGCATCGACCTGAGTATTTTTCTCTCCGCATCGCAACAAATCGTCCACGATCAGGCCGAGCTGCGTTTCGCATTATCTACCTCTCTGGAATCCGTGCTGGGATTCGCTAAGCAATGAGTGACTATCTAAATAGCGCATTACAGAACTAAAGATTATGTGCTCAAGTATCTTGCACGATAATGAAGTTAGGGAAATTGGCCTATAATTTTCGGGGTTCTCTTTGTCGCCGCCCTTATGGATGGGCGTAACGTGTGCCACCTTCCAATCTTTAGGAACTACTCCTTCCCTAATGGATTTCTCGAACATAATTTTCAAATACGGCGCGATTTCAGCAGCTAATTCTTTCATTACACGAGCGGGAATTTCCTCGGGTCCAGGAGATTTATTTGGCTTAATTGAATGAAGTTGGAGCGCGATGCCATTTTCCGAAAATACCAAATCTTCCATCGAATCGCCCTGACGCATAGGAATAGGGGTTTCACAGTCATAGTCATCACGAGTAAAAGCTTTCTGAAAGTGACGATTTAATAGGTTTGCTTTATCCGTACTATCGTGAACTACGTTTCCCGTTTCCGACCGCAGTGACGCAATAGTGGAGCCACAACTTGAACTTCCCTGACGTAAGACCAAAATGCTTTCGGGTTCTCTTCCAAAGTTTTCCTGCAAAACCTTCTTTTTATAATTGTTAAACGCATTACACATTGCTACTCTGGCTATAGAGCGCGCCTCCTTGTATTGTTTCCTTATTATTGCAATCCGTTCGACCGTAGCTGTTGAGGATGTGTTATTTACGCGAGAGTGGAGTTTTTTTTACCGTCGGAGAGCGCTTCTTACTTCTTGGTTGTACCATCTAGGTTCTGCACTATCACGTTTCAGTTTGCTCGGAATAAATTAATCTGTACACTCTCGCATCATATCTTTGAACATGCACCAGGATTCCTCGCGCTTATTTCGCAGAAAAGACCTAAATCTTGTGAAATCGGCTTTGGCGAATACATAAAGTTTTCTTTTGGCCTTAACCTGTTTCTCAATAATTAACTGAAATTCCACGTACACTGCCTTGTGATCGATTATTTCCTCAGCATCAGATACTCTATTCATACACTGAGGAAGATTAGTAACAAATAAATCTAATATAATAATAAATCTCGTGGGAAATCTCACTAACGGATATAATGAGTGCCTACCGAAAGTTTCTAGTAAAGCCTGGCACGATTCACGCTCTCTACCTCCGGGATAAAAGCAATTATGGTTTCAATCAATTGACGGAAGATTGAAATCGCCCCCGATTATAATGGCTTTATCTTTATTAGACGAATTTAGCGTCGCCACTTGTTTCTCCAGAGAATGAACAGTTTCCACGCTCGCATTTGGGGGTCTATAAAAAGCGCATATATTTATAGCGAAAAGCCAAAAGCGAAACCAGGCCCCAAACCGGGAGACCATTGGCTTATGCTTTGCGGCACTCAACCAACATACTCCACTAGCTTGTCGTTGCACTGGCTGGTGTTTGAAAACTCCCCCTTGGGGAGGAAGTATAGTAATCCGCTGTGGTCCAGAGCAACAAGGGCCTTCCGAGCAAACCCAGGTTCCACCCAGGGGTAAACCGCACGCCTCGCTGCGAGCGGAGCACCTGGGGGACCATTGCACGGGCGAACTCACTTTCTTCCTGCGGGGGGTGGCTAACTAGGCCCCACCTTCTCACCAGCCTCGTTCTTTTCGACTATTCGGACAGGTGGCAGTTGGCAGGACAGGGGGGTCCCCCCCCCCCCTTAGATAGCCCATTAAGTGACCTCGACCATGCCGCTTAGAGGTCTCCAACAGCCAAAAAGGCCCCTTTGACGCCTCCCGCTGGGACAAATATAGACGCACAGCTCCCGAAGAATATAAAACAAGTCTCTTTGGACAGGGTTTTATTAATACTGACGCAACCGATCGAGGTAACGATTCCCGACTCCTGACCATACGCGACCGACAGGATGCTCCTGACAGCAGCCCATTATTGAGCCATGATTTGATACATGACGACGGACAACTCAAGTCTCAGATAGACAAGCAACCCGTTCGGGAGCACTCAACTTTTACCATGGAGCATGACAAAGAAGAGTATCGGCCAAACGGGGCGTCTACTGTATCAATCCATCAGGTCCCCTCAAAAGCCCGAGCCTTCGTCCCTGTTGAAGACTCAATCAAAAAACGCAACCGGCAGCAGGACACTAGCCAACCCTTTATCAAACCGATACTAGGCACTAACGATCGAAGAATCTGAAGAAAAAATGGAGAAGTCTGCCGGTACACAGCCCACCCCAAACCGTCAATTACCACCGGTAATTGTCATATAAGAAATTGCCAACTACCTGCTATTTCTAGATGCCATTAAAGCCGTATGCTCGGACAAAAATTTTATTGTGAAAAACAACAGGAGAGTCACTAAACTCCAAATCCAAAACCGAGGCGACTATGACAATGTTCGGCGAATGCTAGCCGACGAAAAAGCGCAGATGAGCACATGGGCCCCAAGGGAAGAACAGACTAAGCAATACTTTGTCCGCGGACTTCACCCTAAGGCTGACATTGTCTATATCAAGGAAGACCTCCTAGCTGACGGAGTCCCAGTAGACAAAGAGAGGAACCTAGGAAAGCCAGACAACGAGCCCACTGAGCTCTATGCAATATCAGTAAAAGCCGACATGAGACCAGAAGACGTCTGAAATAAACGCTTTATAATCAAAAGCCGCGTGACAATTCAGCCTTTCAAATTCACCAGGCCAAAAATGTGCTACCGTTGCAACCGATTCGGCCATGGGTCTGATAAATGCACCGCAGCACCTAGGTGCTTCAAATGCGCTGGGCCACATCAAGGCACAAACTGCAAGAAGCCGCTCCACCTGACAGAAACCTGCTGCAACTGTAATGGCGACCATCCGACCTCTTCCAGAACGTGTCCAGAATTCAAGAAAGAACAAGTCTAACTTAACGGAAACAAGGCTAAAAAAACCCGAACCACAGACCAAATGCCAAAGCAACGGGGCGCCATATGGTTCAACAAGCGCCCCCAACATGGGAGAATGCACCCACCCCAGTAGAGGCGGAACATAAACCACCTCTGCTACACCTAAGTACTACGGCTGGCAAACCAAACCCGTGGGGAGCAAGGAAAGATGCCCCAACTGCCACGCCACGAGCAATACAAAGGCCAAGGACCGAAACCACGCCCAAACCTATCCTAAGGGCTGAAGCACAAACTGAGTCCGCATGCTCGGCTTCCAAGCTTACACCAATACTAAAGGCACTTGCAAGCGTCGCCTGTGCGTTACAAGAACAACTCGCAAACTTAACCTCGCTCCTTGCCCAGCTCGCCGCACAGAATGGCTGCTAGACGACAGAAAAATAATATAATCATCTGCAGTTGGAATGCCAACGGCGGAATTAAAAGGAAAAACTCCTGAACTCTTAGACTTTTTACAACGTCATCAGGTCACAATGGGCCTTATCCAGGAGACGCACCTCCGCCCCGAGATTAAGTGGAGAGTTCCTGGATATAAGATAACCAGAAACGACCGAGACGTCCCAAGGGGAGGAAAAGCTGCGGGTGGTACAGCTATGTTAATACGAAATGATCTCCAGACTAACGAGACTCCAATAGACACGGCGTCCCTCGAGCAGACGACGGCCACAATTGAAACCCAGATAGGGTACCTAAAACTAGTATCCGCCTACCTCAAACCAGGCGGACTATTCCTGACCAATGACCTAGACAGACTCTTCGATACTAATGACCCGACTATTGCAGCTTGCGACTACAATGCCACTCACCAATCCTAGAACTCAACCACCGAAAATCGCAACGGCAGAAAGCTGAGGAGCTGAGCTGATGACTCCGGGGCAACAGTGACCGCCCCTCCAGAGCCCACGAGGCCCAAGCAAACACTAGACATCGCTATCTGTCGCGGCATACGAACTGCAATTTCCCTTCTTACTGTCACAGCTCTAACACTGACCACTACCCAGTATTGATTTACTTAGGGGTCAAACCGACACTACTACCACCTAGGGTTAGGCCAAAATACGACCTAACCAACTGGGATACCTACAGAATCAACTTGACCAACGCCCTCCCAGAAATACGAAAGCCGGAATCACCGGGCGAAATAGATAGCTTGGCCGAGATCCTAACCAAGGAAATGAAAGAGGCTGCTAGAAAAGCCACTCCTTTAAAAATCTCGCGTCCTCCAGACCACCTAGCTCTCCCGCAGGAGATAATAAAATATATAGCACGAAAAAATAGACTGCGACGAAAGCATCAGCGGACAGGGGATCCTCTATTGTTAGAGGAGATACGTTGGATGCAGAAACAGATCAGACTTGATATTAAGGAGCATCGTACTAAAACTTGGAATGTCTTCGTTTCAACACTAACGCAAAAAGATGGCTCAATCTGGAGACTGACAAAGAATCTACGCCGCCCACTCACACGCGAATTCCCCCTCCGCACTACCGCCGGTGTTGCAGCTACTTCGCAACAAAAGGCCGAGGCAATGGCGTCCCACCTACAAGGCGTCTTTACACCTAATCCCCCTACCAAGGACAACCCAGATGTCACCCTTGACCCTGCCGAAGACGGGATACTACCGCCCGAATGCACAGAGGCGAAACTCGTTGCCGCCCTCAAGCAATTGAAGCGAAAGAAAGCCCCCGGGGCTGACGAAGTGCCAAACGAGGTCATTATTGAGATGCCACGCCATGCTGGTCAAATTATGACACAGATAGCAAATTCCACCATGAAGTTCGGCCACTTCCCGAGCAGCTGGAAGCAGGCCAATGTTATTTGTATACCAAAACCAAACAAACCACCGACTAACCCGTGAAGCTACCGCCCGATCTCCCTCCTATCAGGATTAGGGAAACTACTGGAAAGAATCATTCTTCATAATCTCAAAGCACATGCATACGGCCACCACATCATCCCGCCGGAACAATACGGATTTAGGGACGAGAACGCAACCACCCACCAACTAGTGAGGGTGATTGACTTTATTGCGGAAGGATTTAACCGCAAAGCACACTCTACAGCTGCGATTCTACATATAGAGAAGGCCTTTGATAAGGTATGGCATGAAGGCCTTCTTAAGAAACTCCAACATCAATCAGTCCCAACCTGTCTCCAAAAGATCATTCAGTCCTACCTTAAAGACCGGTCATTTCATGTCAGCTGGTGCCATGCCACCTCCCAACCACAACCCATAAAAGCAGGGGTTCCCCATGGGTCAGTCCTTGGTCCCCTACTTTTTAACCTGTACACGGCGGACCTGCCCACAACCTACGGCCATAATACGATCACAGGAACATTCGCCGATGATGTAGTAGTCATCACAAGATCTACTAAACCAACGAAAGCCTGCGAATATACACAAAGAGCCTTAGAACAACTGACTAACTGGTACGGGAAATGGCGCCTTGGAGTTAATGCAACAAAAACCGAAACAATAATTTTTACACGAAAGATAAAACCACCGACCGTCCCGCGACTCACTGTCAATGGCATTTCCATTGAATGGAGGAAGGAAGTAACATATCTAGGAGTGACTCTAGATACGAAATTAGATTTACAAAAACATGTGCTAAGGCAAGCCAAGAAAGCCATCGGTGCAAAGATTGCCCTAGAAACAGTCCTAAGATCGGCCTCAGTAGCCTCCAAAGTCAAAGCCCAACTCTATAACTCATACATCAAGCCAATTCTTACTTACGCTCCCCCAGCTTGGTCTGGGAGAGCTTCATCAACTGAAAAGATAGATTTGGTCCAGAATGGTTTCCTCCGGAAGGCCATGAACCACGAATCAAACTATTAGAGACACCCTAGGCTTCCAGACCCCTGAAACCTAGATGAAGGAAATCAGTGTAAAATTCTACGATCAGCTGCGACACGCCCGCGGCACACTTAAAGACTTCTTCGCTTCTGTGAAGCCTTGGGACGCACACAAACGCCCAAGGGCCGGAACGGGGCGCGATGAGAACCTACCTATTCCTAAGAAAAGGAGGTCCTAAGGGACGATGGAACCGCCCACAAAAAATCCACAAATACCGAAATGTCGACTAATTTAAAACCAGCTTAAGCACTGAAAGCCATTAGGCAAAGCAGTGTAGAGTTCTCCTTTATCAAGGCAACAACCCACAGCTGTCTCCTTACCATTAGACCGCGTAAATTCAGTTGTTCCGTCCTTCGGAAGGGACGTTAAGCTGTTGGTTTCCCTGGTGTCCTTCGTAAGAGCAGGCAAATGCCGGCCTTGGGTTTCCCTCCTCCTTTCCCCGGTTATTCATTGCACTGCCTCTGAGAAACCCACTGTGCGTAGGACAGAGGCGAATCGGCTGGGCATTCAAATTCAATTCCGCTTACCATTCTCTGGCCTATCTCCCGAGGAGGACCTACCAAAGGTATACAATTCGGGAAAGTGGGCAGAGGAAGGAGTCCCTGCCCTCTGAGCCAACTCGGAAGAGGTTTTATTTCTTCTTAACCCTGGTGCAATACTACCCAAGGTACCCAATACTGGGAGCTGGGAGTAGATAATGTAAAATACCATCCAGCACTTCCGATAATTGACGCTTAGGAAAAATCTGGGTGAGAACAGGCTACTAACTCCGAGGAAGGCCCTACTAGTGGTAACCAACCTCGGAAAGTGGTACGCCGTAAGAGGGCAGCACGTGCACTCGCTGCCTTGTGTTAGAAGGAGGGGGGAAAGAACGGGCCTAAGCGCGGCGAGAAGACTGGGAGACAGCATGCTCTTCGCTGACCCAGAATGACATCCGACATGAAAGGCACACTCCGCCCAAACGAACTGAAACCCTTCTTCGAACTACCACTGAGGTGATATCATCTAAAGAAAAGGGGGGCACGTAGACACTACCTTCGACGAGGACGACATCTCGCCACTCAAGTGCACGGACGGGAGCTTGAATCCTAAGATCCCTCAACTCAAGAAGGCTCCCGGGAACGGCGGCGTGGCGAATGGGACCATCGGACAGATGACGCGATATGCAGGCCAAACACTCGTAAACATCGCCAACGCTGTGATGAGGCTGGGCCATTTTCCGTCAACGTGGATGAAGGCCAAAGTCTACTGTATACTCAAGTCTCATAAACCAACGATCCTCCCGAGCAGCTATCAAGCAATATCGCTGCTGCCCGGACTGGCAATGTTGGAGCGGCTAGTCTTCAGCACAGGGCGGTAGAGCACGCTGCGGAGTATCTAGCGCTGCGTGGAATGAGCGATCGCCGACCGATTTGTGTTTTCGCTGCACCCGACCAGATGTGTGAGGAGTAGGTCAGGATGGGCAGTACGCAGGCCCTCTATAGTCTGGCCTTGGTCTCCAGGGTCACCTCCCTGGAGCCCAGGATAGGGCCGATTCTGCGTACCGACACCTCTCAAGTCGGAAACGTGTTGGTACCTGGCCAAGGTAACTCCAAGGTTTTTGGCCTTGGAGGACCATGGGATGACTTGTCCCTGCAAAGTAAGTGCGACTACCGGCTGGCGTCTGGGCAATGCCCGAAACAAGACGGCGACAGTTTTACTGGCGTTTACTGCAATGCGCCACTTGAAGTAAGAGTGAGTAATACACTAGAGCACACACCTTGGTGAGCGCGCCCCTTGGTAAAATACGGGACACCTAGCCGAGTTGGTCTTATTCCCGCCACAGCTGCAAGCAGCCGTGGAGTTTTTAACCTCGACTCGGAGGGCCATTTAAGACAGGACCAAACGCTGGCCCAGCGCATCTGTGCCCCTCTGGCGGCACAGACTACCAGGATGAACGAACCACTCGGTCATCGCTCCTCCCCCGGTGGAAGTTGCGGTCTAGCTTCCGCTCGCCCGAGGGCGTAACCACAGCCCCTACGAGTCCAACCAATCGACCAAGTGGCCAATGCTTCGTCCCCATAGTACCAATCTGTCGCCTTGCGTTTCCGCTGGGCACCGTCATTGGTGGGACGGGCGCAGTCCCTGTAGGAGCTGCTACTTCTTTTTCGGCACCGACGGCCTAGGGTTCGAGTGACCCAACCGACCCAACCGTTGCGCTCCAACTCCATCGTGCAAGCGAAGGGAAGGAGATAGCCGCATTGGTGAGCGGGAAGCGGACCCTTACGGTTCGCCCTCGGCACAGCGTACGCTCTATCCAAGGCTCTCTGCTGGTAGATCACCGCCTGCTCCTCGCTACTCGCTAGTGGACTTT
This sequence comes from Tanypteryx hageni, assembly GCA_028673005.1. Classification (NCBI taxonomy): domain Eukaryota; kingdom Metazoa; phylum Arthropoda; class Insecta; order Odonata; family Petaluridae; genus Tanypteryx; species Tanypteryx hageni. The sequence continues at coordinate 4,541,947 of CM054120.1, forward strand.
GCAAGGATGGCCGCGTCATCGGCATAGAGGCAGACGATGACGTGGTGTCCGTGCTTTCTGGGGAAGTCGTGGGTAAAGATGTTGAATAGAACTGGGCCTAGGGCCGATCCCTGGGGAGCACTCGCTGCAATCGAGTGAAGCCCTGATCGCACCCTGCCAAGCACACCCAGAATTTTTTATCCTCCTCGTAGGAGCGCAGGAGTTGGATGAGGGGTGTTGGCAAGCCAACCCAGTGCATCTTGGCAAGTAGCGCTGCATGCCAGGCTCTGTTGAACGCCTTGCTAATGTCTAAGATAACTGCAGCCGTCCGTTTCCGGAGGTTAATGCCATCGGCGATGAAGTCGACGACCCTAGCAAGCTGACGTGTAGTCGAGTGCTGCTGGCGGAAGCCGAACTTCTCTCCAGGGATTACGTTGTTGGCAGCCAAGTAACTCTGCAGGGTTTGGAGAATGAGTCTCCCAAATATCTTCCCGAAGTTATTGAGGAATGAAATCGGGAGGTAGTTTTCGGTGACATCCGCGGCATTATTAGCCTCCTCTCCTGCAAAGAGTGTGCTTGACGTAAGGTAGTGTAAAAGGTATTGTTTATAAATCTGATGTTCCACTAAAATCCTCAAAAACTTCAGACAAATCCAATAAAAATGAAAAAGTTATAAAATTTTCAATTTTCAGGAATCGAAATCGCAACTTTATTAAAAATACCTCTGGCCTCAGAAATGGGATTTAATAAAATGTCCTCAACGCTTGAAGGGTTAAATGATGCTTGACGGATGCCATTTAACAAGCTACGAGGAAAAGTTAATTTAATTGCTTATATAAAGTGGTAGTTGTACATATTTAACGGATGCAGTTCAAAATCAAAATTTGACGACATATTTTAATAAGGATCACTCGTGCTTAATTTAATTAATATCCGTCCAGCGGTTCAGGAGATTAAAGACAGGACGGACTGACGAGACGTACCCATAAGGTGTTCCGCTGGTAAAGAACGCCTAATAACTTATATTCTATACTTCAGTATAGAAATTAAAAAACATTCATTGAAAACTATAGAAATTATAAGTCAATCAATTTCACATATGAGGTATCATTACTATTTCACAAATTTCATTTTTAATTTCTCTTATGGTAATAACAATCATGTTCTCATTTATGTGATTTTCACGTCCGAACTCCGCGGTCAGCTCGAACGCTAAAAATCGCTCATGTGCACGGATATTCCGAGTGTTTTACGACCGAGTAAAGGTAAAAGTAACGATAAAATTTGTGATATATTAATGATACCACATATATGAGAAACGAACGAGGAAAATCTCCTCGTATAGCCACTCGACTACATCCGAAATTTGGATTTACAACACAATAGTGTGTCGATATATTGCGGGTGACCCAGGGACCCAGAACTTTATTATTCGGGCGGAAAATGTGTGCGGCCAGCTAGAAGTGTTCACAGAGGATCCGATGGCTGTTTTTTCCGTACGAACTCGGATGTAAAAGAAACGCTCCTCTGGTAGTTATCATCCACGCTTACTTTTGACGGGAAGGTATAGTTTAACTTTTTGAAGCTAGGGTGGCTTGTTCCCGGACAAATCAAATTAATGATAAACTAAACACCTGTCTTAGTACCAACTTTCTTCTGTGAGTAACTGACCATTAAATCGGCTACCTATGTTCTTTTGCTTTAAGAATGTATTTTCGCCGATATGACAATTTGCTAAGTGCTATGGCATATGCAGAGTCATTTATTTATGGAAAAATCTTCGAAAAGAATTCATGGAATTATTTTCCGCTAAAACCTCCAAGAAACGTTATTTCGGGATTGCACTGTATTTATAAGAAATATCTTTTGAAAGAAATTATAAACGATAATACAATATTTGTATCAAAAATTTCAATATTTGAACATATATTGCTGTTATTAAAATAATTATGCATAATTATACAATTACACAAATAAAATGCATTAAGTTCTCCTAATTTTATAATCTGGCATTAAAATGGCGTATACGTGTATATTTGCTATATATCTAGTTCCTTAGCAGATTTTGTATGCAGTTATATTCATTGCTGCATAAGTACCGCCTTAACAAGGAGAAAGGTAGTGACCGATTGCCTAAAGCTAGTTCTGAAAACCCATTTCCATACTTGTTTACAGTTGGTACATTTTTTATACTTTTGATGATATGCATTTTGCTGAAATTGGATGATTACAACTTATCTGCAGTTCCTTATAATAATTACGCATGAATTAAATTGGATTTTTATTTAAATTTTATTAATGACGAAAACTGAAAGGTTATTGAACAGTGACATCAGCTGATGAAAATAATTTTGTGGTACAAACATTTTAAAGTCACCTACACCCACATTCAGCCACTACCATATCTTCATAACTGAAGTGATATGTGAGAACTCCATTTTGGTCCAGGTATAAGACAGAAATGGGTTCAAGGCGAGTAGGTACACAGCAGGCACGTGCAGCTTTTGTGGGAGCAGCTGAATGCACCAGTGTTTGGAGAATGGCATGCTTTGTGGGAGATAAGTGCTCACTTACAGGAAAGAAGCATTTGCCCACACATTGGTATGCCTGCATGAAGAAAACATAATAAGTTTAACGACATTATTTAATCTATAATTGTGAGATAAATGCTAAAATTAACTGCTAGGATTCAAAAATTAACTATAGAGCTTATACCCATTCGAAAATCCACATTAAAGCAGTGATGCAAATAATGAAAGTGATTAAACATCTGAGCAGCTGTGATTTTTTAATGCTTACAAATTCCTGAAATAAATGTTTTCCCAATGAACAATTAAAATTTATTCGAAGATGTACGGTATATGTAACGAAATATTAATTCATCAATTGGATTAAGCAATGGCACCAAATTGATTATGACACAAATAAAAACATATTTACTTAAAGCTGTGATTGTCGGAGAATCAAATAATGGTAAAAAAGTTTTTTTATCAAGAATAAGCTTGATAGCATCATATAATACAATATTCCGTGCCAATTAAAGAGAAGAGAGTTTCCCATAAAATTAGCTTTTGCACTTAGTATTAATAAATGGCATGGTCAAGCTCGGAAAAAAGTAGGATTAGTATTGGAACATCCAGTGTTTTCACATGGCCAATTGTACATTGGGATGTCACGAACAGGCTATGAATCAAAAATAAATATTATTAATGAAAATGATACTAATATAATACAAAATGTAATTTACAAAGAAATATTTGAAAATTAAAATAATTTCTGTTGTAATTAATCAATCAAATAGCATTTTTATTATATTATATATGCTGAAAAATATGTAAAGAATTTTTTTTTCATTATCTACAAGAACAACAAAGTTATTTATGTTATTTCAGTAAATAAAATCTTTTTTTATTGTATGAGCACTGATTGTTTAAATATTATTACAGAATCAATGATTGTACACAAAAAACAAACTACTACTGCTAAACACTCGAATCTAAGACGACCCCGCCTCTAAGACGACCCCCCCTTTTAGCAGACTGTCAAAAGAGAAAAAAAAAATTATGACCAAATTTCTCACTGACAGTATTTGGTGTATATTTTGAACACTCGTATTCATTATAGGTATACTAGTTCATTCGTTAATTGAAATGGTTTATTACAATTTTTTTCTGAAATAAAAAATAATTCAAAAAAATGTATTTTTAAAATTAAGACTTTATTTATTGAATTCCGGATCGTAAGTTTGGAATGAAAAATACAATTATTTTATCTTGTTTCATTTGTTTAAAAACATCGATTAAACGCGTAACCATACTTCCTACGGTCCAATGACAACTCGTCGCGGTCATTTCGTACATAGTTCTCCAAAAATACGCTATCCATCTGACATTGACGAGACCATCGCCAATCTAAGACACGATTATGAACACAATCATATCTGGAGACTTTCATGTCAATTTCATATCAAACTCCTATGCCAACTTTTAAAAAACTCTTTTACGTCGCACAACCTCAGCATACTACCATCAAAACACACAAATAACACTAAAAACTCATCCACTTGGATTAATATTTAAGTTGCTGCTACCCCAGATAAAGTTTGCACCCATGGTCAACTACCTGTCCCGGGCACTTTATTTTCTAGCATACTCCCTAAACTCCCCAAAATTTAAGAAGAAATTCATCTCTCAACGCAATTTTAAAAACCTTGATTATGTTAGTGTAACTAGTAACCCGTGACACAGTTACGCTTGAGTAGGTTTTTAAAAAACATAGTTGACTGTTTACATTTTTAAAAATATGTTCCTCTCCCGGGAAGCGGATGTGAGAAAATGCTCTTGATAGGGGTTATGAATCATTAGGATCTTACGCATTTCTTAATGTGTAAGTGAAATTTTGAAATGATTTTACTGACTATTTAAACAACAGCTTGTGTTTGAAAGTAATATACTCAAGGAGCATGTCCTGCAAATACACTCCCCCCTTTTTCAGTTACTTAGTTAACCGTTCCAAATCCTTTCGCTTTTTCCCCCTCTCCCCAACGGTCACTCCTTGTATATATATCCCCTTCTCCCTCCTACACCCCCACACTACTGAAGACGACAGCTTCGCTGTCGAAACATCGGTGTCTAGTTTTAATTTTTGGTTAGAGTTTACTGTGTGAGTGGCTTTTGTAAGTTTCTGCGTGTCTCCTTTTGGGTTAGGTCCTGCGACGGTGTTTACCAGCAACCTTCAGCGTGAGTGTGAGTATTCTCTTCCTTATTACGGTGAAGGAGTTTTTGTTTATTTACTATTGTATTGTCTCACCGTGTCTCGCAACCCTCCCCTTTCATATATTACAATGCCTCTCCAGACAAGTGAGCTAAACCGCCTACACAAACTTTCCTTCCAAATCAGAACCATTGGCGCCGACATTCATGCAGAAAACGTAATGTTTTGTCAAACTTCATGAACATTTTTCCAAAAACCAATAATCCATCTGCCTCCAAAGCTTTATTATTTGCAAAACAAAAGTGGTTAAACTTATAAATCCGACATTTATACAGTAAGCGCAACACACTTAAATTAAAAGCATATAATCAGCACTTAAAAATCACCAAACACCTAACTCGCAACCAAAAATTCACCTGAGACAACTTTCACGCTAAAGTGCACGCTGTTATACAACACAAGACTGAATACAAAACACAAAAATCACAGAAAAAACTACATTCACTCACAAACAAATTATACACGAACACCGATTACCAATACCAAAACCTCAGACAACAATGTCGTCAATCTTTCACATGAATCCTTCAATGCAGAAGTAAATCCTCTCCTCAACAAAGGACTAAAATACGTCCTTCCAAACAGAAAACCACCCCTAAAAGACGTAATAGCCAATATCGAATCCTCTATTAAATATATCCCAGAAAATACTAAAATTTTATAAGGTATTCGGCATTAACCAAAATAAAACAAAACATTACCAACACAGCACGACCCACACCCACTCACCAGAAACAATATCAAGTCGTGAAATCATTAAATTCCAAAAATTATTTTTAAATTAAAGCCGACAAAGGAAATACTGTCGTTATAATAGACATGAATCAATATTACCAAAAGTGGACCAACTTCTCCACAAAAATCCCAAAAAACCCTTCGAACCAAATGACTAAAACAAAAAATACTCTGAAAATGCTCCACTTTAATAGATAAACGACTCAATCTTCAATTAAATATCTCCAATCCGGTTGTCCCCAGGATGTACTGCCTTCCAAAATTACACAAATCAGGCACACCTATGAGACCCATAGTTCAGGGATCAACTCTCCTACATACAAGATATCTCAGTGGCTAAACTATCAATTCAAACAAATACAACTAGACTGTGACTCTCGCATCAAAAACACGCAACAGAATAAAAAACACCGCACTTGCAGATAATGAAATCTTAGTTTCCTTCGATGTCACCTCCTTATTCCCAAGCGTACCTATCAAAGAAACCATAGAATTCCTACAGACATGGTTATTAGAAAAGAATGTTCCTAAGCAAGCAACAGAAGAATACCTTCGTTTAACCTCCCTGTGCATGCAATAAAGCTTCTTTAAAATCAACAACGCCTACTATCAGCAAAAAGACGGTACCACTATGGGTAACACCTTTTCTTCTTTCATAGTTGATCTCTTCATGACTAATTTTGAGAAGTATTGTAAATCTTCTTTCCCATATTTTCCAAAAACTTGGCACCGTTACGTAGATGACATTTTTGCAATCTTTGACACACCAAAAAAAGGATCCCTAATTTCATACAACGCCTCAACCAACAAATCGACACGATAAAATTTACACACGAAATAGAAAACAGTAAATGTTTACCTTTCTAAGTTTTGCTAATTACAAGAAAACATAACAAACTGCAATTCAACTTTTACAGAAAACCTACACAAATCTACACATATACTCATGAGGACTTTCACCGCCATATCTCACATAAATTGGCTCCCTTCCACTCCATCATTCACAGACTACTAAATAGAACTTACATTTATTAAAAACTGCGTCTTACACAACGGACTCGACTCATAAATCATCGACAAAATGATTCAAAAACACAAGTACAATATTCAAATTACATCATGCACCACACTCACGAACCATAACACAAAGAAAAAACACATAAAACTGCCATATGCACCGAAACTAACAAATAATCTCCAACGCATGCTATCAAAATTTGATATTCACCCGGTTTTTGTCAACAAAAATAAACTATTCAACCTGCATCTACATATTACCCTGCAATTCACCTAATTGGTGGGTGGAAGGGGATGCAATGCATCAAAACCTACCTAAAGATTGCCTATCGCAGGTTGAAATTTTCTATTGTGATCTGGTATTGTCCTCGGAAAGAACGAGCTTAGATAACGCTCCGTCCTACAATCGATCTCACGTATCTTATCGTCACGGTCGTTTCTACCTATATTCGTTGGTCCTTCAATTATTCCTACAACCTCGTCTTTTAGACATTTTGATCTATATTTCTCCAGAAGCCGCAACCTTGAGTGCAATCTAAGATCAGATCCTCCAGTGGTACCAAGTTCAAATCCCTCAATAATGACGTGACGCTTTCCTTATGTTCGTACTTTTGTTTTACGAATCGGGCTGCTCTGCGCTGCACTTTCTAAATGAATTATATGTCCCTTCTCGTACGGATCCCATATGCATGAGGCGTATTCCACTTGTGGTCTAACCAGTGATAAGTAACATTGTTCACGTACTTTTTCTGTAGTGTTCCGTACTATTCTTCCTATGAAAGCCAGTTTCTTGTTGGCCGCGCCTATAACTCGACGAATGTGCATGTCCCACGAAAGATCTCGACAAATGGTTACTCCTAAATATTTTACATACTCGGCTGCTTGAATATTTATTCCATCTATTTTATACTAGAAACCTACTTCTATGTTCTTACTTTTACAGAACGTAACTACGACACATTTAGTGTAATTAATTTCAATTTACCATTCTTTGCACAAGGTTGAAATGGCTCTTAAGTCTTCACGCATCGACTGATGGTCCTCCTGGTTTTTTATTTCTTTATATAGAACAGTATCATAGGCAAAAAATCTAATTTTACTACGAATTACAGAGCAGATATCATTGAAATAGATTAAGAAAAGTAGAGGGCCCAATTCACTTCCCTGAGGAACACTCGACGCAACTTTAACGGGGGACGAGTATTTTCCATCGATGACAACTATCTGTTCTCTATTCGAGAGGAAATATCTCACCCAACTGACAACTTTCGGATTGATACCATATTGTCGTAACTTCGCAATTAATTTCTTGTGAGATACTTTATCAAACGCCTTTCTGAAGTCAATGAATATGGCATCAACCTGAGTATTTTTCTCTCCGCATAGCAACAAATTATCCACGAACAAGCCGAGCTGCGTTTCGCATGATCTACCTCTCCGGAATCCGTGCTGGGATTCGCTAAGCAATGAGTGACTATCTAAATAGCGCATTACAGAACTAAAGATTATGTGCTCAAGTATCTTGCACGATAATGAAGTTAGGGAAATTGGCCTATAATTTTCGGGGTTCTCTTTGTCGCCGCCCTTATGGATGAGCGTAACATGTGCCATATTCCAATCTTTAGGAACTACACCTTCGGTAATGGATTTCTCGAATATAATTTTTAAATACGGCGCGATTTCATAAGATAACTCTTTCAATACTTCCTCCGGCTCAGAAGATTTATTTGGTTTAATTGAATGAAGTTGGAGCGCGATACCATTTTCGGAAAATATCAAATCTTCCATTGAGTTGCCCTGATGCATAGGAATAGTAGTTTCACATTCATCGTCATTAGGAGTAAAAGCTTTCTGAAAGTCTTAATTTAAAAGATTTGTTTTCTCCGTACTATGGTGAACTACATTTCCCGTTTCCGATCTTAATGACGTAATAGTGTACTTCTCTGACGTAAGACCAAAATTCTTTCGGGTTCTCTTTCAAGTTATCCTATAAAACCTTCTTCTTGTAATTGTTAAACGCATTACGCATTGACACTCTGGCTCCTTGTATAGCTGCCTTAACGTTGCAATCCGTTCGACCGTAGCTGTTGAGGATGTGTTATTTACGCGAGAGTGGAATTTTCTTTGCCGTCGGAGAGCGCTCCTAAATTCCTGGTTGTACCATCTAGGTTCTGCATTTTCACGCTTCAGTTTGCTTGGAACAAATTTATCTGTACACTCTCGCATCATATCTCTGAACATGCACCAGGATACTTCCGAGTGTGCAATATCTGTTATCTCGCATAAATTAGTATATTTATTTGGCAGAAAAGACCTAAAACTAGTGAAATCGGCTTTCTTTTAGCCTTAACCTGTTTCTCAATGTTTAGCTGAAACTCCAGGTACACTGCCTTGTGATCGCTTATTCCCTCAGTAACAGATACCCTATTCATACGCTCAGGAAGATTAGTAGCCAATAAATCTAATATATTATTAAATCTCGTGGAAAACCTCACTAACTGATACAATGAGTGTTTGCGAAAGTTTCAAGTAAAGCCCCGCAAGATTCACGCTCTCTACCACCGGGATTAAATCAATTATGCCTCCAATCAATTGAGGGAAGATTGAAATCGCCCCCGATTATAATGGCTTTTTCTTTATTAATCGAACTTAGCGTCACCACTTGTTTCTGTAGATAATAAATAGTTTCCACGCTCGCATTTGGTGGTCTATAAAAGGCGCATATATTTACAGTTTTACAGTCACTCCCTTTCACACTACACCAAACACTTTCAACTTCGTCGTCATTAATCTGTATTAGGTAATTTTCGTATTTATTGCTAATTGCTATAAAGACTCCACCTCCCGACCGGCTACATCGATCTTTTCTAAAAACGCTATTGTCACGAGGAAAGATCTCCTGACTGGCTATGTCCGCCGTTAGCCAAATTTCTTTACCTATCATTTCGTCAGCACGCACACTACGAATAAAATGTTCAAGTTCGGCCTCCTTCCTGCGAATGATGCGACAGTTGATCGTGATGATTTTTAGTTTATCGCTTTTATTACGTAAAGATGCCTCGCGCGCTTCTGAATTATTATTATTATTTACTGCCTCCTTGTCCTCCCTATTACGTCTACTATTTCAACGTTTATAATGTATTCTACTGTTAATTAACATCGCGTTTATAGTGGTATGTCGGTCGGACGTATTACTACTATTGTTGTGCCTCTCAACGCTTGGTGAATAATTACCATTCCTTAAATCTAACCTAAAAAGCCCTTGCATGCTCGAACACCCTACGCGCTACCGCCTCCGCAGCCTCGGCAGTGTAGTGCACACCAGAACCGTTTAGGGATGCCCTACTTGAGTTCAGGACCGGCCTCAGGTCAACGAAGTCCACTCCATTGCCCCTACAGAAGTCCCACAGCTTACAGTTCAGCCCGACCACTCGACTCCAAACCACAGCACCGCAGTCCGTCCGAGGATCAATGCTACAGATAGTAAGCCGCACATCAGCACCCGAATGCTCTCGGACACGAGCAACCTCAGTGGCCAAGTCCTTAAAAGAACTTAAAACCTCCTCGGACCCGCGCTTCGAAGCGAAGGGCCACCACCCGCTGCGAGGAGCAACCGGTGCCCAATACCGACGCCCTGTACTCCTTCGTCACCTGGGGCACCGAACCTGCTGGTATGCACCTGGAGAACACCCGCTCATGAATTCCCTCCCAGCGGGCTCTTGACAGTAAAGGCGCTACCACACGCCGGACGTTGGAGATCTCTATTACTAACAGCCCCCTCTTTCCCCTCGAGCTTCTCTTGGGCCCGGTCCCCACCGAGGAGACGGGAGTGGGCGTAACGGCAGTGGAGTCGTTTTCCGATAACACCACAAGCCGATTACTAACAGGAAGAGGGTCCACCGAAGCGTTCCCATCTCCCTGCCTCCGCAGCATCACCCCACGATCGCCCCGAGTGGACACCACACACCACTCATCGGACTTCCGGACCGGAGTACCCTCGACCCGCGAAGAGAAGCCAGGAGCCTCCCCGATCTATCTGCCGGCTTCCGCACCCAGGCGAACCCGAGCCGCCATTTTGGCGCGGTTTGCTCTCAGGAAAGAACCCGCACCCCTCCCACGCGCCAAGGCTGCCTCCGATCTTTCCACCCTCTGAAGGAGGTCCGCAACCACCCTCTCCAGCTCCGTGATCCAAGACCTCATGGCCTCGCAACCTGCGTCGCGCAAGGAGGAGGAAACAGGTGTCCTCGAAGCAGCCATCCTATCCTGTTAATTAATCTGTACTATCTATACATTTTATTTAAACTAACGTAAATACGCGGTTAGCTACTTCGTTGACTGGCCTCAAGGTTAAAATCTAGGGTCCAGCGCAGGTAAAATTGAAAGGGATAGAGTGATTCACTACGCAAACAACGTTAGTAAAAGATCTGATGCTTTCCTGGCGAATCGATGAGGTGAAGAGTTCCCGGGTTTCCAGCCAGGTGAATATTTTGTCTACCGACATTTCGGCACCTTCCTCAAGTGCCATCTTCAGGGGTCTCCTGAGTGCCGTATCAATCTTTCGTCCATGTATATATACTACTCTGGCATTGGAGGCTCGTTCCCCATTGGCTGTTGGGTCGGCCTATGGCGTTCCGTGATTTTGGGGAGTATGGGATTCCACACCTTGCTGAGTGGGAATCCCGTGTCCCTGTTAATGTTGTTTTTCTCAATTCTTATTTCAATGGCTTCTTTCACTAGCCTATCCCAAAAACCGTTGGCCTTGGCAATTACTTTGGCCTCCGTGAAGTTAATTCGATGAGCTGTGGATATGCTGTGCTCTGCGATTGCCGACTTTTCTGGCTGATTTAGGCGGATGCACCTTGAATGCTCTTTGATTCGCGTTTCTATTGTCCGTCCCGTTTGGCCGATGTACTGCTTGCCGCACGAGCAAGGGATTTTATAAACTCCGGCTGTTTTGAGGCCTAGTTGGTCTTTGTTCTGCGGTAGGAAGCTCTGGATTTTTGGCGGCGGTTTATGTGCCACCCTGATGCCTTGTCTGCCTAGAATCCTCGAGATCCTCCCAGAAATCGTTGACAGGAAGGGTATACATGCCGTGGCTACTGGTTTTTCTTCCGGCTTCTTCTTCTCTTTCCCGGAAACGGCCCTTTTCAGGGCCCTGCCGATTTCCCGTTCTCCGTGGCCGTTCTGTCGGAACGAAAGGCGTAGGTTCCTGATTTCTGCCCCTAAACTATCTTCGTGAGCAATGGCTCTTGCCCGGTCGATCAGAGTGGTCAACACTCCTTGTCGTTGGGAGGGGTGGTGGTGGCTCATCCCATTTAAGTATAGGTTGGTGTGGGTAGGTTTGCGATACACGCTGTGTCCCAATGTGCCATTGGGTTTGCGGCTCACCAGGATGTCCAAGAAGGGAAGGGATCCCTCTTTCTCCTTCTCCATTGTGAAGCGGATGTTGGGATGTATGCTGTATGCTCTTGAGGAAGGTGCCGAAACGTCGGTAGACAAAATATTCACCTGGCTGGAAACCCGGGAACTCTTCACCTCAACGTTAGTAAAGTAAAGATAAAATTCCCATTCGCCACCAATCAGGCTTTTACCAAGTAATTGCAGTTCGTGGGACAAAATTTACATAGGAAAATCTAGACGCAACTGGAAACCCGGTTTAAAGAACACATAGCACACTAAAAAAACAACAGAATAAACAAATCAAGCATTGCAACTCATATTTTTTACACTCACCATCCTTTCACCACAGAAAACCTATCCTTACTCAAATCAATTGACCAATACAATAAACTCCATGCATACGAAAGCATCTACACGATTAAAAACTAAAACACGGTTATGAACAACGACTTAGGTCCCATCCCCCACTCCCCCCTTTCTCAGTTACTCACTTGACAGTTCCAATTCCTTTCACTTTCTTCTCCCTCTTTACAACGGTCATTCCTTGTATATATATTCCCTTCTCCCTCCTACACCCCACACTACTGAAGATGACAGCTTAGCTGTTGAAACATCGGTGTCTAGTTTTAATTTTCGGATAGAGGTTACGGTGTGAGTGGCTTTTGTATGTTTCTGCCTGTGCGTGTCTCCTTTTGGGTTAGGACCTGCGACGGTGTTTACCAGCAACCTTCAGCGTGAGTGTGAGTATTCTCTGCCTTTTTACGGTGAAGGAGTTTTTGTCTGTTTACCGTTGTATTGTTTCACCGTGTCTCGCAACCCTCCCCTTTCATATACTGCAAATGCCACTTGTTAAACTCTGTGCAGATAGATAATACAGATGAAATATTATTGTAATAAATTATATGATTGAGAATAAATAAAAAACGACTGATGACATAAAGGAAACTGCCCCGAGCAAAGGGCCCTGAATCTTTTAATCTGAGAAATATGTCCCAGGGGCCACTGAGTCCCTCAATCTGCCCTTGGGCATGTTCGAAGAAATAACCCCTCAATGTCGTCAAACGTGCAGGGAACCGACCCAGTAAACGTCACATACCGTCGTCATACGTGCACTCCGCCGACACTATACGTTTGGCTAAATTTTGCTTTTTCTTGATCACATATTACAGTATCTGTTTCGTGTTTATTTATTCTCATAATGTAAGGTTTGGCGTTTATTTTTATGTTAAATTTTGAGTTTTTAATGCCTTATATCCAAATATATTGCCTTATTATTTCGGTGCATTTTTTTTGCTGCTGCGTGAAATTTTGAATTTTTAGCCTTCCAAATCTCTCAAACCTACGACGAGACGAACTTCATATCGACTCGAAAGTACCATCTATAAGTGATTTGTAAGTGTGGGCGTGATATTAGCGTATTTCACGTCACTTTTGTTTACCTCAAAGAATCTCTTGGTCATGCGTTCTCTATCCACGAACATTTTTAGAGCAAGGCAGTGAGACAATATGGGGTCCTCCAAACAGCCTCACTTATCTCCGAAGGATAAGGACCAGCATAAGCCATTATAGAAAATAATGAGCAAGAAATCTAGAAACCTACGTGGAAATATGCCGACTGATACCATGACGCCGAACGTTTCTCGCATCTCTACAGACAGACAGAAAAAGTCTTTGCCCTGAACGCTTCTTCTTGTGGTTTTTATTTTTTCTGTGATTTATTTGCAATTGTTTATTACGTTCGTGCGTTTTAATTGTGTATTATGTGTGTTTTAGTTGTGTATTTCGCATGTGTATCGGCTTCTCTCACTCTTGAGATGCGTCAACACTTGAGAGCTATATAGAAAGGGAGAAAGAAAGGTCTTCGGGTCTGGGCTAGTGCTTGGTTCAGCATCTCTTGAGGACAATATAATGAGGTTGAGAGAGAGAAACACTTATCTGACGTCACTGCACAACTAAGTCCTTTTGACTGAAAGCGTGATCAGAGCGCATGGGAAGCGCTTGGATCGCAAAACAAATATTCTCTTGCCGCTCTGAAGAAGTTAGTCTGAGGGAAGAATTTACGCTGTAAGGAGGCAGTTGTTGTTTGTTATTTTCTGTGATTGCTTTTGTTTAATTTCTAAGAGGTTAAAAGAGTCGAAGTTAGTATCATGCGTCAACCAGTAGAAAAATGCAAGCTATACCTGGTGATAAAAACGTGACGGAACACTTACTTGAGAATGATTCGGAAGAAAGTGGGAATCATATTGAAGATCGTGCTCAAATTACTTAGGCAAAACCTATATTTTTGACATTTTTTGTTGAGTGGGCAAATACGAAACCTCCTCTCTCTCCTGTCCCTGCGCGCTTCTAGCATCTTTGTTTATCCTTATTTGAATGTTTTTTCCGATAAATTTACGAGGACGATGTAGAAGTCTACGATAAAGCAGTATACATGAAGTAATCCGTAAATCTGGAATAAAGACGTGGGATATAGCGCTTCTGTGAATGCTTAAAATACTTCATCAAAGCGTTTCACCTAAAAGAAATACATAAAAAATATAATATAAATACTCACAGTTTTACGCAATTTCTCAAAAAATTTCAGTTGAATCCAATAAATAGGTATAGAGTTATGTATTATTTCATAAGTTTACTCCGGATTAGCTAATTCATTTAAATCTCCTCCGACCTCCGGGATGACTTGGATTTAAATGCCCTCCGCGCTTGAGGGGTTAAAATATAGCAAAAATATTTTGAAAATGTATCCGAAATTAACAATCTCTTAGACAATTTTCCTGATTGCTTCAGCAGAACGGTCTTTATTCAAATTAAAGATAAATAGTTACCTATGACACAGCTACGCTTTTGTACATTATATATATATGTGTGGGTGTGTGTGTGTTTGTATGTGCTTACGTTTTTAAAATATAGTTGTTTGCTCAGATTGATTACTACATTGTTATTTTAATTAATTGATAATTTTTTAAATATCGACAAAACATTTTAAAAATGTTTTTGAATAATCAGGTAAAGTAAACCTGATATTTGCAGGATTATTGACTCTAGAGAGAGCTACATTAAGTTGCCCGAGTGTAAACAGGATCCTACAGGTAGACAAACACTTAATATAGGGAATATTCCCACTTAATATATAGGTCTCGTTTTCCATATAATCCAGTTTAATGTGTATACGTAATTTTGCTAATTGTTCAAAAATGTGGTAGTTGTTAACAACCAAAAATGTTCACGTCTAAAAATGTAATATTTCAAGTTAAAATGACATTTGAGGACCATTTCGACTCGCACAGGGAAAATGAGAATAAGAATAAGAAACTTGAATAATTTTCCCTTAAAACAGTCCGGGTCCTAAGATCAAAGGTCAGTTTTTTTCTAATTTTAATTTGAAAAAAGAAGCCTGAACTTCGACATATGTATTTTTGTGTGTTATCTTATGGGAATTAGAAGAAACATCCCGGATCTTTTTTCGGGACCTTTTTCCGGCGTTGCATGATTGAAGCATTCCTACTTAATCTCAATCTTCTTCCTAGTCGTGAAGTTTGTTAAAATGTTACGTATACTGCCTTGTGACTCACGGCCAGACACATCCCCACTTAATATAAGTATAGGATATTCTAAAAAATTTAATTGATAATTATTAAAACCGGTTGACATAAAGTTGGCCAAACGTATGAATTTGAAAAACGTTCCATTTTCAGACGTTTGATTTCTTGAATGGTTCTCCCATATTATAGTGATAGGAATTGTCCTATAGAGGAATAAATAAATAAGTCACTGTCTAACCATTGCAAAACGCGTTAGTTTCGCTCCAAGCTCCACACGTTACCTCTTCCTTATATGTGGATAGCAATCGTTCGCGCCGGAGTGCACTAATGTAGTAACGGATCTCGGTTCTGCGGCTGGTCAGGGATTATGTCGTTTAAGGATAAGAGGTTGAGGAAGGCTGTCACTCGGTTGGGAAGCGGGCCGCACGATAAAAGGCGCATCAACGCAAAGTAGAACCAAGGCCGTCCAAGTCGACCCCTATTCTCCCAAAGAATAAAATGGTGATAATTTTCCAATATATATCACCTAAACATTAAATTCGAGTGATTTCGGAATGAAGACGAAAATCGACGATAAGAAAATTAATCTTCATGCTTTTATCCGTATAGCAGGGCAAATCCAGCATTGATATCTTTACGTTAAGATATTTTATAATGTTAACGAAAGAAGGTCTGCACTCTAAGTTTCAGCTCTTTCCGTGGTATTAAAATGGAGAAAAGGCAGTCTCCTGTAGGCAAAGCGATGACTTCAACGTGGACGGTGAGCTGCTTAAAATTTAAAATTGGCGTACTTAAACAACGTCTGAGTGCGTGTTCGAAAAAGAATGAAAAGTTGTTGAGTTAAAAGCTTAATCTTAATCTCCCATTTCAAACTGCCTTGCTACACAGGACCAAACGTACAATCCCCTCTTAATATATAGGATTGCCGAAGCGGCAGTTCTTCCGTGGCACTCCATTGAATATGCTGACGACGTCGACGCAAAAACTGAATCCCTTAACGCTTTTCTTTTATATTTACTTTATAAATACGCGCCCATTTAAACTACCCGTGTCTCTAAACCTCGCGCCCCTTGGCTAACGGCAGACATAAAACTAATGATGGCTCAACGGGATTCAATTTTCCGTCCCTTCAAATCAAATAAATGCCCAAATAAGATCAATGCATACAAAAACATTGTAAGAAAAACTAAGCAGCAAATTATAAATGCCAACATAAAATTTGCATATACCACGGGTGTAACAACATGCGCCTTATGGAACAATCTGCGTAGCCTCGGGATTGGTGAGCCCAAACCACAAAACGTATCGCTAGACTCCTTTAGTGAGTGCTTCTCATCTAATCCAAGAACAATCACATAGAACGAAAACGCAAAATAATTAGAAGCCTTACTATAAAAGCGAAAGAGTCTTCTGGTTCTCCATCATTCCACTTTAAAGCTGTTTCGCAGCTTAACGTACTTTCAGCAATACGCAGAATCAAAACTAAAGCTCAGGGTGCTGATGGTATTTCTATCATAATCATTAACAAATTAACGCATCTTATACTTCCACTTACTAAAATAGAATAACATTCTAGTATGTCAACGACAGTGGCTTAGGCTTAATGGGGATACCTCTGTAAAAAACGCGCACTGGAAATTCATTATAATAAATAAAAAATAATAATTAAAGACATTACTATTTTAATAATAATACCGTCAAATGTTTTGATTTACATAAAAAACGCAAAAAAATGTGAAGGCGAGTAAGAAAAAGAATATGGATGGGAAACACGTTTTAGCCCATGTATGCAAAAATGCATCTCACTTCTCCTAGATATAGCTTTGAAACTATTGGTCCTAGAGAAAAAATAAATTGATTTCATTTTGTAGAGAATTCAATCTTTTTTAATTTGCGTAATAAAGAATTCTGCTCTAAACCCAACGTTAAACGAGCTTTTTGCGGAAAACCGTTTTTGGCGGCAATTTCTTCAATATGGCGTCTGAATCTCACCTCGGAGGAGGAGGAAAACTTACTATGTTAATAAGGACTTTGAAATTGACCGATTGAAATTTTTCCAGCTTTCTCGGAATTAATGCATTTTAAACCTGTTTTTGTCTCTGCCGACTGACCTATAATGCAACGAGACAAATTGCGAATACATTTTTTATATAAATACGTGTTTGCATAATCAGTGGTATTACTGAATGTACTAGAAGCGTACTTATATGAGAAAGGTTGTGCAATGTGCGTCGCACCGATTCTTTTTCATGATTTGTCTTAATACGATCACTTAATTCATACATCGATGTTTAGACCTTGATTTCCGATCCACTTATATTAAATCCTATCTTGTTTATTTAACCCCTTTGTAGTTTCTGACGGAAATAATACGTTCAGCTCAAATGAAATCGTAGCGGCCACTGAAGCCTAAGTAGGGAGCTTGAAATGGTCAAGTGCAGAGCGGCTCGATTAGTAAAAGACGAGTATCGATGCAATGCAAGCGCATCAGAGCTTTTGAGAGAACCGACAATGAAGTTTAGAAGAATGGAATACAAGCGGGAACTACTCGAGTAGTTAATACCTCCGAATTCGTTGAAGACGTGCGCGGCATAGTTGTACCCTCCGGTGATAGGGAGTGTAGGGCTAGATCCAAGCGTATCAGAAAATACTTCGAAATAGTCTCTAGAACCAAGACAGATCATTTTTCCCACACGCGATAAGACAGGAAAGTAGAGGCTTTAAGTAAAGTGTATGTTTGGTATTACACCAAACATACACTCACCAAACACTATCGGAGGGTCTCAGTGTAGTGGTGTAAATGTAAAATATTACAATATCGGTGCTTGCTACTTGTGTCACTGCCACAATTTCTCCTTCAGAACCGAATGTAATAAACATTATTAAGCGTCAAAGTTGAAAATTACAAATTAATGCAGAACCTACAGTGTTCTAGCATAAAAATAACGAAATCATTAAGAGGTTAATTAGTTGAAAATGTTTAACAAATCATTGAACTTAAGTCATAGAATATACGTAGAAACTAAAGAAGTATTTTCCTAAGATATGCAATTAATTCTCCAACTTCCGGTGAAAGAATTGCCATTGACATTCCTATTGACTATATTTCCGAGGATGAAAATGAATAATGCTCAATGACGTCTAATCCAAGTTTTCATATATCTCCGATCATGTTAACACCTCTTCGAATTGTCCACTGGCTCCAGAGGCGGTTATGTGGTTCAAAGTGTGCGCGTCAAAAGTGTTTAATAGTAAATTCAGATAAATAAAGACACATCTCTCGCTATGACAGTGTTCGGTATATTTTCCGACTTCTTAAATGTATGTATTTCACAAACGCAAGAAATATTTTTAATGAGATCGGAGATTCTGTAAGCGCGGGTTCTGAAGCAGCCGCACCTTTTCCAACGTCATCTGATTGGCTCCCTGGGCGTCATTCGCGCCCTATCCTATGATGCTTCCGCCTCGTAGCTTCGACTGTGTTAACTTGCTCACATTTCCCACTTGAACTGTTCCTCAATCCCCTAACCTCCCGGTCTTAACCTACACTAAACCCAGACCTATTCCAACTGTCACTCTCTCCTCACCTCCTCCAATCCCTTCCTTCCTCAATTAACGCTGTCCCAGGCCACACTCCCACTCCCGTGCCTCGCAAACCGTCACCAGTACCGCGTTCTCCGTCGATGATGAAGGGACCCACGCCTGAATAGCTAACGTCTCATATTTCAATCCATTCACAACCAAGGATTCTACTGTTTAACGGTAAGTGTCCGCTGAATCTTCTCCGACCTCTCCGATTCGAAAACGATTTTACCTTATCGGATAGATATAAAATGTAACATTGTTTACAAAATCTCACTTTTAAACGTCTTATGTGAAAAAGTTATAAATTTAACCGAATGCTCTGCATATATGTAAAATTTTCACCATAAAAAGATTAATTTATTCGATATGCTGGATTTACGAGAGTAAACACCTCTAAAAACAGCGGCCTTCGCCACTTAATCACATTATTGCTGAAATAGCCAATATTATTTGTTGTAATAGAACCATTCTGTAAGCAGCTGCGAAAAATTTGATTTAATTTCGTTCGTGTGTAGTGAGGTTTGGCAATCGATGTGTAGTTGCAATGATTTTATCGAAGGAAATTTTGATGTTTGCTCGGGAAAGGTGACGAGGTCGACGCCTAGTTAAAGATTTTACTTCCAAGCGATGGTACTATAAAAAGCTATTTGTAAGTTAGTTGAAACTTTTCTATGGAAAGGAGAAAAGGAAGTCGGATACAGCGGCATGCCAGGACTAAAAAATATAGATCACGAGGACGGGTATACAGTTTCTCAAGAAAACAACCCTGAGATACCTTTATGACAATATATCAAAATTTTGTTTAAAACATAATTCCTGAGAAAAACTGAAGTTCCTATCGGAAACACATCTTTCAGGATTACACCAACTGCAGAACAAATGTTATTCTAACAAGACAATGCACTCTGACATTGAGCGAATGCAACTCAGAAATTCTTATTGTAATGTTGAATTGTTAAGGTTCACAAAGTGATCGCCGATTTTCACCGTGATTGAGTACACGGTTTTGCATAAATGGATTTGATTGTCCATTCTCAGGGCGTAGTAGTAAATCCTTGGCGGGAGAATAAGACGGTTCATATAATTCCGAGTCGGTGAATAACGGGGTATCTCTGCAATAGTTGCATTCATAGCTAATTTAAAAAAATATAAATATTTAATTTGTCATGAAAAACGATCTCGTTTTTATTGATAGTGACGCACTCTGTATTGAAATATTTGTGAATGCATTACCGCAGGAACACTATATAAATAATATCCTAGGTCGGTCTTCCACGGTAGTGGTTCTTAAACTTTCTATTGTCGCAGCTCTCTTGAATAGAAAATAGTAAAATAAGAAAGTTTAATAAAAATTACTTCATTTTATATGTATATGTATATATATATATATATATAAACAATTTTTATAACGTGGAATTTCTTTAAATTCTCTGATAAAATTTTCTTATTTGGGAAAATTTTATTTTATATTTTAGCGCTTCACCTTACATCCAAAATATGTTTGAGGCATCCTGGTGGGCCGCGTCCCCTAGTTTGAGAAACACTGTCCTACGGGGTGCGGTGGGTGCAATGCAACCGTGCCCCCAAAGGCAGTGCATACATTTATAAACTTTAACACACAGCTATTTTTATTGCATCTAAATCCTCAACAAATTATATATATATATATATATATATCATGAACTCACACTGTCCCCATTTTTGCAATAAACTACTCGGTGCAGTCATGCAGCTTATGTACATCGGATAACACGAGTGGCCATCCCCATCAATAAACGTCTTCCCTTGGATTCTCCATATTTCTATAATTGTACAGTTACACGCAAAATTATATTTTGCCTTACTTAAATTAATTAAGATTACCTCATAACCATTTGGAGCAACAATCCAGGAGTCATAATTTATCTCGGCAAAGTCAACGTAAAGAGAATGGCGCCTGCAAGTATTTCTCGGGAATTTTTTTTTGCCTCCAGTTGCCTCTTTTCCTCTGCTCTTGTCCTTCCATCGATTCCAGATCATGTTGTGCTCTTCTTCAAACTCATCCGCAATGCTTCGCTTCCATCGCCATGCACTCTCTGCTCCATTGATATTTGAATTTAATCGCTTTGCATCATTCAAGGAATAGTAAAGTAGAAGCAATGGTGGTTCAATAACTTCATGCATTTTTTTTTTATTAATTTTGTAAAGGAATTTTATGTTCCTAGAATATACTAGGCTGAGTAACTTTTCATTAATTTGAAGATGTACCTCAAGGTGAAGTAATTTTACCGATTTTTGCGACCGATTTGGTCTCCGTTTGAAGTTCACTGTAGTTACACCTGCTGTCACGTTTAAGGACACTGTTGTGGCAAAAGTAGAGGAAGAATTACGATGTTCGTGATAGTTGATAGGTCTTGAATCAAGCAGGACAGTTGATTGGATTCCAGTACCTTGATAGTCAGGAACAAGGTAAACATGTGCCATTTCCTTTCCATCTGTAAATGTTTTCCAAGTTTCAATATTATTTTATAAATAAAATCAATCCATTATATTTAATGTAGAAAACTTATATTTATTAAATAATAAATTATTATATTATCCAAAGAATAAAATACCTCTTTTGTGAGTTATATTAACAACGTCACCATCATCAGTAAGGGTGATTTTATGAAGATACTAGTTGTTTATAACTTCCTAGTTTATAAACATTACGACAGTTTAGGACATAATAAACTATTAAAAAGTAATATGGTTACAAGAGTTAAAGAATTTTCAGACCATTCTATGCTTAATCAATGCACAGACGTTCAGACGAAGGAACTATACGAGGTCACCGATAGGCTCTGAGGCAAATATTTAACTGACCCTACTTACTATCGGTTTAAATATAAGGAAAAGACAATCAAAATATTTTGTTTCACTAGAATGTCGTTTGGAAACACCGGTGATAGAACAAAAAATCAAATTGCAAACAACTGGATAATTGAAAGGAGTAATTACTCTCTTTCGGGCGCTACTAGCTCGGCCCCCGGGCTGGTTTTGTGCAACTCCGCTCTCAGACAAAATAGGTTAAATAATAATAATAATAATTTATTAAACACATAACGCATAATTATCATGCGCAACTACGACATTTTTCTCTTGCGATAATTCAAATCGCAGTTTATCCAGCAGCAAAACACGTCGAATGTCGGCTCAAATAATTAGAAACTCGTACAATCTTCTTTTATTTGTAGCAGGAGCTATTTATTCCCTCATTCAAATTCGAGTGTATATTCTGGCGTTTTTCATGTTTTTAATGGTAATAGTTAATTTGCAGCTCGACCTTTCAGATGGCCCTTGAATAATTCCAGAAGTAAATGTTTGATAAATATCTTTCTGTTCACAACCAGTGAGTTTTTGGAATTTATGTAGTGAATTATAGGTGTATTTATTGCCTCTATGTTTAGCATATCATAAAAGAAAGCCATGGATAATCTTATATACTACTTACCGAAGGTATGTATGTCGGTTTGTGGGCTTGGTAATTACCTATTGAGGTAACGTATTAAAATCAATGCAGGGAATAATAGAAATACATTTTTAAATTAGTTGCAATGACAATACGAACCCGGAACTTAAATAGTTTTATTGATAACAGAATACAGTATTTTTTGAAGAGAGAATTCGAATCCGTAACTAATGATCATCGAAAATTGCTTATGATCAGAAAGATAAATTTTAATTCTGAAAATTCCAAATTTTCATTCTTTAAAAATTAGCAAAATTAATTGCCTTCGTAAATCGTGCACATTATTGCTCAGTAAAAGCTTAACATAAAATCATATGTTCTGCTAATAAAACGACCCATTCCTTTCAATAATGGGTGATACATTTTTTAATAGTTCTTCAAAGTGAAGAGCAGTCCTATAAAACTCCGGGTCCTCGAAAGATAGCTCATACAATAGATAATGTGACGCCCTAAGGGCTATACGACTTAAAATCTACTCTCTTGTCCAAAGGCGTCATCCATTCTTTTTTCATTTCCTTTAATTCCTCCCTTATAGCACGACAAGTTAGTTGCACGCACGCACCAAGTAACTCCGTTGACATTACGTGTTCAACTGTCGAATCGACTCCGGTTGAACCGTGTAAACAGTTTTCGCTTACTACCTGAGTCGCACGCTACACAGGTTGTCTCATGTAAACGAGGCTTACTTAACAGAAATCGGTTTTTTCTGTTTCAACACCTCAAAAGTATGTCACACGGTGTGGATTCATCGGCGTTTGCGCTATCTCTCGGGTCGGAGGGGAAGGTAGGGATGAGCGGTAAGCTGGCATGTCTTTCCTGGCCAGCGACCGTCTATTGTCTTAGCGTACCTATATATATTTTCGTAATTTTTGGCATACTTATAATTGCTTATTTATATAATTTTTAATAGTAAACATATTTTTCTCTTTATTTGTTCATTGTATTTTATTATTATTTAGGTAAACGTTTCCTATTAATTAACAAAATCGGTTTGACTGTTTCAACACCTCTACTGTCATTTATATGTGATATTGAGACTTCTTCCATCATATAATTTGTCTAAAAGACATAATTGACGGCATTTATAATAAAAAGAATACATGATATGAATTGTGTACAGCATTTCCTTTTAAGTTGTCATTCAGATATTGGTAATACTAACAAGTAGGAAAAGTATATTACGTGATACCCTGCAAGTCACACTTTTGGTGGATGGCAGAGGGTGCAGTGCACCAAAGGTCTCTAGTTTTTCTACGTTACCTTTTCCTATTATGCTCTCTTATCGTCCTATTGAAAAACTATCCCTCCGTCCTACAATCGATCTCGCGAATTTTATCCTCGCTGTCCTGCCTTCCTAGACACGTCAGGCTTCTGATAAGATCTACCACCACATTCGCTAGTCCCTCCGACAAATATTTTTCCAGCAGTTTAAATCTAGCGTGCAGCCTACGTTCCTCCAAAACGGACGGACGAGACGCGGCCAGAAGGCGTTCCGCTTCGCTGGTAAAAAACGCCTAACAAGCAAAAACTATATTAAATAAATTTTTTAATATAAAATTTTCAAATGCACTAAAAAGCATAAAATAAATTTATGTGTACACCCCAACAAATCGATTGGTTAGTTCAAAATCCACCGTTTTCTTACTAAAACGCTTTCTTGCTTTATTAATTATTCCAAGTAATCCATTTCGTATAAGACCGCCTACAGGGTATAGTAGGAATAAGCAGTCCCGTATCTAGGGTATAGCACATGCGGCAGACATGGTTGAAGAAGTAGATGTAGACGAAATAATTGATTAACTATATACTACATATATAAAACAAGTTTTCTTATTTGAAAATGTATATTGTTTCATGATTTGTTATGTTGTGTTAAAATTAGAATAAAATATAAGTATATTGCTTAATTTCCTGAAATTTCCGTTGAAATTTCCGATTTTCGTGGAGGCCATCATAATCCGGCCCTGATGATAACAACTGGCCGAAAGCGCTCTCAGGAACGCTTCAAAATCACATCGAAGACTTTTAGTATAACATGTGGCAAGATATTTAGCAGGCTACTCTTCAGTTCCGAAAATTATTACTAAAGGTAAAGCAAACGTTAAAGTACATATCTTTTTTGAAGACAAATTAAATGGTTACTTCGAAAAATATTTTACCGTCTACTGTGGCAACGTCATTAATAAAGCCCGGAAGTTCAGGCAAATTGCAATAAATGTCTTTTTTGCCTATATTAAGGTTTTTTTTTCAAATATGCCTTTTTTATCCAATAACACCTATTTTTCCTATTAAACTCAATTTTTGCCAAATGTCATTCCTTTCTGCCAAATCTCTTAAATTTGGCCACTATACTGTTTTGTTTGACTCTTCAAAGACAGTTTTTATCCACCCTGGGTTCGGTATCATAAAATTCTGACCATTGGCGCAGTTATGCCTTTATTTTAATACGACCACTGCTATTGACCTGAGTTCACTTTTGGGAAACCCATGGCTCGGAAAGACTTAATGAACCCTTTCTTTCACTCCTAGCAACCCTCAGTTGTCTTTTGGCTTTCAAACAGTTCATAACAGTCGTTTTTAAAAAATTGTTTGACTGTGACACTTGCATTCTAATGGCCACAATGCCTAAAGCCGGCTTTCATTTATGGAAATTAGAAAAGAGTTCTTTGAAAGCGTTTTTGGAAAAATGTACTATCAAAGCGGTTCCAAGTGAGTCAACATTAAGGAAAACCTATTTAGATAAAGCGTGCAACTGTGCCATCAAAAATTTATCTACTTACGTCAGAAGTTTTGGAAAATGCAAATGGCTCAACAATTACTCAACTTTTCACCATAGCGTTGAATCTTCTATGGCCACATGCCAATCTTGAAATGATAAAAGAAGTTGTAAACACTTTCGATGAAGAAGAAGCCTACTCCATACGTATCGTCAAAGAACTCCCGGAAAACAAATCTGTCAGCCACGATTTGGCATATATCGCAGCCTACTTCACAAATGCCAGACGTCATTACATTACTTGAAAAAAGGAGGAGACGTTGGTCAATTCACTGAAGGTGAAAAGGGTGTAGTTGTAAAAACAAGTGTGAAAAAGTGTTGTGCGTCGACAAGGATTTGGATAAAATGAAAATAATTGCGAAGATTCTAGATGAGGCCAGAAATTGAGGCGAGTCCCGCATATATAGTTTTCTTTAAATATGTTCCTGTCATTTCCATGGAGGTAGAGAGATCCTTTTCACTTTTAAAACACATCGTAACTGACGGAAGACCGAGTTTTTAATTTGAAAATCTGAAAAATCATCTCGTTGTCTCATGTAATAGTTCGTAATTTGAAGATATTATGAATAGCGATCGTAATCATATTTTATTGAAATATTATACCTAAAATCTAAAATTCGTGTTTCTAAAATTGCAAAGCGAGGAAGTCGTTTCTTTAACAAGCAAACGGTATTCAAGTTGCACCATTTAATGAAAAGGGAAGGAAGTAAAAACTGAACGACTATAGAGCGATATCGCCAATTTCCTCCTTCTGTGAGGTTTAAAACACACGATCGGCAGTTCAATGATGCGATTCCTTGAAAATAATGATGCACCAAACCGGGTTACATGTGGAAAAATCATTTCTTACGAAAAAGTTTAAGAAACGGGAAAAAAGAGATTTCAAAAGAGAAAACGGGAAATAAATGTCGATTTTCATTGTACTTGATTTTTATTTGCACATTTTTCGTTACTTTTTATGATGCTCAATAGTAATGACATTTTAAGGTTTTTGAGAAAAAGATGATAATAGTGGTTAATATTTATGAATATAAATAGAAATAAAATGATACCATAATCTGAATCATTTTTGGAGGAATGCGCATTATTTTATTACTTTGTTGTGAGATTTAATTGTAAATATTTCAGTGATGTTTACATGCAAATTTTGATGAACATTACACTTGCAATAAATCAAAACGTATTTATATTTATTTAGTGAAAGTTATAATTTAAAAGACAAAGCTTTCACTTTTAATAAATTTGAAATAAATGTTATAGACAATAATCATTCAAAAACTTTTAGGTCAGAGCTAATCGTTACTAAGAAATGTTAAAAATGTGGCAGGGTATCTGTATCACAACATTTACATATAGGTTCACTAAAATTTAGAACTAGGAGAAAGTTATGGAGAACAAGGTTCCCTTAGTTAGGTTTTTGAATGGAATTGTTAAGAAGATGAAGATTGAAATTATGATTTCAAATGTGGATGGAATTACATCATTCTTATTGTATCATGAACATACTGGTGTTCTAAACTGCATGATGCACCATGCGTTTCATGATATGACTTTTTCCATGTATAGTTTTTACAAAAATCTAAATAATTACCGTATTTTTCGAGCTATAAGACGCAATTTTTCCAGAAAAATGACTCCCAAAATCAGCTTGCGTCTTATAGACTAAAGGTAAGATTATTACGATATTCAGTACTGGCATTAAGAAACCCACTGATCCCCAAAATGGAATAATTGGCAGCCATTCGCGACAAAATCATTAAAATATACATTGGTAATGATCAATAATATATATAATAATTGATATGTACAGTAAAACCTTATGCAACATGAATTCCGACGAAGCATTTTCATTATTGCGTTTTATTACATGTCCGATCACAGTGGTTACAATTTCGGTGCGTTTGCGATGTTTGTTACGATGTTAAATTCATAATGAGCCCATTGAATACTGCGATTAATCCCATGAATCATTAGAAATCCGATAGATGTCATTACATTTTTATTAATATCTAGGATAACTACCGTTACGTGTATTGAGATCGCAATTGCTACAAGAGTGAAAAGATATGCCTACATTATTATCTATAAGCTTCAGGTGATTCAATACGAAAAACGCACGGTAGCCGAGCAGCAGAATATCATGTCGGTTCATGTCCCACAGAAAAAATGAAATGTGAATGGAGAAAATAGGAGGAAAAACTGAATGTGACAAGGAAACTTTCTCCTAAATAGTCACAACTAGAGAAGGAAGTGAAAAAATGGATAGTAGAACAGAGGAAGTTTGGTATTGCTGTATCGATCAAAATCGTTATGTATGTACGAGGCAAAAAGAGTTGCAGAAGAAAAAGGACTAGTTGAGCGTACGTATCGTTATTACATGCGCATTGCACTTATCATCTATCCCATTATATTAAAATATCATCTTGCACTTAAGTTTAAGTAAGTATTATCGGTAAAGGGTATCTATACGTGCGGCGTGTGCAGCGCACTCCGAAAGCTTTAATTAATACGACTGCCGAGTTAACACAGGGCACATTTAGTATCGAAGCAATTATTTATATTTTCGATCATCCCTATTTATTTTACGAATTAAGTTTATCTAAAAGGTTACATTCAACTGTTATCATGCCATAATAATTTCTGTAAATGTTGCGGGATGCGAAATTAATCACGGCTGGAAATGTTACACGACGTGGCCCTTCCTAAATGCCTTGGTGAACCAAAATCCTTTTTTTCTGACAAATATTCTAAAACACCGGGGTGCGTATTATATGCCAAAAAATACGTTAAATACACATGAAATATAGATTAATTGTACAGGGAAAAGTGGGAAGATGATTGGGGAGAAAGTCTTGCAAATCAATTAAACATCATTGGGAGTGGCAATTTATAACTATGATGATTCCGTTTTCAAGAAAATTGCAAAACTGCATTCTGGAAATTATTGCTCAATACCCGGCAACCCATATTTGAAAATTTTAACTAACATCTTTTGCAGTAACAGCAATTTAAGCAAGATTATAGCATTTAGCTGTGAATACTAGTCTTGTATAATATCTTTCTAGATGAGATAGGACATTCAATAAACACATTCAGAAGCATGTAATGAATCTACTAACTTATAAAAGTAAGAGGTTTAGAAGCAACAGTAAGTAAAGAATAGTTCCCTTGAATTCCATGTTTGTTCCAAATGCCTTTAAGAATTACTCTAAAAATAGTTCAAAGGCAGGAGACATAATGATATAGTAAATGATGAGCAGATTTAATGTGGTATTTAGTACTTTATGAATTTTGATGAAACTGAAAATGAGGAAATAACTAATGTGAAAACAAAAAACACAATTACTATCCAAATTAATGAGTTAAATATAAAATAAGTTAATAAATATCAAAATAATTTTAGAGAATTTATGGCACACAAATAATGTTGAAGAACTGAACCAGTTTTCAGTAGCTATCATCAGAAAGAGAAACACTTTGGAGTATAAACCACTCAATGGTGAATATAGTTTTCATTAAATTTGAAAGACCTTGGAGTAATTACTTTCAATGGATCTTTTTATGGGGGTAAATAGGTATAGAGAATAAGACTTGACCCATATTTCAAAGAAATTTGGACAGCATGGAGAGTATAATGAACCTACATAATACTATGTGGTTTTCAGGTATTGGTTATCATGTACAGATAATGATAAATAAGAATTTATGCTAGGGATCAGACATTTTTATCAAGATAGGTGGTTAAACTTAAAGTTTGACAACATTAATCTAAAACTTGTGTGGTGGCATGAGTGAATCATGGGAATTTTCTTTTCCTCATTGTCTTAATTTTTGTCATGATTCTATTATAGGCCAAATAATGAAAAAGACAGAAGATTAAATACCTGACTGCTTCTACATATAATTGATTGGCAAACATTGAAATAAGAGTGTGTTCCACATTTAATAATAATAAGGTGGCAGGTTGGATAAAATTAAATAAGATGAATATAAATGTGAACAAAAGCAAATGTATTAAATTTATGAATAAGAGAGTTAGTAGTAATTATGATCACAAGATAAATGGGAAACAGGTACCGAAGTCGAATCATTGCAGGTATTTAGGAGTCCTTATGACAAAAGACTTAGATTGGGGATTGCATGTTGATAATATAGTTCATAAAGCGTACAAAAATTTACATTTTGTAATGAGAAACCTTAGAGGGTGCTCAAAGACGGCAAGGGAATTAGCTTACACTTCCATTGTTAGGCCAACGTTAGAGTACGCAACGCCTGTTTGGGACCCATATAGGAAAGGGCTCACAGATAAGATAGAAAAGGTTCAGAGGAAGGCAGCGCGGTATGTGTTAGGGAGATTTGGGAAGGTGGATAGCGTAACAGAAATGATTAAAGAGTTAGGTTGGGAAACGCTAAGTGAGAGAAGGCGTGTTAACAGGCTAGGAGGAATGTACAATGCGTACGTAAATAATAATGGCTGGGTAGACATGAACAGGCGACTAAGTAAACCTGAGTTTGTGGGGAAAAATGATCACAAGTATAAAATAAAACTAAGAAGGCAGAAAAGTAATGTATCTAAGTATTCATTTATAAATCGTGGGGTGTGGGAATGGAATACGTTACCTGAGGAACTCTTCCAACCCTTCCCCAGAAATGTTAAAACTTTTAAATCTAGAGTTAAAAATATTAATGTAAACGATATTCATTACTTTTAGTATTACTATGTAATCATATTTTAAGACAAATTATTAACGAGGGAGCTGGAGGAAGTAGATGGATTGCTTGGTAGGGTGAGGTACAGTGGGGACTTCGAGGGCCCCGTGACCGCTACGGTAGCTGTGAAGGCCTGCCAAGAACCTCGAAAACTCTAGCTCCTGATATGAAAGATTCTTGGAGAGAATATTGTAACTAGGATGTGAATTGTAAATATAATTTTAATATGTTCATAGGTTAAACTTTTGTAACTTTGCCACCGGGCCAGGTGCCCAATTGCATTGTAAATATATAATAAATTAATAAATAATAATATATACCTCCATATTTATCTCATTATATATTGGTATAGGGTTAGTTGAAGGGTAGTTAGCGTGTTTGATTCCAAGTTGTGGTTTAAAATCCTGCTGTAGGCATAATCATATGTTCTCATCTTTTTTATCACTGAAGTCCGCATTGTAAAAGGCTGGGAAATTCCATTTATGTGCTACATAATAGCCAATAAAAACTAAATAAATATGTACTATTAGGGAAAGAATGGAAGAGCTTTACTACTAATTTAATGGTGAGAATAATGAGTTGGGAAATAAAACCTGAAAACTAACAAAGGCTTCTGATAGTTAAGACCAGTGTTTTTCAACCAGTTCCATGGAAGAGTATGAGTACATGGTTGTTCTGCTCGCACTGCCTAAGTGTTCCGCTAGATATTCCACTGAAAATAATTTCTCTATAAATTTAGATTTCTAAATGAATTTTAACATATAAAGTATTTTAATTTTGCTCTCATACATTAGGTCCATCTATCGGGGAAGCAGAAAGTAGCAGGATACAACTTCTAACCTGCTGCAGTATGCATGCACGTTCCCACAGCCATGGTAAATATTTATGCAAATGTAAATAGGTGTTCTGCCAATATATGCATATGTATATAGGTGTTCCACAAATGTTTTCTCCATCCATAGTATTTTGCCACTCAAAAAAGGTTGAAAAACACTGGTTTAGAAAAAGGTTTTCAAAGCCGTTTTCAAAATTTTGTTGCACCCTAAAGATGAATGCTGCAATGTATGTGAAACACCAGGCTCCAAGAGATGCAGTAAAACCAGATAACTTCCATTAAAACCTTCCAATAGTTTTTGTCTCGGGAGCAATTTACACACAATTCAATACATGATGTATTATATACCAATATATAATACAGTATATCAGTATATAATATATAATTAGGAGGAAACATGCTATGAAAGATCCTATTCAACTCTGAATAATGTCAAATTAAAAAAAAAACATTTCTGAAGCTCTTCAACTCAGATAAAATGGAAAATTTAGGTAAATCTGTCTCAGAAGCACAGATGCTTAAATAGGCCCTCTTAAAAGAGTAATTTTCATTTTCACACAAGCTCATTTGATTCTATTCAGTCCTGTCCCTTCCAATAATGATGTCATATCATCCATAAATAGGAATAATAAATTTTAGCAATTGTATTTTAAAATCAATACTGTGAAAATACAATGATAAGATTATCTCTATATTTAGTATATTACAATAAAAATGAAAGAATAACAAAATTCCAAATTACATTAAACTCCTGGTTTACTGGATGTCTTAGAATCGAGCATATTCCAGTTTCTCATATATTCTGGTTTATTGATATGCCTATTTACAGGTACCAAATTATACACAAATGATAAATTGTGTATAACTTAAGATAATAAAGAGCACACACAGAAAAAGAAACTTCACAGTTAAGTAACTCAAGTAATTCTGTATTACATATTAAAACCCTCATTATGTATAGGATGAGTAAATACAGTATACATATATGTATTCTGCAGTATAAAAATTTTGAGTTTTATGTTTTGATGATTTTTGTTAATGGAAACTCCATTTATTTGACACATAATAACTCAAGATTTTACTAAACATGATAGTTTTTAGATAAAATAATGCATAATAATAATTTAAATATAAAGCCATAACAGTATAGGAGAATCTAAATTTTGTTGAGCATTTTTCCTCAAAATATACAAGAGCTCTAGTGAATATATTTAGCATATTTTTCATACAAATGCAAATTGGAAGGGAAAACATGTCAATATGTTCTTAAAAAGAAACTCACCAGTGGAATTATATCATCACTGTTAGTTAAAAAGGTGTAAAAGTGCTGCAAAAAAGAAAATTTTATCATATTTTCTAAATTAATTGCCTTATATCATTATCTTGAAGTTTAAAGCCATCAAAAAAGAATTATGACAGTGAATGGTTAGTAAATGAAACTTTAACTTTGAAAAAATCTAGTTCATAATAAATATTAGTTTATATTATTATTGGAGAGATTTTATATTTATCATACCTGAATATTGTTGGTATTCAGTATTCCATGGAATATACAGTCTCAATTCAGCAGACTCCAGAATCTCCCCTATTGCTGCTTCAGGAACTTTAAATGTGAGCAAATGCTTTTGTTTTTTAACCTTAGTCCTACCACTTTTAGGAGCTGGAAGTTGCACTGGAATTAGTATACATAATATCATATATATATATATATATATATATAAACTTTCAGAGTTACTTTTTAGTACCTAGCAAAATAAGGAGGTTCACTAGTCATTATAGGGATCCTCAAAAATCATATAAATGTGATTTACAATTTCTTTACACTGATATTGACACAAAGGTTGTATCACAGATAAGTGAAAATATATAACCGATTGATCCATAAAGTTTAATTGAATACTTGATTGAGCCATTACCAGGTCATTTTTGTAAATTAAATTTCTCTTGAATCTTCTTGTGCTCATTCTATGTAAGCCAAAAAAAATTTAAAACATCCATTATTGAAAAATTAAAATTGTCCATTTTAGTGTTCTTGGAAAATGATGATCAACAAAGTGAATGTTTGTTTCATTGAATATTTCACTACTAGGCAATATCTTAGATTTGCACCTGGTGCACCTTTCATTTTTTCCTTTTTATATTCCAAATTTAATGAACCAGTGAAATACATGTTATTTTATTGAATTGTTACTTTTATTTTCTGCCCAGTCCTCACAAATCTCCTAATAAAGATAGGTATTTTACTGCAAAAAAGCTATTTAAATTTAAATAAAAAATATTCTCCCTCTTCCTCCATGAGTCTATCATATATGAGTACCGGTATTTTTTTCTAAAAAAATATTTATATATATATATACAAATTTTTTCAGATATGACCGCCTTTATACGATAGTATTTGATCCATTCTTGTTTAAGTGTAAAAAAATCATGCGAGAAACTGGGGCAATTACTCCAATAGATATAATATATATCTTTCAGCTTCATAAACAAATCTGATGGGTGTGCCTAGCCACAACACAAAATATTTACTTGAAGTGCAAATAGCCATTTATTAGATGAGCTGACTCCACAAAGCTATTATAAAGTTTTTCATAGCAAGTTAAAAAATCGTCTTTGAGAGAGTATTATTTATGAGAAAGAATACACCGCTATCGATTACTATCGGGAAAAAATTATCAGGAAAACAAGCGATTATCGCACTATGCAACGATTGACAATTTTATGTAAATACGTGTTCTGCGTGTTCAAACGCAATTACAACTACTGAAATGATATTTCGGCTATAAACGTATAATTAAAATGTCACCGCATCTTCCGATGGCGTTAAGCGCTTACCGACTCGAACTGGGAGCACGCTGCGAGCCATGTCTGCAC
This sequence comes from Tanypteryx hageni, assembly GCA_028673005.1. NCBI lineage: Eukaryota > Metazoa > Arthropoda > Insecta > Odonata > Petaluridae > Tanypteryx > Tanypteryx hageni. Next base: position 4,575,663 of record CM054120.1, read on the forward strand.
CGCCCGTTTCCAGGAGGTCCAGCATGGCTTTGGGAGCTCGGTGGCGATGTCTAGGTGCACTATGGCGGCTCCAAGACGGTGCGAGACTAGATGCCTCTGCCGAAGGCTCACCTGGCGTGCGAACGAGACAGGGAGCGTAGAGGAGGAGGAAGAGCAGGCGATGGAACAGGTGTTGCATGGGGCAGCAGTGCGGTTGATGGAGCGACGATACAGTTGTGGCCAGGTGAAAGCCGGACACCGCTCTACGTTCTAGCCTCCTTCGATGGCGGGAAATAGCTCCAATGGTCAGGCATTTAAATGGCCCCTCTCGAGAAAGCGTATATATTTATGAGCAACGTTATCTCTCGAGAAAAACACGTGGCACTCCCCTTCTCCGCCGGAAGCCACTCGAAATCATCCTTCTCTAGTACTCAAAATCCATCGCGTGGAAACTTAATGCGCTCCTTAGTCTGGGAATATGCGAGCAGTTCCTCACTCTTCCATATTTTATGTTTAAGAAATTAGAGTAATACACGTCCGTTAATTAGGATTTTCTAATGACGTTGAAACGTGATTTTAAAATAATAATAGATATAATTTGCGAATTTTGTCATTGCTATCACTTTATCGAAACCCGATTTATTTTTTTATCGTAAGCAAATTCTTCGTTTATATGGCCCTATTTACAAAGGATAAACCGGGCTCTATACCTTGTCTTGTCCTCTCACTCTCTCTTTCCCGACCCGTATTTGAAAATCGACGGTGAGAAAATTAATTTCATTCCTTAAGGCGTTATTTGTTTAAAGTCGCATCCCTGTGTTAATCAAATGGAGAAATGAAACGCTCTTGTAATCTCACCAATGACGTTACGGCGGACCTCGAACAGTCAAAAGTTTAAAAGGGGTAATGTCAAGTAAATTCTGATAGAAATTGAAACGGGATTTACCATTCTCGGCTCATAGGCGTTTGTATATACTCTCATAGAGCGTACCCAGCAAACAGATAACTTGGGCTTCTATTCTAAAAGATACATCTCCCTGGATCTTATGCCGCCGGTGTTGCAAACAGCCTTCCCAACAAACACGCACACAGACGCGGGAAAATAGGTATAAACAGTAGCGGATATGAAATAAGGCCAAAGTAGGCAATGGTCTAGGGGCGGTGAGATTTCCTGGCGGCAATAAAAAAGGGATTTCAGGTTGGGAATAAAAAAATGAAAACTACGCACATTTTTGATGAATTAAACTATTTTGATCCGCCGACGGACAGATGGATAGGCAAACCGAATACATGAACGATTCTTTTAGGAAAAAAGCGCCAAAAAGTAGGCGGAAAATTTCCAAATCCACCACTGGGTATTCATATTGTAAAATATACAAGCTGATATACCTGGAATTTCCCGGGAAATTGCGAAGAAGCGTACTTTTTTAATTTAACTTAATAGAATGTCTTAATCTGTCAGCTTGAAATGGATTTTTTATCTGTTCTGAATTTTCTGCTGCTCTGTATCTCGTATTATTCTCGAGTTTGATTTATTTTGAACTAAAGGAGGTCTTTTTAATCAAGGCATTACGACTGTTGATATTTTTGGTTACTAGGGTGTTAAAAACTTTTAATCGCTTAATGACTTCAATCTTCCGATATTAGCTAACTAAAATCGAACTTAGGTTCTTGGAATGGGAAGCAAACATGTATCTTCCTCTTCCTTTATGTTATAAAATAATATCATGCCAAGTTTGGTCGTTGTAGCTTTTTCCGTTTCCGTATTTTTATCGGCAGTAGAATACATGGTTCTCTTCACTCCTACCAATTGTTAAATCCATGCCCAACTGTCTTTTCACAGCATCATCTTTTGCCTAATTTTCGGACTGCTCACACATATACCTTTATTACATTATGATTATTTTTAAGCCCAACATTTCGTCGTGTCCGCTTCTGTTCTTCAGCATTTCTTTGGAGCTCAATTGGCTTCCTGCAAACAATATAATGACACCGGAAAAACGCAGGTGTCACAATTGTTCTCTATTTACATATATAATTTTTTCCAAGACTAGCTTTTTGAACACTTACTATAGCGCTGCGATGAATAAAGTAGGCTAGCGTTTCTCAAACTTTCTGATAACACGATCCACCTATTTATGAAAAGATGGATACATAGGCCGGAGAAAATTCTACATTATTGACCAAATGTAGCGCGTTATTTTAAAAAAATTAAGAAATTCATTAAAATTTTTGTTTTTTTTTTATATTCAGTTTTCGCTATCCTTTGGGATATTTTAAAAATATTGTTAACCGATCTTAATGTTTTTTGAACTTTTTGTGGCCTACCAGTGAGTAACGGCCAACCGGTTGAGAAACGCCCTTCTCAGTCTTAAAGGTATACATTTGTTTATTCATGCGTATTTGTATATATTCTCGATCAATGTTATGTATGTTTGTTTTAATTATAGAAGTAAGTTTCATCAGTAGATTTAACACAGAAGAAATTTGGATAAATTCAATGCTTTTTCGTATTCGATGAAGCACAAACAGAGGGACAACTAGTACTAAAGTAATTATTTTGGTGAACATTCTGTAGATTATTGGTGGTAGACTGATTGGTCTGTAGTTACTCAAATCTTCTCTGGAACCTTTCTTGTGCAAAAGGATTATGCCTGTGAGGTTCCACATTTCTGGTATCTACTTTTTCAAGCACCATATAAAAATCTTGGCATGGATCTTGCTTTGCTTGCGTTGCATTGAATGAATCTGTTGTGCTACCATCAACTATAGATGCTTTTTCGTTCTTCATGCTTCAGATTGCGTGCCTCACCTCTTCTGGAAGAATATCTCGAACATCTTCGGTGGGAATACTTCCATCTTCATTTACTTCTGCATTGGCTAATGGATCTTCATTCATCTTTGTAGAATTCTTGTACCCGTTTTAGAACATCGTATTTCCTGCTATGGGTTATCGAGCCGTCCTCTAAGAACAATGTCACCAGCTGGCTCTTATCAATGAGTCGAGGTCGCCCGGCCCCCTGTTTGTCTGGTCTGAAGAGCGCGCGCAGTCAGCGTTCCGTCCTTCGCAAGGGACGTTAAGCCGTTGGCCCCCTTGGTGCTCTTCGTTAAGTGCAGGCTAATGCCGGCACCGGGTTTCCCTCCTCTCTTGTGATTGTGTTCGTTGTAGGAGCTATGGCTATAATAATCTAAGAGGTTGATTAGCCAAAAATACACACACACACCCTCTTATCAATTGAGAGATGTTGCTTCATTTTCTTATAACTTCTATTTTTTTATATCGTTCTCTCGATTGGCTATTGATTGTTTCATCACATTTTCTTTGATGTACTTTCTTATAGTTTTTTTAGTTCTGCGGAATGAATAATTTTTTTGGGGTCGTTAGCTTCATTTCCAATCTTTTCTCCATCATCCGTCAAATTTTTTTCAGATAATTTTTTATCTGACTTAACTTTAACAGTTCCGTTTATTTCTTGAGCGGTTCCTTTAAGTATCTCTATTAATTTAAATTCAGCATTATGATCTTCCGGTACACTGAATCGATTTTGAAGTTCAAGCTGAAATATTTCTTTCCGTGCTTTTGACACTTGTGTGTCGATGATAGGCTTAGACTTACTTACCTTCTTCCGTATTTCCAACTTGGGGTTTAATTTCATCCTGCATCGTACCAATCGATGTTTGCTTTAAACTAGCTGAGGACATAATAGTCTAGTACCTTATGCTTTTTATTTCGTTTTAGATACCATTGTGTCCCTCCAAGGTCCATTTTCTATTGGGGCTCATATTAATGAAGATGTTCATTGTGTATAGGCTGGTACATTCAACAAACTCACTAGCCGGTCTCCTCTTCCGATTCTGTCTTCATAGCCCTATTTTTCAACTGCGCTTTTATTTTCTTTGTGTTATCCTACCTTCGTGGTAAATCACTCATGAACACTTTTAGATCGCAGCTTCCTCTGTCATGCAGTTCAGTTTCTAGAAATAAATCTTTTATTTCCTCATCCTATCCTATTTGAAGTACAAGTCTTGCTGCTTGCTCGGATGAACTTTCCATCTGCACAATTTTTCTTTCTATTTTTCATTGACGATGAATCCAACTTCTGTTCTTCCTATGTCAGTTCCCATTATTAAAAAAGATGACCACTCCTCAGTTCTAGCAGACCTCCATTTTTATTGCCCAACTATGCCCTAAAAATTTCCTCTTGATCTTCTTCATTTCACCTTGAAGTTTTAACAAATTTCACATAGGAAGACTCTACTTTGTGGAAAGATTCCATAATGCAAATAAAAGCGATTGTTGTAACTTTACACTAAACAAATTTATTCCGACCTGTTTCGCCTGTTACAGCATCACCTGATGATGCTGTGACAGGCGAAACCGGTAGGAATAAGTTTGTCTAGAGGAAATTGACAAGATTCGTTTTATTTACATCTTGAAGTTTTATCTTCATTGGACAATGTCCGGCAGTTGAGGCTACAGGAATTGGGTAAGAATGAGAAATAGTGGCAGTAAGTGTTCAAACAACTAGTGATTTAACCCAAAAGATCGGAAAATATATTTGCTACAAACTATCTAGAGCGTATGAATAAGTGTTCTCTCTTATCTCTGCAATGAATTACCTGATTTATCTGAGGCAACAGATAACGCAGTCGCGGAAGATTCCTGGTGTATATTCAGTGATATGATGCGAGAATGATAACGAACAAACTGAAGCTTGATCATGTAGAACCCAGATGGTTCAACCAGATAGTAAGGAGCGCTCTTAGACGAACAAGAAAACACCACAGCAGCGTAGTTAAATGATAAACAGTCATGAATGAACAGAGGACAACAATTTAGGGAGGAGTGCTTAACCATGCTTTTAAGAAATACAAAAAGAAAGTTTTACATGATGCTTGGAAAGTAGTGGTAAAAACATTTGGTTGCTAAGTCAGGTGAGTCCCAGGTGGAGGCCTTCTCATTGAGTCACGGAAACAGTGAATGTAGTTCACGATAGTGAGGAGAAAGCTAATTAGTCAAATAAACACTACCAGAAAACCTTTGTATGCGATAGTGATGCAGATGAGAAACCTGTTTATATTCCCCCTTCAGACTTGGATTTTTTCTTTGGGGAAAAAATTCAGTGATCGGGTTCAAAAGAAATAGAAAATAAGAAATTTGAAAAAAAAAACTTTATTTGAAGGAAGTTTTTATTGCTAAATTTGTGACTTATTTGAGGAAAGACATGTGGTTTCCACTTGACGGGAAGCGGCGTCGAATAATAGTCTTTTGGCTTATTAAAGGCAATGCAACCACGATATTTTGCCAGGTGTTCTTATTTGGTTTGATCTTACACTTTTTAACATTGGTCATTGGCGCGGGGTTCGCCACATGTAACTCAAATCTGGGCAAGAAATCAATTATTTTGCGTGTAGCTATATTGTGACATTGGGCAGGTATAAGGATTTTTTGTAGGAAGCTACACTTATTATGAAGTTAAATAGATCGGTATTTTCTCAAAAGCCTTATATTCAGCCATCTTTACTCACTAAAATATAGTTTAAATCTTACTGAAATGTATTGCTTATTTAGAACGGATGAGTAAAACAGATTTGTAAGCTAGTCATTAGAAAGTAAAAAAGGAATTGGAAACGCGAAAATAATTTGAGAAGAAAATCACGCAGAAATGTTATCATCTAGCCCAGTGGTGCCCAACCTTTTTACATGGCGGGCCGCTCAATAAAATCTGAGAGATGTTTTTACTTTTCAATTTATATAGTTGATGTTCAATTTTTATTCAAAGCTTATTTCAGTTAACATACAACGCAGTATTCTGTTCCTGTAAAACTTTCTCTCCATTTACCCACATATTACATCCATTAAAAAATTGTTATGAAAGAAATTTTTTTATAGCTTAAATAAAAATCAAATACTTACAATTGGTAATTAGGATATTTTGCCTGATTTTCTAAGGCGGTCAGAATGACCACGTGCGAGCTCTTGCTTTACGAAATACCGCGCGACCTTTAAGGGTTAAAGGTCAAGATATAGCTTGAGCAGCTAAATTTTTTTTACATTCCTCGTTTCTTCCTTGTAACCTTCATTTATGTTTATACAATTCTTTCATCGTTATCGTACAAAGAGTGATATTTTTCTTCTAACCATGACAACGTTGGGAAAATTGCTGAACGAGCATGATTAGCGTGGCCATCCCCAATCCTTAAAAAATCTGGGACAAGAAAATAAAATGTTTTCACGATAATGATGAATCATTCAATAGTCTTCGAGTCATATTTCTTTCCAAATATGACACGAAAACATTGCGCGACCAGCATGGCTATGGGTGTGAGTTGGCCTTATGAAAATAATTACTTGTTATTTCACCCCTAGATCACTGCTCCGCATTATAATTGGAGAGGAAATGTAGTTTGTAAGTCAATATTTTTCTGCCTACTGAATTCAACCTCTCTGATAAGCTGCTTTCAGATTACATAATAAGCCAATCATGAGCTGATTTTGCCATCAAGAGACAGGCCTTGCCATTATATTTCCAGTACAGGGGGATGATATCCATCAATTTCAGAATTAAGTATTTTCTAAATTGAAGGCGCCTCACTTTCCGAAGTTATGTCTTATTGTGCGGCAAGAACCTTTTTGAATAGGGTATCTAGAAGATTTCCTTTCCTTTTTCCTGATTCTAGCTGTATACTATCAGTATTGGATCCTGTATCCAGGCTATGATCCAGGCCTGACGAGAGGGGAGGGGGCAGTGGGGGTCACTTCCCCGAGGCCCGAGGACCCTTATGTGGTCCGGACCCGAGGATTGGGTACTATTATTCTATAGTCGCTTTATTATAAAATTCACTATCTCTGAATAATTATTATGAATTTTAACAAAAAAAATTCTATTGTATAATAATTGTAAATAAAATATGTATAGTGATGAATTATTTTTCCTTATGCTGTGGTAGCCCTGATTTTTTATCCTTTTTAAACATTCATTTCATTTTGCCATTCTATACTCGCCACACAAACGAAATATCTTTGAAATTCCTTCAGCTAATACATTCCAGATTCATAATTATAGAAAATTCTGACCTTGATATTGTGGTAACCTGTTTAATCTACCCTGTTGATACGTGCTATTTTGGTTATTTATTCCTTCCAAATTTATAATTACCGAAAAGGTTAACTTTGTAATTGTGGCACCTCTGCTGAGTCGATCCGGTTCAAATATGCCATTTTGGTCATTAATTTATGTGAATATTCAATATACCTAATTTGGTTGAAATCGGTTGAGCTAATTCTTCCCTTATATATGCGTACGGACGGACGGGCATCACCAACATAATAGTGCTATTCAGCGATGGCAAAAAGTACTAAAAATTGACGATGCAGGCGCGAAAATTGAAAAAAATATAAAAACTCATAACTTTCCACCATTATATTGGAATTTTAGAAAACATTTTGAGAATTTGCGCAAAACATGATATTTTAAAACTATAACTTTCACACTAGCTTGAAATAAAACTCTTGGCTGGAGAGAAGCCGTTTCACACCGTTCTGTTACGTATCCAGCGCGCGCCCGCGCTTTCATATACTTAATAATCAATACCGTGAAAACTATTGAAGTTATTGGAATGCAACCTTCTTCAGATATAAATTAAAACTATTCCGAACATTTCATTCACTGCAGTTACTCCTTTAAACCAATTAGGGAATATGTTTCTAGCATGTCAACTTTTTCATGTCTCGACTGAAAATTTTAGATAAATGTAACAATTGTTATTTTTAAAGGCAGTTCATAATTTTTATTTATTCTTGAGTTACTTTGTCGTTATTCGGAATTATAACATAAGTTTTATAAAAACATTGTTCCTTTTTATTCAATAGAAGCCGAAATATGACGTTGTATGTATAAGGAAGATATACGCAGAATACAAAAAATAGACATTTAAAAGTTATTGAAACATTTAAGGTATTTTCCGATTTTCATAATGTTTATACATGCTAAATCAGATTTAGCATGAAATTTACTATAAGATAACGTTAGAATCTCAATCTAAAATACAGAATGAGTTTTTTTACTCGAATTCTGTTAACACTCACAGCGAAGTCTCAATTCGCCTCATACGAATGGGAGTAAAACATCTTTACGTACGATTGTAAGTCACGTTATCCATTCAATGATTTATAATACTGGCAGTTCACATTATCCATTCAATTGTTTATACTTCCGCCGTTTAAATCCATCTGTTCAATTGTTTATAGATTCATTTCATATCCCTTGAAAATGTGTATACATCCCTTGTTAACATTCCCCGCCAATTCCATCTTGTCCACACAACTTCCTGTCGGAATAACGTCCGTTCGGTATAAAGTCCGTTCGGCATAAAGTCCTGTCGGCATGCCGTCCGTCGGCATTCAACGAGAAAGTTTTTCATGAAATTTCGTGAATATATGAGATACGAAGATATTAACCTAGACAATGGTACCAAATTACACGAAACCGGCAACGATGCAAATCACTAAGATTGCGTCAAATTCCAGCGTTAAAACTAATCTGTTGATCGATTCAACGTGTATTCAAAAACCGATGGTAGGAAAACATACTTTCGTTCCTATAGGCATTCGTTATTTCAAGTTTCGAACTCCTACAATGATTCTAAGTAATTTTTATATGCGAATGATGAACGTTCTACATTCAAATGTATTCCTTCTTGTAAATAACGGAACGAATGTTGTTTATATTGGTTGCTATGAAAATCATTTTTACAGTACAGCTCCGACTTGATGCCCTAAAATGAATACTAACTGGTTCAAGGCCCTCCAGCACTGTGGGTCTTAAAGTTTCAATTCTCGCGGCCCATTTGAATATCATGCTGTCCCCTTTGCAATTAAAATAGTAAAAATAAGAAACTTGAATACAAATTTCTTCATTATATATTACTATTAATAATTTTTGTAGCATCGTATTTCCGACAATTCTATGATAAAATTTTATTAAAAGTAAAAATTGTATTTTTTTGGTATTTCACTTTACTTCCAAAATAATTTTTGGCACAGCTGGGAGGCCGCGGCCGATAGTTCGAGAAACACTGCTCTAGCAAACTCGAACAGACGATCCACTGAATGATGTTAGCACTTGGGGAGAACCAAGGAAACCGAACTGCGAAAGAAGTTGGGTGTGTACGAATTTGAAAAGGGAAGGTATTTAAACCTTAGGGCAATTGTTTCCAAACAGTGGGGCGCGGGGGGGGGGGAGGCGCAAAGGGTTTCTCATATTAAGTTCATTTAACCGCCCTAATCTTGAGACCTGCAATATACAGCTGCCAAATTCTAGCCCTCAATTGACTAGGACGTATCGTTTGCGTTCGTGTATTTCTTTAAGATGGTTTTATTAGTGGTAATTTTATGTCCAGTATGTATTGTTTATGAGCTGTAATTGAACATGGTATAGAGGGGGACGCGAAGACAGTTTTCTTAGTTGAGAGGAGCGCGGCTTTGTAATGTTTGTGTGTGTGTGTGTTTATTGGCGCATCAACAATTTCAGTTATAAGCGCCAGTACCTGCTGCTTACACTTCCACTGTGTATAAAAAATACTTTTGCAGTCCTTCAAATATTTTGTAATGTTTGGAAACCGCTGCCTTAGGGAATGGAAGATTTATGGTCGGACGAGAAAGAGGAGGGTTTGTAGTCTGGGTTAAACCCGAAATACATTTCTAAGAAAAAAATCATGCGTCACGTGTTTTACTAAGAAATATAACAGGGAGCATGGAATTGGACCGAGATCACTGTTGGTCTTGTTTCTAATTTTGAAGATATATAAGCTCTACAATGCGTTGATTTTTCGATTATTGAGTATTATTTATTCCAAATCGTGATTTTCATTGTGGTCAAACTTTGGCGCCCCTTGCGAGAGGCGCCTGAGGCGGTCGCCTCGCTGCCTCACCTATCAGCCCGGCCCTGAATATGCCCAAGTGTAGACTAAACTGTACAAGAAAATATGTTTTATCAGTTGCTATTTCATTGAATCGCCGATATCAGCACACCTCGACCACTTGCAGAACAATACACGTAAGAGAATCGCTGCTGTGAAAAGACTGCACGTTGAAGTATTGCCAAAAGGACTCCAACTGAATTCTGAAGTCACGTTAATAGAGAGGAACTATTTATACTGAATGATGAATGGCTAATCGATACTGCCACCAACATCGAAAGGCATGGCGACCAAGATAAAATACGCGATATTGATTGTAGGAGAGAACGATGCATACGTTCATTTTTGCAAGGGACTTCCATGGCCCATAGTATTAGCACCGAGACATTGAGGAAAGGAATAATTTGGTTCATTGCGCCCCAAACTACCCATCAATCTGGTAATTACCAAAGGAATACGTACTTGTCGGTATTTTCATCGCGGCCTAATCAGGATACGGAGGTGTTGGTGAAAACATGAACCGAGGAAATAACAAATAATAAACACATGGGTTAGTGTCGGATATTTCACTGAGTAGTGATTAGAGCACGCTAAGAATAATCAGATCTCGGAATAACGAAGACAGGAATATGAAATTCCGTGGATATCGACCGCTTTCCGCTGTAGCACTTGCTACTCTGGTGACGTAACCGGTAACGCTACTGCAGGTCGGCGGCGACTGCCCTAAGAAGTGACGTCACATGCTAGTGGATCGAAGCCCCATGGTTCGTGGAATGAGTAGATAAGGGCCGCGAGGGGAGGAATAAATGGTGTGGGGAAAGGCTACGTTCTTAAGGTAGGGGACGGAGGGGTGATGCGGTGTAGGGTGGAGAGAAGGGGGGAAGATGGGGGGAGGACTCCGGTAGGGGACAGAGTGGAAAAGAGAAACGTGCTTGTGTGTAGAGTGGACGAGTGATTGTTTTAGCAATAGGGGGAAGGAATAAACATCAGCCTTTTATCAGGCATCGAGATAGCGATTGCTGTTACTTATTCCTCGCGCCATGAACTCCTGAGTATACCATTTCGTGGTTGTTTTCTTGGTGTACATGTGATATTGAATGGATATCCCTCTTCGCAGCGTAATACGCACGCCAGAATGATGGACGTATCTTCTATTAGTAAGTAAAATTTGTTGAAATATTTTACTCGATACTTTTTAACTTTTTCTTATTAGCGATCGTAATGGCGTTTATTTAAAAATATATAGTCGTTTATAGAGTCCCATCAAAAATTAAATTTTGAAATTACACTATTCACTGTAGATGAATTAATATGTTAGAAATCGCCTTTTTCGTGTTAATTAGTGAAATGTAGAATTTAGTCAATATTAGTTTCGTCACCTTTTGAAAAAGTAAGGTAATAAATTTACTTGCATGCCTTATATTATTTAAGTTAATTAGTTCCTAATAATTTCACGCTTTAATTGCAGAAGTTTAGAATAATCTGTTAACAAGAGCAAAGAAATGCGACATACCTAGAAGATTTTTTTAATGTGAAAGAATGCGCGAAGGAGTTATTAATTGACGATTTTAGCAATTTTTTTTTTACAGATTTTGGTAAATTTATAAACTTAACCCTCGGTTAAAAATCGCATAACGCTCTAAATTAGTATTAACACACATTATGGCAAGTGAAAGACTAGATAAAATGTTATATGAGCAAAGTGATTCCCTAACATCTTACTTAAAACAAAAAAAAAGAAAAGCGTTTTAAAGGAAAATATTATAAATTTATTCAGTAGGGTACGCTGTGTCCATGTAGCTCGTGAAATACAGTGCGTTTGGGCTTTCACCTTACAATTAGCAAGTCAGATACAAATAAATACATTTAATCAGAAAAAAGTGCATGAACAGCAGTCTTCTATGTTATTGACTTATTCTTTTTTTATTCGCTCCTTTTACATGTTTGGATTGTACAGACGCATTTGCACGTAATATGGCAAAAAACAGAGACCTCTTACTTTCTTATTTCCTCTTTGAACTCATCTGAATTGGCTATCGCAATACATCCATAGTCGGCCAATCTACTATCAAAATACCGTTACTATTTTCTTCCAATTTACAATTAAAGAATATTTTTATTCTTTAAAACAAACTCCTATACCGTACGAATCTAAAAAAAATTAGAGGTATACAGTAAAATATATCAATTTTTGGAAAAATTTTGTTTCACGCCAGGGACTTGATATCCCAAACAAATGTCTGATGGTTTTGCGTCTCACGACAACGACAGGGACCAAACAGAATATTTCAAACACACGCACTCAAAATCAATCGTACACATCTCTAAAAGCATTTTAATGAAGGAAGTTATGCTATATAGTACTAATTTCAAGAGTGAAGCTCTCATCATCAGTAGTAGTAGTGATTCATTCACTAACATATACTTATGGCACTGTTTACTTCTAAAAAACTATTTTTGAGATTTGTACGGTTTAGGAGTTTGTTTTAAGGATATTTTTTAAATTTCTGTAAATTTCAATTTTTCACCGTAGACTCCTTTCTCACGTATATTTCCTTCCAACTATATTTTTCTAATATGTCGATAACATAACTCTTTTGTAGTGCTAACATTTTCAATTGAATCTCTTTTATGAGCACATAAGCCTGTTGGAGGAGAAAATGAATGATTTCAATGTGAAATTCTGTTGTTCATGAAGTCATAAGGTAAATAGCGCAGAAAATATCTACTAATTAAGCAGTTTTTTGCATCAACTTCAAAAGTGTGTCATAGGGCAACAAATCTAATTTTTTCTACAATAGAAAACATTGAATAAAAGGAACTGAATATTTTATGCTGACTTTTAGGGTAATTATTTGCAAATTTCTGAGGAAAAACTGGTAATAATAAATAAAGACGAACTTTGTGACCCCGCGCGACCACTTATTTCATGTGCCTTATCCTGCATTTATCACTCCTTGAATTCCTCCTTTGACCATTTCCCATTTCCAAAATTTCTTTCATACAAAATTTTATGCTACCTATATTCCCCACTCCCTTGACAATTCACACCTCATTCGAATCACAATGAATTTACTTCATACCTAAATTTCTATTTTCAATTATTCTGGTGATTTATTCCTGATCTGATCATCTTGAGCTGCAATTGGCTGAACTTCTTTTTCAGCCGAGTTCCCTTCTGCTCTGCAGGAAATGTAGGGAATGTGCTCATCGCACGCACAGTAAAACATCTTCAGCGAGTATCCTCACTCCCTAATCTTTTCTCCTCTTACAAGGGGGTAGGTCGTCTTCATTACCGTTGGACGCTCTAGGTCTCTTGTGAGCGTCCCATGGGCAGACAATCCGGTTTGCGATTGCTCGTAGGAACTCCGCTTTGTTCTCTTGGCGATCGTAGAACCGTTGAGCAGCGGTCTTCATTTTCTCGCCCAAGGGTTCCACCTCGGTGAGGTGGTAAAGAGACACGTTTGGTATGTTCCATCCTAACTCACTCTATCCTTTTCCTCATCACACTATGTATGTAACACCATTCATCACTTCACCCAATCCTTTTCTTTTCTCGAAATTTTTGTTCATTTTCCAATCATTTCCTACCTTCTCTGTGCCATCATTATGCGTTTGCCAATCGCCTTTGTTTTAACCCATTTCATTCACATTACTCAGGTATTTCCCAATACAGACGTCCAACACCGCACACATCTATTCTAAGGCTCTTATTAGCGGACCTGCCGAAGTAATCCATGGCCTTGTGACGGCCAAAATTTCTCAAAAATCGTTATATTACACGATTATAATTTTTCCCATTTCGATTTTAGTTAAGTACATTACTTACATAAATTGTTTTCATTTTTAATAGGTGGTTTGGAGATACAAATGTATTTTATGAAAAACGGCACTGTCATAAAACAATAAAGTTGTAATTGCTAGCGGAAGTAAGCTGAAAATTGGAAATAAATTGTTTAGGCTTAACAAATCACTCAAACAGAAGGTAGTAAAAACCGTTAATTTTATTTTGCTAATCGATAATTTATTTGTTAGAATTTATCGTAATTTCAATTTCCAAAATAAAAATTTAGATTAAATATTTCGTGCTCACTCGATTAATTAAAAAGAATTTACAGATTTAGGGAAAATATGGCAAAAAATTAAATCTTTGTTCAACTCATCAGTCGTGTGTATTACTCGTATATATACACTTAATATATAAATTGAAATTCATAAATTTTAAATATAAAAGATATGTGATATTTTGTATGAATGCACTTTTAGGTTGATTAGAAATATATCGGAGTTAAATACCGTCTATGTATTTTATTGTTTGTCAAAGAAATTAATTTTATATAATAATACGCTAAGGCAGTTACGTCTGGTAGGTACGACTGACGGCTGATCTTATATTAAACCATATACTAATGCAGTCGACCCTAATATAACGCAGTAGTTATGTTCCTGGAAATCCGCGTGTTAAATAAAAGCACGTAAGATTAACTTAAGAACAAATGGGAAAATAGAGTTACGTTCCTGGACAAGAAATAGTTGTACAATATTTGGGAAAACATTTTATTTATTACTATAAAATACTATAAATTGGTAACTGAAGACGATGATTTAAGTGAGCGTTTCTCAACCATTGGGACCCAAAGTTACCAATATAATGATTAACCTTAGTTGTTATTAGAAATTGATGGAATAATAGAAACTATGCAGAAAGGCATAAGCTGTAATTTTTGGGAATAACTTTGAAACAGAAAAAATTCTGCTATGACCGGGAATCGAACCCGGGTCTTCCACTTGCCGGGCGGATATTCTACCACTGAACTACCTTAGCAAATAATCAAGATTATCTGCTAAGGTAGTTCAGTGGTAGAATATCCGCCCGGCAAGTGGAAGACCCGGGTTCGATTCCCGGTCATAGCAGAATTTTTTCTGTTTCAAAGTTATTCCCAAAAATTAGTTGTCATTATTCAACATTCTGCCTTCCGGCATAATCTTTATCGTGTGAATGTTTCCAGAGGGTGTTAGAGAGATAGGCTTCATACAAAGTATGTAGAGAGAGGAGGTTTTCCTTCTCTTGGCATAATGTCACATATAATAATACTTTCTTAATATTTGTCGCTCTGTCGCTTGATGTTCTTCAGAAACCATTTTTTTCCTATCCTAAGACTTTGAAAATCATAGCTCTCAGATCATTACTTAATTTTGTCAAACTGAGTCTGCTTTTTTGCCATTGGAACGTCAGCCCCTTGTTCAACTCTTGCATAAATTATAGCCGGTAACAGCGACCGGAGAAAAATAACGTGTTGCTCCTTTGACGGCACATAGACAACTAACTAGAGGAAAGCACTGCTAAGAGAGGAGGGAGCTTGTTTGAACACGGGCAGCATTAAACACATCTTTCGGAAATGTGTGGGTCAGAGTGACTCACATTACCATTATAGGGTTAATCGGAGAGTACATGGGCACAACATTCATGGGAAGTACGGAGAAGGATTTTATTTATTCTAAATTACAGAATAAGGACGTACGCAAAATTGAAAATTTACCTACTTGTCATAGGCATCTTCAATAGCCATAACAAGATTATTAATAACCAGAGGCGCATTTCGTCTGCAATGCAGAGAGTAAAGTTTTTAAGATCTACTTTAAGTGTCTCACCACTGAAGACTATTTACTTATGATAAAAATGGTATGATACAAATTAAAAACTGGTAATAAATCATCGATTTAGCTAAAATTATGGATTTGTTCTACCATTGTGTGTTCGTTTTATCGCGGGTTACTTTGAGTACGACGTCAAGGCACCTGACTGCACTGTAGCTGTTAGCAAACATGTCATCAGCCAGTTGTTTCCGGCTGAGTCTGTCCCTAGTGAAGAATGGTTGGTTTCGTATGATGAAAGACAAAGTGTATGAAAGCAACCCTCCCTCAGAATAAAAGATGGAGGAAAATATTCGTCAAACACAAAGAGATGAGACGTATCTTTAAAAGGTGCAAAGAGCGCTTGAGAGCAGAGGTTCACCACTTAGGGACAGATTCATCCTGAAAAGTAAAATGGACGCACGACAAGTTTGCTAACGGGCTCAACGCACAATCAGCTGCCGATACGTCGCTCTCAAAGTAGTCTGTCAGAGGTCCGCGATAAAACGTGTATTATCATTAGAATTACGATAAAATTTTACCAACAGCTTATTAATTTTTGTAAAAATAACTTCTTTCGTCCAACGTGAGAATTCTTTGGAAACAATATTTTCAATTTTGTTTGATAAAACTGGTTTTATAGTCTTTCATATTTGCGAAAATATCTAGCATATTTAGCGCCACTTACTTTTGTGGTGATGGAATGACACACCCTCTTCAACATTTGCGATCTCCTCTTCTCACATTCCAACTTCCTTGCATTTAATCTCCACCTTTTTCTCTGATGCCTCTGTTGGAGCACAAATAATCAGAACAGTATCGGGTCACAAACTCATCAAATAATGCTTAAAGCTGTATTTTTTCATTTGTTTCAGCCAATTCAGCAGGCTCATTGCCGAAAGATTCTTCAGCTTCATTTTCTTGCACCTTTTTTTGTAAACGCAGTCACTGCAAAACATTTAGAGTTCGCAGTCATTTTAACTGAGTTATAAGATTAACAGAGCATCAGAATAGTCTTCAAAATGTTCTATTTCATCTTTGGCATAGCCCCAAAATGTAGAGTACTAGCTGATGTCTATATATTCATTTCACTTAGGAAATTACGCTCTGGTACAACAGTTCTAATTTACTAGTGAAATTTGTTGGGAAATACACTATCTTTACAATTTTAATTTGATGCCTTCACATTTACGAGTGGCACATTGATCAAGGAACAAAATGGTCTTTCTTTCATGCATACCCATTTTTTAATCAAGTATAGTCAGCCACTCACTAAATATGACTGTGGTGTTCCACGATTTTTTAAATTCGTATGCATACATAAAATTTTTTTAATCGCTTAGGTTTTTGGATTTGCCAATTATTAGGAGTTCCAATATGTCATTGCCATCTGAAATTGTACAGAAAGGAATGGTACACATCTCTTGACTCTTCTTTCCATCATGGCAGAATTTGCCTTTCACTGCAAGTGTTCTATTTGGCAATTATTTGAAATAAAATTCCACTCTCATTTACATTGAATATATCTTTTAGTTCGTACTCGCTTAGAAATGTCTTCAAAATAACTTTGGCATTTTCGTTAACGCCTGAATAACGAATGCTTCTTCTCCCCGCATATTATAATATTTGCGAAGTCCAGATATAAAACATCAATATTGAATGATGAATTTGGATCGCCCACCCGATTCAAACTTATTGTCCTTTTCTTCCTCAATAAATAATTTGGTTGAAAAATTCCGCACGAGCGATATTTATCTATCAAGACCAAATCATTGTCAGGTCGGTAGCGAGAAAATTCTGCTGACGTATCAAAACTTTGATTCACAGCCGCTACCACTCCTTGAGTTCTATCCGAAATGAGATAGCGTTTTCTTATCACATTAAAGTGTAATGAGTATCGTTCTATAATTCATGGAGGAGACGGTACATGATATATCGAATGATAGCTGAAGATCGACCATGTGTAATTTTTTAGCCAAACAGTTCAATGAGTTGAAAAATGATTTTATTTTATTTATTTAAATTATCCGAAGACAGCACTCAGCCCTTTTACAATGGACATAGTAAAAAATAATAGAATAAGAAATTACTTATTACAGTTATAGAAATTAAATATATCAGCAACACAAAATATTCAAACATTACAAGAAGAAGTGGAATTTAAACAGAAGAGGAGAGAGGAATTAACCGTGGAAGATATGTATAAGGTGTTCCACTGATTCGGAAATTGTAGTACTGTGGAGACGGAATGACAATGATCGCTTGGTAACTGCAATTATAGGAGTGGGACAGAGAAAGAGATCGGATAGCCGTGTGGAACGGGAGGGAACACGTAGAGAACAGATTGGGGTCAGTTCAAGGGTTCTGTAAGTTTTCTTTATACATATATATAACGTATAAAACTGTAAGTTTCATACACGTATAATACTCTGTATAATACCCAGAATAATACGGGTTGTACACGCCACGTATTATAAGTTCCCAACCATGGATCTAAGCCTCCAACTCCCTCTTCCCTCCGCCAATGATTATATGCTACTCTAAAATATTTTTTCCATTCACGTATCGATATATTATAAGATAATATGGGGTTTGCATTTCCTTTATAGGTTTCCCTCTCTTTATGCGGGTTCGCTTTATGCGAATTTGCTATTGTGCGAAAAACTCATTACAACCGGAATTTCTTTTTATGCGTCTTTGATTCGCTCTTAATCGGTTACGCGGCCAGTGCAATACAAATGAAAGAAATTTCTCCACTACTCCACAAGGCGACCATTCAGTCTGTCATTATCTCTTATGCTGTGCGTATTATTACTAAAGTAAAAGAGATGAGAGTAGAGTGGAGATGAGACGGAGATTTCGTGTGATACTGTTTGAGCACACTTGAGAAGTTTTGTCTCCTTGCCCGCGGAACTTGCTTTGTGCCAAGACAACCCTCCAGCTCTTTAAACATCCACTATTATGTCACTCACAACAGACACCATTTGTGCTCGTCTGCCTCCTTTTATTGGCGGGTATAATTTAGTGTTAATTGTTTTAAGTTTGTATTTAGCGTACAAGAAGTCGTATGGAGCGAAAGAGGAGGGGGGAGTTAGGATTGCTTGTGGAATGTAACCCTATTTTTTACATGTAAATATGAGTTCTGTTTTTGCGAATTCGCTTTCTACGTCACATTCCTGGAACGCAACTCCCGCATAAAAAGAGGGAAACCTGTATTTCTAAAATTGTTTGCTGCCGTAAACAATAGCACAAATTGTGCATTTTTCATGCGATCGCAAAAAAGTCGAAAAATCGTATATTTTTCCGGGTTTTCTTCCTCAAATCACGTCATATTTCAGTTATGCTTTGTAGGAATCTGTTCGCACTGCATTAGGAAATTAGTGAATGGCCAATAGTGGGTTACACCGAAACAACTGAAAATAGCTTTCGCTGTATTAATATTTTAAAAATTCATCTCCTCTTCCGGATCCCCTCGGTATACACACCTTCTCGGGGAGTCTGGACGCTCCTAAATGGTTCTGGTGTGCGCTGCACTATGGAGAGAGCGTAGTGTACACGAGCACTAGAGAAGTTTTTTAGGTCAGAGAAAAGGGCAGGAGTAAATTAGTCCGTCGTGTACAGCATAATCTAGGCTAGCATGTACGTATGTATATCTGAAGAGTCATAAACAATAATCGTAAAGACTGGTACACAGTGCATTGGAAGATGGGATGTAGACAGTGTTGTGTGCTATCAGTATCAGTACCTAAAATATTCGTTACCTATAACTTAGATAAAATTAAAATTCTAGTTATTAATTGTAGGTGTGTTAAAATAATCAAGCAGAATTTTTACCATTTAATCGAGTTATTTTGCAGACGTTTGAGGAATTGAGAGCTGGATATCGGACGAGATCGATTATAACGGGATTTTCTGACCAGATTACGTCACATATCGTAGAGATAGGAGGGAAAGAATAGGAGGTGTGATCAGGAATAGTTTGCTTTGCCAATACGAGGGACATAACGTTACCGAATATTGCTCGGTAGTTTGGTGTTTAATTCTTACGCGAAATTGTAAAAAAGTTACTTATTGGCTCCTTTGACCATCCTCCAGAATAAGGAGTTGACAACATCAGAGAGCGCAGTGGAAAATTGAGAACGGTAACTAGGAGAAAAGGCGATTCTGTAATTATCATTGGAGGAGATTTTAACCTTGCATCCATTGATGCCAATAGGAATCGGAAAGGATATTCCGTCGATTTTCATATTCTAGGACTAAATCAAGACCTAATTGACGGACGTGATTGTAGAGAACAGATGGATGCTATTGATATTTTTATATAGTCGGCCACGAATTACTTTTTTGAAAAATAAATGAAATATACTTAGACCTAGAATCTTAGAGTGGATTATATTTTTCCTCATAGGGAGTACTCCGAACCAAGAACAACCCGAGGTTTTTGGCGTCCCAGGAGTCAATACAATAAAATAACGGTTTTGGCTTTGTTATACTTCCGTAGCAATAATTTTAGTGAATGTAATGTTTAAGGATAATCAGGATGTTTGTTAATATTAATGATACAATAAAATTTCATAATTATTAATATTTTCATGGTTAACTCCACTAACCTTAAAAGGATATGCATGACGACTTAGTAGATAATTATTTGTTTATCTTGCATGTTGCGTAAACGTACTACCACGCATTTGGAATTGAGTTGTTTGCCCTTGCCTCACGTAAGATACTTTTGTTACATGTATATCAGGGGTAGCCAATTTTTTTTTCTTTTTGTGGTTTTTTGTTTTCCGAAACATCCAGTGATAACACAGAATATTGATTTGACTTGACACATATATCATTCGTGTACTAACTTAAAGTAAAAGTATTTTTGTTTCAGATCAGGATTTTTCAGACGAGTACCTCTGGGGTACTTTCATAGGTAGAAGGGAGTACTTTAGATATTTACGTAATAGTGAACCCCTTCTCTCACCTCTCTCATACAGTCACGGCATTGAATTGTACTTTCGTGGCCCCTAAGGTGACGATTGTAATACGTGTGTGGCGGTAAATTTCTATAAGAACTTAGTCTTTTAGAAAATGAGGTTTTCAAAAATGAAGAGGGAATATGGAGGTAGGCTTTAATTTTCCCAAGAAAACACTCTCTTCCTTGGATAGGTCACCTGCATTCTTTTGATATTTACCGACAAGTATCGGTAAACTGTGATTAAAATATATCCACATTGCTATGGCTTTGCCAATTTGGATTGCCGAGCAGCAAAGCCTTGGGCAATTTTGAAATAAAATGAATGTTTTGTGAGTAATAAATAGATAGTAATTCATTAATGTCTATAATATGTAGTAAAAACATACAAGTGAAGTTTGGACCAAAATGGTCCCCCCTTGGTACTTAATGGTAGTTTTGGACCTTGGTATTTCAAATGTTAAAAGAACTGAGAATAGTATTTTTAAATGCTTGTTCTTGATTTTGTTCAGCCATAAGACGTGTTCACTAGTTCCCTGTTTAATTTTAGTATTCGATCAATCGGTAGGAATAAACTTAACCAGCGAGCATTCAAATGGGACAAAAATTTTGTATATTATACATCTACAAAAGAACCAAATTCTTTCAATCGCTCGGTACGTACTACAGATGTTGAAAATAAGATAATATTTTCACTACTTTTAGGGAATGTTGTTCTATATAAGTAAAGGCACAACAGGAAGCGTGTTCTCGGTGCTACTAGAGTCAGACCTCGATTTAGTGCCACCGTTTGTCCATCACTGACATTGGCGATATAGCGGGGGTGGCAGTAAATTTAGGTATGTGCATGCATCAAGCTTTTTAGGCGCATTTCATTTTCAACGTGAGTGACTATTAGCTTTGTTCTGTCCGTTGGTCCGCCCATCCGTTGGTCTGCCCGTCCGTTGGTCCGCCCGTCCATTGGCCCGCCTGTCCGTTGGTCCGTCCGTCCTTTTGTACGTACGTATATTCGCGCTCGGCTTCTGCCGAGAAAAGTTTCTCGTCAGCCCCTTAATTTCCTCGGTCGTCATTTTTTTAAAACTGCTTCCTCATTATCGACTGAAATAAATCCTTCAGCAGTCAAAAGTGCACTTGTACCTGTAAGGTCGGCCATTGTGACTCGTAAACCCTTGATTGGACTGTCTTTAAATTAATTTTGCTAATTTTTCCCACCAATCCAGTATGCGCGCAACAATATTTTAATGTTTCTGATTAGACTTAATCCTATGACATTTTGGTTGTCTTAGCCTCTTTTAAGGACAGCTCAATTGTGCAATCGCTGATAATGCTCTTTGCTGTCTTCTTCACATGGTCTCGCTCGTAGTGTCTCTAAAAGTCCTTAATAGTCTGTATAAATCTAGTGCAATTGGGGGCACAAACTCGAGTCTCACCTCCCTGAGGCACGATGTTTTGTGACAACGAACGTTGTCTAGAAGCAAAAGCACATAGCGCTTCTTCATTTTCATCTCTCCCCTCTTGATTGTACTTTTTGTTGTTCACTAAATTTAATTATAGTCATCCACGCTTTACTATTTTTCCTATAAGTCACGTTAGAAGATGCTTTAAAATTCTAAAAGTATTGAGGATTTTCAGCCCTTCCAATCACTGTCACAATCCTTTGGTTACTCCCATCAGAATTTTTACAAAATTCTAAAGTGGTTCTGGCTTCTGCTTTTTTACAGTCATTCACTGGCCCGCTTGAGATGGTTTTGTCATGCTGTATTCTATAAAAGCGAGCAGTCTCATTCATACTGTAAACACATTTTCTGTAATAAGTTTTCAATGTCAGGCTCCTTCTACTGTTTCTTTGCAACTTCGGTTGTGTCTCCGTTTTTTTTCTTTGTTGCCTTAGTTCACGGCGATTTTTAAAACAATGCAACCACCCAATGGTGTACCTGAAGTCATTAGTAGTCATATGATCTGATTGTGTTCACAACGATTCACGGGCATTCCCCTTCCCTTCCCACTGTGCATACTTCTTTGCCTTTTACCTACTGTTCCCTGCGTGCCCTCTTCTTGCTGTGTTCCCCCTCCATCCTTCACCTACCATTGTGGAACCGACTTTGTAACATCTGATTTTTGTCGGTACCTGTTATATGATAGTTTGATTTTGGCAGCGTAGCTTTCCCAACCTTTCTTCCCCACTCTACTTTACCCTTTCACCAATTCCCTTGTCTTTCCCACCCAACCCTGCATATTTCCTTATGTAAACCTTACGCGCTATTCAGTTCTAACAGATAGTGCTGTATGACGTGCGAAACCGGTCGCAAGAATAAAAATCTGTGGAAAAGTAAGAAGGTTATTATTTAATATGAATATATTCGATTGTTTGGATTCTGTCTTTTAACCCACATGTGGGTGCTCTGCAGGATGTCACAGTAGCTGCTCTCCTAACTTGCTCCATTAACGCTGCATATACATAAAAACAAAGCTGGTACGGAGATGATAAATATGCTCAGATTTCATTTTTATTTTCTTAGAATCAGCTTTTGGAGAAATTCCGAGCATTAGTGGTTTCTTCATCCATTTTTAAGGGCAAATTCCTTGTATGGAATCGTATTTGAGAGATCATTAATCCCACTGATTATCTCTCTAACGACTCCATCGTATTATATCCACTGCCAAATCCAGCTTGTTCTCTGGGTTGGGCGAAATCAAGATGATTTTGAAGGCACGTAGTGAGAATCCTTGTGAATATTTTGTAGACTGTCGGGAGCAGGCTAATTGGCCGATAATTATTCAAATCGTCCTTGCAACCTTTATTGTGTGAAAGGATGATTCTTGTATGGTTCGACGGCTCTGGTATATTCCTCTTCCTTAAGCAAGACATAAAAATCTTGGAGAGGATCTTGTCCATACAGTTTCCTGTTACCTTGAATATTTCTGTTGTGATACCGTCAATTCCAGTCGCATTCCCAAACTTCATGCTTTTGATTGCATATCTCACTTCTTGTGAAAGAATATCTGGAACCTCTTCGGTGGTCATGTTCTCTTCTCCAGCTACTTCCTCATTGCTAAATGAATTTTCATATAGTTTCGCATGGAATTCTTCTACTAATTTTAGAATTAACTTCCTTCTATGGCCATCTTCTAACATCAATACCACCAGCTATCTCTTACCAATGGAGAGATGCTATTTTATTTTCTAATGACTTCTATGGTTTTATATAGTTTTCTCGATTAGTTAATAATTATATTTCTTTATATCTTCTTTGATGGACTTTCATATAGTTTTGTTTAGTTCTGTGAAGTGGATCATTTCCTTAGGGTCATTAGGTATTTTCATTTCCCTTCTTTTCTTCATCAGCAGTGTAGTTTTTTTCAGATCACTTTTTATCTGGCTTAACTTTAATATTTCCGCCTATTTCTAGTGCGGTTTCTCTGAGTACCTCTGTTAACTTTATTTCAGCTTCATGGTTTTCTGGTACATTGATTTGATTGCGGAGTTCAAATTGAAATTCTTCTTTTCTCTCTTTTAGGATTTGCGCGTTGATGATAGGCCTATGCTTCCTTAATCAACTTTTGCATTTCCGACTTACAATTGATTTATCCTACATCGTACCAATCAACGGTAGCTTCCAGTCTTGAACTGGTTGAGGACAGAGCATTCTTCTACCACATGCCGTTTATTGATTATATACATATACATACATATATATATATATATATATATATATATATATATATATATATATATATATATATATATCAGCTTACGAAAAAGGAAAGGTAAAAGGGATATATGGATGGCAACAAGATGTTGGGATGAGAAAGCCCAGTAAACACTCACCAATCGGTCGACTTTAAGTTGGCGAGGCCCTAGGGATGTCGAAACGACACACGTAAAATAACACTAAAACAACAAAGATACATTACGTAGAAGCTTTCGAAAAGATTCCTTCTTCAGCTAGCGAGAGAGACAACTGATGGCAGTGACACTGGGTGGAGGCATGGGGGTGGAAGGGTATTACGGAAAGGTCGAGGATTGGAGGATGCGGAGGGGGTTGGGGATTGGAAGGGGGTTGGGAGAAGACAGAAGGGGAGTGAAAAGTTATCGAAAGTTGAGGCCAGGCGGAGTGAAGGAGTTTAAAAGATGAATATGCGAAAGCTCCCACTGACGGAGTTGGGGAACCGAAGCATTGTCGGGGAGAGCGCGAATGACTCTCACAGTGAAGCAGTCATTAAATTTTAAATTATGTTGGTTCGCATGAAGGGCCACCGGCCCAACATCTTGTTGCCATCTATATATATATATATATATATATATATGTACTAGTAGAAGGTGCTTGCATGCTGCAAGCATTTCATCTCACCTTGAAAAAACATTAATTTTTAGAGAGATATTTCATCATGGGAAATATTGAATTCAAAAGATTTCTCCTGGGGATCATATTTCTTTTTTTCCTTATGGAACAATAATGGAGTAAAACAATCGCTAATTTTTGCAATTTAAGGAATATTATACGTTTTCCACATTTGGTTAATAATGCCACACATTTATGCCAAATTTTAAATTTGTAGCAAATTTAGAAGTGAAATAACATTTTTCTAATTGTTTAAATTTAAATAATTATTAACGGCCGCAATAAGAATTTTATAGATACAGTGAAATGTTTATTCG
Source organism: Tanypteryx hageni (assembly GCA_028673005.1). Classification (NCBI taxonomy): domain Eukaryota; kingdom Metazoa; phylum Arthropoda; class Insecta; order Odonata; family Petaluridae; genus Tanypteryx; species Tanypteryx hageni. Next base: position 4,600,820 of record CM054120.1, read on the forward strand.
TTTAAATAAATTAAACTCTAAATAACTTGAAAATTTCAGCTCTCTAACTTGCCCCGTAGTATCTAAACATTGACCTACTTGTTTAAATTTAAGAATTTTTAACTGCTAAACAAATAAAAATATCAAAATTTGTATAATCCCTATCATTTTTTTACAAATCCTACCTCTAAAAAAATTTCAGTTCCGTGGCACATTCGGAAATACATAAACCTTGAAAAATTGTTTAAACAATTGCGAATTTTTAGCGGCCGAATTGTTGCACTTTTTCATGATTTTCGTTTTTTCTAGTCGGTTTTGCACAAAATCCTACCTAAGAAAAAATTTCGAATCTCCAACTCATCTGAAACTGCCTAAACATCAGTATCCTCCTATATGTTATATCCTCCTCCTCATCCTCTGTAAGAAACGTCGATATATAATGACTAGTATTTGGTGCTTGCATTCTGCAAGCATATCATCTCAACACAAAAAAAACATTCATTTTTCATATTTCATCATTACAAATGTTTTTTAATTCTAAATATTTCACCTCCAGAGCGATTTTCGTTTTCCCTTATGTAAAAAGAATAGATTAAAACAATCGCAAAACTTTGCAATTTAAAGAATTTTATACTTTCTCCATTATGGGGTACTAATGCTACACATTTCTGCCAAATTTTAAAGTTGTAGTACTTATAGATGCAAAATAATATTTTTCCAATTGTTTAAAATTTAAACATTTTTACCAGCCGCCGCAATATGTTTATGAAAAGATTCAAATATTTATTTGTGCAAATGCACTACTTTGTACATAACTTGAAAATTTTAGCTTCCTAGCTCATCCCGTAATGTCTAAACAGTTATCTATTTGTTTAAACTTTAAGAATTTTTAACTAAACAAAATAAAATAAAAATCCTACCCAAGAAAAAAAATTTCTTTCGAATCTCCAGCTCATCTGGAAGTGCCTAAACATTAGTATCCTCCTATATCCTCCTCCTCCTCTCTATGAAACGTCTATATAGAATGATATATATGTACTAGTAGTTGGTGCTTGCATACTGCAAGCATTTCATCTCAACATAAAAACATTCATTTTTCATATTTCATCATTTCACATATATTTTTAATTCTAAATATTTCACCTCCGCAGCGATTTTCGTTTTTCCCACATGTAAAAATAATAGTTTAAAACTATCCCCAAATGTTGCAATTTTACAAATTTTACACTTTCTTCATTATGGGGTACTGATGCTACATATTTTAGCCAAATGTTAAAGATGTAGCACTTCTAGAAGTAAAATAATAATTTTCTAATTGTTTAAATTTAAATAATTTTTAACGGCCGCCGCAATTCATATATGGTAAAATTGAAATGTTTCTTTGTGCAAATTCACTACTCTGTAAATAATTTGAAAATTTCAGCTTCCTAGCTCATCCCGTAGTACCTAAAAAGTTATCTATTTGTTTAAACTTAAAGAATTTGTAACAGCCAAACAAATTAAAATATCCAAATTTGTATAATCCTTATTTCGTTTTTTTAAGAATTCTACTTATAAAAAATATTTCAACTCCGTAGCACATGCGAAAATACATAAACCTTGAAATTTTGTTTAAACAATTGCGAATTTTTAGCGGCCGCATTGTTGAACTTTTTCATGAAATTCGTTTTTTCTAGTCGGTTTTGCAAAAAATCCTACCTATGAAAAAAATTTCAAATCTCCAGTATATCTGGATGTGCCAAAACATTGGTATCCTCCTGTTATATCCTCCTCCTCTGTAAGGAACGTCTATATATAATGATGTTATATCCTCCTCTGTAAGTAACGTCTATATATAATGATAATCCATGTATATATGCCAAAGTCAGCTCATGAAGATGAATAAATCGAGGAGGCTTATGAGCAAATTAATGACATTTACGAAAAAGAAGGAAGAGGAAATGTAAACTGCATAATAATGGGTGATTGGAACAGCATAGTCGGAGAAGGACAGGAAGAAAATGTCGGGCAATACGGACTTGGGAAAAGAAACTGAAGAGGGGAAAAACTGGTAGAATTCTGCATCAATAATGACCTTGTAGTGACTAATACATGGTTCAAAAATCATAAACGAAGGTTATGCATATGGAGGAGATAGAATTAGATGCCAAGTAGATTACAGCCTAGTAAAACAAAGATTCAGAAACAGCATAAGGACCGCCAAGAAATTACCAGGAGCAGACATTGATTCAGATTACAGCCTTCCCATAGTTGACGTAAGCACAAAGCTCAAAGCAATATGATAAACGAGAATAGAAAGACAGACTTGAGACCTAGAAAAACTGAAAGAAAGGCAGGATGTAGTCAGCATGAAGTTGGAGGACCGCCTTAGAATTTTGGAAAATAAACCAAAGACCGTGGATATAGAATGGGAAGAAATTGAAACCAGTGTCAAGGATACCTTGGTTAAAGAGATTGGAAAACAAGATAAGAAAATCAGAAAACCATGGATCACTAAGGAAATGCTGGAGAAAATGGATGAGAGACGAAAATGGAAAAACGTTAACAGGGAAGAAGGTAGAGCCAACTATAGACGTATAAACAATGAGTTGAGAAGGGTAACAGATAAAGCTAGAGAAAATTGGATAAAAGAAAAGGGTAATGAAATACAACAAATGGAGAATTTAGGACAGTACAATATGAAGTACGCTAGGGCAGTGGAATTAGAAGATAAGAAGTCTAATGGAATTCGTGGTAAAGGAATTATGAATACGGATGGGAAGATAGTCTCAGAAACGAAGGCTGTAGCACAGGTACGGGGAGAATACATTAAGGAACTTTACAGCAAGCAGGCAGGATCGGCAAAAATACAAACGGAAGATGAGGAAAACATTGAAGAAGACAACTTAGGACCAAGTATTATGGACAGCGAATTAGAAAAAGCGATAGTGGAACTAAAGTAAAGAAAAGCCACAGGCAGCGATAGAATACCGGCTGAGGTACTTAAAGTCATGGGACCAGAAGGACTAAAAGCGAGCACGAAATTAACTAATAAGATTTACGTCACATAAGAGTGGCCTCAGGATTTCCTAGAAGTAACAATGATCCCTCTAAAGAAGAAGTCAAATGCAATGCAGTGTAAAGACTACAGAACGATAAGACTTCTGTCACACACTTCGAAGATCATCACGAGGATTCTTAAAAAAAAGCTGGAGAAAAAGGCAGAAGAAATGATAGGGGAAGATCAATTCGGTTTCAGAAAAGGACGAGGAACTAGAGATGCTATATGGGTAGTTAGAATCATATCAGAAAAGGCAATAGAGTACAGTCACGATATCTGCGTATGTTTCGTAGACTGGCAGAAGGCCTTTGATAGAGTAAACTGGGTAATGTTGATGAAGATATTAAAGGATATAGGTGTAAACTGGAAAGACAGAAGACTGATCAGGAATCAATATGTGAATCAAGTTGTAAAGGTCAGGTTGGAGAATACGGACATCTGCGGAGTAAATATCGGTAGAGGAGTAAGACAGGGCTGCTGCCTATCGCCGACTCTATTCAATATATATGGAGAAAATCTAAGACAAGAAGCGCTAGAAGGAACAGTAGATTTCAAAATTGGAGGATGGATTATAAGAATAATAAAATACACGGAGGATCAAGTACTTCTAGCAAGAAAGGAAGAGGAACTCCAGAAAATGAAAAATAGACTGGGTAGAAAATACGTTATGGAAATAAATAGAAGGTAATTCGAATATCGAGCAAAGAAGAGAATCTTAACATAAGTATTGGAGAAAAGCTTTTAGAACAAGTTTCAGACTATAACTATCTTGGGAGCATTATAACAAGAGAAGCAAAATGTACGGATGAGATCAGGACTAGAATAGGAAAAGCAAAAGCGGCTTTGAGAAGAAAGAAACAACTACTTACGGGGAATATAAGGGAAGATATTCTCAAGAAGTTCATAATATGCTATGTATAGAGTACAGCTTTGTACGGGACAGAAACATGGACGCTAAGGAAAAATGACATCAAATACTTGGAAAGCTTTGAAATGTGGACTTGAAAGAAAATGCTGAAGATAAAATGGACAGATAGGATGAAAAACGATGAAGTGCTATGAAGAGTAGGAGAGAAGCGAATGATTATACAGACTATTAGAAAGAGGAAGTCCAACTGGGTTGGAAATTACCTGAGGAGAGAGAGTATGATTAAAGACGTGTTAGAAGGAAAACTAGTTGGAAAAAGGGAAAGAAGTAGGAAAAGGTTTCAGCTGATAGACGATTTGAAAGGGAAAGAGAGTTATCAAGATATGAAAAGGACAGCGGAAAATAGGATTATATGGAGAACCTTGTTTGACCATGAATAATCACGGACCTGTCTACGGGCAGACTACCTATGATATATATATATATATATATATATATATATATATATATATATATATATATATATATATACAGGGGCAATTGAAATTATCTCGTACTTTGATTTGTACAACTTAATGGCTGAAAAATGCATTTTAAAAATAATTATTCGTATATATTGTTAATTGTTGAAAAATGAACTATTTAAATAATCATTCGTTTACATTGATACATAATCCATTGTTGCAACAATTGTTCAAAATGGCCGTCTTCAGCTTGGATGCACAATCAGGCCCGTTTGAGTAGGGAACGTGAAACAGCACGAAGAACTGCAGCGTTATTAACGCGCCTCGCAGCATCAAAAATTAGCTGAATAAGTTCGTCCTTCGTGCTCACTTTGGCTTCATACGCAATGTTTTGCATTTGCTCCCACACATGGAAATCCAACGGAGTGAGATCCGGAAACCTCGGTGGCCAATCCTGCGCACCGCCACGACCGATCCATTGGTTAGGGAACTTCTTGTTAAGGTACAGCGTACCGTTCCTACTGAAATGGGGGGGGGGTTCCCCGTCGTGCTGGTAGTACATCTGAAGTCGTGTTTACAGAGAAATGTCTTCTAAGAGACCCGGCATTTCATTTTCCAAATCATCAGCATAAATGGCACCTGTCAGACGTGGCGGAAAGAAGTACGGTCCAACCAGCTGGTTCCCAATGACACCACACCACACGTTCACAGAAAAACGGAGTTGGGAGTAGCTTTCAACTGTTCAGTGAGGATTTACGCGAGCCCGTAAATGGTAGTTTCTCGTGTTGTTTATTCCATCACTAGTAAACTGTGCCTCGTCCGTGGACAAGATGTAACGGTTCAGGCGGGGGTGTGCATTTAACCATAGGCAGAATTTAAACCGACTAGCCATATCCCCGGGTTGAAGATCCCGAACTTGCTGGATACGGTATGATAAAGTGTAATGTTTGCCAGACTCTCATTCGCGGAACGTTGAGGCGGGCGGACATTCCTCCTGTACTAAGACATGCACTTCGCTGAACCATTTCAATAATGTTTTCCTCCTCATCCACATTAACTTGTACTGGACGTTCAGCTCTCAAAGACACGGAAATGAGCATTTTTCTCGTAAATGTCGGTGAACTTCAATAAAAGTACGGTGTTCTTCTTTGTGAAATCGTCGTCAATATTCGTAAACGGCAGAAGCGAAGTTTCCATCGCAAAACCCGTACACGAAGTACATATCCGCATACTCTTAATTTGAAAATGTAAACGGCATTATTAAAAGCGAATGATACCACACGTGTCACAGCGTACTACACTGAACGCTAGCTTACGTTCTACTGCGTGCTGCCTGCGACCTTGCAAATAACGTCCACGTCTGTTGTGCAAGCGTCATGCTTCTCAATGTTGTAACAATGGATTAAGTATCAATGTAAACGGATGATTATTTAAATAATACATTTTTCAACAATTAAAAATGTATACGAATAATTATTTAAACAATGCATTTTTCAGCCACTGAGTTGTACAAATCAAAGGACGAGATAATTTCAATTGCCAGTAACTCTGTAACAAATGAGAATCGGACCCATTTTCAATATATATATATATAAAACAGCTTACGGAAAAGGAAAGGTAAAGTGGATATATGGATGGCAACAAGGTGTTGGGATGAGGAAACCCAGTGAACACTCACCAATCGGACGACTTCAGGTTGGCGAGGCCCCGGGGATATCGAAGCGACACACATAAAAGAACACTAAAACACAGAAACATCACAAACGTAGAAGCTTTCGGAGTTATTCCTTCATCAGCTACAGAGAGAGAACCATTCCTCATCCCAACACCTTGTTGCCATCCATATATATAAATTATATATATATATATATATATATATATATATATATATATATATATATATATATATATATATATTACGGAAGAGGAAAGGTAAATGGGATAAATGGATGGCAACATGTTGGGATAAGGAAGCCCAGTGAGCACTCACCAATAAAATGTCTTCAAGTTGGCGAGCTGTTGGGGGTGTCGAAGTAACGCACAAAATATAAAAAATACGGAAGTTTTCGGGAGTGATCCCTTCGTCAGCAAAAGAGAGACTACTTGTTACCATCCATTTCTTTTTGTGCTAAAATCATTCGTCTACAATGGAAATCACATTGTTGCTCATTTCGGCACATATTGCACTGCTTAGAGCTCCCCCTCCTCTCCACCCACCAGAGCTGTCAGGATCTCTACCGTCCAATTTTCGAACTATTACTATTTCGTAATAAATCAAAGTTATTTACTGTTATTGTTGTTAACAGATTGTTCCGATATTACGCTGCTATACGTTGTAAAGATAGAACACAGGGAATACATTTCTGTGAGTTTATTTAATATATCGAAGCGAAAGTAAGTGAAAATATATTGTTCTAAAAATGTATTCCGTGAAATAGTTGAAGTTTTGTAAGTAAAACTGGAAATCGTTTTCTTTCCGATAAAAAATGTTTACATAATTATATAGAATATACGTACACATTGAGAGGCATACTTATATATGGGAATGAATTTCTTTATTTTTAGCGAATGTTTTGCAATTTTTCTCGCAGGCTCAGCCTCTTTTCCTCTCGTACTAAAAAGTATTCCAACCTGAAGAAATTCCTCTCAGTTACTTGTTCGCTTTTCTTCCACTACTACTTGGTAAAGTGGAATAGTGGATAAAATTAAATATATATAGTTGTAAAACCTATTCTTTGGTTTATGGCGCAATTATTTGCGCTCATTTTTGTTTTAAAAATTGTGTACTTGTTATGGTACTTAACGTTTCAATGAAAAAACACATTTTGAGATTGGCTAATGTATTGGACCGAAAGTAAGAGATATAACAAACATCTCTAAAAATGTATTCCATGAAATAGTTGATTAATTTTTTAAAAGTAAAATTAGGAACCATTGTATAATACTGGGAAAAAATGATATTTTATTAGAAGTTTTGCAATTTTCGTCTGTCTCCTCTCTCCTCTTGCCAGCAGTGGAACTATAATACTGCCGAGTCCGCGAGCACGGTGAGGACGATAGATTTAGGGGGCCCTACAGGTCCATCTTCATCTATATATTGCATTAAACAATGAATTATAAAGTGGCCCAAAAATTACTTTTGCGTGGGCGCCGTAAGTTTGTAGTTCTACCACTACTTCTCATACTATAAAATATTTCAACCTGACGAAATTCTCCTCAGTTCCTTGGTCGCTTTTCTATCACTACTATAACTTTGTAAATTCTAACTACATATTAATAGCAAGCGTAGCTTTAACCGGCGTACTAGTATATATGTATAATCTTCTCTTCCAATTTTGGCTTCCTATTTTACTGCTTTTCTTCTAATGCCAGTAAAAATGGACGAATAATAATACCCATGGAAATGCTTGGCACGATGATCTGAGGATGCAATTTTCAGTACGTTGGTATGATACATTCAAAAAGAAGAAGAAAAACAATATCAAAATTAGCTACCATCTAAATCAGTGGTCGGCAACCTATGACCCGCGGGTCAATGAGTGACCCGCCATCACGATTTGGCAGAACGTTAAAGATAAACATGTTTCGAATGGTTTATGTTTTGAAAATAAATTAGTATTACATTTGGTGAACATATTTTATATAAAATCCAGGTTTTTTTACATCTTTCATTCGAATTTTTAATCGACCCTTCGCAGTTTACAAAAAAGCATTAATTGACCCACCATAAAAAAATTTCCAACCACTGTTCTAAATCTATTCACAACAAATTTCCCATCCTATAAATTGGTAGTTTTGGAATAATTCCTATAATTACTTAACATTGAAAATCTTATTTCCGAGAACGCGTAAATAAGAGGCGTTAATATAAATATATTGCCGGAAAAAGGCTGGGTAAATGCTTGGAAAATTTCTTGTGAAGGGCGCGGAATTTAGTTAATACCAAAATTTTATTTTTTAAACGATAAATGAGGTTTATAGGAATAAAAATTACATTTTTCGTCTAGGCCATAAAAGAACACTTAAATTAAGAATTCATTAGTTGCGATAAAACTTTCTGATTGCGAAGATAAATTTGTTTATTAATCGCAGTTAACTTGCTCTTGGTCCATTAAAGTGGGAGAGGTAGAGCAGTACTTGCAGTATGCGGCTATGGCGGCCGGGGCTTTCGCTTTCACTGGAATAGCAGCTGCCTCCGTATATTACGTGGCGACGCGTCCCACACCTGAGAAGCCCTTAGTTCACCTCGACTGCCAGAGTCTCCTTCTTCCGGTAAGATTCTTAATCCTTCATCTTTAATTACCAAATACAGTCTTCAAAATATATTGTGAATGACTAACTCAAGATTCAGATCTAATTTCTTTCCAGCGACTTGAATGAATGACCAAATTAAACCTTTCTTTTGAAACTTCGTTTGGAAAAGTATTTCTCGAAATTTATTAGGAGGACCTAATCTTTATCAATGTACCCTAAACAATACCAACTAAAGATATTGGATGAAGTTACACCTATTTCATTTTCTTTGGAGAAAATCTCATACTGAGTCTAATAAAATGTTATCCTGTACTTGCCAATGTATATCTAATCACACCATTTAATTGCCAAGTATTAATACAGAATAACCGCAAGAGTAGATGTGAACCGGCTAACCTTTTCTGCTCCTACAGTTTCACCAATTTCTGCAAAACTTCTAAAATGTGGACAATAAAAAGGATGTGATTTGAACACACTCGGCGGATGGACAGAACCTTAGCGATGACGAACGGTATCGCTCGGCTCGTTTAAATCAAAACAGTGCCTTCTTTATATGCCAATTATGCAAGAACCATCGCTTCTTTACGAGGCCTTGCATAAAATTGTAGTTTATGCAACAATTTATTCGTAGGATATTTAGAAAAAAACGAGGATACAAAAGGAGAAATTGCCTCAGAAGCTAAAAAGGAAAACAATTTTTCATCGGTAAGACTTACAGATGACATAAATTTTGTTGTAATGGTTTCAGGTCAATTTCCAGCTATTATCATAAAGAAATGACGCAACTATTATGCGCAACAACTTTTCTCGTGAGCCAGCTGAGTCGCAAGGCATTCTCAGTCTTATCCAAACATAATTTTTGAGATCTGTTCTTCAAAATACAATGACTGGAAAGCAGAGAATCCACACCTTGGAGAAAATGAAATTTAGCCTCTCCGTAAACTTCACAAAAATTACCGTGTTAAAAACAATCATATCAAAGAGGGCAGAGCCGAAAAAAACTCAGGGCCCGGTGAAAAATATGCGCGACACAAATTTTGAAAGGTAAATTTTAATAAATAAAGCAACCTCTCTCATTATGATAGCGCTCGATATTTTGTCCTGTTTTTTTAAAGTATGGACTTTATAAGTATAACTAATATTTTTAGAGAGCGCGGGGTCCTGTGCAGTTGCACCGTTGGCACCATCATCAAGCTGACCCTGGAAGAGAGCCTTTATAGAAAATTGTAAGATTTTAGTCCGTAAATCGTGCGTTTAAAATATTTCCATATAGTTTTCCCAGATTTTTTACCTTAACGCTGGTAAGTAGAAAGACAAATTATTAGATAAAATTCACCTGAAATGCGATCGTTTTCTCGTAAAATAACATAGGACGTGGCAAAAATTATACAAGTTTAACAGAAATATCGCTGAAAATAAATAAATTCAACTGTTTACACAATGAAAGCAACAACTTGAGCATAATGGCCCTGGTTAAACTTGTAAATAGCCAAGTTTATGTGACACCAATGCTAAAATAGGTATGTACAGATGGTCATGCGAATGATAAAAATCTCGTTGCTGCAGTTTTACTTTATTATTCCCTTAGATATGAATATAAATTTTCAGATTTGTATGTTTTTATAGATTAAAGATGGGTTTTGAGACATGTTAAAGATATGTGTTTTCCTGAATTTGAGCATCATATATGTCCTTTTGTTATGAACATTGACCTATTCGTAGGATTTATTTATTAATGTTATTAATTTAGCCGGTAATATTTGTGTGAATGTTAATTCTTCATGCCAGTCATGTTTTATTAATTATTTGCGTGCCTGTGTGTGTCTTATGTTTGTATATTTCATTTTTGTTATTGTTTCTTTTTTTGGCTCTCATTCTTCATCCATGCTGAGCTTGTGTTATGCAGTACCTTGTAAGCAGGGGATTCAGCTGGAACTATTCCAGGGGGGAAAGGGGATAGTCAAGCCCCCGCAATTGAGGTCCAATATTCTTATAATTCCTCTTTTGAATTATTATTATTTTTATTTGCATATTTAGGTTTTCATAAAATATTTTTCATTGTTGATATTGTTTCTATATTCCTGTTTTTCTTTCAAGTGTATTTGTTTGTTCTTAGATAATTTTATTATGCTGTACTTATTCGGTGTGGGTTTTGACCTTTTCATATAAATCCTCAATATGTTTGATTGATATTTTCTTTTCTTTTCTTAAATTGTGTAAGCCAATCTATTTCTTATGTTATTCATTTAGTTCAATTTTTATTTGTAATTCTATGTACTTGGCCCTTGTATTTTCATGTTCTCTGAGTAAGAATTTATTTATTGGTATTGATATCCTGATGATAGTTAAGCTGTTGGCACATTTTTAGGGTGTTCATCCATATGTTTTTACTATATATATTAGGGGAGTGTGGGTAGAACTGAGCAACAAGTATAGGTGAACCACACCATACAACACTCAGCAGCGGCATCTAACTGTAAAAGTATGCAACCTCAGTTTTCTTTCAGGGATTTTCCTGCTTCCAGGTTTGTTGGTGCATCACTTGTGTTTTGAATGTATTCTTTCCTCTTCAGCTCTTGGGATATCAATTTTAAATTGCTCTATTGTTAATGTAGGAAGTAGATTTCATCAGATAATGGTATTTCTTTAATCTGAAATCCTTGCTTCATACAGTTTTAATATTCAGCATATTTGGGTATGAAGATTTGTTACAATCATATTTGGCATCCAGTTATTTTGGCTTACAATTCTTGTAACTATTCAGTGGCAGAATTCAATTCACTCACCATTTAAGCATTGTCTCAATAATTCTGCTTGGTTGTGATCATAATGGATTAATTGGAGCATTATGAAAATTACTGTATGCTCAATGACTTGAATGAGTGAATCTCAAAGATATTACTTGTAGAAAAACAGTGTATGAGGTGGTATGTTGGTCAAACTTTGCAGTGAAGTTGTATTTTATATTTTTATGTACTAGTCTAATATAACTACTATGTTTGACAAACCACTAAAAATGTTAGGCACTGAAAGACAAACAAGTAGGCATTGTCTGATCTTAATACCCATTCAGTTGCATTGCATAGAGCTCATAGCCTTGAAGGAAACAGCAATTTTTTAAGCCATACTTTTTCTATTCAATCACTGATATGTGTGGAAAGTTTCTTTAATAATTTTCTCTGCCATTGGTTTTGTTTTTTAAAACATTAAAAACAGAAATCCAAGAATTGAATACTAGTATTGGGTCAGTAATAATTAAATAACCATATATGAGCTCAATCTTCAGTATTTTTACATTGGTATTATTATTCTAACAGTAGTTGAATATTACTTTTAATTATCCTTGTAACAGTAGCCTCTTCAAAAATCATATGCAAACTACCATAATGCAAAGTAGTGCATTAGCACTTCTAGCAATAGGTGATAAAAAAAACAACTTATTCAGAAACAAAATGTATGATTTCAAATTTTTCTTCTGTAAAAGCTAGAGGAAATTGTTTTATTATTTCATTTAACAAGTATTTTAATGCTTCTATTAAAGCCATTTCTTATTATTTATATAAGTAATATAATATTTTGTAACTTTTATACCACCAATGATATTGATATTAATGTAACTTAATTGCAGTTGTGCAGTTGAAGACTTTTTGTTAGATGTTATAAGAACAAAAATGGTAAAATGAAAGTTCTTTTATGTATTACCGTGTTTACTCGTGTACCACACTCACCTTTTTACCGAAAATGTCGGTAAGAAAAAGGAACTGCCTGTCTTAAATGAGGATTTCTGAACAGGTTGTATAAATTGCGAGTATTGATAGTAAATTCACTGCAACGCACTTTTAATTTTAATATTATTTATTACTCATAATAAGCAGTTCTGACATTAAAGATTTACTACCAATTTCTACTTATACTTTTGCCAGAATAAACTGGCATCTGGTATCTGTGTTTGCCGAATTCATCATGAGCCTTTGATGCTCCTTTAACATAAGAGGAGTGAATACTGAATAGGAGATTTCTGTTAGCATCGGCATAAAGAGACCAGCCAATAAATTGTGTCATGCATGTAGGAGGAAGAAGATGCTTAACTTGGGAGGACCTTGTTTCAGAGAGGGAGAATCAGTGAAGAGGCTGACTTTTTTTAAATCCCAGATGTCAACTTATTCCGGCACGAATTAATTTTATTCCCTCCAAATTTTCCCAAAAATTGGGGTGTGCATGGTACATGAGGATGCACAGTACACGAGTAAAGACAGTATTATGTTTGGTTTTTAATAATATGTGCATTATTGTGTACTTTAATGCTTCATTTTTGCAAAATTATTATGGAGGCCAAGAAAAACCTTGTTGAAGGTCTAAAACTTGACATCATGGCCAATAATGATTTTTAATTTGAAATTTTTATAATGCTATAAAAATGAATTCAATTCACTTATTAGATAATTTAGCAATTCTTATGCTGTCTTGTATAATTAATATTTTTTCAAAATAAAATTTTTGTGTTATCAGAAAATATAAATTAATTTGTTCCTTAAACTTTTATTTGTCCTAGGAATATTCTTTTGTCAATCGTAAATTTATGATTAAAATCCGCAGCATATCATAGAATGAGTCAGTTTATTAATTTGGTAAATAATCAGTTAGTTATCCCAAAACTGTAGGTGAGTATAGGAAGGCTGTATGTGTTATTGGCTTTTATGATGTTTTCCCCATGTAGATGTGATTTAAGTAAAAATATAATCTAGCTTTACATTTCCAATGATGCATGTCTATTTGTATTTCAGTAAGTTCTAATGCCAGCATCGTTCCCAAGTATTTTTATAGTTCATTCTCTTTCATGCTTTGAGCCTTCAAGTAATTGGGATGGTTCTAAGTTTGAACAATGTTCTTAAAAAGCTTATTGATGTTTGATCAATGCAGTAAACTTCTTAGATATGCAAGACTCATGAGTGTACTATGCTAGTAATGGCTTTTCTATAGTCACTATAGAACAAATTCAGATACTCTAGTTCTGTTTTTCCTGTTCATAAATCATTGCATCATTTATAAGATTTTATTTACAGACTCTAGAGCTTTTAACAAATCACTCATGTTCTTCCACTATAATTAATAATTAAGAGCTGCCATGCTTTTTGGCATATGCAGGATCTTAATAAATTTATATAGTTTATACTTATTATTGTTATTAGATAATCTTATAATTCTACATTACCAAGCATGAATTATATTGATTCACTACAGAATTTTTGAGCTTATCTAATGAACTTTTGGTGATCTACCACTGAAGATGGCTGCTTTGTAGCCAAAATGCACATCTGGTTACTTATAAACCTGTTATGACTATTGGAGGTGCCTAACACAAGTAGATACTTAATTTTTCATACTTAAGTGCATATTCTGAAACAAATAATATTGTTGTTATGAAATCAGTATCAGCATCAAGTGCTATTGCTGTAGTATTATTTTACTATAAATTTTTTCATTAGTGTTCATTAAATAAAACATCCTTTGCATTCATGCATGCACATATACACTTGTCTTTCCATACCTGAATAAGGAGTAGTAGAGTGGCATTCGGCAAAAATGGACAAAATAAAGGCTGAAAATGTAACTGCGTCAATAAGAAAAAGAAAGGAAAAAATTGCGATTTGAAGGTTATTTGAAAGAGAGTAGTATTTCGATATACCATTGCTTTCATATTTTTGTCAATGTTGACTCACTTGGATATATACTACCCCTAATTCACTATCACGAATAAATGCAGTTACACAATAAAATGCTTCTTGATGGCTGTGAATGTAGCGTCCTTCCTCAAAACTGGAACCAATTCTCAAGCACTCTAGTTTGGCCTACATATGGACGTAAAGAGCGATGAATATCTTAATGGAATCGTAGGTAACGGGGATGAGAAGCGGCGAGGTAGAGATAGAAGAGGGGTGAGCCGAGAGAGAATAGGAGAGGGAATGAGGAAAATGGGGTGGAGGGGGGAGGATTGGTAGAGGGAGAAATGGGGAAGTCACGAGGCTCGAAGCGAGGGGGCAGCTAAAATTGGCTCCCCATGTCTTAGTGATTTGGGCAAGCGTCCAAGGCAGGCGCTACCACTCATTCGAGGGTGGGGATAGGCCTGTTGAGTAATACCCTTAAATGGTCAACGCTTCCCATCCTTGAGGCCATCCGTGCCTCGCACGTAAAGTCAAATTGAATTATTTATCAATAGTAATATCCTATTATAAATTCATATATTTATTTTAAATGTATACGGAAATCCTCGAAATTTACCGTATTTGCTTTGTACAGAAGAAAACAAGATTTAACTCATGTTATAACGCCGCGAATGCTATGAACATTAACTGAAACTTTTCGTAGAAAGTAATATACGAGTACTTAATAAATTGAAATGACTGAGGTCTTTGAAAATGGAATGAAAAACAAAAGATAACGGACCTATCGTAAAAATGGGTATCTGGAATTAAGTGCGTTTAAAATAAAAACTCGAGTTCCTTAAATGTTACTTCTTAGAAATACGGACTATCTTATATATTGATATCCACGTCACTAACGTAATAAAAAGCAAAGAGCGAGCATCTCATGAGAATGAAAATTGAAACAACAATGTATGCTTCATATCACCTCCAATGCAATCAGTTCATTTTCTTTGCATTACGAATATATATATATATATATATATATATATATATATATATATACACACCCATTGCCGATAATCTCTTTAAATTTACATTTTTATTATTATCCTGCTATGATAAAGAGAGTCATTCCGCCATAACTAATCAAATCAATATTTCCGTTGGGGTCTAATTATAACAGAAAAAGGATCAGCATTACCTATCAGTTGTGGCAACAATTTCAATGTATTTTCTTTAGCACTGTGGGCTATTCACACGCTCATCAGCATCACTAGAAACATCTAGCAGGCAGATCCTTAAATTATTCGGGATACTTCATTTTAAGAAGAAAGAACATTTGCACTCTATTCTTTGTACTTCCGCAAGATTCTCCGGGAAAGGCTTTTAACTTTGTTCGTGGATAATATTACTCTGCCACAGTATATTTTTATGACAATTTACGCAATATTTTAATACACATTACTTTAATACACAATACTTAAATACAGAAAGTATAAATGTAAAATATTACGCAAGATTTACAATTGCAAATAAAAATATAAACGGCTTGTAATTACATAAATTAAATTATACAGCTACTACTTATAGCTACCAAATAGTACGAGTTTTTAGGAAACTGGAATGAATCTACATTCCTCATTATTGATTCCCGATTTTGGAGATGCAGTGTTCCCGGTCATCAAATTCAAGGGCTGCAGATTCGATCTTGGTCAGGCGTGGTGGCGAAACAAAGAACGAAGTATGTTCTTGTGCTTTAAGCATTGTCATTGTAGATCAGTGGCGGCTCGTAGCTAAAATTAGTGGGGGTGCTGCTCCAGAAAATTTTTAGCCTTTGTTTTAAAATTGTGTAAAAGGAAAAAAAACATGTATAAAAAGAAAATTTATTCAGAAGCTTGATAAAATCTTAACAAAAAAAACCAAACATTTTTTACTTACTTTAACTTAAATTGTTACAGTTCAAGCTTGATCTATTCATTTAAAAATGAAATCCATTCTTCTTGTTTTAATTTGCGCAAAAAGTTCAATAATTTTCTCTTTGATCTCTGGATGACAATTGCGGAAATTTTTCTCCATTGAAAGTACTGCAAGCGCATTTAGTCTTTCCGAATTCATAGTGCTTCTTAAAAAAGTTTTTATTCTTTTCAATGTTGAAAAGCAGCGCTCTGCCTCTGATGTAGTCATGGGAATTGTCAAGAGGATTTTTATCAGTTTCGTAATTTCACTAAAAACATCATCTAGATTATTTTCCAAGATAAATTTCAGCAGCTCAATTAATTTGCAATATTCATGAATATCAGTCCTACAATAGAATACTTTTAGTTCAGTTTCAAGCTTTTCTTTGTCAATCATGGGATAAGCTTCAATGGTCAGTACTATCTCTTTTGTGGGATGTTCATTCTTAAATCTAGTGAAGCATTTCTTATTGAACAATTTAGCAGCTACTAAGTGTTTAGTGGAAGAATATCTGTCCATTATATCAACACATATATAGTCACACACTTCCTTAGCTTCTGCCATGAGTGTCTTTGAAGGATTCTCACAGTACTTTGAGTTTCTCAATTCTAAAATAGCAGTTTTGAAATTTGTTATATATTCATTAACTTTAAACACACTAATTTCTCGAGATTGCATTTGGTTGTAAATTATTTCAACATGAGGCATAATCTGATGAAAAATCTCTTACCAAAACTTGAAATTATCATCATTCAGGTATTTTAAAATTCCTGTTGCTTATGCAATGGTTTGATCTGCATTTGATGTTGACTGAATTTCAGTAAGGCAGTTTTTTAAAGGTTGCAAATTTTCATGAACTCTGTTTATGGTCCGTATGTTGAAATTCCACCTTGTAGAGGATGGACGTGGAATGCTGACGTCCATATGTTTCTTGAGAATGGACACACGTTGTGGTGATCTTGAGAAGAATGTTGGAATAGCCAGAATGTTAGGGAAAAATATTCTTGCGTATCGTGTAATACTTGCTGCATTTCTCATTATTAAATTAAGTTGATGTGCATAACAGTGAATGAAATGTGCATTACTATAAACTGCTTTTATTTTTGCTTGAACTCCTGCTTTTTTGCCTTTCATGACATTTGCACCATCAAATGTCTGAGCTATCAGTTTTTGTCCATTTCCTTGAATGATTATGTCCAATTGTTCTAAAATACGTTTTGATATGTCATCTGCAGTTTGATTTTCTGGAATAAAGAATCCCCAAAAACGCTCAAATATTTCTTCATTCAATACGTACCGTAGAACAAGGACCATTTGAGTGTGTTCCGAAACATCTGTTGTGTCATCAGCCATGACAGCTACAAAGGAACCTTTTCTAATTTCCGTCCTTATCTCCTCATGGTATATTTGTAGCAGGCAGTCAAGTATCTCATTCTGAATGGTCTTAGAAACACCTTTGAAGACTGCACTGGTTTCTAAGTGATTCTTCAAATCTGAATCTAATTTAGATGCAAAATTTACTAATCCTCTAAATACCCCTGGATTTACTGAATCGTCTTTTTCATCATGTCCACGTAAGGGAGTTTCAAAGTTTCCACAAAAGTAAATGCAGTCTATTATTTTGGACAAAATTTCACGGTTCTTTTTAACTTTTATATTATGCTCATTGATTGAAAGTCCTTATGCCTCACTAAGTTTCTCCTTAATACTTACGGTTCCTAAAAGTGACAGTGAAACAACATTATCAACGTGCTTCTTTGACTTCTCATGCTTTTCAGTTTTTTCTTTCATTTTGTTTATATTTCTAAAACCATCTTTTGTCCACGGTACATCACCTCCAAACAGCAAACACGGGAAGCAAAACAGTGCATTTTTTACTTCACAGCCGCAAAGCCAACTTTTCCGTTGGTACCATTCAGAATTAAAGCTACGAATATATTTCTTGTTGTTGCTTTTGCCTGGCTGAGATATTAGAATATCAGGTG
Source organism: Tanypteryx hageni (assembly GCA_028673005.1). Taxonomy (NCBI): domain Eukaryota; kingdom Metazoa; phylum Arthropoda; class Insecta; order Odonata; family Petaluridae; genus Tanypteryx; species Tanypteryx hageni. Next base: position 4,619,011 of record CM054120.1, read on the forward strand.
TTGAACGACCTCTTTTCTTAACTGTAACTTTCTCATGGAGAGATAGCTGTGAAAACATAAGCTGTTGAAGTTCACTTACAGTCACAGAACTTATTTCTTGGGGATGCAAGGCCATGGTTAAAGTTTTCTGTTAAATAAAAGAACCGAAAAAAAATGAATCAAATAGATGGAAGCAGAATAATAATCTAATTCTACACTCTTCTACACTTTATCACATTCAAGAATATGGTACACGGTTTTTAAGCACAACACACGCTGAGTAAAAAAAAACTTCCTTCCACCATCACGCCAGAGCCGGCACTGCGAGAGCAACAGTGCTCTCTCTACCTGGTAGTCCCACCTTCCTCCCCACCCCCCCTCCTATGTGCGCATGCGCACAACAGTCAAACACCACGTCGCTGGCACTGTGAAGCGCACAGTTCCATACAAAGATTTTTGTATCTTTTTCATAAACTGGGGGATGGCTACTGAAGTACTGACATTAAGCTTAAGGAATATACTACAAAAATAAAGAAAGAATTAAAGAAAAAAGGACTCATTATATTAAATGATATCGATAATATCAAGTGGAAATAGGGGGTGCTGCAGTTCCGCAGTGCCTATACACGAGCCGCCACTGTTGTAGATGGTAATTTAATAGGAAACCATCTCTATCTGAAGACGCTAGATGGTCTACTGACACCAGAAGGAATTAGAGTGGGTTTCAAACAGGGGATTATACTGAGTTTTAAAGAGATACCAGAAAATATTAGATCTGACTTTGAAAGCAAAAGTCGAGATTTTATGACTACGAATAACGTAATAAAACTTTAAATGCAGGTTTTAGCAACAAAATGGAAATGTAATGGAAAACTTATTTGAATATATTCGCGAAATTCCTCTAAGAAGTTTATTTAATAGCGATAGCGAAAAAGGGTGTTTTAACCTTTTGGAATTTATTCAATAAATAGAAAAATATTCTATTTTTTAGTGATTTGTAGTTATAGAGATAAGTTACCTACGTATTTCAATAAAAGTTTTGTTTGTTTCATGATGTTTTAATACGCATTAATTAATAATTATCAATGTAGTACGTCAGCAAAAAACATTTTGAAGGCCCCAGGATTAGAGGTATTCGAGGGATGAATACTCCATTTCCTTAAATGATTATATATGGTAACAAAAATATTTAATAAATAAAGGCTTCTATGTAAGAAAAATGAGTAACGAAACGCGCATTAAATAATAATAACGAAATGAAATAATAAATAACCCGAAGACAGTGGCGGATCCAAGGGGGCGGGAGTCGATCGCCCTCCCCTTGGACGATCCCACTGCCCTCCACTGGGTGCATTCTTAAATCCATTCCGCGTTACATTCCTTGTTTTTTACACCGAAGATTAAGACTGTATGACAAGGGAAAGAAAGATTCTGATTGATATAGGGGTTTTCAAAATGTATGGTCGTCGGCAGAGGCGGAATCAAGAGGGGGGAAGGACAATTAGGGTGATCGACCCCCCCCCATTTGGAATTTTCTGGATTTGCCCCTGCCCGAAGCGCAGCAATAGCGCGTGAAATAGCTATGCCAAATAAATAATTTCATTATTGAATCCTTGAAAATTTCTCGTTGTCAAAGGTGATATTGCAATTTTACGATCACTTTATATTGATGTAAAATTTTAATATGATATTTATAAAACGTCTTTAATTTTTATAACAAATGTTTCAGAATTATTTGGTATATATATCATTTTTAATTTCAGACTTTTAATGTATTTTATGTGGCTGGCGAGATATGTTGAATTTAAAATGTAGGTCATGATTTGCAAAAGGTTGAGGACCCCTGTTCTAGGACAACTTCCAAAAGAGCCGTAGCCTCTCAAAATTTGACCCACTCATTTTTGTCCCTTCCCTATTAATTATATTCCTTTCATCTCCCACTGTGTTTTAGACTACTTTCCCTGGTGTTCCTCTCCGCCTAACTGATTTTTTCTACATCATACCCACATCTCAAATGCCTCTCTTCTGCTCATATGTTCTATCCTAATATGACGTCTCACACCCATACAATCCCACACTCCATATCAACATGTTTTCTGGCCATTCTGTAATATATTTAAACAAAATCTCTAAAATCAACTGTCGTCGTCTCCAAATCCCTCCTATTTTCTTCGAGATCTCTCTCCTTTCCACGAATGCTCCAGCAATGTACAATTACATTAATCGTATCGTTCTGAAAGCAAATGCGGGTCATATTGTGAATACTAAAGATTTGTCCAACATTACAATAAGTGTCACACCGATCTACAATACTTAAATCCTTTCCCTTTAAGCCTAAATTTCTTAGTATACTAATGCCATCCCTGCATCATATCGTACACTAATGCCGTTAAGGGGCGTTCGAGTCTATGAGGGTGTAGTGGCTCACGAGTTCGATCCCATCGCTCCACCAGAAATTCCATATCCTGCATTTCAGCCCCTTCACTCTACATCTATAGCATAGTCATCAGGGCCGGATTCATATATTTGGCCACCCTGAAGCGAGATTAAAATTGTCGCACCCAAACTAAGTATTTAATTTTTATAGTTTATAAAATGATCCATGTTTCAAAATTTGTTATCATAAAATAAAATAATAATATTATAAAGCTTTGCAGGTTATATGTATTTACTTGATAAAATAAGTAGCTTTTTGGCAAAAAAAATAAATGCAGGTAACGTATGTACTTTGCGAATATCAAATAAAGATTATTAAAAAATAATTAATAATAAAGATATATGATAAATACAAAATACTAACAATTTTATGTTCAAAATTATCAGGATTTCAAATTAAAAATACTGAACTATAATAGCTTGAATTGCCTAAATATTTTACTTGCTTTCGGGCCCCAAAATTGTAGTTACGCCCTTGATCGTATAGTTCACCAACTTGATATCTCAACGTCTTTAGAGCATTAATTTCTCATCTAGTATCACTCAAAAGCTTTAAGGTCATTGTGGAAACACTTTTTTAACACTTCTGACCGTTTAGTAGACGTAGTGATAAATTATAAAATTCTTCCGCAGCAGAAAAAACCAATGGCAGTGTACGATATTTTTGCAATGTCGTTCACAAAATCCACTTGGAAAGGCTCCACTTTGTGTAAAGATTCCATAATGTAAATGAAAAAAGAAAATTGTATATTTCCACTAACAAATTTATTACGGCCTGTTTTGCCTGTTACAGCATCATCACCGGTCGTAATACATTTTTAGTGGAAATATACAATTTTCTCTTTTCATTTACATTAATGTCGTTCACTACTAAATTTTAAGAGCACTATGGAGAATAAAAATACATGTACACTCGGGAGTTTATAGTTCGTATCCTGGTTTGTGCGTCTATATGATTGCTCTGCAGGTTTGCTCCATCATCTTTCCATTGACCTCTCATGTATTTTATTGATAATTTGACCTTATTCAGCTACTCTAATAAAAATTTGTTAATCCTTCTCAAGTTGTATTTTGAATTGGAAACAAAACAAGGAAATGTTCATGGATTTTCGCATTTTAGTCTTCATAAAATGTTACAAGAAATTGATATTTGTTCCCTGCGACTTTTAACAAGAGTAAAATCCAAAATCACTTAGTAATATTTTTATTTTAGTACCATATTTAAAATTATGTTTTTCCCAGGTACTCTGTTTACAATTTATTCCGGTAAACATTTTCGATTTACAATTCTTCTCAAATGCTCTCCCACATTGGCATAAATTTTGCTATCATTCTATTAGTTATGGACAATTGCGATTATTTAGCTCATAAAGTTGATCTGAATCTTATTGAAACGCTAAGCATTGTTTGGCAAGATATTTTACTGTTTACAAAATCCACATCAAAACTTTATACTAATGCTTTTCATATGGTACTGATACAAATTTTAAGATGTTATGTTTTACAAATTAGAGTTTTATGTTGGAAGAATTCACTGATCCGAATAAATTTGTGTAAAACCTCGAGTCCGGCGAAGGATCGTTTGACCCGTAATCTCCAAGTTAAAATAATACTTTTGGAAACCCTATTTACACGTAATAAAAAGCAATAATAAACGTCTTGTACCTATCAACTTGCTCGGCAGCAACTACTATAACTTTCTGATTAGGTTTTCAGCAGTGAAAAGTCAAGATTGTTTTATCACCATGCACATTACACTCGTAGAGCTTTCTAGTAATAAGATTAATGCAACATTTTATAGTGGAATATGTAAAGGGAGAGGAGAACAACTATTGATAGCTGGAATCATGAAGAGAGTAAATCGATACAATATAGCAATTTACGTAAATACGCCTATTTGTGATTGGATACAATGGATAATCATCTCCAGGATAAAGTGGGGACACGTGATTTCACTTAGCTTTAAATTTTTAAATTACCAGTTGTTCTCTTTCTCCAATCCACATTAAGAACAATCACACTGTAATATTTCATTCTCTCTCAATGCGGTAGAACAAGATGTGTCTGTAAGTAACTGTTATTGGCAGGCTGGGAAAGAATGTTTGGGTTTGGAGAAGAAGTATAGAAGTATTCTCTCAATTTATCCATAACTATTTCGCCGTAGTCTGCAACAGAGAACTATTTAATGCTTGGGTTTGTTATAATGCATAATGCGCACCCTAATTTTAGGTAAATTTTTCGTGAAAAAATGCGTTTTCTATATGGTAAATTACGGTAAGCGGCGTACTTGGTACGGAAAGGAAAATATAAATATCATAATAGCTTCACGGGCAATGGGCAATAGGACATATGAAAAAAAAACTCGTGGATTCCTGAATCCGTGGATACCGATGGAAACCTGTGTACAAATGGCTGAATTTAGACATTTCTGTGCATCCCTTCCTTAGGCTACTTTTTTCGTTTGCTCCATCAAGCGTCTCTTATTCCCTTTTTTATGAAATGATTGAAACGTATAACTTCCTCCGTCTGTCCATTCTAACAACGACACTAATATTAACGGCTCCCAACTTGAAAAAGCGTAGCCTCTAGTACAGGAATGGCAAATTTATTGAATTTTATACAACCAATTTACCGTTGTTAGAGCTCCAAGTCTGAGAATATATTATCATAATTATACCATAAAATCATTTTTTCAATGTGTTTGAAATTAGCGCGTAATTTAGAAAAGGATAAGCCAATTTTTGTAATTTTGGCACGCGAGCGTTTACCATCTCTCCTCTCGTATATTTTTACAGTAAATCTTGTGTGACAAACGCCTTTCATATTCATTCTGGAAAAAGACTGTCGACAAAACAACTACTAATTTTAAAAAATTTCAGCTACAATAAAAGAACCAAGATAAACTAATACTAAGAGGCCGATTGTCAGGCTTGGCTGATGTCAACGTAGCAATATTTTATATATATCTTTTTATTTATTCGTTTTCAAAATTTCAATCGCCGCTGCCCCCGTGAGTGTGCGCCTTGAGTCGCCTGCCTCTCCCGCTTACCGTCTGTAGTCAGCCATGATAGTCATGCCGTACGTCCGAAAGTAAAATCTGCATTTGAACATAGGCCCGTCGGCATCCGATTTCTACCGTACTGCCTTGAAGAGCCCAACTCTCGAGACGCAATTAATCCCCACGTGCGCAACCGGTCAGCAAAGCGACCCGTGTCCGAGACTGACGATGCGAGTTAAAGTAGAATTGCCAAGGTAGCGAGCATTGATATAGGGAATGCATAATACGATAAAATTGATTGTAATGTAGTCGTATCATAAATACTATAATTTTAAAAATATAAGAATTTTCTTAATTAAATTTAGAAGTAATTGAAAGCAACAAAACGAGGGTCACTATGTAGAGCGGTGGTTCTCAAACTTTCAATTGTCGCGGCCCCCTTTAATAGCATGCGGCCCCACTTGAATTGAAAATTGTAAAAATAAGAAACTTTATTGAAAATTTCTTCATTTTATGTAATAACTATTAATAATTTTTATTGCATCGTTTTTCCGAAAATTCCCCGATAAAATTGTGTTATTCGCGAAAACTTTATTTTTAGGCATTTCACCTTGCCCACTGGGGGGCCGCGGCCCACACTTTGAGAAACACTGATGTAGAGGTTGTGCTGGGAATTGAGTTTTCTGTAGAAAAAAATCAGTTTTGAACGGGATTTTCCACCTGATTATGTGGTTTATCTCAAAGGATGGAGGTACGTATATGTTTACACCAAGAGTGGCCAATCATACTTTTCCTCGGAGCCGCTTACGATAATCTTCTGAGGCTCGGTATCCGCATGACGCATTCTGTACTCATAGGTTTGCGACAGTAAAACATAACCTGTATCTTAAACTTTTGTTTGTGTGTATTTCTGGCTAAACAACCTTTTGGATTATTATAGCCATAACTCCTTCCACACCGAACACACACTCACAAGAGAGGAGGGAAGGGTGCCAACTGCTTAACGTCCCTTCCGATGGACAGAGCGTTGACTTGCTCGGTCACCTCAAAGCGCGCGAGTAGTGAACGGGACGATTCCAGGTTGAAAAATCCTACCTCCGTCATATTCTAACCTGGGACCGCTGCGCTGTCACCGAAGCAGCACATGTATAATCCCCCTTAGTCATCCTCAACACGTCTCAAGTCACACTACGTTATTTTATTCTGAAGTGAACAACGTTGACACGCCTCTGAATGGTAATTTAAAAGAGCCGCATACTAATTTAAAAGAGCCGCGGTTTGGCCACCCCTGGTCTAAACTGCTCTACCCTGAAATTCCCTAAACTTGTACCGCGATATTTTTTTCCAAAAAATTTCATTTTAAAAGTAGCCCCCGCGTTATATTCGAGTACTAATGATTTTAAAAGATCGTAAAATCGTGTTTCAAAAAATCACCATACATTCCGCCCGTCTGTTTACGAGATACAAGATACTTGTTACATTGTAGACACATTAGGCGTACGTTACAATGTACTCGAAAAGCATCCGAGGCGAGAATAAATCTAGTTCAATCGGCGTCTGAACCCCTCGATAGTCATAGAATTGAAGCTATAAGTGCGTCGGCGTATTCTTTGTAACTACCATAGCGAGTTTTTACCCATCCGTTATTTTAACAATGGATGACAAAAATGGTGTTGATCATGTTGAGGAAAAGGTTCTTTCAAATCCCAGGTTAACAGAGGAATCCGACGAAGTTATTACATGAATTTTAAAATAATCGTAGCTAAATCGGTGCTGTTCAAATCCACCGGAAATGAGAAATCAAGGAAAACTGTTATGCTTGCAGTCACTGCCGACGGGCGCAAACTGACACCCTACGTAATTTTAAATCGTAAAAGGATGCCAATGGAAAAGTTACCGTCAGGTGTAATCTTTCACGCACAGGGGAAGGGGTGGATAAACGAGGAACTTGTCTTAGATTGGCTGAAGGTTGTTTGGGGTCGCGTTATATTCGAGGTTTAGTTTTTTGTTGAAAAACTTTCCAAAAATCTTAGGGTCGCGTTATATTCGAGGTCGCTTTATATTCGGAACAATGCGGTAATTCACCGAAACGTCCCCAATGAACCTTGCTTGCTGATCCGAATGTGTTGAAGCTCTTGGGCAAAATTATCTTCACTCGATCTGCCATAAAATCGACCTCGAGTGTCTAACTCCTGCAATTGTGTCTTTCGTTATAGGTGTTTCAATTTTCATTAATACAGTGAACCCTCGTTATTCGCAGGATGTATCTTTGTACACCCAATTAACATACACGGTTAGTTTCTCTGTATGCCAATGTTACATTCGCAGAATATAAACTTGTCTATCCGCAGCTAACCCTCATGGGTTTAAGAAATTGTTTTGCTCTCTGTATGCACGCAGATTGTTGTGGCAATGTGAAAAATTTTAGTCTTTCTGTCATAGGCTGTCAGGTCATATTGAAATGTTAGTTTCTCTGTTGCTTGCATGTGGGATAGGATTGTCCCGGAGAGAGTCTATATCCTCTAGAAGTATTGCCCCCTTGTTTTGTTGGTACGCTCTCTTAAAATAAAAAAGAGCTAATGTGGTATGTCCGTCTGTGGACAATCAACGTTTTTGTTTTAGGAGATTTTTTAAAAATCAAATCAAATTAATCAAATTATGAATTTTCCACGGATTGAATTTTCCCGATAGGCCATATAGTTTCCGCTAGTTGACTTCAGAGTCGGGAAATTCAAATTTTGAGATGGTGCTGTAGCCATACTCCTGAAGGTGCGAAATTTTCACGGATGGGAAGGTCTATTAAGGATCTAAATTTCACCGGTGTAAACATTGATTTTTATATTTGATGAGTTTTTCAAATATTTCTTCCGAAGTAGGTTTGTTTTAGTAAATTACAGCTTTTAAAGCGTTTAATTTTGCCTAGCATTCCACAGGTTTTTTTAAATACTAAAAATAAGAAAAAATGTGTAATTTTTCAATCGAAATTTCTAGAACCTTTTGAAATAGATTTTGGGAACTAAAAAAATCATCGCGTCGAATTACGCTAAATAAAGTGAAAATTTGTCTTAAAATACCGAAAACCATTTATGGAAATTTCTAGAAGTTTTGATATCCAAAAATCTTAAGAGATTTCAAGAAAAAAATCTCTGGTTAAATATTCGAAAGAACGGATATTTAAATCTAAGCAGGGTTGTTTCATTTGTTTCGGCCTCTAAATCCAAATCCCAAAAGCCACCAGAATCTAGAACATTTTTTGCAAGAAATTTTACTTGTTCTCTATTTCTGTAAGTTAGATAAGATCGTATGTATCCATCTGGCTAAATTTAAATGACCCATTACTGATCCAAATAATTAGCGGATTCTCTGCTCATCGATCAACTCAATATATCTTTTAATTACTTAAAATTATTTTGTTTGGTCAATCCTCCGTTATCACCACCATCCTCACCATCATTTCAATATCGTCATCGTCAGTATGTTAAATGGCTTTTTTGACATATTCTTTTTATATATTCCTCATAAATAAATGTTCATAGTGTTTTATGTATATTTGTTATAACACGTTTGGTTATTGCACTTATTGTAAGTTAATTCTTATTGATCATGATCGTCCACCTTGCCTTCCGTATGAATGACCCATCTAAGCCCATTTTTTTACATTTGCCTTTAGTTTTAAGGTTCGTGGTTTTGATATTCGAGGCGATTTTAAGTAACGTATACCTCGTGAATATCAAGAGTTTACCGTATTTCATCAGTTATATCTATAATTCTTCAAAATTAACTAACTAGCGCTCACTAGACTTTCTTCTAGCGATACTCACTTCAGATTCCTTAAGGCTTTTCCTGAAGTTTGGTTTTTAAAATCATGCTCCTCAGCGTTCATTTTGGGTTTAATCAGCCGTTAGATGTCGCTCTGCGTTTTGACTTGAGTTTCACGCTTTTTAGGTATTTAATCCAACGCAGTTATAAGATATCTCTATTAGACATAAAATTTCTTTGTCGATACAAATATTTGGACTTAATTTTAGTAGAAACAATCATTGAATTATACAATGCCGTCTACAGTTTCACCGAGGAGATCCTCGAAATGGTTTATTCGAGTACAAAGAGAAACTCTTGGAAAAATGTATTAGCTCCGATTTAATTTAGGATCCGTGTGTCATAGTTGTAACTACTCTTACTAATGAGCGTAAGGGTAGAGCATAATGTACGCAGAAATACGTAGATATACCTAATCGCTAATACTGAGAGATGCTACTGGTCTTTTTCCTCGTTTAGGGTAGACAGATTAATAGAGTTTTTCATTGGAATGAATGAACGGTTCAAGAACGGCCTCTTCAATTCGCTTTTGGAAGTATAGAGTCAGGGGCGGTCCGAGGAATTTTGGCGCCCCGGGCGAGATAGTACTCCAGCGCCCCCCTCCGTAAATGTTTGTTGGGATAATTTCAAACTACACGTTAATTTATTCATCGCTCTGTAAAATTATTGATAATAAAAAATAAAAGGAATGCCATAAAGATTTCAGTCCGATCTGCGATATAAGTTGGTATCCAATATTAAATCACTTGCATTTAATGCATATATAGATGTTTGGGATAGCGCTCCCAAGAATTTGGCGCCCAGGGCAGCCTCCCGGTTTGCCCGTACCTTGGGTAGGCTCTGTATAAAGGGTGTTAATGTTCATTCTTGAACGTAAAAAATAATATATCCGACGTCTGTTAGCTACTTAGTGTTTATTCAAATTTTCGTCCGAAAAAACGGAAAATCCGACAGTATGGCTGTAAGTATCCAACTCAACCCTCCGTTTTAAAGTTTATACTGAGTAGGCATTGAAAATTGCAACACCTATTTGTTTTAAAATCCTTTTTGAATACCGATAAATCGTATTTGTAAAGTAACACAGATAAATCTATCATGATTTTTAATTCAAACATTTAAGTTTATTTTATATTTCAACTACGCATTGGTTTCTTTTTAAAATAATAGTGTTAAAAATAAAAACAATTACCATATTGCTATTTGCACACCGATGATAATCATTTTCATTTTGAGTTATAATTTTTGTCTTAATAAAAAAGTGGCTTTCGACGTAACTTAAATCCATATGAAACTATTTAAGACTAAGGCAAAATCGTGAATTTAAATACATAATTGCTCTGTATCTTATGTACTAATATTGTAGTGTTTGGATTTTTCCTTATCCTTTTTTATACTTGTGATATCAACGTGTTATGCCATACCATACCTTGGTAATCTACACTCTATTATGGTATACTCTTCCACAGTGCACCGCAATCATTTAAATTTCACGGCACACTTTTCGGTTCATTCGAACTTCGCGACACACCGAATTTCATGAGATAATGTAAAACATTTTTATCACCCTATAGCCAACAAAAATGAAAGAAAAAAGACCTTTCTCACCCAGATAAGAATGATTACTGCTAAAATTTGACATCTTTCAGATCGTTCAAATATTTACTTAGGGTCGCGAAATAGTTCAATGATAAAACCTGCCAATTCTCCAGTCGCTAATCAACTTGGCTTCGATTTTCAAGTAATTGAAAAAGAAATTCCACTTGGGAGGGCATGACTTTGTGGAAAGGTTCCATAATATAAATAAATATAATTGTGGGAATTTACAATAATTGTCTTTATTTATATAATTGAAAAAGCGTAAAGTATCGCTCTTTACGAGAGATATTGTTTTTCTGGTATTAAATTGAGAAGAGTAAAAGAGTATAAAAATTGTGTGACTCAAAGTTTACCAATCGATTTAGTTGACATTTTCCTGTCGTTACATAAGAGTGTGTTTTAACTAATTATCCTATTTTATTTCGTAATTTTTAGCAGATATGTATGTTGAATTCCTTGGCGTAGTGGATTACGCATAACCCTTTCTAGCATGTCCGATAAACAAAAAGTTTTTTCTTTTACTCTACTTACTGTCTACTTAACAGGACAAGCTGATCATTTGGGATACATTATTAACGCACAATAATGCGATTTTTCTCCAGTTTTCTTCTTGGTGCGGTAGCAGTAAACCAGCAAAATTCGTGATTTTGACAATTCGCAGAGAAATTTCTGTGTATAACAATTTAACACTCGCAGCGTAATAAACTTGGCCACTCCATAATTTAACCACGGTGCCATGCTTAAGTTGTTGCTTTAAATACGTAAGTAGTTATGGTTTTTTCCCACGATATTAATGTGTGCGTGTATATATTCTTTCTACTTTATATGTTTTTATTGGAAATCGAGCATTTTATGGTGAATTTTCTTTTTATTTTTCTTTCAGGTTAGGTTATTTCTGCCCCAGCATTCAGGTAAAATTTTTGAAGGGCCATTTCTTCTATAGCCCGAACTTGTGCTTATTTTGATTGCCATGAAATGAGCTTATCTGAATTTGACGTACAGTAAATCTTCTCTATAAGCAGTTTTGGTTATCCGTGATGAAGTGTTTGTTATATATAAGCAGCCAGTATGGCACCTGTGGCAGTTGTAAAACTGTTCTGCACCATCATTTATAGAGGATGTTTGGTAGATTACCACTAAGGATGAAAATTTTCCGGAAAATTTTGACTCGGAAAATTTTCCAGAAATGTTTACATAGTATAGGACAGGTGCAGGACACGGTAGAAATTAATTAATTCTTATCAAATTTTGATTTAGAAAATGTTTATTCTCTCAAGTACTACTCAATATTTCATAATCAGAATAAAAGTTGTGTAAAAGAACCAATTTCAATACATTTATAATTATTAATTAGAGCCAACTCATAATTTGGGTGTACGTAAATACTCTTTAAAACAGATACGATTAACAACTTCTTAGGAGAAATTCAGGAAAATATTTTGAATGATATTCTTTACATTCATAAATATTCCAACTAATGGAAAGTAGTGATTGAAAGTAATGTTTTGATCAACTAAGTCTCTGTCATCGGAATCACTCACTGTCTTTGTCACCCACTGAATTGTCATTGTCAAATATATTCATCACATGAGAAGCAGGCCTACCACTTGATCTGAATTCTCTTTCCTCTGTAATGGAAGATGTTGATGGCTCTTGTTCTTCTGAGACCAACTTAGCTGTCCTTTCATTTGTCAGCCTGTTCCGTTTGTTTGACTTGATTAAACTGAAAGCCTTCTAATTGCGCTCGCATGAGGCAGGTGTTGGAGGAATGCTTAGGATTCTTACTGCAACCGTAGATATGTGTGGCAGTACCCCTTCCACCACGTCAATGGTGACATATTCTTAGCAGCTTGCCAGATTAAATCTTTACTCCATAGTTTGTCCTTGCTTCTGTATTCTGCCATATCAGCCATAATCGTTAGCTCATTTTCACATGAAATACTCTAAGCAATGTCCATTATGATGTCCAAAGCAGTAGACATCTCCCCTTTGACAAACTCTTACCTCGACGGGTAGGATCCAGAAGATTCGCTGCCAGGTGAACAGGATGGGAACAGAACTAAATCCATTTCTGTATTAAATCTTTCACGTCCTTCATTTCTACCATGTTAAGGGGAGATTAAGCCCAGTTAGACTAAATTTAAGCATCGAGGCTCCGAAAAATGTCATATACATCAGACAACTTCGGTAAATATCGTATCAATTTCTGTATAGAAACGGAAACAGGCTGTAAGAGATTATATACTTCTTGAACTTGTGTCCAGAAGGCTTCATTGTCCAAAATCTGCTTGCGTATATTTGATGGAAGGATTTGGGATAGTTTCTGCAATGGAAGCATGCTGTAAGCTGTTCTTGGATCGCAGTAATCTATCAAGACACTTAGCACCAGAACCCCATCTTGTTTCCACTGGCATTGACGTGATGTGTGCTGTCGTGTTTTCTTTTCCATCCTTCTTTTTTTTAATCTATTTCAGGGTTTGGTCCGCTACATGGTGTGTAGTGAAGAACTTGATTATTTGCCTTTCAATTTGCAAAGATGTATTAACCGCTGTTATGTCTTTTGCTAGCAGATTAAGACCGTGAGCTAGGCAACCAAATGTAATCAGATGATGATACTTTTTCTTCAAAATCTGCTATGCCATCATCATATTGCTGGTATCTGTTACTACTGCTTGCACTTTGAGACACCAACTTAATCAATGTCGGTGCACAGATCTGTGCTATCTATTCTCCAGCATGACAAGATGCCTTAGTTTCTATAGCCTTTAGAAACACAGGTTGTGGCGTGGCGAATATAATATTTATCATAGGATTTCCCTGCATGTCTGTCCAACCATCTGACATGAATGTGAGAGAGTTGGCCGAAGCAATTTTCTGTACTACCTTGTCTTGAATTCTGTCATATTCTTTACTTAAAATGGGGCTGGACAAACAGTAACGAGAGGGCAGCACATATGATGGACGAATTACTTTATAATGTTCTCTCCAACATGGATTTTCTGTAATGGAGAGGGGCGTACCGCTGGCATATATTGCACGTACCAGTGATTCGTCAATTTTCTCCTTTTCTTCTTTTGACATTTTGTCCATGAATAAGGGCAAAGTAGATGGTCTCCACTGCTTAGAATAAGAACTCAACTCACTTGTAGATCTACTATCCGATGACTCAGGTTCACAGAATCCTCATCCATAATTACTGTGTCAGCCTCAGCTTCAGAAAAACTAGGGCAGAACAATGACCTTCAAAGAACCTTGCTCGTTCATGCGCCAATAGACACAACTGTTTTGTTGAACAAACACTGAATCTTTTCAGGACACTTCACACACTTTGTCAAGTGTTTCTTCATTCTTGTGGCATTGTTCACGTAAGTGTGTCCACAAACGCACTAACAAAAGTGTAATATAATGCCAAGACAGAAGAACAAACAACAAAAATACAAACAGATAATCAACGGAATAACAAGTTCACTAAACTGTCTATAATAAAATAACTGTGAGCGACGTGGAAATGCAAGACGACGTTCTTCACCGTCTGCTCAACTGACTCGCACTGACGTGAATGTATAATTTCCACAGTGAAGTTTGCCTCCACCCGTCAGTTGCATATTGTTTACATTGTTGGAACGATCGAAAGAGAGAGAGAAGCCGCTACTTTGTAGCCCGCCCCTCCCCGATCACTGTTTCACTTGTTAAATCGTTGCGGAACGGAGTGAATAATGGCTCACCCCCCTCGGTTCCGGCATACATTTTTAGCCCGCCATTTAAAAGGTACACGCATAATATAAAATGTTATAAATTCTTTTTATTTGATATTTTTGGGTGGAATATTTAAGAAATACCAATGACGTTAATACGTCTTATTGGTGTGATAACGCAAGAAGCATTTCCCGTTGTGCAGTGGGGCACCGCATAAAGAGCACACATACTTAATCTCTCTTCTAATTTTATTTGCCACACATGCTTTGTACACTTAGGCATGATATATTTTCTTCTCCTTTCCAACGCTTGGCTGGAGATGATGTTTATGGCAGTCGCCCGAAAGCCTGCCCAAGTGGTGTTGGTGCGCTTGGTGGGAAATTTCGCCTCGTCATTCAGTCCTTCACTACTCGTAGCTCAATCTTATGAGGTCTGAAGAAGAAATGTTTTGAATGTAGTTTTGCTTGATTTGTTTAAAGTTTTATAGACTCTACGAGTTGAATGGAGTGTAGTTGATGAGCCATAATACAACTTTCTTTAACCATTAAGTTTTTTCGCAGTATGGTATCAGAATAAATAGGTTACATAAATTTATAAAAACAAAAATAACTATGAACACTCGCTCGCTGAATACGGTAGTCCCTGATTTGGATACCAAATAATAATTAAATCTCTAACACTATATAACGTGCCACTATCACAATCTTCTATCTGTAAATGCGCTGTCATTCTATCTCTAAATACATACGTATAGAGAATCAGACAAGCGAATAATATAGCGGAGCACATGAAACATCCAGACATGCAGCAAACTTCGAAAGTTAGTACTACTGGCCATTAGTTCTCATTTCATCTCCACCCACTCCATTGACAACCAATTTTTACCTTTTTAACCGTGTTATATTCTCCTCAGGGTCCTGTGCATGTGTGCCGTCAGCACTTTGAGTGCAATTTGATTGAGTATTAAATCTTTAGTAAAGATGCTGGGGAAGGCGTTCTGAGTCGTACAGATTTAAAAAATTCGATAGCAATTGAGTAAACACAACGAAATTATAACGAGAATATCAACCTAAATTCTGCGTCAGAACATATACGACGTAATTTAAACAATGTGTAAAAGTTCATAGGAAATAAACAATTATTAACAAAATCATCTGTTACGAGAATACAACCTTTAATTAACAGCAACTTTCAAAAAATGGAATATGATATAAATAAAACATTATATTTTATATATATAATAAAAATGGCGTACGAAAAATGAGAATTCTCGTTATTCGTCCGCATCGCATGGGACGGGAAAATGCAAATTCTCGTGATCCGTACTCGACGTGAAGTACTGGGAACGTAATCAAGTATTACAATGAATCAATTTAAAAAACATGGATTTTGATGTTTGTGACAAAGACTGGCGAATAACTGACAATTAAAACAAGATATATTTACAAGGATGAACTGTATTTTCTTAATATCAGCGGAAAATTTCTCGGAAAATTTTCCGCTTTACATTACTAATTGCCGCACGATTTAAATAGTATAGCCAATTTCTATTACTATTTAGAAATATTTTGCATGCCTCTAAATTCTAAACTAGTTCCGATTATCATCGGTGGAAAGACTCCTTAAGCCATAAAAGTTTATTACAAACCTGATGCATTTCGCCCACTAAGTGGGCATCTTCAAGGGCGAACTTCTCTCGACAGTGACTGAAAGTCAACTGAGTCAACTTTTATAATTCCGATTATGTCACGTAACAATTTTCTGGCATAGTCTAAATTACTTTCTCGTGCTTTTCAAACCTAATATGCACTTGCTCATCTAGTTTAGGAATCGTTAAATATTGAAGGAAGGCCACACGGCATAGTTTGAGTGTATCCCTTGCGCTTTTAACACCCCTCCAACGCAGTTATAATATTATCAACTTCATATCATCCTAGCCGAATAATTCGACTCTATATCGCTCGTAGCATAACTTTACATCCAAAACTTCTTTATATTTTTCCAATGCATTTTTTATATTAAGTTACATTACTGTATGGTTTAATTTCATTGTAAAATGAAAATAATCCCATTGCTATGTAATGTAGTCAGTTAAAATCATAGTGGAGCTCAAAAAGAAAATATATTGGGTAAAATATCACATAAATTTACGAACAGGTTGTATATAAGTTAACGTTAATACCAGAAAGTTTTAGGAAAAGGCAAACATGTAGGCCCCTTGAAGCATGTAATTTTTCCCTTTTCAATACGTCTATTACGCCTTATAGTTGATTCAAAATATTTTAATTGCTAAGAAAAATATTTTATTAAATAGTATATTTAACAGCAGGACCATTGCTTGAAAATCTGTCACCTGAAGCAAAAAGGCATAATTCAGCAACAGTTCACAACATATAAGTCCCGACTGGCGACCGCATTGCTAAAATGCAGTCTCTAAAAAAGTGACGCCTGAGGCGGTCGCCTCTCAAACTCACCTAACGCGACAGTCCTGTTTAATATTTTATTACTATGCTCTTTTTAATAAATGTACATATTTATTCCTTCATTCGCTTTTGTGAGTCAGAAACCTTAAGTTACTTTTCACAATGAGCGAAGAACCATACCCAATTTTATCCATAAACTTTTAGTTTTGACATTCGCTGCGATTTCCATAAGTTTAACACCCTCGAATGAATAAGTACTGTACTCTTCTTTAACTAAATAAAATTATACAAGATAGAAATAAATGGAACGCACATTTTCTAGAGGTGTACATTTATTCAGTGACAGATAATTTGGTTTTTAATTTTCAGCTTACAAACAATCCTTATAGGTCCATTTAAAACTTGCTATTCAACAAATACAAAGACAATCATAAACAGCATACCCACGGATCTGCATTAATAGTTAAAAATTGAGCCCTGGATACATTTATGTACAATTTTATTCGTCCATTGAAAATTTTGATATAATGATGCACCGTCTTTTTTGTTTTCTGTGAAATAGTTTTATATAACAATCACATGCAGAGTTTCAAATCGCCTTTGTTCTTCTTTATTTTTTTAATAAGGATAGAAAAAATTTCTTCACAGTTTCATGCCGTAATTTTTCGCCAATGGAAATAATTCTGCTTAAGTGGAATCTCTCAAGCATTACTTTTTTGAGTGACAAATGACATAACAATTTAGTTCTCAGGAATTGATAAATTGTCAGCGCTCGAGTTATTTTTGTTACATATATCAAATGAGCGGATTGTAATTGAGCTTGCAATTTAGCATTAGTAAAAGTAGCGAATGGCAACTCCTTATTCGGCCAAAGAGTAAATTGCCATTCAGACAAAAGAAGGAAGTTACGCTAGCTAATATTGAGACCAAAATTAGAGAAACTTATATTTTGAAGGTTATTAATTAATCTCTTTTCTATCCTGTATGTTGAGCAAGGATGAATAAGTAACAGACGGAAACGCTGCGAGAAAAAAGTCGTACTATTAAGTGTGTTATGTAGGAGAATTATATGTAAAACGAGCTTATTTACATGCTGTTTTATCATTCCCTTGTTGTTATTTAAAAAAATAAGAGCATCTTTTTGTTTTATTAAATAACAATTAATATACATAGGAGTAATTTGGAGTTGTAATACAAGAATGGATCAAAATTGCATTCTTATAGACTATGAAAGGATAGAGCAGGCGTTTTCGAGTGTGAGTACGTCAAGTGTTTGGGAGGGATGTCGCGAAATTATTGAAGACTATAATCTTTCTCCTTACTTCAACTTTCGAACACGACTTTGGAATCAAAAGCTGCGATGTTGCGACTATGAATAACGTCACAAAACAGAAAAATACGCCAAAACTGTGAAATTTAACGTTCTAAACATGAGTTATCTATCTTAATACAAGTGTTATTCATTTCATTGTTTAAAATTCATTAAGAGGTACGTGGCGATTATAAATGCTCTGAGGGGTACACGACGATGAAAAATTGCTCTAAAGGGTACATCAGCAAAAACGTTTGAAAATCCCTGATAAAAAGCATAATAGCTTAAATCATAGGATTGTTATTATAATCATTGTTTGCATTCAGTTTTTTAAAGTGGGAAATACTTCGGCATTTGATACTTGGGATTGGAATGCAGATTACTCTATACTGAAAAATTAATGAAAGTATAGGATGTACCATTTAAAACGCAACCCAAACTTCAAGGGCAGATATTACATCAAGAGGTGTTCTTTCCCTTTGTTGACTACCCTCACACTACTTCACATGCGCATGTCAACATGACCTTGACTATCTCATAGATGGCATCCTCAGTTGGTGAATAGCGTCGGAGATGCAAACGTGGTTTTTACCCAAGGAGAATGTGTTTAATGTTGAGAATTATGTTTCTTTGGAATCTTTTACTGCAGTTCGTGAGGCATTCAGGAATACATATCCAGCAAAGGAAGTACCGGACAAGACATCAATATACCGTCTAATAAAAAAAAATTTCGTTATATATGAACATGGTGAAAAGGGTTGAAGCATGTCATCGAGAAAGAGGTGGACATTTTTCAGCACCTCCTGCAAAGTGGTTGACACTATTTATAACAAATAACTAACAATATACGGTGTATATATAATGAAACTTGTAATAAATGATACTTTCTCCCTGTGGGTCACGTTTTAAATGGTGCACCCTGAATAATATAAAGAATCAGTGTTTAATCCCTGTAATAGATAAAACTAACACGAAATCAGGTAATTTTATTTATCAGAGTAGTCAAAAAGTTACGGACGGATGAATCAATGAATTATATTTATACAACAATTAGGAATTGTGCTATTAAAATGGCGCTAGGACGTGCACAGTTAATAATATCAGTCACTATCGAATATTTTAGGTAAACCTTATATTTTCACAGTTATCAATGCGTTGTTAGTTACGTGAATCGCGTTGTTAGTTACGTGAAACGTCGATTTTTTTCACATTTCGCAATCAGGAAAACCCAAGCCACCTTCCAAATGAATTTCTTAAGAAGGGAGATGTCTAGAGTTGCATAATCTTGGCCTTAATTAAGAATTTCAAGGATTTATTTTTCGGGTACGTAAATTTTTATTCGATAAACCAACTTCTAATAAAATCTATTAATGTTATCGTCTTTCTATTTCTTATCTCTCCACAATAAAAAATATCATTCATTAAAAGTGATGCTGGTAATTCCTGTGGCCATAAAGAGATTGAGTAAACAATAATGAATTTCAACCCTACGTAATCTTCATATTCATAAAAACCTCGGAATCGCCACAGAAAATTTTTGCCACATCCATAACCAACCTATTACGTCCTTCAAAATTGTTAAAACTTGAACACAACCGTTCAAAGGTCACATGAGATACCTATACAGTTTATTCGAAAAATCGATAAGCTGAGATCGATTAACTCTATTAAGATTATTAAAAAAAGTAAATTAATGGTTTTGTCCTAAACAGCCCCACTTTGGGTTATGAAATAAACCTAGCTAAAGCAATATATGCTTTACATATAAATCTTTCTTATCGCGATTTAAGTAATATCATATCAATCACATGTGCTGAATTTCTTGTCTGGATTCATGTGTTTGGACAGTTTTTCTTATGGTCTCGGGAGATTGATTAACTAACAAATGCAGCCACCGATATCTCGCTCTATCGTTAGTCTTCTATTTCTCACCTCTACCCTCCTCCCCCACCCCCGCTCCCTACTTCCGCCCTCCCTCACGCTCTTGGACTCGCACGCTAACCAAACCGGCCCTTGCTATTTCTTATTCTATCTGCCGCCTAAGCATACCTCTCCCTCCCTCACACCCCTCCCTCGCCTTCCTTCCTTCCTTCTCTTCTCCCCCTTTCCTTCCTCTCCCTCCCCCCCTCTCCAACCCTCCACTCCTCCTCCTCCCCACTCTCCTACCCTTCCTCACGTCTCTCCTTCCACTTCTTCCTTCCTGCCTCCAATTCCTCCCTTCTTTTCCTTCCTTAACTTCCTCCTTCACTCTCTCTCTCTTCCTCCCTTCTCTCTCCTCTTTTTCTTCCTCCTGAACTTTCTCTCTCTTCCTCCCTTCTCTCTCTTCCTTAACTTCCTCCCCCACCCTCTCTCTTCTATTTTCCTTCCACCTTGACTTCCTCTCTCTCTCTCTTTCTTCCTCCCTTCCCTCTCCTCTTTTCCTTCCTACTGAACTTTCTCTCTACCTTAACTTCCTACCCCACCCTCTCTCTTCTATTTTCCTTCCACCTCAACTTCCTCTCTCTCTCTCTTTCTTCCTCCCTTCCCTCTCCTCCTTAACTTCCTCTCTCTCCTCCTCCCCTCTCCACTGTTCCTTCCTCCTGAACTTCCTCTCTTTCTCTCTCTTCCTCTCCTCCCCTCTCTTCCTTCCTCCTTAACTTCCTCCCCACCCTCTCTCTTCCTCCCTTCCCGCATCCAAATGGAAACACTCCCATAGTCTCCCCTGGCATACCTACCCGACTCGACCGAATCAATCCCTCGTCCCTTGGAACCGCCCATTCTTGTAACGCGCCTCCGCCACCGCTTAAGCCTCAGCCTCCGCCGCCTCAGTTTCCGCCGCATCAGTTTCCGCCGCCTCAGTTTCCGCCGCCTCTGTTTCCGTCGCCGCCACAGCCGCCGGAACAAGACGGGAGCGACCGGTGAGGAGGGCCGTGTCCGTGTGTTTCGAGCGTGTCGTGACTGCGTGGGTTTTGTGGCTTTAGGCTCTCCGTGGATGAGATCTTTCTCGCCACTTTCTCCCTCACCGGAAACGGCACGTGTACTCATTAGCCAATTAAGGTGTCTCTGTATATTCGTGTCTCTCGATTGTGAGGTGTCTCGGATGCCCTCGTCAACACTGGATGTCGTTTGAGGGAGAAGGTGGTGGGCGACTCTTGTACCTTGCCCATGTGTATTAACATTAATAGCTTGTTGATGCATGTGCATTCGATCCCTTATATGACTGAAGACAGATATGACATTCAGAAACAAACTGTTAACAAAATTATACGATGAACATTCAAAATAAGATCTGCTTTGGGGTCTTGTTAAGTACGATCAAATAATTTTATTGGATTGCATCCAATTTTGTTAGAGGTGTCGATTTTAAATGCTACTCAAATGAAAGTGATGAAATTAACCAAATATCAACGGCTATACCTCGGTTAATACTTGCAAAGCGATTCGAGCTCTGTGTGAATGTTTGTAGTTCTAGTATTTACTATATCGGTGGTCTCCACTAATAAATTTCTGTACGTCGATCATTTTTTTTTGTGACAAATTATTTCTGAGATTAAATACCAAAGGATATGTTTGATCTTAAAACATGCTCATCATGTTCTCTTCTAAAATTTAGGATCAATGACTGGATCATGTATTTTTGGATGAAGGAAGGAAATTTAGAGGGCAATAGAATGGGTTGCGAAGCTATATTAATTGTGAAAACAGACCTCGTACTCGAAAAGGTCAGAAAGCAGCCTCTCGGGCGTTTGTTATTCCACTAATGTCAGTCCAAATTAATACATTTCTTTGTCTCCTGCGCCTAAAAATAAAGCAATCTACACAGTGCTCCAGGAGAACTTAGGATGGTGTATTTCGTTCACTCAAGGAATTAGTGCATGGTATTAAAAAAGGGTGAATTACGGGCTTCTCTACCGCGTGTCAATAAATAAGCCATTATTTGTAGCATCACTGCTACTATATCTGATAAGAATCAGTTTTTTGCATCTTCTATATTCCAAAACCGAGATTTTCTTGAATCAGCTTGAAACTGCTTTGAATTATTCAAAAGCCTTGAAGTGACTTTATCATCTTCATAAGATACTTTAATTTATAATATTACATTTTGACATTAAACCACGATTCTATATTACATAAGAAATATCTAAAAGACTGTTAGCTATAAATAACAGAAAATAAATGACAAAATATGCCATCAAGTGACAAATTTCACTTCATGTTGAACAAAGACGTACACAATTAGATAAGTATGATTTTTATTGGTTATATTTTAAGATACGGAGTTGTGATGAGTGCCGCACCCTGAAATCTCCATAAATAAGTAAGGAGCAGGGGATACGATAAGACATTATAATTACTCAAAAGAAAGTTTCGTTAAAATAATATAAATAAATTAAGGTTTTATGTATTAAATGACATTAATTGCTTTCTTGCTGCATGGAAGGGTATAATTTTAGCATAATGTTCATCAACAAACGTTTTGAATTACCCACCCAAAAAGTATCACCTGCGATGCTCCTGCGTTTCATTGTACAGAGCCAATACTCACCGCGTAATCTGGTGGACTGCTTAAGCGAAACGTTGCACAAATAGTGACGATGAAGTTAGGGCCTAACCTCTCAATATAATACATTCACCATCTAGTCACAGCGCTGTGTTAGAGGGAGTTTAAGGTCCTTTGTATATTGCTCAATTCTCTGTTATCTTTATATCTCTAAGATCGCCTCTTTAGAACCTTAATCGTCTGAATACTCACATTGACATATTTTTACTTCACTCCCATAAAAATAACTAGCTTTCCTTTAATCTACCACATGAGAATAGAAAACAAGCAACATGCAGCCACGTGATCTCTCTCGATTAAAAATATCTCAAAGGGATCATTAACAAAAAACTCAAGTGTACGCGCCACTTATGAATTCTCCGTAGTGATTGACGAAACACATGTAGCATAAAAGACAAAAGCAACCTTGAAATGACTGCGTCGTTAGAGGCCTCGAAATAATGCGCCGGAAAAACCGGAAATTTTACAAATATCGTTTGGTATTAGTCGACTAAGCCCGAGGGATTTCTTCATTAAATGGCAAAACATGGACTGAGGCCAATCTTGCGCAGATCTCTAATTTGGACTTCATTAAAGTTTCCCAAACTAGGTGCGGCAGCTGATTTTTACTTTTACTACTTTGGTTATTAAATAAATTAAAGACTAGTGGATATATATATATATATATATATATATATATATATATATATATATATATATATATATATATATATATATATATATAGAGAGAGAGAGAGAGAGAGATAGATTTGGAAACGTCGGTAGACCATTTCGGCGATAGTATATCCTGTGGTAAATTTATTATAGTCTACCAATAGATGCGTAATAACGTTGTGATAATCGTACATATAAATATAGAACTTTGTTTCAAGGTGGGAATGAAGTGAATTTCTTCTTATAATTGAAGGAGTGCCGCGCCCACGAAAAGTTTTTAGAACCTCATTCAGAATATGATCTTGGAGGGGAGAGAGAGGTGGATGAGAGTAGGATGAAGGGAGGTGGGAGGAGATGTACAGTTTCGGAAATCTTTCAAAGTCGAAAATCATGGAGATTTGATGTGATTCCGGAGAGATGCCAAACATCTTTTAGTTCGAAATCTTGCTATCAGTCACATTAATTGAAAGTTGGTGTTGTTTAGTTAATCGAAAAACCTGAGAAGGCAAGTGTTGCATTATATTTGGCTCCTTTCTTTCGTGATAATATCTCAAATCACCGAGTAGCATATGTTTAAATCGATAAATGTAATATAGATGATCGGGATTATTTGTATTCTAAGAGCGAAAAATGAAAATAATGATTTTTAACAGCCATACGGCGAAACAACAAAACTTGTAGTCAAGTGAACCTGAAGTTCTGCCACTTTTTTCCTTTTCCTGTTTTACCAATTGGCGGGGCATCTCTCCCTTGCAAAAAGAAGAAATGCCCAACCACAATATTAACTTTATGTTATATTTACATGCTACTTGGCCACAATAATATGATTTTTAAAGGCTTAAAGAAAGGCTTTGCGCTGGTGTTCAATCGAAAACCACATATGAGATCAAAAAATGTGACCTCCCACCACCGAAGCACCCCGTAAATGGTCAGGCATTTCTGTTTGGATTTTATATTTAAATTTAAATTCGTTTTCAGTTAGTTGGCAACCCTGACACAGCGATATGATTTAAATTCGGCATCATCTCAATGAATTTTAAAATTTTATATAATGAATTAAGGAGACGAAATTTCTAATTCTATTTCCGGCAACATGGTAGCCCTGATTGAACGGTTGGATCTGAGCATTCTATTTTAACACCGTGATTAAATAATACAAAATTGATAGTTTATGAATCAGGTAGGCCATCTTTGTCTTGAATATAAATAATAGACCTCAATTATAAAATGTTAAAATTGATGCGTCCTAACTATACACAATAGCAATATACAACTTTTGATCGCGATTTTCTCCAAAACTGCATCCTATCAAAAATGTGTTTACGGCAATAAATGTTTATTTTGTTCTGCTCTAGAACTTCTTGGAACAATTATCGTTTAAATGAATATAGGTATAAGAGTTTAGGGGAAAAGCTCATATTTTGTTTCCTGTTATGTGGCTGCCCTGAAAAAGTAATTCGACCCGAGTATGTCATGTTAGAGCTCTATTACAATATCCTAAATCCTAAATAGCAGATTTCATTGAAATATGTCCAGTAGTATAACCCCCGTCATATTAGACTTTATACAATATACGCAATGTCAGTCAGATAAACTGAATATATAGGAGCATTTTTTTCTCGATATAAAAAATCAGCTAAAATGCATAGATGATTACGCATGCTTGGGCTACATCGCGCTCCTACCCTGCTAACTGCCAGAGCTGATGTTAGACTGCGACCACTTTAGTTTGTTATTTTTTTACTTTATTTGTAAAGATAATAATTTTAAGTAGGTCTTGGACTCTTAGAGGTATATTTGTTTGTTTGGGCGTCTACCCCGAAGAATCGGAAGAGTTGGCCAAAAACAATACGTTCATATTCTTTATTTTTAAAAAGCAGAGACGTTTTACCGGCTACTACCATTTTTTACGAAGCTTAACTGTATTATGCATGTTCTCAGACTATAGTAGAGAATAAAACTTGAATCACTGTTTTTCACAAATATATTTCATTAAGTATGCCATCACTCATGCGAGCACCCGATTGATTTTATCGCTTTTTGAAGGTATAATGCTATAGGTTGAAACTGATATAAATGCGAAATTTTAATTTAACATAAGGTTTATAAAACACAATAAAAAGATTTGTTCATCAAAACGTTTCCATCAAATTTTTAACTGCGACAAGAAAAAGTCAGACTGCGAGAAATCTTTTCCTTAATCGATTCAGAGGAGTAAATCAAGAAGATAGAATGTGGAGAAATATATTTTTGAAAAAGACCCTATATCAATAACTTTTATATTGTTCATGAAACTAAGGAATATATGAAGGCTGGGGACTTTTTGGCAGTTTTTTGTGTTATGATATTAATTTTTTACAGTAGAAGGTTCAGTTGTTCAAAGTGAATAATAATTATCAATTAAATTTTCCCATCGTTAGTTTCATTTTTGTTAATTCTGTTAAACTGTTTTATTTATATGCAAATAATATAAATACAGAAGAGTATATGTTTTGCTAAACAAATTGCTACTACAAACCGTTACATTAACCAATCAAAACCTATTTCTATTGATTTGAGCTTAAAAATGCAATATACTTTCGATTAACAGGGTTGATGGAAGGAAAAGAAACACAAACAATGCTAAAACACTATTAATGCAAAAATACACTAGCGGTTCCCAAACTTGATGCTTCTGCGATCCCCAATCACCGCAGCCAATTTTGCCACGACCCTCTCTTATGGAAACCGATCTTATCACGGCCCTATCTTATGGCAGCCGACCTTATCGTGACTCCTTTAATCCAATTCACCAACCAATAGCTATAAAATGCAAATTGAATGCTTAGAAAATGGGAATCTTGTTAATAATAATATTAATAATAATGAAATGAAATTATGGAATTAACCAAAACTTAAAATTTAAATATTGAAAATATTACATATAAATTTTTTGGTCTTCGCGACAATCCTAAAAACCTTTAGCGACCTCCCCGAGATCCTAAAACTGCAGTCACTAAAATCATTTACTGCACTATTTTTGCCTGTTTTATTGAAACAATTAATTAGTTTGAAGTTTTATAATTGTTTCTTATATTTTTTAATATTCTATTACGTTTATTTTAAGATTCGTATAGATTACTAGACTCGAATAGAAAGAATCTCAAGTGTTACAGAAAAAAATTCTTCCCATATTTTCAAGTGGGTTTCTGAGGAATGGAAGGTCTTTCCATCTCATCATACGCTTGGATAGGAAGGAGGAAACTTGGAGGTCTCTTCCTCACAGCATATAGAAGCGTCTATTGCTTTGAGAGCATTTTACGTAATTTTTCTGTAAACTTGGAGAAAGAAACCAGTTCCTAAAGAACATTATTAATTCGGTAAAGTCCCACTCATTTTCACATTGGCCTTGGTAAACGAAGAGATGTCGGAACTTAATTTAAGAGAGTGACTTATAAAGTTATAATCCCTTCTTTCGACAATCGTCGCCGTTCAATTGAATAGGGTTAAGTACGGTTTAAATTTATATGCTTGTATCTGTAAACAAGCCATCTCAAGAAGATATTCTTCTAATGGTAATAATTAAGAGAAAAACTGCGAGGAACTTTTCTGTGCTAATTGCACAAGAGAGACGACGCTTTGAGTTAAGGGTATCGATTTATTACGTTTCTAGACAGGTTTTTGTGGCATCTTGAATGGTGTTTACAGTTTTGCGTGAATTTCATATCGGATTGGAAAGAGAAAAGAGCAATTATTTTGAGTGTGTTAATTAATTATATTGATTGGAATGCTTTTTTTGCGATACACATAAAACATTTTAAGCAATAGATATTTTATAATCTTTATAATAAAAGTCGGTCTCTGTTGAAAACGCTTACGAGTAATGGGAAATCAGGATTTGAACATTTCTATGCTTGAGAGAACAATACTCATTATTTTAAGAGAGAATTGTAATCCGTGTTGAATTAGCGTAAAATGTGTATAGAATCAGAAAAAAACACGATTTTTCAGGTTCTTAGCAATGAGAAGTTATGCTACCATTACAACCCCTATTATCGTCGCATTAGACTCCAATACCTTTATATGGGATATAATTCAACGCTGTGAAACTTGTGTGCGTGTTTTCCGTTCGTCGTTTGATTTTTAAGCAATGGTATTAATATACCATTAAAGAGACGAGAGAGAGAGAGGTACATTTTTGAGGGGTGAGCAGGAGAGAGCGAAGGAGAATGGGAAAGAGAGAGAGCGAAGGAGAACGGGGGAGAGAGAGTGAAGGAGAATAGGAGAGAGAGGGAGGAGAATGGGAGAGAGAGCGAGGAGAATGGGAGAGAGAGCGAAGGAGAATGGGAGAGAGCGAAGGAGAATGGAAGAGAGAGGGAGAATGGGAGAGAGTAAGAGGGAGGAGAATGGGAGAGAGAGGGGGAGGAGAATGGGAAAAAGTAAGAGGGAGGATAATGGGAGAGAGAGAGCGAAGGA
The DNA here is from genome assembly GCA_028673005.1 of Tanypteryx hageni. Classification (NCBI taxonomy): domain Eukaryota; kingdom Metazoa; phylum Arthropoda; class Insecta; order Odonata; family Petaluridae; genus Tanypteryx; species Tanypteryx hageni. Next base: position 4,646,919 of record CM054120.1, read on the forward strand.
GAATGGGGAGAGGTAGGAGAATTGGAAATGTCTTAATTTTAATTTAATACTTCATTCATGTTACTCTAATTCTTATATAAAGAATGTTATTCGTTATCAGTAAGAAAGCTGCTCTGAATGAGAAATAAGACCGTAAAAAGTAATTTTTATTATTTTCGTTTCCGGTAAATTTTTACCAGAGGCCACCGGTTTTGACGTACAGTAACATTTTATTTACCCATCATGTAATGCGGTACTTCCAATGACCCAGAATATCTTGTCACCAGGCGAATCGCAATATTTCCAGGCATATAAAACGTCCTTTTTCTCGATAAAAGCTTTTAAAATCGTTTTCTTCTTATAGACCGAGGGTACCCCGGTCTTAAAAAAATAATATGAAATACTGAAGACGACGATACACGTAGAATTCCTTGAATATGGGGAAAAGAGTAGAAAAAATCCCTATGCCAATACCAAAATTGTTTCATAAAACTAAAGATACGTATGCATACGTCATCGCAATTTCCGGAGGCTGGATATAAATATAGAAAATGATAGTCTCGAAAATAAAATTATTGAAACCAAATTGATAAAATTCAATCTTCTTATTTTATTAAGAAGTTTCATTAAAGATATATTTTTATGAGATAAATTAATCACAAGTTAAAGCAACGGTTCATTTTTAGTTTCTAGTCAAGTGGCTATTCTGATTTAGTAATATATCCCAGCTATGTCGTTTTTGGCTTTTCATTTAGCATGAGCTCTTCAATACGAAACTTTATTTAAATCTGTGTAACAGTCACGCGCAACGTGTAGATGGCCAGGCTGGCAAGCCGATCCTTGAAAGTCCCGAAAAAGACGCAGCTCCTTAACTGGCATACTCTTCTCAAGATTCTGCTTTCCCCAAAATCAACTCTTATAATTCCCTGATGGTCCTCCAAGGCAACACACTAATAAACTACGTTAAAATCTTCAAGAGTCCTGATTACCTTTTATTATATTTACTGAGTAAGCTCAAAAGTGATGCTTCCTATTTCCTAATGGACATTAAATTGCAACAACCTATCATTCATTCATTGCGTAAGGGCTGTGATTGGCCAATGTTAAATCTCTACATTTTACGGATGTGATACAAAGGGTAGAGCCTTGATGTAAATATTTATTTGAAGAAAATTTCCGAATATTATAATATTTTAACTTTTAAAACGCCATTGTTATACGCTATTACAGTTTTCGTCTTATGGCGGGAATTAATAATAGGTGGATCGTGTATTGGGATTTTCCTGCAGAACCAATGTCAACGACTGACAAAGGGAGTACCAATTTATTTGAATCGCCCGTGCAGGGTGCATAAGGGCCAGTTAAAAATTGAACAATATTTTAGAAATTACTCAATAATAATAATAATTAATAAAAATGCGAATTATTTTAGTAATGCTTAGATTTGCTTTTTAAAATAGCTCAAATCTAGAGAGTTCTGCTCCTTCTGAGATCTACGACGATAAATTTAATTTCCCGGGCTACTTAGCCGCATTTGAACTCGCTAACTTGCTTTTACCCTTGTCTATTATAAAGAGACACATTTAGTAAATATTACGGAAATAATACTCTCACACAATGAGGTCAAATCCAATAGTACGGATGCTAAAAAATAAAATAGTTTCCCAAAAATTTCTATCCTGGAAAACAGAGACGTCAGGTGTCAACTCACACTACATCGTCCACGTGGGTAGTGTCCTGAATGGCTTTCCTTTACTGTTACTGTAGAAGAGCAGCTCTTTGGCAGTCTGTTATAAATTAAGTTTGGGAGAATACGGAAGCGTTGGAAGCCAAACAAACAGAATAAAAAATACATTTCTGTTTCACCTATTTCTGCCATTACAAATTTTGTAGTGGTTTGATCCACGGTTCGGTTCGCAATTTCGCAAACATCGATTTTTACGTGTCTTATGGGAAATAGAAATTATCTGCTGGAGTCAAACCCGGGTCTTTTTGGGGATTTTTTCGTAAATGGCTTTTACTATAAGATTCGAACATTCCTACCAAATTTCAATCTTCTACCTAATCGGGAAATTTGTCAAAACACGTTAAAAAGGTCGCGATCAAGCTTCAGATTTCACTCAACACGAATCAAAGCATCTTTCCGACGGACGGACGAACAGACGGACTATTTCGACCAATTCGAAGAGGTGTGGGTGGCTGTTCTTTCCCTTACAATCAACAAGAATGTTTGTTTTTATTTGAAGCCGCTCGATTTTATTAAATTTGTCGAATTCAGACATTATATAAAATTTGAAATTGTTTACTCTTATTGCAATCTGAATCTTTTTTAGTGAACTCTTTCGCGATGACATTTTGGCAGTGCACATTTCATTGGGACGTTGCGCTATGTTGTCGATTCTTGCTGTTAACTATTGATTTATTTCTTTTTCTTCCTTTAATAGCAATATCCCCATTTCATTGAACACTAGCCCCAAAGTCCATATATGCAAAACGTGTGTAGGCAAATAGGTATCCCATTAATAAAAATCTTTACCTGGTATTTTCACATTCATTTAAAACCTATAAACATAATTTTGTGCGCAGAACGTATGTTCTGTCAGTTATAGTACCGATATTTTTCAAAGCATAATTATTCGTTTAGTGAAAAATTAACAACACGAAAATGTTTTAAGTTCCACGATTATAGTTAAATGGTGTTTCCTTCAGATAACAGGAGAATAACATTATCATATGGTTTTATATCCTAAGGGCCCATTACAACCATTTAGAGTAGCTGCAAGAGGGAACTTCAGGCAAATGGAGGAACGGAAAGGATATTCCATTACGGTGATCAGACCTCCTGGTTCTCAGTGCTATGTAACGATGTCTCGAAAAATTCTTTTGGGATAACATACTATTTGATTTGACTTAATTGCGGGACTGCATAATTTATTTTTCTTTTTTTCTTAATATTGCGTTGAATCCCTCTTTATCACTACAGCTCCCAGAATATAGTGTGTAATTGAGTAGAATAACAGATGGTGCAGTATTGGTTTTCATCATTAGTTTGTGTAAATTTCCCTTAAAGTTATTTAATGCTAATCTCCTTCATATATTTCGAATTTTTCGAATATATACGCTAATACAAGTTTAGGTAAATTTTTCATGCCGCGACCCTTAAAAATCAAAATTAATATGATCATTGATAATGGTACTAACGAAAACAAATTTAAGGAGCCATTCAACAAAAAGTAAAGCGTATGCAACTGTTTTACAGTTAGCGACCCCACGTTGCGACCTTCGGGAACCCTTCGAGGGTCGAAAACACAGTTCCACCCTTGCCCTAACTAAATAAAATTTTTTGAACCGCACACAGGTGACCAAAGGCAGCGCTTCTCAACCTTTATATAATACGGCCAATCTAAGCAACAGGAAATTATCCGCGGCTCATCTAAACTACGAGAAGTTTTCCGCTGCCTATCTAAATACCAGTACGAGTATGCATAGGAAAAAGAAAATTCTATAATATTGACTAAAAATAGCGGGTTTAAAAAAAAAAACATAAATCAATTTATTATAAAATGTCATTAGTTATTTAATACGTTTAATTTTTACAAATAAGTAAGTTTTTTCTAGACATTTGCGACCGTTTTTAAATATTGCTAAACGATTTTAATTTTTTCAAATTTTTCGCGGCCCACCTCAAACCCTTCAGCGACCCACCGGTTGAGAAACACTGGCCTAGGGTACAGTAGCGGGCGAAGTGTGGTGTGGAATGCCTCGTCGTTAAGTGTCAGATTTTGGGAACGGCAAATTCAGTTGAAGAGAAAATAAATGAATGAAAAATATCAACAATCATAATTACATATTAAAATTCGGAGATCCTTCTACACTGAAAAGTTTTTGTTTCCATTAATTTCGTGAATTATACTGTCATAATACTCTGTACGCATTTTGTGGATTTATAAAATTATTTGCAACCGTTTAAACAAAATTACACCTAGACTACGGAATTTTTTAAGATTCTGCTTTCGTTGAATCTACTCAAAAGGAGGCGGAATTGTAGTGGAAATGCGCATCTGCTTCTTTTAACATTGTTACGGCTATTGGAGATACCTAAGACAATTACTTAATTTTCCAATAGTTTTACTGTGCTTATCCTGAAATAATAAATAAAAATTAAAAAAATGAAATTTTCAACTTATCTAAACAACTTTTTTCATATCAAATTCAAATGGACAAAAATTAAGAAATACATTTTAGGACCCATGATAAATTTTAATAGAACTCGAAAAGTTACGCGACTTTCTATTTAAATTAACTGAATATCTAAAGAGATCAACAGTGATGTAACCATTTACAAATGACATTATTAGAGTCGAAAATCTTCGAATTTAATTAAAATTTATGAGGAGCGTCTTAAAATTTATTTTGAATTTTTAATCCCTTTGAATTTGATATTAAAAAGTTTATTAAACAATCTATTTATAATAATTTTTACTTTACTCTTTTTTAGTCATAATTATACAATTTTGATCAATAATCCATAAATAATATTTCAGTAAATGTAATTTATTTATCTTTAATCTAGTTAACATTAAATGAGAGAAATTTTCTCAATAGGTCTTATTCTTTGAGAGCATCTTAATTACGTACAATATCTTCAATCAATTGATTAAAATCAATGTCACAAATCACAGTTCCTTCAAAAGAGCTGATGCGGCTTAAAGCTTGTGAAAGCAAAAAATCTTTTTTTCCTAAATCAACGAATCCATTTCCGACTGTGCTCCGTTTAACCCGCTTCAATTTGCCATTGAAAACGAAAGATTCTCTCCGCTAAGACCTAAAATTTTCGTGTTAAAAACAAAAATGTGGACTGCTTCGACGTGTAGTATACGAAAAATGATGTTTGAAAAAGACAAGTTCATATTTTTAGGCGTTCTATGGTTCAAATCCCGACATTTCCCAACAATTCTATATAATTTTAAAATGTAAACAAAGCAAGCAAGCTGTTCCCGAAACGCTCCTGGAATCGAACTCGGGCCTTTATTTTAAATGGTGATTATTATTATTATTCTGAAAGAATGATTAAAATAGATTCAGCCGTTCTCGAGTTATTCGACATTCTATGGGATTTGAAAATTTGTTCACAATATCGGTGTAGTGAAGTTAAATGAATAGTTGTTTAATGAAATATAACCTTAAAAAACATATTTCCCGGCTATGTTCCTGTTTCCCTTCCTAGGAATTCGGCAATTTTTTGTCACCTGCGTCTTTACTTGGAAAAACTCCCCACGTATGGGAGATGTAAAAAGGCGGCAATTAAAGCATTATGTTTTTATACTTGGAGTAGATGACTGAAAAATGTCTACGATGTACACAAACTTTTTTCCTTATCCTATTTCTCCCTCTCCTCGGGAACAGGTACTAGTGATCGCGTTATTCGTTTAAACTTAAACCCTAATTACTATAGTGGTAGTGGATGACGTGTTGGTTGACCAGAAATATCAGATTTTCAGATTTTATACCGCCTTTTTGAGCAATTTTAATCCAAAGAATTCGCTAAGCTTCCTCGAAACAACAGAAACCTATAAAGCGAACCATATCTCTCGGCATCTCTTCGTAATACGTAATCAATTTTTCATGCTAAGCCATATATTACCTCATATTCTACTTCTCCATTGTTTAACTAAGATCTCGGTAAGATCCTCAAAAGCTGTTCTTTCACAAGTAGGGTCTCCGGCAAACTAATCCTCAATTTCTTCATTCACAACTCTCTCAAATCAAAGTTTTTTTGAAAACTTGTACAAACTGTTTAAACAGAAATACAGAGAATTTTTGTTATGCATCCGATACTGCTCACCTGTCTAGTATAACTGCGGGATAAATGTAGATTTACAGTTATTGCAAAGCCTATATCCGCGGTAAACGGCTCGGGTGAACCGGAGATTCGGATTAGCGAGGGCCGAATGAACGAGGTTATACTATATTTCCTGATTTATTATAAGATAATTTTGTACGTATTTTGTAGATTTGTAAAATTATTTGCAACAATTTAAATTAAATTACATGCAAACTGCGTGATTCACATATAACGTGGACGAAAAAGATTGGAAAATAATAAATGGCCCAAGTTTTTCCTCTTCTGAATTTGGTCATCCTAAATTAGGAAACGATTTATTTATAGTTAATCACATTTCCACTACAGCGATTTAAACGGATAGTGATATTTTAGGTTCTGTTAGACCGGATCTATTTATATGTATTAAAATAATGACGGTGAAGGCAAAATAACTTTCATACTAAAAGTTCATAATATCCGTGATGCGCTTAAAAAGGTTCACCGATTTATAATCTCTTAAGCAAATGGCGAAAAAATATATAATACGGTGGACGATTTTGGAAATTAAATTTGAACCAAAAATCATATTTAACGGAGTGTAGAAAAAAATACAGATTTTAACTAAAAATCGATAACATTAGCATTAGAAAGAATCGTGTTAATAAATCTTGACTAAGTAAATCATTTTCAATTAGTGTTATTAGTTATACAGTGCAAATTATTCCTCAGTACGACTATTACTAAAATTATGGCTACATATCTCGGTTACAAAGTTTTCCTTATTTTACAAAGACTTCGATTATTTTGTAACTGAAATACGTTTTGTTAGATACGTATGTGACAATTTTGACGTTGTCTTTGGAGTTTTTTCTTTCATTTTCCTCTTGTTAATGGAATACCCCGATTTATGTCGCCCAGATTAACGTCGATTCGAAGTTACGTCGCCGATCAATTAATACCTGTGCATCAGTTTACTTCGTTTTGATTGGAAGTTACGCCGTTAGGGGTCTAAGGTTCTATAAAATTTTCACTGCCACCTTCCTCAAGCTATTATCTGATTTAAATATTAATTAGAAATCACATACAGCGATCCAGTATCGACTCTCTGTAATATGACATCTAAATAAACAACCATCTAAAATATTTTGCGTCATTATAAACTAAGACCAATGCTGTATAGATGATTCTTTAATATGTTGACTTTGAAGGTTTTTGTATCAAGGGAAGCTAATAATCGGAAAAAAAATGGCGAATTCGGACGTGAAACGTTCGGAACACTAGGGCACAGGCGATTTTTTCACGCCGGAACTGGCCGCGAAGTCACCCTACTTTCGACTATTAACTTCCACTTCTAGAATTTGTCATGATTATGGTGCTTCGTATCTTTTTACTCAGATAGATTCATTCTTCTAGTAGCTGATTTTGTTGATGCTTTAAATGTGTTAAACGCTTTCATAGGTCCCGACTCAATTGTTTAAAGATGTAGAAGAGCAAATAACCTGGAAAGGGCAAGCAAGGTGCAATAGAAATTCGCACGCTAACTGGAAATTATCAATCTGGCAATGACAGCGAAAGACTGGGAACCTCCCAAGACCGCCCAATAAAATCGAGACAAGGTAAAACAATATCTTTTCTTAGACCAATGTTAACTGTTATTTTTGTTTTTCTTGGGCCTAATATTGGTTTGAAATAAATATTTCCAAATAAATTGTTGAGGAGTTATAAAATATTAATTAAGCTGTTTTTTATTTTGTATTGAGATATTTTTAGGATTGCAAATAATTTTTTAAAATATTCTGGCCTTCTATCATTCTTTCTTAAGCTTTAAAATACATGGGTCGATTCGGCCCAGCGCGAGTACTCACGTCACAATTTATACTGCGAGTACTCGAGAGTCAAGTGAAATTATAATGCTCAATCGTTTTAAAATTCACGCTGAATCTGATTATGCATATTACATTATAATTTTCCAAAAATTTAGGAAAATTATTTAATATTAGAGAAACTAAAATTATCGGCACAGTAACAAAATTAATAATTCTAATTCACTTCATTAATTGTCTCAATATTCTTTAAAATTATCGGCACAGTAACAAAATTAATAATTCTAATTCACTTCATTAATTGTCTCAATATTCTTAAATACTATTATCCTACAGCATAGGCACTTTTTCTACTTCACTGAGTAATAACTCTCTGCAAATAAGGCGTGCATTTTTTCTGATAAAAAACGCCTGGTCGTGGGGCCAGGCGACTACGTCCAAAACTCGTATTTGATATGCAGCAGTGCTGCGATCCTATTGCGGGATATACCTGTATCCGCTTCTTCGTCATATCGTATTATTGTTATCGACTCTTTAAAAATCCGTTTGAGCCAATAATGCGACCTAAGAAGAGCAAAGACTGTCATTTCTCCAACTAACGACGTCGCCACCTAATCCGTTCAAACGGCCGATAAGACATTTCGGAGATAAAGTTGCTCTTGTAGGTGGGAAAATATAGTCAACTAATCCGTCAGTAACCGCTCGGATTTTGTAACGAGTTTGTTCGCAAAAGATAAAAACATGCTCCACGTGAAAAATGTTTACATATATCGCAACATTAACGGTTTTTTATATTATTTCTTACTTTTAGATTTATAGATATTATATGGCATATCGCTAATTTTATATATTTAAATATTTTACGTACCGTGGGTCATATTCGAGAAAATTGAGGTGCTATAATTTTTATTCGCCAAGTCAAACAGTACGGAAGGTTAAACGCTACTATAGCAATGAAAGCCTTGGGAAGTACAAAGCGTTGATAACACGTCAAAAAAGAAGAGATTATGATTATGATAAAAACTTCTAAAAAAACTCATCTATAAATTTTGTTTATAAATGATATAGTATAAAAAAACATTATAAGATGACAAATTTAATTTCATTGTTCTTTAACAGGAACTAATAAATTTTAATATGCGAGTACGAAAATACTAATTTAAAAATTGAAATGCTTTGAAATTCATATTGTATCTGCTTGTTGACAAGTTACCAACCATTCAAAGTTATTCATACTATAAATTAAAAATATAAAAAATTCTTTACATTTGTTTTTATCTATTTCATTTAATTATAATTTCCAATAATTGACATTTCATTCATATTTATAATCATGTATAGTTTAACATTTGTAATATTCCATAGATATTGTAGCAGCTACCATTCATAGATAAACAGCTGAAATAACACATATGTGAATCATTTATAAGAGACAGACTAAGCTTGCTGGATAACGCAACTTCACTAATATTTGATGATTAGCATACAAGGACTTTCTCTTATTGTTAAACAATTTTTTCATATCAAATAAAGAAGGATCAAATGCTTGAATTTCTTTGCCTTAGCTATCTTACTAAATTTAAAAAAATAATTTTTGACAAAATAATTTTCTCTGAAATAATCACTTAGGACCCACATTCTAAAAATTTATTGTGCAGTTTATTTTCTAAATTTCATTACATTCTATTCGGATTGAAAATTCTCAACTCCTTGCTGAATATGTTGCTTGGTGCAGCTGTTCAAAAATTTTATTAGTAACACCTAATGCTTTTTGAAGAATAATATAAGGATGATATGATGTTTTAGAAATTTTATCAAGTATCTATGAAATCAATAGCTGTCCCTAGCAGTTATTAAAGATAACATTTTTGTAGAGCAATTATCAGATATCCTTAAATGACTAAGCTGAAATTCTTGCACTTTAGTGATTTTTTGAAAATCATAGATGCTTGACAAAATCATATAGATAGGTATATCAGGAATGCAGCATGATAGTTAAAAGAAAAAAGGAAAGTACTGCATGAAATCCTCAAAATATCTTTGTTGTCCACTAATTAAATATGTAGTATTTAGTAGATGAAAACATTAATTGAAGCAATTTTCTTTGAATAACTTTGCATATGTGTAAAGAAGTTAAAATAACAATGATTTCATACTAACAAAGTTTGAAAAAGAATAATTTTGGTAACATAATTATGCTAAAAAACTTCATTGGATTACAGGCAGTCCTAAACTTAGGATGGAGTTGCACTCCTGGACAATGTGTATTAAGTAGAATTGTCAAATGTTGTATCAAATATTTCTTTGGATTCAATACATTGAGATGACATTCCTAACATAGGGCCAGAAAGTATATCTTATCCAAAATTAAGCCTGAATATTATATATATATATATATATATATATATATATATATCTTTATTAAAGAACTAATAACTTATATAATGAACCACTAGAGGAAAAGTACAACAAGAAAACGATTATACTGTTATGTTCTGGTGATGAAAATTTCTAAATTTCATTACAGAATATTTTGCCATGCTGTCACATTGAATCTTCCCATACACATTTTAGTCTGACTAGAATTTATAACAGCATCTTTCTTGCCTGAAGTCAAATAATATAATTTTGGTCCAGATGAGCATTGTAAGAGCTTAACCAGTCATTTATTTTTCTTAATTGTAAATTGTCATAAGTCAAGGACTTAGTAAGTCTGAGTCAAGGACTGCCTGTATTAAGAATTTTTAAAACTTTTTATTCCATTATATTTTGAGTTTTCTTGTTCTTCTCTGATAAAAAAAATCCATTACTTCTCCAAAGATGAATCAAAAGTTTTACATAAAGTTATTCTTTATTAGCAATATGCTTGAAAAAGATCATGAATGTTAATGCTAATGTTAAAAATATTTTTGTTTGAATTGCAAATAAAAAACTATCATAGCTTATTATCACATTGGATTGGCACCAATACTTATTTACTTTTGAACTACCAACAAGAATCTTTCTCTCATGCCTACCATCAGAGAGTAACAATGTTAGTTATAGTGATCATTATATTAGAAATTCTTCTGCATCATGTCCTTGCACTTTTGTGGGCAATAGAGCACAAGGCACTAAGGCTGTGATGAGAAAGAAAGAGAAAGAAAGTGGGTGGACGTATTGTTTACAGGAGTGATCCAAGGAAGAGACTACCTGAGAAGAAAGGGATGGCCACTGGTTGCTCCCCGTGCTTCTTTGCAGAGCCTATGAGGTTTCCCATCGATTTATCCAGCCAATCCGAGATCATCAAAGTAAGTCCGTGTGATAGACCGGACTGTGGAGTGCTCATTACCACCATTCACCCAGCACAGCTTTAAATACCTGTTTTAACACACTATCACAATCTAAATAACTAGTAGCTAGCCAATCCATCAGGTTCTTCCTCCTACCTAATTTTCTCCATCAAAATCCACAAAATACCACTAATCAAGATCTCTCCTAATATCCTTACTTTTTCATAAATACTCTAACTTTCTAGTACAATAGATCTCCACCTTTCCCTTGTTGCATCCCAACAACCATTTTTAAGAAACCCTGGTCCCACCATGCTAAAAAAGAAAACCTCATATTTTCCAAAAATTATATTTCTACATTTATATCCATTTCAGTATTAAATTAATAATTAATCTAAATTTTTAAGAATTTAAAATCTCCCTTTATAATAAAATGAATTGCATTTTCATCAGACATTTTCTTAAGCCAGTGCACAACTCTGCCACAAAACTCCTCCCCACTCCTTTTGAGAATGTGATGTCCTTGGTTTGATGAAAAAAATGACTTTGTGTGACAGTTTAATGTTGCAGAAAGAAGAGTGAAACATTGTCTGAACTTGATATTTAACTGCTACATTGTGAGAAATTGAGAGAAGGAATAAAAATCAACTTATTGCATGACGTAATTTATGTAAGTGCCCACTCCTCTTCCTTGGTTATAAAATTGTGAGCGAAATGCATTTAGCCATGAATAGAGTTACCAGATTCCTAAGATTAAAAAGGAGGACATCGAAGGCAAAAATGCTGGACAAAGCCAGACAAGTATTGAAGGTCACATACATTCAAAAAATTCTTTGTTTTCCCTTTTGTTTAACATATATAATAGCATTTCACGTTTATTGTAAACAGACAATTAAGGTGGGAGTAATGCAATAGCTAACTGTAAAATATTTTTGTTACTCTCTCTTCCTCTCTCAAACTAACTGATGTGTAAGAATTGCTCACACTCAAACGAAGACAGTTTTCAGAAGTTAGCGGGTGATGGGGTTTTGGTCTTCCATTCAGCATAATGTCAAGAGTCTAGATACTCTGCTAATCCTGGAATTTTTCAGTAATTTAAAAATCCCAACTGCAATTCTTCAGGTATGTCCAGACCAGTATAATGTTCCTGGGTTGTTGCAGAGGAGTTTCTGAAATGTTTCTCTGCTATCTCGCCACTGTTGAGATACTGTTACAAAACAGTTCCGAGACAAAGTTTCGGAGATTTCTGTCTCCCATTCTCAATGGGAAACTTGATACAAAGTCTTCACTTAGCGACATATCAAACTACATTGGCTGATGTGGATGCAGGACAACATTTAGTGTATCCTGGTAGTTTCACAACAGTATCTCAACAGTCAGGAAACAAGGCACTGAACAGTATATAAAAAAATTACCTCTCAGATCTTGGATGCTGCACTGTTTCCTTAATATGGGTGAAGATGATTTTCTCAATCCTCTCACCTAACAAGAATTTGCTTCTTCCTTCACATAAGCAAGGTATGGATGTAGAACAATGTTACTTTCATGACCAACCAAAATAAAGTGAATCAAAGATAGCTCTGCACTATTTCAAGAGAAACTATCAAAGGAATTGCAGCAGTGGTGGGGAAGATGCTCTTAAGAATGACTTCTAGGAAAGATTGACTAAGGCAATTTACCATAAAATATATGATTTTCAAGAATATTACTGGAAAGTATGCTGTGCATTTTCAAAGAAATGGATTACAGAGGGGGCAGATGGTATACAAAAGAAGTACAGCAGTGAGGATCTTTACCATGGAATCACTAATTATAAGAGAGTGATATAAATCCAGAGAAGGGTTGGTCGAACAAGAAACAATAAACATAGAACTTTATTGCACTCTACTATGAGAGGATGCTGCAGTGTCTCTCTGGCATGTCAGATTTTAAAAATGATCCAGAACAATAAAAAAGACCCTACCAGCAGGGATCAGAAAAATCATTCAAAGGGTAGATTTTTCCATTTCTCAGTCTTATCCCCTCTTTATGGGACTTTGTCAAGTGAGTGTAACATGTTGTCACTGAGAGGAACAGCTTCTTACACTCACTTGTATCTTGAGAATTAAAAAGGGGGTTCACTAGACAGAAATTAATACTTTCACACAATGTAAATAAATTTCAAAGCATTTATATCAAAATATAATTTCTATATTGCTATATATTTATACAAACACTGTTAACATTACTCATTGTGTGATTTGTTTTAGCTCTACCCATCATTTAGCATTTCAATTATTTTAAATTCTTACTATTGTTAGTTCACATCACATAGAAATCTTCATATTTCATGCTAGACTTAAGTACATATTATGGGCGATTAAGCATGAGAAATATTTTAATTCTCAGGATTTCACTTGAATACAAGTGAAATTCAAAAAGAACTCAATTACATACACAAACGAAAATGTTCCACACTCAGTGTCACAAAGATAGTTGGTAATATCTTCATTCAATGCCACTGCAAACATCTTCAGCTTAATCATAAAAAATCATTTAATTTCATTGCAATAATAAATTTTCAGTCTACGTGAAAGCAAACAGTCCTTCACATTTTCCTTCTTTAGTTCTCCACCTTCTTCCTTCCTTCTCATTGCTATACAGTAAAATGGCAAAATTTCCCTAATGTTCTAAGCTAAATATCACTGCATGATTAAATTTCTCCTGCACTATACTTATCTTTTCCTGTTGCCCCATTTGCCGTAATATTTGATATTTTTGCACAGTAGCCTACGATCCTGACGAAATAAAAGAAAATGACTTAAGACTGATACGATATCCTGATAACCATTATTATTAACGAAACTTAATTGTAAACTTGAATAATTCTCGTCTTTTTCTGACATAAAATGAATCTTTAAGCTAATGCGGCATCGATTCGGGTTCTGTCTTCGAGAAAAATATACTTCGCTCTTTCTGCTGAAAAACTGTTGAAGTCTCAAGTTTGTATCTTAATTATAGCTAATTTAATAAAATAGCGTTAAGGATTTTCGACGCAATGTTTTTCTTATAGGAAATTTTTATTTTTTTAAACTATTCCATATTTCAAGGTTTTCGGATATATCCTGATCCGATACTCGCACCGGATGACGAGACATTTGCCAACCTTTATACACTTATATCACGTGTGCCCGTTGCAGACTTTTTTGTATTTTGGAAGTAATGCTGAAAGAAGACAAAATTATAATCGATTAATCCACGCGAGGGTTTTGTCAGGGAGTTAATAGGCACTTATACTCTCAGGCTACTGGTATCATCCGATTAACACGCGTTCGCCATACGCGTTATAGTCAATACGATATTCTTATTCATGGAACATTTTTCGATATACGCAACGCGTATCGGTGGTAAAGCGAGTCGTCCCGCATGTGGGTGCCGGTGGTGTAGTGCTACTCGCCTACCGCTCGAAAGGGCAGCGGTCACGAATCCTGCGAAAGTAGGCTTTTTCCGAGGTTGCCCGGCTCCGTTTGTGTGGTTTGAGCAGACCGCGCAAAGAGATATTAAGCAGTTGGCCCCCTTGGTGCCTTTCATAAAGAGTAGGCTAACCCCGGCACCTGGTTTCCCTCCTCCCTTCTGTGTGTGTGTGTCCAGTTGATGACAGTGCAAAATGACCATAGCAGTCGACGCGCTTAAAAATTAATTAATCCTACATGGATTCAAATTTTCTCAGCGCGAAAGATATACAATTTTTTACACACATAAACATCATCTCTCGTGACCATAGATCGATTAGAAAAGATTTAAAATGATATTTCAAAAAAGGGCTTACGGGATTTTCCTACGGCGAATAGAGACTTGAAGCTGTAGTTAAACAAGAGACATTTAGAACAGGGCTCTCCAAAGTACGGGCCCCAAGCCGAATGAGGCCCGTGAGTCTGCAATAAACCTTTAACATTATTTATTCAGAATATTTTTTCTTACAAAACATAAAATCAAAGCGTTCAGGAATTACAAATGCTACAAGGGTAGTACTTACAAATGCGGCTGATATGCATTACATTATGTAATCGTATTTTCTTGTGCCATAATTTTGTTCCTAAATTCACAAGATAACCGATCATACTGTGCACACTTGGATTCTTTCACTATGCGTCAAGCGATTTTGTCCTTTATAACCCCTTCTACTTTTAGGTAATTTCTTTTTCAAAGATAAGATTTTGAATATTTTTACTTCATTATCTATTTAGAAATTGATTCCGGTATAAACCGGACATCGGAAAATTTCCCCGGAAAAATCGAACTTGACCAAATTCAGTATACCAATTTTAATACGAAAATAGCTTAGGTTTGTATATTGCGCGTCTGCATTTTAAAAAATTTCGGCCTTGGTAGCTCGTCACGCGAGCATAGAATCTATTGGTCAAGTGGCCAACTTGTGAAAAAGTTTGGAGGCCCTGGTTTAGAAGAATGTTTTAGCCTAATATCTGTGTTAGATCTACTTACGTCAACATAAGATATTTGAAGGATGTCGGATGATTGGTTTAGGATCCTCAACCTATCGCGCTCAAATATTTATGACGTCATCGTCGTGTAAAGGAACAAAACGTCTTTTTATATATAGAAGAGATATGCACATGTTTAATGATTTGCTTGGTTATACAGACTTTTTCTAACTTGAAAATGGCCATAAAGCGAATTTAAACGTGTTTATCGATGGAATAAATCTGTTCATGAGCGTAACTAATCCTTATCCCATTGTTTTCAATAGGAAAATTATTTTCAGCATACGCGTTTTTACATTAGGCGACGATTTCTTGGAACGCGACTCTCGCGCAAATCTGGGAATATCTGTAAACACGTACCAAGGGTTGAAAAGAAATTTTATGCCAAGCCCAGTATTTCAACCAATCTTACATATTTTCTAACAGAGACAGGTTCCTTTTAGCCATCAACAATAGCACACGCACGATAGTTATAAATATTGAAGTATTTTAGTGTTAATCAGTTTTGCGACAGCTAAAAGTTATAACTTCTCCCTTCTATAATCAAACATCAGCCCTCCTCCTTTTCCCTCTCTCCTTTCCTCTTCCTGTATGATTATTATTATTATTGGGGCTTACAGCATTCGTAGTGCGTGAATTTAGCTTCCAAAATTTGTGCCAAAATCCACGATTTTCGTACTTTGTCGTCGGGAGACGTTTAATTGACAATCTCCATTTTTTCGGAATTCATACTGTGTAGCAATCCGCAAACTAATGAATCAATGACGTTGATTTTGATTTTGCAAACATATTTGTGCTATGGTTTGAGTATTATCTAATTGGCAATTTATCGATATTAGAAAAACATATATACATCTAAGTAAAACTTTCAATTACAGCAATCCTCCCTGAAAGACAACATTTCTTGTTATGTTGTGTAGTGCCGTACCAACAGCAAAGTGAATTCGACTTAGATAGCTGGCACGGGAAGCTGCTACATAAAGTTGACAATGTGTAAAGACAGGATCTTTTAGATACACACCAATATATCTAAGGATTTAACTCTGAGTCTTGTTGATTATAATTCGAAACTCAAGCCTTACAGGAAAATGGTTTCTCTGCCAGGCAAAATTACTGCGTTAAAATAAAGAAACGAATCATTCAAAATAATTATTAATTGAGCTTCTAAACATTCGAGTGAAAGAAGATCGTGTAAATAATTTTTCAACAGTTTAATCGCACGATTAAAAGCATACCTTATCTCTTCTTGCTTTCTATGAATCAATAAAGCTTTCGTTGTTAGCGAAACAGACAAAACTTATTTAATATTTGACGTTTAAGAACAAAAATAAGAAGAACCTTATTATATTCTATATTAAAATAATTGAATCAAGATATATAATGGTAATAAACGTAGCTTTCCATATTTTTTCTTGTGTCTTAATTTCACGGTATAAAATGAGATTTTTCGATTCTCTCTCTCTCTCTCTCTGTTTCTATCTCTTTCTCCTAACATTTTCCATGAAGATGTCTTCTTCAATTAGCAACATCGGTTTATTCATCCAACAATATGGTATAATATGAACAATTTTTTACTATCTGCACAATTAAATCTCGTGCACTTCATAATTGTTTTAAAATTGTACTGAATGCATAAGAAGAAGAATAGCTGATTCGAATCCTCAACAATGTTCCTCGTCATGTAAATCATGAAGAATGATTATTGACGAGGTCGGTTCGATACGTGTGGCGGCGAGGCGAGCGACTCACGCTTTATATGGGGGTTGAATATTGTAATATTTGTACGCAATATTATGTTGTCTTGTTAATAATGTTTATTTGAAGAAAAATTCATTTTCACGGATTTCTACGTGCATTCATGCAAAGGAGAGTTAATGTATGGTGCATAATATTTTGCCTCCGGCGGCAGAATCTCTCTACCCGCTTCTACTTATTGAAGTTTAACATAAGTGTCGTAAATAAAAAAAATTCAATTCGTAAATCTAAAGTATAACCTACCCTCTCATATGTGCTTCAATGCAATCTGATTACTTTCTTAATCGCCTATGCAGTGCTGATTTATCTATCGAATGATCTTTCGATCAGTGAATCCTCACTGACGACGGCTGCTTTGCAGCTGGAGTGCTCATTTGGTTTCATCAACCATTTTATGGCTAAAAGAGAAAACCGTATATTAATTAACATGTGGTATAATTACGAAAATATATTTAATTTCTTTTCTTGTACATAGCGTTTAGATAGTGAATAGAAATGTGTACTTTACGAGAGATTACATTACAACCACGTCATTCAGGGGAGGTGTGTTTAAAATAATTGTCGAATTTTTTATGGGAATACTCATTTAAAAATATTTTCCTTTCATTAATCATATTCTTATGTAATATTAATATATAATTCGTAAATAACGCCACTACCTTGCATGAATGCACGCATAAAGTGTGCACCTACCCCTCTTGTTATTTAACATGAACTTAGCAAATATCACAATTACGGTACAAAAGTTCACATTCTAAGATGTAACTGCAAAGACTTCGTACATTTGTAGTTCACAAATCAAGTGCAGAAGAAAAGAGAAGAAGCAAAAAATAATAGGCAGGTAATGGAAAGAATTTTTGAAGTTGTGAAACTAGTTGGTAAACGAGGGCTAAGCTACAAAGGAAGCTCAGTTGAGAGTGCATATGTAAACTTTGTTTACTTAAAATAAACCTTAAACAGAATTTAGCCTCACTATATATGAATTACATTATATGTCTCATGATAAAAATATAGGGGAATATTTTACTCAAATGTGTGGGCCGAGGTCAGAAGGTTTGCCCGGGCCGATTTTTGCTCCCAATCTGTCCCTGCGTTTCAGTATTTATTTATTTATGCACATGTCAACTTAAATGTCCGCAATTTCCGCCAGCTCCTTCATACTTCGTTAATAAAAGCGCCAATTGTAATTTCCCGTAAATTTGGGATTCTGTCACGCAAACACATTTGCTTCCTCAAACACGGAGTTTTTTTTTAGAACTCTCCTAAAGAATCCGTGAAACTCCAAAGGGTTTGCGAACCACAGTTTAAGAACCACTGTGCTAGGCCACAAATTTGAACGTATGGAGTGCAAAAAGGTGCGTTTACATAGCGAAAACGCCGAAGCACGTGCGTCCCTCTTCGCCTCAGACCAACCATCAAACATCACCTATTATTATATTATGATAGTGCGCACGCGCACACTCATGCACCGTATTTACTGGCATAATTCTCGCACTATTATCTTTA
Organism: Tanypteryx hageni; assembly: GCA_028673005.1. Lineage (NCBI taxonomy): Eukaryota > Metazoa > Arthropoda > Insecta > Odonata > Petaluridae > Tanypteryx > Tanypteryx hageni. Next base: position 4,665,559 of record CM054120.1, read on the forward strand.
GAGGTAAAATGAAAAAAAAATTAATCCTGGCGTAGGTTAAGGGTAGGGGAGAAAAAGAATTCAGGGGGTGAATGTGCGCAAGCTCCCACTAGCGGTGTTGTGGAGTGTAGGCATAATCGGGAATAGCACGAATGGGCCTTTGAAGACAGTGTTGAAGAGGCATTGTGGAGTTTGGGATGCTCTGCCACCGAAAGAGGACGTTTTAGATTAACAATTTTATGGTGGCCGAACATCCTTAAACATAAAATCAAGTTCGTGTATTTCTGTACGTATGTTTGCTTATTGCTTGAGAACGGATGATCTAATTTCGTCCAAGGTTTCAACGTATACACAGGTTTAAGTTTGGGATTCATCATTAATAACACAACGGGTTCCATTCCAAAAACAATTCCTTCCTCCATTTAATTACCGTAAATACCCGTGTGTAGGGTTCAGGAATGTCTTTAGGGTGAAACTCAAGGAAAATGTAATGTGCCCGCGTATGCAACGCATCTAGCAACATCTGTAACAGTTATTTTTGCATTTCAAGATAAAACAGATAAGTAATATTACCGAATATCTTTGTGAAACAAGAAATACATATAAACTTATGTCCTTTGTTTCGCAGTGCAAAAGATAGCGTCTGTTTCGAAATAATTTTATGTAACGCGGCTACAAGGAAAAGGCGTGAGTTGCAAAGCTTTGGCGGCATTATAAAAATAATGTAATATCAGTAAAAATGAAAAACATATTCGAAAAGTACGCTTTAATGGGCAAAAGATGATCTTTATGTGGTATGTAGAAGTATAATATAATACTTTACGATGATAATGACGGAGAACGCGCCTTAACGACCGAATTTATTTCGAAACAGATGACATCATCAAGGATAAATGAACTAATGATGACAGTGGCAAAGAATTTCTCGGATTTTTATTCGCCATTTTGAAACTTACTTCCGTTTTATAGAGTATGTGCTTTTGAATGTCGTAACGCCTTTTATTCAAATTCTCCATAGTCCGTTCCGAATATAATCTTAGGTATTTATGATAAAAATTATGAATGAGTATATTTGCATTCAGAATATTAAAACCATTTTTTGCAATTTAAACATTTGAGTTTATTTTCTTTTGATTTAGGGAAGAATTGTGTATCATTGTTTAGGACGCAACCAATTTTTGACGCAAACTCTTGGAAAAAAGTCCTATACACGGTATTGATGGTATTACGGGACAGAATGTAGGCTGTATTTCATTTGCATTTTAAAATCTTGAGACAAATGCGGCACTTGGACCTATGTGCATCCAAAAGAATTAAGTTCACTTCAATCTTCAGACAGTTTAAATTCATTCCAAATTCGTCAAAAAATTAACCTGGAATCCGAAAAAACATATTTTTTATTTTTTAACAATGATAAATGTAGTTGTTATTGCAACCTTTTGCATTTTCGCTCTATTGAGTCTGTCGAATCATATGTGTTGATTTGTCCAGCTTTACAACTTCATTAATTGCAGATAAGCGCTATCTGGGTAGTTGTGAAACAATGATAATTTACAAATTTTAAAGTTCGCACAGTTATTATTTAATGCTAAACGGATACGCTTGCTTGCCTCTAATTTTTACGTGGAAATTATATTGGAAAATATCAATGGTTCTCAACCTGTGGTACGCGAGCTAGTGCAAAGTGGTACGCGAAAAAAATAACCACACATGGCTTTGCCTATATCTTAAAATATTGTTATATTATGTTTACATAATTCAATTACAAATTTACATCCATGATAACATTATTATAATATTTGAATTTAAATTGATTTAAATTGCTATCAATCTCACTCTGGTGGTACGCGAACATTTCTGCTTTTGATTTGGTGGTACAAAAATAAAAAAGATATAGAAATAGATCATTATAAGTAAAATGTCGAACTGAAATTATTTTTCTACAAAGCCGAATCTACGATATTGCTTTTTTGATTTGATAATTCTTGGTATTTGGAGGCAAGGGGGAGAAAGGAGAAATTGGTGATTAACCTCTAGGAGCGTTTCTCACTAACTCGTACATAATATGTATGTACTACGTAGTACGGTCCGGAGCGCTCCTTCTAAAATTAATTTCTTTCGGCTATTCCATCTGGTTATTTTATGCAGACGGGAGTGAAGGACGGGCGAGGGATAGTGGTGGGAGAGGCATTAAGGATATAACATCCTAGGAGTTATATCAGGATTATGGCTTAGGCCCTAGGCACTATAAAGCTAGGGTCTACGAAACGTTAAAACAGAAAATACATTAATATAAATGTTTTTATAGATGTACAATAGGGCGAAGGAAAATATCGTCTCTTTCGATCGAATCCGAATAACTCCGCAAATTAAATTCTGATGATATAATTTCAAATTTTGCTAGCAAAAATTGTAAAAAACCTTTTATGTAAATGTAATATTAGTAATGTTATTTTTTCAACAAGAGAATCATAATTTCTAGAATAAATTTTCTTGAGTAATTAATAATAATTTTTCCCCATGTTTCTCCGATTAAACATTGTATCATTAATTATATTAACCCGGCAGTTGTGGCGTTGGCAAAACTTACGTTAGTGATGGAGTAAATAATTATACCAGATACTTTTTGGAGATTTATTCGTAAATAATTGATAATTTTTCTCGGGAAAGTTCAACAAATGTTAAATAAGAGCAAAAAGTCGATTTAGAAAACTATAGATGTTTACAATAATAGCTAATAATAGTTGTGTATTCAACTATACTGTAACTATATTGGCAGTTTTCCACACATTTATAATTCTCATATGGGAGCTAATTATTTTATTAGTTTATTTTCATCGAGTGAGGTAATTTATATCATATAATCTGATGATATAAATGGAATTTAAACGTATAATGTGACATCAAGCATGAAAACGTTTCTATGGCGGTCCCATCTGTGGGCCAAGGACATTCAGCGTGATGATTTCAGCACGCCAGAAAGGAAGAGGGGCCAAAATATTTATTTGATTTCTTCTACATTTTTTGGATAGGCACAGTAGCGCACAAAGTATTTTCTCAAGGTATCCGAAATATTTGGCAAGCACAAAAAATATATATGCAAGTTCTATTATCCAACACATTATATTTAACAACCTTGCGTTTACTTAGTTTAGCTATAAGCATGAAATCAACCTTAATGATGCAATAAACAATAGCGTATCTAGAAATTAGTAAAGGAAGAGGTTTAAAAATTCATAACTCAATTCAAGAAAGTTAATCATCAAGGACACCCATAGTAACTGAAAAAAAATAAAAGTGAAACATACGAGGTGCGCATTACTAGAGTCAATTCTTAGTTCTTCGTCCGCTTATTTCATGGAAACTGTCAGGGTTTACGTCACCACCCGTACCGCGTACGGGGGAACGTACATACCTATAACCCAAAGACTTGTACCCCTAACCTGTTGAGAAAGCATTGACGCAGAGGAAAATCACAGGGTCCGGTTCAAAGTGTGAGCACGGGGCTTCTTTCCGTCAAAATTTTTAAATATTAAATTCGAATAAATAAAGCGACCTCTCACTACTATAATTTTTTATATTTTTTCCGTCTTTTTAAATGTATGTACTTTAAACGCACAGCAAATTTTTTTTAGAGAGTGCGCGGCCTCTGTAAGCAGTAAGTGCAGTCGCAACGTTGTCGCCGCCATCAAGCCAGTCCTGTTTAGGAGGTTTGCTGTCTTTACATGTTCTAGTTACATCATGTTACACGCTGCTGTATAGGATGGGGAGACCAACTTATGAACGGGTAGCTATATGCACTCCTGATGTTCTGTAATTCAGTTTTAAAAAGGAAGTAATTAATCCACACTTTCCTATTGTAGAATTCTCTTTCATTGTATTCATCAGCAGGACAGTCTTTTCTGCTGTTTCTTCATAAAAACAAGTTATAATAAGTTATTTAATGGTGGTTTAATAGCAATATTCATTACGTTTTAAGAGTCAATGTAGACCAGTGGTTCCCAAAGTGGGCGCTACCGCCCCCTGTGGGGCGGTGCTCTAGTCTATGGGGGCGAAAAGAGGCAAGGGGGCGGCAGGGGGCGCCGGAGGGTCCTGATAATGTGACATTTGCGAAGGCTCGGTAACTTTCCTTTTGTCTCCGTTTTAAAGCTTCGTTTTTAAAGTTTACATTGTTTCCCGCATCTGGAAGTAATTTAAACCATTTGTTTCCTTACATTTTAAAGTAGGAACTGTTGAAAAATATTTCCAAGCCTTTCTCGCACAAGGGAAACTTTTGAAGGGGTTTAATCTCATTTGGTCTATCGTTGGCACAACTTCACGACACTGAGTACTTCGACAGTAAGGTTTAAGTGTGAATAAAACGGGTGTGAATCCGGAGAGGAATCAGCTCATCTGATAATTAGATTCGGTGGTTTTACATCAAATATTTACCTGGATAATCATTTTCCAAACAATTCGGTTCCAACGATATTATCAAGGCTGTATTGGTAAGTTATTTTTCATTCATCGCATGATATCATTCTTGTTATAGTACTATTATATAATTTTTTGTATTATTTTATGATGGCGAAGTATATTACGAAAATAAACGGCCAGTATATTGTTTATGTTTTCATGAAATGGTAATAGATAGTTCAAAAAGAGGACCTTTTCTCTCATACTTCGTATATATACGATTGAACTTTCCCTTTGCCGGCTAGATATCAATTAAATAAATTCCCGGTTCACTGATCTAAGTCACGGTTTTGCTGACATTGTGAATTTCCTTGAAGCATAGCTTTTTTCAAACAATGGGTAATATTCACAATAATTCTTTGAATTAAAAGAAAACTTTGGAAATATTTCGCCTTCACGAGTAAATTGAGTAGTAAACATACTTCTTCACAAAATTCCTCTTAATAATATATCATCAAATGAAAAGGTGGCCTTACTATGGAATAAACTTTAGTTGAACCAACGCACACACAAGTATCCAAAAATTGAATCAAAGCCAATTTCACCGCAACTGCCTATCTTATGAATACAATTTAGGGAATTGCATGGACTAATATGATTCATAACGACAGAATAGGAGCCAAAGAAATATTATTTCACCCTCAACTGACTAGACCAGTATTATAAATCGAATTCGAGAGGAGCTTACTTTGCAGCCGAGTGTTTGGTTTCTCTATGAAAGACGGCAAAGGTGCATGTGCAGACCTCTGGCACAAACTCCCTACGCACCATTTTCGAATTCGCGCTCGCGTGATAAATGTATTGCATTTGTATATGAAATGTACAATATTTAAATAAAATAAATAAACTGTATTTATATTTTCAGTTTACCCGAAGTAAAACTACTACCGTTCAAGAGCGAAATAACGTGTATATAAATCCTGTTTTATACCAGGTATGCAGAACAAATACATATATTCAGCCTTGCTTATATATGTTTGAAATTATGCCGCAAGCACATAAATATTTTGTTTTGATGCTTTTCATATGGTTATTAGTAATTTTATTTTAAAAAGCAACCACTTAAAGATTGAATCCACGTCTTATCATTAACTCAAACGTGTATTCTATTTAGTTAATATATATTAAATTTTATTTTAACAAAATTTAATATTTAAACCTTTATTGTAGAAACAGAATGGCAGGAAATGACTCATCAAAGAAGAAATGCAGACAGTATAATGTGGATTATCTTAAGTACGGATTTATAGAGTCACCTATAAACAAGCACATGCCTATGTGCTTACTATGCGAAAGGGTGTTTTCAAATGAGGCGATGAAACCTTCCAGACTAATTGACCATTTTAGGAAGGCACATCCTGACAAGACAGAAAAGACTTTAACATTTTTTCAGTCACTTCGTGACAGAGTGCAAAATCGTCCAACACTTTCAAGTATGTTGTGTAATGCTTCAAAACATATCACTGATGGTTTGCGTGCATCATACAATATTTCACTATTAATTGCCAAATCTGGAAAGCCACATACAATTGGTGAAGAACTCATCTTACCAGCAGTAAGTGAAGTCCTGAGTACTGTTCTGCATAAGCCACCATATGATACAATAAAAATTATTCCCCTAAGCAACACTTCAGTTCAACGACGAATAGATGAAATGGCTGAAAATGTGGAAGATATATTGTGCAGCATCCTGAGAACAACAGAATTTGCATTACAGTTGGACGAGTCAACTTTGCCAGGTAATGAATCTGTGCTTCTAGCTTACGTACGCTTTATTAAAGATGAAAATCTATCTCAAGAGTTGTTGTTTGCAAGGCAATTAGAAACTGACACTAAAGGGGAGTCAATATTTCGTATTGTAGAGCAGTTCTTCAGGGACAAAAAAATTCCACTTTCTAACATACTTGCTGTTGCGACAGACGGAGCTCCGTCAATGACTGGTCGTCACCATGGTTGTATTGCATACTTGGGAAAATATGTACCAAATGTTTTTGCTATTCATTGTGTCATTCACCGACAACATCTAGTGGCCAAAATACTGAGTGATCGCCTTCACAAGTCCTTAAACATTGTAATTACAGCAGTTAACAAAATCAAAGCCCTTGCTCTTAATGATCGACTCTTTCGAGAGTTGTGTGATGAGAACGACGAAGATTTTAAACGTTTGTTACTACACACGGAAGTTCGTTGGCTATCAAAAGGCAATTGTATAAGGCGCTTCTATAATCTTTTTGACTCTGTCGTGCAGTTTTTTGAGGAGAAAGATGCTTTTCTCAGCGACAACCTTAAAGAGATTAGGAGTGACGTTGCATTTTTGTCTGAACTATTTGCAAAGTTCAATGAAATAAATTTACAATTGCAGGGAAATGATACAAATCTTATAAAGGCAAAATCTGTGGTGACTGTTTATTTCCAAGTTGCTTTTATTTAAGCGCAACATAGGTCGCCCCCCAATCGGTAGCTTTAAAATAATAATCAAAATCATAAAACAAAATAACCAAATGAGGAACATTGAAATAATTAAATTAAAAACAATGACTAATCAAATGTTTATTTAGAATCCAATAGATGTATAGTTTTCATATCATATTTATGCAAAAGACTTAATACACAATAAAAGGAACTTAGGTGAGAATATACTTTTTACATAAAAATAAATTATCAAAACAAATAATTTTAAGAAAGCTTTTTTTAGAAGTTTACATGTCATTTTTTTACTTCAATTAAGCAATTACATAACATGGACATTTTCAATTTATGAAAATAGAATAACCAATCATGTTTTGTTAAAATTAATTAAACAATTAAGTGACTATTGATTATAGTTTTTCATGGTCTAGAAGTCATTTAAGGAGATTCTATTGCCTAATTTAATAACATATTTCCATCAAATAAAATTTTAATGGGATGGATGGGCTTGATGACCTGATACCAGTTTTCCAACGTCCGGTTTAATGTCACTTAGCAGGAGTCTTAAATCACCGCGTTCACAAACCTGAAGTCTGTTTCTCTGCTTGGAAATAAGCTGAATGACTGCACTAAAACCACGTTCCACCAAATATGAAATCGGAAATGCAAGAAGGAGTTTTTTAACCACCATCCATAATGCAGGATAACGATCGGAAACCTCCTTCTGTAACCAAAACTCTTGATAATTTATCTTAAACTTTGTTTTCAATTCAACGTCATTTTGTAGTCCAATTAATTCTTCCTCTAATACTCCAACTTCCTCAATATCTACAAATGGATTTATCACCCAGTCTGGAATTTCCAACAAAAGAAGATCCTCAAATCGCTGCGTCATATTTTTATGCAAAGTGGCTAAATGGTCACAAAAGACTCTCAAATCATCATCACCTATACCAGCTTGCTCTTCTAGCTTAAGCAGGGAAGGAAATTGATAAAGCTCGCGGCGACCTATGTTGCGCTTAAATAAAAGCAACTTGGAAATAAACAGTCACCACAGATTTTGCCTTTATAAGGTTTGTATCATTTCCCTGCAATTGTAAATTTATTTCATTGAACTTTGCAAATAGTTCAGACAAAAATGCAACGTCACTCCTAATCTCTTTAAGGTTGTCGCTGAGAAAAGCATCTTTCTCCTCAAAAAACTGCACGACAGAGTCAAAAAGATTATAGAAGCGCCTTATACAATTGCCTTTTGATAGCCAACGAACTTCCGTGTGTAGTAACAAACGTTTAAAATCTTCGTCGTTCTCATCACACAACTCTCGAAAGAGTCGATCATTAAGAGCAAGGGCTTTGATTTTGTTAACTGCTGTAATTACAATGTTTAAGGACTTGTGAAGGCGATCACTCAGTATTTTGGCCACTAGATGTTGTCGGTGAATGACACAATGAATAGCAAAAACATTTGGTACATATTTTCCCAAGTATGCAATACAACCATGGTGACGACCAGTCATTGACGGAGCTCCGTCTGTCGCAACAGCAAGTATGTTAGAAAGTGGAATTTTTTTGTCCCTGAAGAACTGCTCTACAATACGAAATATTGACTCCCCTTTAGTGTCAGTTTCTAATTGCCTTGCAAACAACAACTCTTGAGATAGATTTTCATCTTTAATAAAGCGTACGTAAGCTAGAAGCACAGATTCATTACCTGGCAAAGTTGACTCGTCCAACTGTAATGCAAATTCTGTTGTTCTCAGGATGCTGCACAATATATCTTCCACATTTTCAGCCATTTCATCTATTCGTCGTTGAACTGAAGTGTTGCTTAGGGGAATAATTTTTATTGTATCATATGGTGGCTTATGCAGAACAGTACTCAGGACTTCACTTACTGCTGGTAAGATGAGTTCTTCACCAATTGTATGTGGCTTTCCAGATTTGGCAATTAATAGTGAAATATTGTATGATGCACGCAAACCATCAGTGATATGTTTTGAAGCATTACACAACATACTTGAAAGTGTTGGACGATTTTGCACTCTGTCACGAAGTGACTGAAAAAATGTTAAAGTCTTTTCTGTCTTGTCAGGATGTGCCTTCCTAAAATGGTCAATTAGTCTGGAAGGTTTCATCGCCTCATTTGAAAACACCCTTTCGCATAGTAAGCACATAGGCATGTGCTTGTTTATAGGTGACTCTATAAATCCGTACTTAAGATAATCCACATTATACTGTCTGCATTTCTTCTTTGATGAGTCATTTCCTGCCATTCTGTTTCTACAATAAAGGTTTAAATATTAAATTTTGTTAAAATAAAATTTAATATATATTAACTAAATAGAATACACGTTTGAGTTAATGATAAGACGTGGATTCAATCTTTAAGTGGTTGCTTTTTAAAATAAAATTACTAATAACCATATGAAAAGCATCAAAACAAAATATTTATGTGCTTGCGGCATAATTTCAAACATATATAAGCAAGGCTGAATATATGTATTTGTTCTGCATACCTGGTATAAAACAGGATTTATATACACGTTATTTCGCTCTTGAACGGTAGTAGTTTTACTTCGGGTAAACTGAAAATATAAATACAGTTTATTTATTTTATTTAAATATTGTACATTTCATATACAAATGCAATACATTTATCACGCGAGCGCGAATTCGAAAATGGTGCGTAGGGAGTTTGTGCCAGAGGTCTGCACATGCACCTTTGCCGTCTTTCATAGAGAAACCAAACACTCGGCTGCAAAGTAAGCTCCTCTCGAATTCGATTTATAATACTGGTCTAGTCAGTTGAGGGTGAAATAATATTTCTTTGGCTCCTATTCTGTCGTTATGAATCATATTAGTCCATGCAATTCCCTAAATTGTATTCATAAGATAGGCAGTTGCGGTGAAATTGGCTTTGATTCAATTTTTGGATACTTGTGTGTGCGTTGGTTCAACTAAAGTTTATTCCATAGTAAGGCCACCTTTTCATTTGATGATATATTATTAAGAGGAATTTTGTGAAGAAGTATGTTTACTACTCAATTTACTCGTGAAGGCGAAATATTTCCAAAGTTTTCTTTTAATTCAAAGAATTATTGTGAATATTACCCATTGTTTGAAAAAAGCTATGCTTCAAGGAAATTCACAATGTCAGCAAAACCGTGACTTAGATCAGTGAACCGGGAATTTATTTAATTGATATCTAGCCGGCAAAGGGAAAGTTCAATCGTATATATACGAAGTATGAGAGAAAAGGTCCTCTTTTTGAACTATCTATTACCATTTCATGAAAACATAAACAATATACTGGCCGTTTATTTTCGTAATATACTTCGCCATCATAAAATAATACAAAAAATTATATAATAGTACTATAACAAGAATGATATCATGCGATGAATGAAAAATAACTTACCAATACAGCCTTGATAATATCGTTGGAACCGAATTGTTTGGAAAATGATTATCCAGGTAAATATTTGATGTAAAACCACCGAATCTAATTATCAGATGAGCTGATTCCTCTCCGGATTCACACCCGTTTTATTCACACTTAAACCTTACTGTCGAAGTACTCAGTGTCGTGAAGTTGTGCCAACGATAGACCAAATGAGATTAAACCCCTTCAAAAGTTTCCCTTGTGCGAGAAAGGCTTGGAAATATTTTTCAACCGTTCCTACTTTAAAATGTAAGGAAACAAATGGTTTAAATTACTTCCAGATGCGGGAAACAATGTAAACTTTAAAAACGAAGCTTTAAAACGGAGACAAAAGGAAAGTTACCGAGCCTTCGCAAATGTCACATTATCAGAACCCTCCGGCGCCCCCTGCCGCCCCCTTGCCTCTTTTCGCCCCCATAGACTAGAGCACCGCCCCACAGGGGGCGGTAGCGCCCACTTTGGGAACCACTGTGCTACACTCTTCACCTTATTGATGAAATGCAGAAAATGTAATCAAACACATGACTTAAAGGTAAACGGTAAGCAGCTTAAAATGTTAAAGTAGTGCTGCCCTGTAATTTCTGAAACTTTGATCGAAAATGAATGAAAATTTCTTGAGTTACAAACATTTTTGTTATTCTCGAAGTTGATCGACAGCGTAACTGGGTTTTTAGCTTATTTATATATATATATTACAAAAATACTTAAAACAACATAAGTTTACATAATTATAGCTCTAAAAGTATCTATTGCTAAAATTTGGGGTTAAACAGTAAACTTCACTAAGTTAAAGCATAAAAATACGCAAATGAACACTCCTGCAAAACACATAGCTCGAAACGAACAAGGGGAATTATTTCTTTCTCAATGGAAGGATACCTAAGGAATGCTAACTTTTGACAATGTATTCGATAAGCTGAGAGGTCAATTCACGTAATTTTGCAGGTTTATTTTGGCACTGCCTATCCCATACGGTAATCCATTTCTTTCTCAGTCTGACTCAACTGACGTACATCACGGCATCTTACGTTGTCCTTTTCTTGATTACACCGTATTTTTTATATTTTGGGTTGAAATAATTGACTATTCACTCGGAAGCTGTCGTTGCACCTATGGCAGGTGTCACGCTAGTTTCTTCTTGTGCTGATATAAATCATTATTATACTAGGGGATCCGCGGTATCTTCGGGCTCGCTCAGCCCACTTATGGCTGGTGGGAGGAATCACATTGCGTGCTTCTGAAAACCTCCCTGTACACTTTAGAAAAATGTTTATTTGACGTTTTCTTCATCGTTTGATATTTTCCGTATTTATGCCACATTTTGTTTCGATTGGATAATATTTGGAAATTAGTGCAATGCGCTAACGCAAATTTCCAAGTAACTATAAGGGTGGTATTTTAGAAAAACTATAGGCATTTGACATTAAGTTATTTGTACATGCACACGAAGTTTGGTAAAAATCATACAACCGAGACGGCAATCATTGTAGAACAGACAAAATGCATATAGACTTAACAGGAGAGACCTCACTTCGCTCAGCCAATTGTCATTTTTTCTTATTTTTTGAGAAAAATGTGCTTATCCTTTTCAGTTATTTTTGATACTAGGAGATCCGCGGGATCTTCGACCTCGCTTAACTCACTTAGTGCTGGTGGGGAGGAATCACATGTTCAATATTATTATCGTCTTCATAGTTATCCTGCTCATCAAACAGTTGGGATGTAAAATTTGAATAGAATTGAAAGCACTTCCCTCAACAGTACAATATTTCTCATTTTTGTCTTCAATTCCTCTATTTATTGGCCGAGCAAAGCGAGGTCTCTCCTGTCGAGTCCATGTGCATTTTGTCTACCTGTTTATATCTGTTCTACGATAACAGCCGTCTCGGTTGTCTGATTTTTACCAAACGTCGTATGAATGTACAAATAACTTACTGTCGAATGTCTATAGTTTTTCTAGAATACCAACCTTATAGTTACTGCGCAATTTGCGTTAGCGCATTGCGCTAATTTTCAAATCTTATCCAATAGAAACGAAATTTGGTATACCTACGGAAAACATCAAATTATGGATAAAACATCAAATAAATATTTCTCTAAAATGTACAGGGAGCCTCCCAGAGGCGCGCAATATGATTCCCCCCCCGGCCCTAAGTGGGCTGAGCTAGGCAGAAGATCCCGCGAATCTCCTATTTCTATATTATTCAGTGTGTTCCATCTGTTTATGAAATTTCGTTTGAGACAGCAGTTATAGTAGAACAGACAAATAGACAAACAAATAAAAAGACAAAGTGCACTGAGACTCAACAAGAGAGATCGCGCGAACGCAAATTGCGCGCCTCTGGGAGGCTCCCTATACATTTCAGAGAAATATTTATTTGACGTTTTTTCATCAGTTGATGTTTTCTGTATGTATGACAAATTTCGTTTTGATTGGCTAACATTTGGAAATTAGCGCAATGTGCTAACGCAAATTGCGCAGTAACTATAAGGGTGGTATTCTAGAAAAACTATAGGCAGTCGACTTTAAGTTATTTGCACATGCACATGAAGTTTGCTGAAAATAGAAAACCGAGACAGCAGTTATCGTAGAACAGACAAAAAAATAAAAAGACCACAGACTCAACAGGAGAGACCGCGCGAACGCAAATTGCGGGCCTCTGGGAGGCTCCCTGTACATTTTAGAGAAATGTTTATTTTACATTTTCTTCATCGTGTGATATTTTCTGTATGTAAGTTACATTTCGTTTTGATTGGATAAGATTTGGAAATTAGCGCAATGAACTAACGCAGATTGCGCAGTAACTATAATGGTGGTATTCTAGAAAAACTATAAGCATTCGACTCTAAGTTATTTTTACATGCATACGAAGTTTGGTAAACATCAGACAACCAAGACGGCAGTTATCGTAGAACAGACAGACAAACAGACAGACAAAATGCACATGGACTCTACACCACGGAGATGATAGAATAGATTATGTGTCTGTTGCAAGTCTGTGCCTAGAATTTTGACTACTAGAGCTATTTATAAAAGGCTGTTCAAGACCAAAGTCAAGTTAACCCAATTTTAATGCTTTAACACTTCTTACGTTTAATTTGTAATGTATAAAAATCTTCACTGAACACTTTATGAAACAATATAATAAATAACAAGTTGAAATTCTAGTGCCTATTTTCTGGTAGACTTTGGAACATAGTAAATACACCGATAAAATACTGTTTAATTCCCTTAGAATTTATTTAGTTATTAGCATTGTTTCTAACATAGATATAGATGAATAGTCTGTAGTCAATTTCATTCAATCCACAGCAAGATGTAGATTTATATAAAGACTGAAAAAAACATTTTCTTATGTGATTTAATATATAAATTGTTACAGAAAACATCTCATTCTTAATTTTACAGGGTCCAGAAATGGTAAGGACATCAAAGTTTTACAAAGATGCAAAAGAAGGAAAGTTTGTACGTTATCTGTTTGAAGATACAAGAACCTTATACGATATATTTCGAAGGGGAGCCAAGGTATCAAGTAAGTGTATTTGAAATTGATTTCATGAGTATACAGCTACAAATTACATAAATATAAGCCCTTACATTAGCATATTAATGCAAAAAAAATTTCATACTGCATTTTTGTAATCACTTCTTATACGGTCTCTTCAGGTAATCCCTAGCATGCATATTTCAACGCTATTGTTATTTGCAGTCTCTGGACTGTTACAGCATTCACAGTCCTCTTGTAGGTAAAAACAGGAAAAATGGACTGGTTATATAATGTTCTATATAGGAAAAGAGGGATGACTGATTGGAAAGATATATATGTATATGCATTTTGCATGAATGCCCTCTATCCCATTTTACCCCTTGTTGATTTCTCCAAGGAGCAATCCATCTGTACTAATGAGGTTGCTCAAATAAACATAACTCTTGGTTTCCTCAAATTCTGCTTCATCCATTGCTATCTTCTGTGTAAGTGCCCAGAATTTGTGCATGATCTTTGTTATGTTGAGTTTCATTGAAAGACCAGCCTTTCTGTTTACCAGTTTCAGTTCCTTGGTTCTCTCTCCAAGCTAATGTGGACTTAGCAAACACAACAATGTCATAGAGGTTGCTTAGTTTTGGGTCATTGTCCACTTTCATGTCCTTCTCTCTCTATAAAATGTTATGTTGTTTCTGTTAGCTTTTGAACCTGATATGATTATTAAAAATTAATTAACAAATAACTTTTTAGAATGCCTATTCATTTTGACTTGGTTTCTTTGATTTCTTGTAAGGAAGATGACTTCATTGCTTAACTCACTTCATCGCAGGCATTATTTCCTTTATTTATTCTTTTCTCATTACTAGCTAATTAATTTGAAGCTTAAAATTTCTAATAACATTTAACATAAAATATAAGAAATTAATTGTGTTTACAATTTTTAGATAATGGACCATGTCTTGGATGGCGAGAATCATACAATAAACCATACCAATGGCTGCACTACAATGAAGCTTTATTGAGAGCCAAAAACTTTGGATCCGGATTAGTTGCATTAGGACTTGATCCATCACCTAGTAGTTTTGTGGGAGTATACAGCCAAAATTGTCCTGAATGGATATTGACTGAGCAAGGTGCTTATTGTTTTTCCATGGTTATTGTGCCTCTCTATGACACACTCGGTCCTGATGCCTGTGCCTACATTATTCAGCAAGGTTAGTAATATTTCCATCTATATTCTATGCAAATCAAAGATTTTATTATTAATTACTTTCCTTACTTTTAATACATTATATCTGCTTTTCTGCTTAAGCTAACTAATACCAAAACTCCCTCTTGCAAGAGATACATATTTTACATATGCAGAGCTATGCTATGCACCATCCGTGTGCAAGCCTGTTTTTGGCTGCCCACTTTATAGTAGTCTTTTTCAAATCAAGACAACGCATTGACAAAAATAATGTTTTAGATATATTTTATTTGTAAAAGTAAAGTAAGACAATCTTAATAACAAAAAATATACTCAGATCGTCTGTGTATTCTCATGGGATGAGGTTGGGGCAAATCCTCCTATGTACCTTCAGTTCCAACTCTCCTAATGCACCAAAATGAAAATTTACAGAACTTATAAATAAGTAGGAATATGTTATACATTCAAAAAATTAAAGTATGTTTAAAATAATTATTATAATTAAAATTATATTGCTTACATTTCTTCCATAAAATAAACATTTTAGTCAACAGAAGAGTTTTTACAATAGTTTTGCCTGAAAAAAACAGGAATTGTATGGAATATGATCTCAAATGATAAATTCAATTATACAATTGAAGTATAAACACACATATCTAAGATTAAAAATGAATCAAGATGACTCCTAGTTATCCATGTGCAGAGTATATACATTGTAGATTATCTGAAGCAAAAATCTAGCTCTCCACTTTCTCTTTACAAACCTGCCTAGACCAGGAAGGCTGAGAAGTTAAAGCTCATTTGATGTGTTGCATTGAAAAGTCCCACATCTTTCAAATTTTATCGTGAAGAGAAATGAATGTAAGTATTTGTTCAATCATTTGCTTGGAAAAGACAGATTAAGGGGTTTGCTAAATTAATATCTCATAAACCTGCTCCAAAGTTTTTATAAGGTAGATATGATAAAAATTCCATCTTATTACCAGAAGATCATAACACAAGCTCTTATCTAACAATAATAAAAGCCTACTTCTGTCCCTTTGTGGCTCCCGCTGTCACGCTATAAAAATGCGAATAACTCGATAATGGAATGAGATACATTTTTGATTTTTGGCAGGAATGGTTTACATATTGTAAGATGATGATGAAAAGAAATCTTGAAAAAAGCCCTAGGTTCGACTCCAAGGTAGGCATTTCCATTTCCCATATGATATTATGTAAAAATAAAGTTTTTCACTTGCAGGCTTTTATTCTTTTTGAGATCTAAATTAGAGAGAATTAACCTATGACCTTCGGATCTAGCCCATTTTAAAGAAAAAACTATAAAGTTTCTTATTCTGTTCATATTTTTTTACCGGCATTTCGAAATTTCACATTTTAAATATTGAATTCACATATTTTGGGAAAATCTTGGCATTTAATTGGGGTGTTGCCTTGCCGACCAATTACATTGTTAAGCCTCAAAATCCTATTGTTATTTCAATCCTTATGGGTGAAAGCATGCTTTGAATGCTTTTACAATTAGTACGAGAGAGAGAAGGAGAGAGAAATTATTTTTGTGGCAACCAATGTAAACAACATTCGTTGTGTTATTTACGAGGACGAATACATATGAATGTAGAACATTAATCATTCACATATTAAAGTTAGGTATTTAGAATCATTGTAGGAGTTCGAAACTTGAAACAATGAACACCTAAAAGAATGAAAGTTTGTTTTCTTGCCATCCAAAGAAAGCCAAGGTATATTTGTTCATTTTTTATTTCACAAAAAACTTTCCTGTTGAATTTCTACAGGCATCTCCCTAGTTAATACATAAAATGTAGACTTACAGATTTTCCTTTGAATAAAATAAGGCTTCAGAAAATTTAATTGAAATTGATTACTTACTCACAGGGACAAAAATACTGTATCACAGAACACTGTGATGATAACAATGTTATTTGTTCATATTTCAACATGAATCACAATCAGATTTCTGTATAAAATCAATGATTCCTTTTAAAAACTGGTGTTTTAGCATAATTACCTTTAAAAAATAAATTATCCAAGGTATCCTCATAATTGGCCACTTGAAGCTGTTCTATTTCTCCATTCAAAATCTGTACAAATATTTTCTCTATACATCCACCAGTTACTAGAATTTAACTTAAATGTTATACATCAACCTAGAAGTAACATGATAGAAAAAGTATCTCCTAATTTGGGAACTACATCATTTACCCATTGTATATAATGTTATTATTCACTCAAAAATGTGGTCCTCACCTGTAAACTACTTAGCTCTGTTTCAATGAGAGTGAAACATCAAAGTCTGCTTAAGAAATTGGTTGCCAAGGAGAAAACTGCTTTCTGCTCAAATGATTGTACAAAGCACCATCGCTGACACCAACCTATACTCTAATTTAATTCTAATCAGATGACAGGTAACTGCTACTGCTGCATTTCTTGATATGCAGTGTAACAACTATGGTCCTATTGTTCAGTAACAGGATTTGGTTTTCACTACTTAATTACATTTTTCAAAATATAGCACTTCAGATAATTGAATGCTTATTAGGAGTTGCTGTTACACAAATCTACTATATCAAATGCGATATTAATCTATTTATGGTATTTATGAGGAAAATAGAAGCAAAATCTATTTTATCAAATCTATATATTAATTTAAATCCCTTTTTTCCTGTGGTAGAACGCGTGAGACAACTGCAGCACATAGGAATATGGTTGAGGTGTCAAAAGAAAGGTCTTACCATGTAGATGTGAAGGCACTTAAAAAATTTTAGATCAGAGCGTTGGGTTGCCATTTATTGATGATATTTATCACATCAGAATTTCAATTGTGGGAATGGGGAAACTAAGACCTGGTGATAGCGCAAAAACGGCTGGACGGATTTTTACGATACTTGCAATGTATCAAAAGGTCAGTCCAACCTAGTTCTTAGGCTACATATCATATCAAAATTTCAATCAGGAGGGGAGGTTGTGGGGAGGGGGCAACTAAAAAACCGGTGATAGTGCAAAAATGGCTAGAACGATTTGCACAAAGCTTGCAACTTACCCTAAGGTCGATCCAACTTAGAACTTAGGCTACATGCAATATCAGAATTTCTTTCAGGAGGGGTGCGTGTCTCTATCGATATTTTGATTAGAGAGAGAATTTCGATATAGGTTATGGTGGGTGTATGAGTGACTCGATCTGAATGAAATTTGAAGGCAGTCAAACACTACCAGGATGGTAAGAGGAGACAGACAGTTACAGTGGGTGTCTGAATGTCCTGATCTGAAAGAAATTTGAAGGCACTCAAATGCCACCAGGATGGTAGGAGGAGACAGGCGGTTGGAGGGAGGGATGGGAGATGTTGTGTGTGTTAGTCACTGCACGTGGGAGCTGCAAGCCAGATCTTCGCAGTCACTCTCTGCTAACCATCGATTTTGACAGGTAACTCCTGGTGATATTCTAAAAAGAAAGTGGCTTTCTACTTTCTTTTTTATATAATTCCCTAATGAGCCATCACTTTTTGGTTATCCATATACAATGCTTTTCATCATTGGAAGCACTGGTTTTATTTTGAGAGCAGTGCTACCTGGTTTTGATTTGGAACATAATCATTCATTCATTTATTCTTTTATTGGTGAGATGATTGAAACATAAAAGTCATCAGAAAAATACACATGAAAACACTTAATAACTAGATTTCATGCTTAGAAAAGCACTCAAATACAAAAATATAGTGCATAAAATTAAAAAAATATATATGTACCCTATTAACTAACTAAACAACATGATAAAAATTCACTCAAGTTGTAAAAGGCATTATTGAGTAGAATAGTTTTAGTTTCTTTTTGAATAATGGCAATGGATTGTTTTATTTAATTTGGAAGTACATTATACAGAATGCTGCACATGGGTATGGGATTTTCCGATAGAGACATAATTTGTGTTTAACAACATTTATAGTGTTTTGTTGCCTAGTCTGATGATGGTGGATGTACGAGTTGATTTCAAACTTATGCATATTGGCTTTTACTGAAGAAGTACATACATAAATATATATAAACTAGAGAGTGTGAGTATATTGTTAGAAATAAATACATTATTACAAGTTCGGGATTGTTTTAAATAAAAAATGTGTCTAAGGGCTTTTTTCTGAAGGATAAAGACTTGGCTGGAATGAGGAGAGTTGCTCCAGAATAACCCTATACTTCAGCAGGGAGAAAATGTGCCCATAATACATAAATAGTAGTATGTTTGGTGAAACTGATTCTCTCAGGCATTGTATTTGGTAAATATGAGAGTTTATTCTGTTAGCTATGGAATGAATATAGTCTGTACAGTGTAATATATGAGAGATATTCAGTCCAAGAAATTTGGTGCTAGAGGATGAATGAATAGGTTGGTTATTCACCATAATGTGCAGAATTAGTTAGTTTAGATTGGTAAGGGTGGAACTGCATAAATCAAGTTTTGGGATGGTTGAAAAATAGTTTATTGGAGTTGCACCAGTTAAACTTCTCTTTAACAGTCGAATTTGTTTCCAAGGTTAATTGCTCCATTTATGAAGAGAGTATTAAGTTGGATGAGACATCAGCAAATAAAACAAGATGTCCATTATTTAGGTGATTTGGAAGGTCATTGATATAAAGCAGGAAAAGCAAAGGTCCTAAGGTTGAGCCTTGGATAATACTGGAACTGGAGGTTAAATGTAATGAATTCACCTCATGAATGAGACTCTCATACTGGTGGCATATTTAGACTACTTGAATTCTCTTTAGGATAAATGAGGCAATCCATTTCAGACCAGTGCCTCTAATACCCATGAGATTTAGTTTTCTTAAGATAATGAACTGGTTGACAGAACCAAAAGCTTTGATTGGATCATAAAACAAGCCAATGGCTTTGTTTTTGCTATTGAGGGCACTATACACTTTACAAAGAAGTTAAAAATAGCAGTGGTGGTGGAAAAAATTTCCCTTGAAACCATTTTAAGATGCTGAGTTAATATACGGAAAAGAGCTTCACGGCACAATTAAAATGGTAACAGGTAAAAATCTCCAAATGCCATACTAAAACTTAAGTTTAAAACTCCCTCAAAGAGAAGAAAAGAGGGGGAAATTTTAAAAAATTTAAAAATTTTTTTTATTTAAAAAGGAAAAATACCTCACCCATTCAAACAAACACTCCACCTGCTGTTTAGGAACTTTTTAGGGCAAGCACCATGGACAGCAGATCGACACCCAGGTTTACAGGAGACTTCTCTGTGCCAGTGACCACCAATCACACACACACTCACACAAATCGGGTATGCCAAGGCAAAAGATGCAGTAACCCTTGTCGTAAATAAAAACAAAACAAAGTGGGATTATCAGGTGTGCGAAAAATTGCAGTGATCCTTGTCATAAGTTAAAACATTGCATAAAAACAATTTTAAAGCATTAGTAGCATAAAACTTTGAAAATCATTGCTGTATATAATTATTTTCCATACTTATGGAGAGCTGATGAAAAACAACATTGCAGATATTTTATCTCCAACAATAACAGATATTCGTAATTAGTATTTGTAATAGGCCCTGTAATAAGTTCATAGCAGTTGTTGTCCAATACTTGAGGAAACGTGATTGTTTGTGAGTTCATATTTAATGAAGTGTTTAGTGATAATCATTGGAAATAAGTAAGGTAGAATTTTAAATTTTTATTGATTTATGAATGGTCTGACTCGACTCCCAACAGACACTTGTGTTGGAGATGCAGCACAACGGGCCGGCACCCGCCTGTTTACAGTATCAATAAAATTGCAAACACATGTCAGTGCAAAATATGTTACAATGTATTGTGTATTTGCAGTTGTAGCGCTGTTATCTTTAGACTCCTATACCCCAAAGGTAACTTATGTATTCAAGAAAAAATCAACATCAAGATATAATTTTCTTAACTGTTGAAGTAAAATTTAAAGTTTCATTGAAAATTGGGGCCCCAGGCAGGTGCCTGAAGTGCCTAATAGATAATACACCACTGGTGGCTAACCAGCGGCTCTTATGAGAGTTGATATATGGCTTTTGAAAACTTTGGCTGCCTTACATTCACCGTAATTTTCCGATTATAATGTGTAAGGTAATTGTTGAATTTAAAGATTACCACAAGACCCACCACATAAAAGAGTATGTTTCTGTTTTTATTATTATTATATGCATCAGCAGCTACATTATATGTTAAAAATTTTTTATAAGTTCCTTACATATTGTATATTAGCTCTATAACTTTTGGCTTAAACAACGTAAATGAAGTAAAACTCCTTAATATCCAAAAAAGGATTAAAAAACCCCTAGGCATTTCACCCACAATGTGGGCATCTTCTGAAGATACACACATCGTGGGTGAAATGCATAGGGTTTTTTTAATCCTTTTTTGGCTATTAAGGAGTTTTTCTTCATTTACGTAGTTCCTTACATGTTACTGAAGTCCTTTGGTTATGTGCATTGAAGTATTGTGGCTCTTGCTTAGGCCAAGATTGGCCACCACTGGTCTAAACTGTTGGGTTAATTCACAGATAAATTCAAAAGTCTTTGAACAGAGTGGCAAAAGAGTTACTTCTTAGATGGAATATCAATGATTTTGATTGAGTTACAGGCATACTATCTGTAGACATTAGTGTGAGAGGAGATATATTGTTACATATTGTATAAACTGTTGCAATTTTTCGCAATGTATTGTATTCCCAACTCATGACAAATTTTCTCTCATATATTGTATATTAGAAACACGGGCCTCAACAGCCTCGAATTCATATCGGTTATGGTTAATGTGTTTTTGAGTAATAAATTAAGATATTATGATATTGAAACAGTAAATGTATCCACAGTTTTTCCATATTATTACAGAGGGCTACAGAGCTTAACTTTATACTGTGAGCAGTTACAAAGCAATCATCCCAACAAATTAAAACAGCAGTTTAGTTTCATTATATAAATTGCATTTCAGAAATTTTCTTATTAGTTAATATTCTCGTTTCCAAGGGGAAAGATTGAAAGTATAAAAAAATCAAAATTTCTTGGAGGAATATTTAGCAAATAGGTCAGAGTTCCTGTGACTCACTTCAGTGATTCATCCAGTGCCAACGTTCAATAATGACCCAACTAAGTGTATGGTGAGAAAAAATAATATCTCAATTATGTTGATTTATATATATTTGTTAAAGCTGCTAAGTGATAATATTTAAAAAATTTTATAATGGTTTTGCAGTTAATGGTTAAGTGTAACATGACAAAGTTTTGGTTGAAGAAAGTACATCCGCGGGTTAATTTGCATGTCAGAGTACTGAAAGAGATGGACCCATCCACCCACCAAGCTGGCTGCTTTCCACTCAATAGTCCATAGATTATTAAACATCCCAAAGCCTGAGAAAATTTTCAACAATGAATAAATTGTAATAAAACAAATTGCTGTGAATAATAGATATAATAATAACATCTTAGATAATATTTTAAGGAAAAAACAATTGAAATTAGCTTCATTAGCAATTTATACTTCCCCACCGATTTCTGCTAATAATCTACTCCATTCGTAGGAGCACTATCCTATAAAATTAGTCATTTAGTGCCTCAAGAAAATCTCAGAGCAGAATTTTACAATAGGTGTAACCTTCAGAATCTTGTCTTCTACAAAGGATAAAATATGTTAATTTTAGAGGTGGTATTTATAAATTAAAGTGTAACAGTTGTAATGGTGAGTATGTCAGCCAAATTGGCAGGAACTTCAAAATTAGGATCAAAGAACATAAAAGTTGCTATCTAGATGATCAGACTCAGTTCCACTTTGCCAAACATCTGCTTGATTTTAAACATGTTAGTGATTTTGTACCCACATTTTATGACTAAAGGCCCATAAATAGATTTACTGGAACAATTATACATTTTACAATGTTTGTCGGATAATGATTGTCATGCGGTTAATGAGTTTCTATATACTTCCCATACCTCCTCTGCAACCACTGTCTCTCCCCACAAACCCATACTCCTATTCCCCCTCCCTTCCTTAACCAATGAGTAATGAGCCTCATAATTCCTTTCCCCCTCCTAACCCTCTAGCTTTCCTATATATGTATTTGGATGGACTCTGATTTCTGGTCACCTGAGGATGTTACCTTGTAACGAAAACAGTCAAAATTAAAACTTGTTATATGTAGATCAATATGTTGTTCTTCCATTTCCCTACTTACAATCATATTAAATATATTCTGTAAAAGCTAAACACTTTCTTATGCACATTTTAATATCTGAATTTCCTTAATTTGATTCTATTAATTCATTGAAAAATTATTATATATTTTTTTAAATACACAAAAAATGGATAAAAAACTTAACCTCATACTAATATGTAATATTCTTAAAAAGATGATAAATACTTATAAGGAAATAAGTACTTTGAGGTAGTGCAGCACCTATGCACACAAAAGTTTGATCACTACAAAGAGATAGATATGATCACAGCTGAATCAAATCCTATATATTCCTCCAAAAATGTGTGAGTGCAAGAGATCAGATCTGGCAGACCAAATCACTAGCCTCTCTAGATCTGAGAAGGATTATTTTTATTTTCCATAGAAGGAATGTATCAGTGTAGTAACAGACTAGATCACAGAGATTTTTTAAAGATGACACACAAAAATTTTGTTTCCCACCTATTCACTGGTGCACTTCATTCATTTCACAGTATATCAATTTTTGAGTGGATATGCGATTTTTATTTCTTAGATAGTGAATGACAATTACCATATTTTTTGGGCTGTAAGACGCACCCAGATTTTTTAGATTTTCCAGAAAAAAGTATTTTGGTTCTTCCAAGCATTTAGGTTGGGTTACGTCATGCAATATTTCTAGCCATATCTGGCGACATATAAAGAAAATATTATGGCATGATAACAGTTAAATACAACACTTAAGATAAACTTAATCCTGAAATTAAATAGGGATAATCTAACACAACTAATTGTTTCAAAACTTGTATAGCTAAATGTGCCCTGCGTGTACTCAGCAGTCCTATTAATTGGGCTGCCAAAGTGTGCCACACATATAGACACACCTTACCCATAGTACTTAATTAAACTTAAGTAAGATGAGATTTTAATTCCTTATAAATGGAATGCACAAGTATATATACGCAACTAGTCCTTTTCCATCGGAAACTCTATTTGCCTCGCACATAACCATTGTCATTGATACAGTAATACCTAATTTTTCACTTCCTCTAGTTGTGGTCATTTGGACCAAGCTTATGGAGACTTTCTTTTCCTGTCACCTCCTGATTTCTCTGTTCATGGATCATTTTTTCTGTGGTATTTATCCTAGATATTAATAAAAATTTTATGACATCTATTGCATTTCTAATATTCCATGGGATTAATTTCACTATTCAACATGCTCATTAGGAATTAAATATTGTAACAAACATTGCAAATGCACCATATTGTAATTACTGTGAGTGGACAGTAATAATGTGCCATCAGAATTCAAGTTGCACAAGGTTTTACTGCATATATATATTAACAATTTTTCACTATTTATCATTAATAATGTATATTTTAATGATTTTGCCTTGAATGACTACCAATTATTCCATTTTGGGGATCAGTCAGTTTGTGAATGTCAGTACTGAATACAGTAATAATCTAAACTTCAGTCTATAAGAGGTATGCTGATTTTGGGAGTCATTTTTCTGGAAAAAAGTGTCTTAAAGGCAGAAAAATATGGTATATCATTTTTGGATTGAATGCCATGACACTTTACTCATATCAAAGCTGAATTCTTACTCTTTAAATTTCTCATGCCACTTCTATGATTGAATAACAAATAACTGAAACAAACAACAAATGACTACCTTTTTATTGATTTATTACAGGAATGTTGAATGCTGAAAAATATAAATTCCACATGATTGTTTCATCTCATTATAAAGTTGGGTATAAAGGAAAAAGATGATACAAAGCCTGTATTTTTTATAAGTTTCCCAAACTATTTATCTAATTGTTAGGGATGTCTTAAAAGGTGCCCATCTGTGAAGCTTTTCCATGTCTGCACAAAACAAGAAGTGCACAGTAGAAGTAAGCAGTAAAAACCAAACATGAAACATGATCTTGAGAGGAAGTCTAACCTGATATTCCTTCTCTGGGGAAGAGCATAAATGATGAAAATCCATCAATGTTTGTGGTGAAACAATAATGGTTCATCAGAATGTGACCAAATGGTGTGAACCAGTGTTTCTCAAAAGATGGGTTACAGCCCAGTACTGGGTTGTAAGACTCATAAAGAAAATATAAACACTAAATATATTGAAAATGATGAGGAACAGAATGACTCCTATTAGATAGATGCCCATATTTTAGTATACTCTGCTTTTTATTGCAAGTTAACAAAAACATGCCAG